>CM076571.1:482682649-483391126 GCA_034641835.2 Pinus albicaulis
CTCTGTCTTCCTTATTGCAGATTTCTTCTTTTGTAGGAATTGTTTGAGCTGCTTCATCATTCTTCTTTTCTTTTACAAAAATAATCTCTCTGTCAACCTTTTCTTTTCCTTTACTCGATTCTCCTTCATAGCCTATTCCAGTCTTTATCATAGGGGGTCTTTGAGCTACCATAATTTCATTCAACTTACTAGAGCTTGTTGTTTGAGAAGAGTTTATAACCACTTTCCTTTGAGAATTTTCTAATTTCTTCCCGAGACATACTACTTCTTCTTCCAATTTTTCTTGTTCTTGAGTTTTTTCTTTGATTTGCTTAAGTAAATTGTCCTCTATCTTCTTGGCTTCTTCGAGCTCTATCTTTAGCTGCTTAAGGACTTCTGAATTCTGTTCTTCTCGTACATACTTGAGGAGAATGTCCTTTTGTTTTCTTCATTTTAGTTTGAGTCTATCAATCTCTTCTAGAGCACTTCTTAGCTCCCCCTCAAGATCGACTTCACCTTCTTCTTCTTCATCTTCCAGCACGAGACCTTCAAGTTCTTCTATGGCCATCAATAAGAATTCAGAGGTTCCTTCTTCACTTGAGGATTCATCTGAATCTTCAGATGTACTGCTCTCTTGTTGAGCATAGAAGGATTTTCTGCTGAACTTCTTTCCTTTCTGCCAGTTCTTTGATTTATTTTTCTCTGACTCTTGAGCCTGATTCCTTACTTTCTTGTGAGGACACTTAGCAGAATAGTGTCCCACTCTTCCACAGTTAAAGCATTTGAAGGGGAGTTTACCTTTGTATTTACCTGAGCCTCTATCCAATTTCTTGAAAAACTTTGCCTCTTCTTCATCTGAGCAAGAGCATATGTCTCCCTCTTCTTCTTTCTTCTTTTATGTTTTAAAGGTTGCTTCCCTCGTACTTGGCTTCTTCTATGGGAGCCTCATTTCATAAGCTGTTAGATTTCGAAGTAGCTGGTTCATGGTCAAGGTCTCCTAATCAGTTGTTTATTCTATTGCAGACACCTTTGGATTATACCTGGATGGAAGATATCTTAGAATATTTTGCACAATTATACTTTCTGGCATTTTTTCTCCAAGAGCTTTCATATTGTTAATAATTTCTACATCTTTTAGGAAGAAACTGGCAATGTCTTCATCATCATTCATTTTTAAGTTTTCAAACTGGGCTTTATAGACTTGAAGTTTGGCAGTTTTTACTTTCTGGTCTCCCTCATGTATGTTTTCAATAGTATCCATTTCTTTAAGTGTTGGCTTTGTGCATTACTTTAATAAACTCTCGTCTTGCCACAATCCATTCAAGATGGCATTCTCATGGCTTTTGCGTTAGCCACAAAGTCTTGTTTTGTTTCTTTCTCTGTGTCAGTTGCCTTTGGGGCATATCCTACTTCCACAGCAGCCCGGACTTCTATTCCTCGAGACATTATGTATGTCCTCATTCTGATTTTCCATAAAGCATAATTTTCACCAGTGAAGAAAGGGGATTTATTGGTTGAGCATCCTTCTTTACTAGCCATCTTGGGAACCTAGGATCTCCTTTCAGTTGTTAGACTTGTACAAAGGAACCTGCTCTGGTACCAATTGTTGAACTCTTAGTTAAACTGAGAGGGGGGGGGGGGTGAATCATTTTAACACATTCATATTCTTTTAAACTTTTATTAAACCTTATTTACACCTTCATTTCATGTCTAACTTAATATGTGAGTAATCTTAGAATGTGAGCAGCAATTATTAATATAATATAACAGCAGACTTAATATGAGAGCAAGAAAAATAAGGCATGATAAACCAAATCAACACATAAACATCATGGCACAGAGACACCAGACATAAGTGGAAACCCAAAGGAGAAAACCACATCTTATTATTGTCGTGATGCAAAGGCAAGCTCCAACTCCCTCTCACCACCGCGACCGTGTGCACCAACCCAAGGTGGAGGCTCCTACCTCAATTCTCGCAAGCTACAACTTGCAAGGAAGCACCAACTCCCTTCAACATTCTCTGTGCACCAACCCACAATCCCTCCAACCTCGGGCCAATCTCAAGAATCGACAAAGCCTATCAAGCTGCAACTTCTGGATAAAGCTCCAACTTCCTCAATTTATCAAACTGAAGGTTTGCTGATTTACCTCAGATATCAGCTCTGTTCTGTAGCTTCTCTTTCTGCTCTTCTTTTCTTAATCTTCTCTGCCTTACACTTCTATACTCTGCCTTCTCTATATTTTCTCTCTCTAACCTCTATTTGCATATCAAGATGATATTATTTATAAGGATTTTCTTGTGACTGTTAGCATTCCTCAATGAATTTGGAATGGACAGCCATACCTTTTCGCTTTCTGCCTTTTCATTTCTTTCACTTGCTCATTCAGAAAAGATACCAACATGCATTAATTTCAATATTACAGTGGGAGATTTTTTTTCCTCGGGAAACTTGCCAATGCATCACAAACAATAAAAAATCAATTAAAAACATTTACATTCAAATTACAATGAGAATTCCAGCTGAACTCATTTAGTCTTTTGGCTTTTCTTTGACTGTGTTTTATCTCTTTTCAGCTCTGTTTGCTCTTCTTTCCTCTGCTGCAGTGTAACTATTGCATACGTGTAACTGTGCTTTTTATATCAATGCATTTTATATAAATATGTAACAGCTGGCGTTAAATCTGGTCAAATTCCAACCCTTTACACACAACAAGTGTCTTGTTGATGTGGCGAGTTCCGCAAGCGGAACATACATATACCACAGCAATCGTTGTATATTAATAATCGCCCTCCACCTTAAGCTGAGGCCCGTGGGTCCACAGACCACGCAGCATATTTCAATACGATCACAACCGTTACATAAAACAGCTCTCAGTGTTTATAACACGTTTCTTCACACTTTTATGTATATGAACCCTTATGTAACTTTCGGCGATTTAATAATAGACCCATTTAACATAGGAAACACCCTTTCGGGCCCACTTGCCGATCTTTTTTATCCGCCGATGCGATGAGCTACCTCCGATTTGATGTGATGTGATGACTCTGATGCGATGCAATTAATCGCAATCGCAAACTTCTATTTGCGATAGTTGCTGTGCAGTTTCAACCAACTGCGATATTGCGATTGTTGCGATATTGCGATAGTTGCGAGTTGGAATGGGCCCCAGCATTAACGATCTACCACATACAATGGCAGACATCACATTGCACGACTTCTGATGATCGAACGGATATCTCTCCGGAAAATTGCACGGAAAATAACGCGCGATGGTGCGCCGTACCTTGGGTAACCTTCGCGCATCTATAGCAAGTGACCGTCGTCTGATGACCCCTTCCCAGATCAACGGCGTTCAACAATATCGCTGGGCATCTTGAGTCGAACAATAACGCGCGATGGCGCGCAGTGACAAGCGGTTTTGTGGAGTCGTACAGGGACGCGTGTCGCCCGTTCTTTGGAATCGGAGCCAACCTCTTGAATACCGCTCAACTCGCAAAAGTGGTGCGATAAAAACCACCGTTCGGCTCCAAACCTCCGTTACTATTCCTCTCGGTCACGGTTCCACTTCTTCCTTGCCGCGCCAGGTTCGCCTTATGTTACTTTGGCTCTTTGAATCTCGCGCTACATATGGCTATAAATATATATATGCTATAGTCCTTTGTATATAAAGCGCAATATATAATTTGCCGCTGGAGTATATGATTCCCGGAATGAGATTTATATATATATATATATATGCATTACATTGCCGCTCCAATCTTTAGAATATCTTCCAGTGGGGTAGGCGATTCTCAGAATTTATTTATATATATATATATATATCCGCCAGCTTGGGTGATTCTCGGAATTTTATATATATCCTCCAGCTGAGGTAGCGATTCTCGGAATAACGGCTATGTCTCTGCCTCTGCTGCTTCTGTCGCTCTGCCTCTGCCTCTACTACTGTGATAACGACTCTGCCTCTGATAACGGTTCTACCTCTATATTTGCTTCCTCTGCCTCTGCTTGTTTCTGTCTTTGCTGCCTCCTTTGCCTGTCTCTGTCTTTGTTGCCTCCTTTGCCATCAATGACAACATCCAACAGAAGCCACACAAACAGTGGGTCGGACTAGGACAGATGTAACCATGGCCGACGAGATGGGTGTCGAAGGCAAAATTCCTAATGTAGGGAAAATTGAGCTTCGTGTGGGATTTAATGTACTTCACTGTGTCATGGATGCAACACTAGAAATTATCTGACCCAAAGTATGCTAACCAAGTGGAAGAGACACCTATTGCGGAGAAGGTTGACTGGAGACATCTGGGAAATCTTCTGGAAAATTTGATACTCCCTGTATAAACATGAAGCTCTTCACTGCCGACAGGACTCGAAGAATCCATATTTGACGAGGTTGTAAGATCATCGAAAAGACGACGAGGACTAGGAGGTAAAGCAGTAGCCAATAGCGGTGATCCCGAAGTAAGAGGAGGGAATTCTTCCTCGCTCCCAAAACCATACCAAGCACCCTGAGGTGGCCAATTGAAATCAACTGACCCTTCAGGAGGAGACCAGGTAGCGAGAGGCAAGATACTCAAAAGGATAGGCTGCAAAAAGTCGACAGACCTAGTGGATTGAGGTGTTTCCGAAGAAACGTCGAGAAAAGTACTACCACTAGGAGGTAGTGAAGAGGACGACGAAACTGGTGGTTCTGCCACCGTGACAGTGTTTCAAAATAGGAAGAAAACGAGATAGCCTATTCGAGGCTTCAAGATCAAATACCAAGGAACTACTAAAAACAAGCCAAGAAAAAATATTTAACGGGCATGTGATCGTAGGCAGTTAATTTTATGACATTGAAACGAAACTTTGTTGTTTCATGTTTTAAGAGTCGAGAAACAGGAAAAAGATGACTCTAGTCACTTTCAGATTGAACGAGCGTGAAAGGACAAGTGCTCGATGATCTTTTCACTTTTAGAGAGTCACGAAAAGACCAAAATGACTACTAAGGTAATCTAAGCAAGAGGATGTACCAAGTTTCCGTGAACTGGCATATACACCTTGGTGATCAAATGAAAGAGAAATTACCAAGGACTTGACATATGTGCAGGTAGTCTCCCCGAATGTTGTGTTCGGTGTATCACGATTACAGGGCGGCAGACTCGGCTTCCTATGGATAAAGGATTGCAACCTACGAGGGTCTCCCTTTATATATGCAACGATACAAGGAGCACAAGTCCGTACTAGTGCTGTCTAATGCCAGATGGCGAACGAAAACTACTAGGTTTAACGACGCCGGAACACGTCACTAGCCTAGACCTCTAAAATATTTGTGTTAGGTTTCAATGCTTCCTTAGGTTGATTGAATTCATTTTAAGGTTGATTGAATTAATTTTAAAGTTGATCTTGAATTAATGTTTCAATTTCAAGGCCTTACCGAATGTGATCTCAAATTCCTAAATGCACACTACATGCAAAATAACATCATTTCATTTCAATGAATACTAGCTAAGAGAAGGATAGGAATCTATGACAAAGTAGCAATCAACTGAAACATAAGAAGGGTTTCATTAATGCATCTAATACAACCAAATCAGAAAATGAAAACTCTTTCCTAGTTGCTAAGAGCTAGTAATGAAAAAGAACATTTTCATTTTCAATTTAAGCGAAAGAATGCAATTTTTTGTCTTTTTATATGAATGAAGCACACAATGCACTGTTACACTAAAAATCAAAACAAATACTAGTTTTGAGCACTACAAATGTAAATATCTTAAAGGAATAATTCAAATGCAATACAAACATAAAACGCACTCAAAACAAGGATGCACTCTTCCAAGCAAACGAAGGGCTTTCGAAACGATCCAACGAGCAATGTAATCTATGCTCAAAGTGACGAAATGGAGAGTCAAACAAAAACCAAAGTGATCATCCAACAAACCAAAGACATGAAGAATCGAGAGAAAGACTAACACAATCAGTCAGCAAATTGAAATGACAAATACCAAAGTGACTCGAACTAAACTCAGAAGGCTCGGTGAGGAGAGGGCCGAACAAATAGCACAAGGCACCTAGAAACCCTAGGGCAACAAACTCCACTGATAATATGATGGACAAACAGCTGAGAAGACCGAGACTACAGAGTCAAAAAAATATCAGTAGCCCAATTGTAAGGCAAAAAACCAATCTAGAGCCAAGAACTACTGACAAAAACTCAGAAAAGAGGTCAAATCAAATCCTACGGGATTGGGCGTGACCGTTTAGCTGTAATCCGCGCTACATAGGGGTTGGCGTATCTGTGGCAAAAGCAACATGCACCAATCGGTGCGACTGTTGAAGGAAAAACCGCGCCAAGCTAGAAAACCATGAGAAAAAATAAAACCAGTGAGCAGAGGTCAGACTTGACACTCTGGAACTGAACAGGATGGTTTAAAACAGTTCGACAAGTCAAGCAAAGCAGAAAAATGATTAAACGACCAAATTTGACTCGACAAGCCAAATGCTTGACAAACAACGAGATGACAAACACATACTAATCCCCAGCGGAGTCGCCAACTTGTTGTGTAGGTAAATCCCCTCTGCGAACAAAGGCGATCCCTCTAGCCCTAGGGTGGGTCTAGCAGCAATAGGACATGCTAATGCGTCGATTCCTAGTTAATGAATGAAACTGAGTCAGGATATATGTCCTACCTTTGTTCCAACGCAGTTGTCGTAGCTGTGGTAGCAGTCTCCTGATCTTCGTCCCGACACGTCGCAGTCCTTCAGCAGTGGTACTTAGGTGTCTGCACAAGGATCAGAGAATGAAAGCAGCATACGAAACAATATTTTCATTCATAACTATCTAATTAGTCAAGGAGAATTAAACGTATTGCATAAGATTAATCATATCAACACAAGACAAGAACCAAAACATCAATCATGTATTAATTAAGAGAGAGAAATAGATTACAACCAAATGAGCCTTGACGTCGCAACCTCCTTCAGCGGGTCCAATCAAAACGCGTCTTGAGCATTCGTAGAGGAATTTAGACTTGGAGAGGCAATCATCCTAGACTGTCTCTCGACAAGGGGTCTCTCTCTGCTCTGTCTCACACCTACTATATCAGACTGTTTCATCTATTCTCCAAAATGTTCAGCTATCCAAACCATTCAGCTAGTTGCATCTATGTGAGAGAGATGTATTTATAGAAGGAGAGGAGGAGGTTGGGATCCCTCATATGGTGAAAGCGAGGCCTTATCCTTTGGGAGGTTTCCCCAAATGTAGGGAACAAGAAGCCAAAGGAAGGTGCTCGACATTATTCAGTGGAACAACCCAAGCTTACTCACTCAGAAAGTGGTTGGAAATGGAAACTTTGCTTATATATTTAAAAAAACTTTCCAAAAACAACTCGGTGCGGGCAGCCCACTAAGATAGAGCGCCAATGGGCGCTGGGCCCAGTGCTAATTTCCTTTATTGGCGCGAGGCCATAACTGCTTGCCAGCGCCGACCCAAAATCATGTGTTTTTTATGGTTTGTTCCAGGAATAGTCAACAGAGGAAATGTTCTTCTCATGGAAAGGGATGCAATGACACTTTTTGCAAGGCATGACACTACATATAAGTCACAGAAATGGTCCTCTAATGTGCGGGATGGGGATTGCAGGGACGGTGACAAAATGTTGTGTAACAGTTACCTCGGGACTCCTTAATGACTTCCAAGACACCCTGACCTATGAAATTCCAAGCAACTTGGAAGAAATCCACTGTGAATCCATCTGGTCCCGGGGCTTTATTCTTTTCCATGACCTTCACTACCTCCTCCACTTCCTCCAATGTGACCACCCACATGAGGCCAAGGTTTTGATCTTTGGAGATGATGTGAGGTATGTTTTGAGTTATTCGATGGATTGCCTTAGATCGGTTGTGATCTGGTTCCGTGATCAGGGAGTGGAAGTGGTGAACCACCAGTGCCTCCATGTCCTCATTATGTACTAATCTATTTCCCACCTCATTTTTCAAAGAGAAAATCATGTTGTGTTGTCGATGTTGGACCATTGCTTTATGGAAGAAACGGGTGTTTCTTTCTCCCTCCCTCAGCCAGTTGACTCTTGATTTTTGTTTCCACAGTATCTCCTCTTATTTTTTGCTTTCTTCCAGTTGAGTAATAAGTTGCCCCTCTTCTTATACTAGAGGCACTGACCTTCCTTCAGTGATGATCTGATGTTGGACGTTCTCCATCTTCCTTGTTAGGTCCTGTTGGTATTTGATAATGTATCTGAATTCCTCTTTATTTCGTTTCTTAATCCGATGCTTGACCTCTTTGAGCTTGAGCTGGAAAGTGTGCATAAGATTCTTGCCTACTGTCTCATTGTTCTTCCAGCACTCCTCTAGTTGTCCCAACAACTTGGGGTCTCGGAGCTAGAAGGCTTCAAATCTGAAAGGCCGATTTTTAGGCCCTGTTTTGTGATCAATCTCCAGGTGAATTGGCGAGTGATCAGAGCCCATACCTAGGAGGATGGATGCTTCCAGGAATATATCATGGGAGATGACCTACTTTGAGGCAAGAAACTGGTCTAACCGTGATGCGATCGGATTATGACCTCCTCTCTGATTGTTCCAGGTGAAAGTTTCGTTGTTGATTTGCGGGTCTACCAGTTTTAGCTCTAATATTGAATCCTTGAACATCTCCATATATGGATCCTCTTGGTGAATTCCTCCCTTCTTTTCCTCTTGGGAAGTTATCATGTTAAACTAACCCCCACTATCCATACATCCTCTGGGCATTCTCTTCGCAGGCTTGCCGGGTTATGAAGGAAAGCCCCTTTCTCCCCTGGAGTATTGGCCCACATACTCCCGTGAGCAGGGCCCAATATCTAGATCCAATGAGTCTAAAGCACCCCTTAAGCATTCATGGTTTACTTACCCAACCTTAGAAGATAACTTTCATCGGGTTCCAAATTATAGCCAATCCTCTCGCGCTACCTCTAGCATCCAGCGCTATTACTTTTTATTGTATTTTGAAGGTTCTTACAATGTCCTTGAGCTTGGCCACCAGGATCTTGGTTTCCTGTATGATCATGATACTAGGCTTATCTTTCCTCAGATGATATTTCAAATAGCGTTGTTTTCCTTTTCTATTAAGGCCACGAATTTTCCAAGATGTAATAATCATTTAAAATATTTGTTAAGTTGATGAAAGACCGCGGATATCGGTACTACCTTACCTGAGTTAACCAGTGTTTCCCCTATCATCTAGATGGTCTCATTGAGGTTATTTATGCCTATTTTTTTTACCTTTCCCTGGAGGGCCCTGATCTCCTCCCCGATTCTTCTGTGCTCCCAGATGCTCCGGTTGGTCTGTACTAATAATTCCATGTTTGGATTTATATTGCTGAAATTTCTATTTGTAGAGCTGCTTCTGTGCTTTTGGAATGAACCGTTCATCTAGATGTCTCCATTTATTCACTAGTATGCACAATACTTGTTCCTCGTTTCTTAGTTCCTCTCTCTAGCTATCAATTTTTATGTTTGATTGATTCAGTCCTAGCTCTTTGGTTTCTTTATCTAGTATTTCTTCTTCCACCTTTCTTTTGGTGGTTGTCGCTTCCCTCTGTTTTTCCGGTTGGTTTCCTTTTTCTTGTTATTCCCCCATCTCTTCAAAATGGTTTCCTTTTTCTTTTCTTCCCCCATCTCCTATGGTTCCTCATCCTCCTGTAACATCTCAAAACCTATTGTTGCTTTGAGTTCCTTTTACTGTCTTTGGTGGGGTTGAGTTTGAGTTTTGGTTATTCTTTGGGCCCTTATTTCTCCTTTGGACCTCCTGGAATCTGTTCGATTCCTCCTACGGTTTCCTCTGTTTATTGTCTTTCACCTCCTCCTTTGACTCAATTTGATTCAGCAGGCATTCTCGAAACAAGTGGCCATACTCATGGCATCTCTGGCACTAGAAGGGGATGTGCTTGTAACCAATGGGCTATTTCCATACCTCACTATGGCATTCCAGATCGATGGCTTCCAGCAGGGGTTTCATTATGTTCATGTAGACACAGATCCTTGCATATGAAGTGTATATTCATCGTCTTGTGGAGTCTGCAACTTTTATGACGGTTCCTAGAGAGTTTTCATTACCTTCCAGGATGTCAGGGTCCCAGAAATCGACCGGGAGGCCAAAGAGGCATTCCTAGACTGGGACAACTAGGAATTTTTCTCCATATGGGTTGTAACATTCTTCCCAATGTCACATGAACATCCCTCCATTGTTGAAGAAGTACAAACCTTCGTAAAAAACCCTTTCCTTATCTTCTAAGTTAGCAATGATGGCTGTAAAAAATCCCCTAGCGCCCAGTTTCAGCTCCACATGCCCTTTCAGTTGTAATTTTTGATGGATCCATATCACCAAATCGCGTTCTGTTGGCCAAACCCCTATGAACTTGCATATCACTGCATGATCCTTCATGTATGTCTTGTATTCTTCCAGTTTGTTTCCTAGGATAATGAAGCGAGGTTTCTTTGAGGCCTGTGGTAGGCATTGTCCTCGCATGCAGCTTTGCCATTGAGCCCCTAGGATCGATGATCCTTTCCTGTGACCCGCATGTGTGTTGGTTTTTTGCGCTCCCTACGCGCTTGATTCTCCATTGACCACATTACGAAAGGAGGGGATCACCGCCCCCCCCCCCCCCCCCCCCCCCCCCCCCCCCCCCCCCCCCCAATGGTTTTACCCATCCTTGTCATCAATGTTGTAGCCCATGACTAAGCCGGCGTAGTGGTTGGGTCTTTCTGCCTTGGACCCTGAGCGCTGTCAGAATTGTTTCACCTTGTCAAACCCTATCAAACCCTAGCAAAGCCATCCACAAAACCAATTTTTTGTATGCTTTCTAAATATCTCATTGCTAAGATCATTTGGAGGCTTTTAAAATTTCAGGGTCAGTGGGTACAAATCATTAAGGACAAATTCCTTACTCCCAATTCCAACAAGGATTTGGTTAGGAATCTAATTAAACAAGCTCATAATTCTTTGATAATCTATAACGATAATACATCAACATATCCCTTAATCAAAAAATGGCTAATATAGCAAGTAGATAAGGAGGAAAAGGTCTGATTAGGCCTTAATCGCTATATTAGGAGTATATATGCTTAAAACTACTGATTCCCCTTAAGCTCGTCTCCACACCTTGCAATATATTGTAGGAGAGTAGGTGATGAATAATGGATAACAATGATGGCTCTTGCCGAGGGATTTGGATCTTAGGGATAATTTTTCAAATATTTGTACAAGCTACCTGAATAGGCTTAGAAAATGTAGTATCATCCTAAATGATGAAGATGGTGAACTTAACTAGTCTTTGAACCCTATGGGGGATATGATCCCAAATCTAGATTAAAAACATTGACTTTAGAGGGAAATGGACAACCACTACTTTGGTGGTGGAAACCCATATCGAAGTTCCAATACCTTGCCAAAGCAAAAAAAAACATCTCGCTTCTTATCAATAATAGGGCCCTTACTTGGGATATTCTATGAAAGAGAAGTTTTAAGGAAACGAGAAGATGTTTCATTTGTGGAGTAGACCTTGAAACCAATAAATGACTCATTATATAATGCCCTTTCCCAAAGCATGTATGGAAATAAATTGAAAGCTTAATAGGACTTCGCAACATGTGGGATGGAGACTCCATAGAGTAATCACTCAAAAATAAGCACAAACGTACACGAACACAAAGATACAAAACTCTCCTCTTCACCTTTACTTGGGTAATCTAATTAGCCAAAAACGACAAATTACTTGAGGGTTTTAATACACTACCTCTTATGTTTTCCACTCATATCCTCGACATTTTAAGAGTTTTTCCATGATTCTCCTCTTATACTTCTCATAATTGAGTTTTATCAAGCCATATCAATGAAGAAAATCCATGGAATTACTTTTATGGAGCCTCTCAAAGCACCCCATTTAGAGGAGGGGTTGGAGTAATTATTTTCCTCTCATCATCACATTGTCTCCTTCAAAGAAAGAACATGATAGGCCACTAAAAACTACAATGAACTTTTTTCTCGCAAGTTGGTTCTCATTCTATCACTAAAAAAAAGTTCTCGCAAATTCAAATTCCAGGAGACTCTTTTTTAGTCATTCAATGGATGAAAAGCAACTTCATTATGAGAATTTGTTTGTTATAGCCATTATTTCGGGGCATGAAATTGTAAGAAGCTTCCATCTCTTATTTTCGCATCTTTATAGGGATATAAACATCAAAGAAAACATGCTTTGAAAATAAGGATTAGAGTGGTAAGAAAGAAACTGGGAAGTTCTTGAATCTCACCAAGGACATATTACTTATTATCTTCATGAACCTCAATGTAAACTTTTTCAAATATATTGGGAAATTGATCTACATATATATTTGAATACTTGTAAATTTTGGCCCCTTTTTGTTGATAACTATATGTATACTTGTATATAATATAGAAGTAGGCCTTTTAGGATAGTTGTCGAGATGTATTCGACTCGAAGACAATCTAGGCAAGTATATTTATGCCCACTAATTTTTTATGTAAACTGGTTTGTTATCAAGTATATGTCCTCTTAAGGTTGACTAAAATACCACATGGTATATATATATATATATATATATACTTGATCAGTTTCTTTGGGGAAAAAATGTATTGTTATCATCTTTCTATATAAATTATATAAATAATAAAATAATAATTTTTAAACTTTTAATTTAGTGAAAAAATATATATTAAAATATAGTTCATAATGATTCTTGTTTTAAGGTTATTTCCAAAGCAGAAACCAAATTGGTATATGAAGCTCCCTTGTCTATGGGACAAGGGATCCACCCCTACACAACAATTTGACTATTAAAATATATAGAGATGTACATACTCTACCTTCATAGGAGGAAATGTGTGCTCTTAAGCATTAGACCTACTCAAATTATACAAACATAAATATTAAATTTAATATATTATGTAATATAATAAATATTAAATAATATTTTATAAATATTGAAATTATAATTAACAAACATGATATACATATTATTTCATGTATAAATAATCAATAAAATAAAGTTATGACTACTAAGTGTTAAACTAAGATTATATATATATATATATATAGACCAAAGGCATTGGATCCAATGATGGAAAACGAGGAGTTTTTCACCTTTGGCAAGGTTCAATCCCCATGAGGGCTTAACCTTGAGGCATGAGGCACATTGAGGTAGTGGTCGAACGTGTGGTTGCACCTAGAGAAATTATATTAAATGATCTCGTGACCCATACACACATAAGTGGATCAAAGTCCACTCCCATGTTTTTCAATCATTTAAAATCCATGGGGCTTTGGATTCACGGTGAATGAGTGCACTATTAAGGCACTCCTTGTGATGGGTCAACAATTCAAGTTTATCTCATGACCCATTCACACATAAGTGGATCAAATCCCACCTCGAAGTCCTTCAATCATTTAAAATCCACAATACTTTGGATTGATGATAAATGGTTACATTGTTAAGGCACTCCTAGCAATAGGTCACTGGTTCAAATCCCTCGTGGATATTAACCATATATATATATAGAACAACATTTATTACATTTCAATATAAGATTTAGTTAATTTTGAAAGGTAATTATTTAATTTAATTCAATTCATATTAATTTATAAAGGGCGAAAAGGATTATTATTTCTTTAACAATATGTCAAGTGTTAAAATCCACTCTTAAATATGAGTTTATTTTACAATCAAATGAAAACCCATGGTATGTACAATGTTAGAATTATTTTATATATTTGATGTAGGTTGAAAATTATTTGTGCAGACCTTGCAACTAACAGAATATTTATTGTATTTCATGGCTCTTTTTAAGGGAGGTTTGGTGAGTGCAGTGGGATGGTGAGAGCGTGTTTAGGTCGGGTGTGGATGTTTCTTATAGTGGTTCTTTTGGCTAAGTGGTTATACTATTTGAGAAGTTTTTTTATGTTGAAAATAACCACTCAAATTTGTGTATCTACACTTATATATTTCAAGGATTTGGAACTCATGTTTCCATTTATGTTTTTATCTAATATTTTTCCACTCTTACACAATAATACAAGTTCAATTATCGTGTAACTTGTTAATAAACCACATCTTTATGGAATAAATGAAATTAATTTTATACATGACACCATAAGTGTTATAAAGGCTCTTCATATAACACAATGTGGAGAAAATTATTGGAAATGTAACTAGTTTTGGTCTTCATAATCGTTATCGTACTCATTTCAATATGTATCTTATGTAACAAACAAAAGAAGAAAAGAAAAAGGTTATTATCTTTAAAGTATGGGTTTCATGCTCTTTATTGATGGTCTTTTACGTAAAATCATGTTCTTCGTGCTTCTAAGGTTTCTTAGGTCATGAGATTAATTTTCATGAGTCAAAAGAGTCAACATCATGTTTATAAGACCCTTTCGGGAAAGATGTATCTTGTAATAAGTATTTATTTTGAGTATAGAAATCCCTAGAAGCCTCCTAGCCCAAGTCGGCCCTCACAAAGACTAGTCAGCCAAAAGAGGGGTATTCAACCCACACAAAAGACTATAAATAGAAGTTATTCGATCTCATTTAGTCACCAATTTGATCTACAATTAAAGAAGTTCGATCTCAAGTGCAAAGCTAAGGAAGAAGGACAAGAAAGGCAAGGAAGAGGAGAGAAACAACTACAAGAGAAGAATATCAAAGTTTTTCCCTAGTTTCTCTCACACATGCGAAGTTGCAGAGCTGTTGTAGGGATCGAAATTGCAAGGGGCGAGATTTCTAAAGTAGTGAAGCTGCAGGTCCAAAATTCTGTAGTTGGGGGTTGAAATTTTGAATTTGAAGCAGTTATGAAAGGGTTTGTCTCTGGTTGACTTGGTATGACCCTAACCTAGTTTGAAAGTCATCTTGAAGGGTTGAATTGGTATTGGGAGTAGGTTCTGATTTAGGATTGGGATCTTGTTGGTCTCATTTGAAGTCGATTCTATAAGAAGAGAAGATATTTTGTAGGTTTTCCCATTGGAGGGGTTTTTCCCTAGCTTGGATCCTAATATATGTGTCCATTGTATTTATTGTTTTTTATCTTGATATTTGTTTGATGAAAATATATAATAACAAAACATAAGCAGATAATTAAAGTTCATAAGCAAGTATTAAGGAATAAGGAAAATCTAAATTAATAGTTGCCACATTGTATTTTCCAAAAAAAATACATACTTCACACAAATAATATGAATAGGATTTCCTTGCCTTCCTTTCTTAAAAAAAAAAACAAAAAACAAAAACAAAACAAAAAAACAAAAAAACAAAAAAAATCTTTAATTGAACTCAACATGATAGTAATATAAAAAGTGTCACAATATAGATAAGTATATGGATTTGCATTGGATAAAATATTTAGTGTATTTTTTTTTCTCTTTTAGATATCCTTCACATTTTATACAAAGATGAATTTGTTTCAACCATTTTAAAAGATTCAATAAAGTAATTGTAGAAAATATTATCACTAGCAATAACTCTATGAAATTACCCTTTAAGTTTCATATGATGCAATAGATTCCTATAACTCACAAAAATAGAGTGATTACCCTTCAAGCCTCATGACTCGCTAACATAGACAAATATATTATGTGAGTTACCACTTTGACTTAAATCCAACTTTTTTTTGAGTGCAGGATTATATTCTTAGATAAATCCAAGTTTTGGCTCTTGAAATTAAAGATTTAAATCAAGGAGAACTAACTAATGCACTATAATTATCCCTGATATATGACAATTAATTAAATAAAATGCTACCAACATGTTAGCAAACTTAAAATTTGTCAATAAACATACAATTCTTGACTACACTAGTGATTTAAAATGAAGATTTTACTTCTCACAACCTAGAATCCACTTGCCCAAGAACAATGTCAAATATATGAATGACATCACCATTTTTTTAAAGTTGAGTAACTTGGAAGAGATTTGTTGATCCATCTTACCACCATCTTTACTTGATAGAAAACTCTGTGAAAACGTTGCAAGTGAAAAAACATTTTTCGAAGTTGTTTTGAAATGAAGACAAGAACAAATACAAATATGGCAGAATTAAATACATTTCTTTTACATAAAGTCAAGATATAATATGGCATGATACATACAGTTTTCAATCATAAAATTGTTGAAATTTGGTTACCAGAGGACAGGTGGTTCCCTAAGGCTTTGATCTTTTGCCTAGAGAAAAGTGTCCAAAAGAATTTAATTTTTCTCCTAAAGTGACTTTATAAGTTATAAAATCAAATCTAATTTAAAAGTGAATTTAAGTGATAAAGTTACTAAGTTTAATTTTAAAGTGACTTTAATAAAGTCAATGTGAAATTAGAAAGTGAAAAGTGACTTTGCAAATAAATGACTAAGAGGGTCTTTATTAAAGTGGGGTGAATTAAAAAATAGAAAATGAGATTTAAATCAGCATTTAATCTCAGCCCTAGATTTAAAGCTATCTCAGCCATTGGATTTAGGGATTCCCAAAAGTCACTTAAGGTTAGGTTAAAGGAGGAAAAGGAGAGAAAAGATCATTCATTCTTTCATGAGCAAATTGAGAGAGGAGGAGAGAAAGCTAAGGAGACTTTTCTGAGCAGTGAAAAGGAAGAGGGCAGCAGTGAGGATATTCAACAAATCCGTACAGCAACATTTACTGGCACAAATCCCAAGCCAGAAAATATGTACAGTAGGAGAGAGAGGCACTGTTTCAAAGAAAGGAGGCATGAAAATCGAGGAAGAGGGCAGCAACATTAAGCACGCAGTTCAAGGCATAAAACTGGGCACGAATTTTGAGGAGAGGATTTGCTGATATTTTGGCACAAATACCGAGAAAAGGACAGTAGCCACAGAATGATTTTCCATGCAGTTTCTGGGCTCGAATTTTGAGGAGAGCTGCTGTACAAATCTGTACAGTACGTAAAGTTCCATACAGCCTGTTTCGACACGCTTCTCGAGGTGGTCGTACAACATTTACTGTTGTCATTAATGCTGTAATATTTTCTGTTTTGCATGTTGCTGATTTGGCACAATTTCTGAGGAGGTGTGCAAGCACGGAAATCGAGATAAGTCTGTAAATTTGGTTGCTGGAATTTTTACTGTGTTTTTCTGTTTCATTGTAAAAGAAATATTCAAAAAATAAAGAGAAGCTTTCGAACTGGTTTTCCCCAAGAGTTGTAGGGGTTTTTCCAGGGTCAAGTTGAGCAAAAATCAGCGTGTCTATTTTCTGTTTATGGCTGATTTATTTTTCTGATTTTTTATTTCTGCATTCCAGCATTGTGAAACTTCCAGAATTTGTGTTTTCAGAAAATATTTATTTTTCCAACTTGTTGAATGTATGGCTATGGTAATCAGAATTTAACTTTATGGGATAAATAAGGAGAAATTGAAAACCGTGGTTGGGAACAGAAATTTCTACATGGTATCGGAGCTATTTTGCTGAAAAGTGCAGTTTGGGACAGCAAGAAAAAAAATTACAGCAAGCTGATTTTTCACACAGAAAACAGTAACTTTACTACAACAATGTCTTTTTCAGTTTATTTAGGACAGCAAGCATGTCTTTGGGCTTGAGGGTGGAGGATAGGTTGGATGGGCACAACAATTACAGCGTATGGAAGGAAAGAATGCAAAGCATCTTTGAGGAGGCAAAAGTCTAGGGTATAATGGTGAATACCCAACAGCACCCTGTGAATGTGCCTACTGATGTTGTTCAGTTGGCAAACTTTAAGAAGAAGAATAACAAGGGTAAGAGACTGATTCTGGATGGTATTAAAGACCATGTCATTCCTCATGTGAGAGGAAAGAGATTTTCTCATGAGATGTGGACAACCTTGACCAATCTCTACCAGAGTACCAATGAGAACAGAAAAATGGTCCTAAGGGAGAAGTTGAAGACCATAAAGATAGCTAAGACTAATAGTGATATTGGATATCTCACAAAGACCACTAATGTGAGAGACGTGTTGGCAGCAGTTGGAGAGGTCATTCCACCCATTGAGTTGGTGCAGATTGCAGTGAATGGCCTTCCTAGTTCATGGCTGAACTTTGTTGATGGGGTTTGTGCGCATGAGACCCTTCCCACTTGGGAGAGGTTCTGGGATGATTGCATACAGACTGAAATCAGAAAGAGCCAGCTTGGGGTAGCCAAACATGTTGAGCAGGATGAGGATGTATCACTATTAGCAGGAGGCAAGAAAGGCAAGGGAAAGAAGCAAGCTTCCACAAGTGGTGGTGGGGGCAAAGGCAAAGGTAAAGATAATCAGGTGAACACGCAGAAGGACTATTCCAAGATGAAGTGTTCGAATTTTCAGAGGATGGGACACTATGCAGTTGTGTGTCTGGAGAAGAAGAAGAAGGGGAAGAACAAGACCATGGCAGCATCAGCAGAGATAGAGGACTTTACGGATAGCTTTGATCAGGAGTTTGGGTTCATTGCTTGTGATTCCACTAGTGCAGGATCACCTGCCACAGAGGTTGAGAAGGCGTGTGCATTTCCCTCCACTAGCGGAGCATCTTCAGGTATCTGGTATGTTGACAGTGGGGCTTCACGTCATATGACAGTAGTCTGTGAGTACTTCTTAGAGCTTTCAGAGAGTGGCACTGATATAGAGGTAGTACTCGGAGATGACACCGTTGTTAGAGCAGTCGGTGTGGGGACATTGACATTTGATAGGGAACCCAAACCTACCCTAAAGGTGTCAGATGTTATATATGTGCTAGGGATGAGGAAGAACCTCATATCCATCTCAACATTAGAGGACAGAGGGTATGAGATATTGTTCAGTAGAGGAGAGGTGCTTATATCTCCCAAGGGCGCTCCAACTGATTCAGCTAGAGTGATTGGTGTACGCCATGCAAAGGACCTGTACAAGTTTGCATTTCAGCCCCTTTTGGCAGTGAGCAGTAGTACCGGTAGCAGAGCTAGCAGTTCAGAGCTATGCGAGATTTGGCACCACAGGATTGGGCACATGTATCATGGAGCCTTGAGGACATTGCGGGAGATCACTACAGGTGTGCTAGATTTCAGTACTGATCACCTAGATACATGCAGAGGATGTGCGACGGGCAAGTTTTCCAAATCCCCTTTTCCCAGCAGTGACAACAGATCGAATGGGATACTTGATTTGATTCATACTCATGTGAGCGGTCGGATGTCTCATGTTTCCTTGAGTGGATATGAGTACTATGTTTTATTCATTGATGATCACTCTAGGAGGATCTAGAGTTATTTCTTGAAGACCAAGAGTGAGGTCTTCAAGTGGTTTCAGGAGTTTAGAGCTCTTATGGAGACTCAGAGAGGTCGGAAGATCAATTCCCTGAGGTTGGACAATGGAGGGGAGTACACCCTTGGTGAGTTTGTTGACTATTGTGTGGAGGTAGGCATTATGAGGGAGTTCACAGTTCCTTACAACCCCCAGCAGAACGGGGTTGCGGAGAGGAAGAACAGATCCATCGGAGGGGTTTCCAAAGCCATGCTACATGATCAGGGGTTACCATTGTTTTTGTGGGCAGAGGCCTGCAACACTGTTGTATATTTGAAGAATAGGAGTCTGCATCGTGCCTTGGGGCATGTGACTCCGGAGGAGGATTTTTCTGGGAAGAAGCCTGATGTTGGTCATCTTCGTATCTTTGGCTGTATTGCATGCTCCTACGTACCCAAGGAGAAGAGGACAAAGCTAGAGCCCACCGCAGAGAAGGGTATCTTTGTGGGCTATAGTGAGACCTCGACAGCCTTTCTAATTTATATTCCCGCACAAAGGAGAGTTGTTGTCAGGCGAGATGTGAAGTTCGAGGAGGACAGGGCTTTTAGGAGGTCACGGGAGTTAGAGTATCTAGATCAGCCTGACCCTCAAGAGCAGTTGAGTCAGGCATAGGGATCCAGTGGGCAGGGATCAGGAGGATCTGGAGGTACATCGATTACGGTGTCAGGTCCATCAGTGAGCAGTTTCTCGCAAAGTCAGAGGGGTGGTGCTTCGGGCAGCATGCAGAGCAGTTCACTAGGGAGTCCACTAATGGACAGTTCATACAATACTTGAACATCTACAGGTTCAGGTTCAAGATGGAGGACAGTAGACAGACAGTTAAGAGTTCAGGCTCCTGATGAGGAGGAGCAGTTTCATTCTCTAGTGGGAGAAGTAAGCTAAGGGAAGAGGAAGCCCAAGTGGCTTCAGGATGCCTTGAGTGGCCACATCTGTTGCTGGGCCGAAGAGGCCAGTCAGAGAGAGCAGACCACCTGAGAGGTTTTGTAGCTATATGGCAATGCTTGCCAACATCATTGACTTTGAGCCTTCTAGCTATAAGGAGGCAGCTAGCCAGCAAGTCTGGAGAGAGGCCATGCAGGAGGAGTATTCTTCTATCATGAAGAATGATGTTTAGGAGGTGGTGCCGAGGCCTGAGGGAAAATCTGTGGTTACTTCCAGATGGCTTTACAAGGTAAAGCATGTTGCAGATGGCAGCATTGAGAAATTCAAAGCAAGGTTTGTGGCTAGAGGGTTCTCCCAGGTAGAGGGAGTAGATTATGAGGAGACCTTCGCTCCCGTGGCTCGATATACTTCGATTCGCTCCATCATATCGATAGCAGCAAAGATGGGTTGGAAGATCCACCAGATGGATGTGAAGACCGCATTTCTCAATGGCTTCATACAGGAGGAGGTGTACATTGAGCAGCCACAGGGCTTTGGGGTGCATGGGAAGGAGTCCCATGTGTGCAGACTGAAGAAGGCCCTTTATGGCCTGAAGCAAGCTCCCAGAGCTTGGTACTCCAGGATAGATACATACTTGCAGGAGATGGGTTTCATAAAGAGTGATGCAGATCCGAACCTTTAATTTATTGTGATAGGTGAGGAGCCTCTCATTCTGGTGCTGTATGTGGATGACTTGGTCATTACGGGTGCAGAGAGACTCATAGAGCACTGCAAGAGAGATCTTGCGTCGGAGTTTGAGATGAAGGAAATTGGCTTGATGCATTACTTTTTGGGTTTGGAGGTGTGGCAGGAGGAGGGGAATTTCTTCCTGGGGCAGGGGAAGTATATTGTGGACATCCTTGGCAGATTCCACATGGAGGATTGTAGACCCATGTCGACACCGATGATCACCAACTGGAAGAAGCTTCATGCTTCGCATTCCGAGTTGGTGGATCCCACATTGTACAGACAGCTGATTGGTTCCTTGATGTATTTGGTCAACACTAGACCAGATATTTGTTTTGCAGTCAACACGATGAGTCAGTTTATGTGTGAGCCTAGGAAGGTTCACTGGGTGGCTGCAAAACACATTTTGCGATACTTGCAGGGGACAGTGGAGTATGGTCTGGACTACAGGCAGGGGGATGGAGTGAGATTGGCAGGTTACACTGATTCTGATTGGGCAGGTTGTGCTTCTGATAGGAAGAGCACTTCACGGTGTTTTTTTGGTTTGGGTTCGGCAGTTGTGTCGTGGTTCAATCGAAAGCAGCAGTCAGTAGCATTGAGTTCAGCTGAAGCTAAGTACATGGAAGCTAGTCTAGCTAGTTGTGATACCATATGGCTTCGCAATATGTTGTTTGGCTTATTTGGTCATCCATTGAGACCTTCGGTGATTTACTATGATAATCAGTTTTGCATTAAACTCACGAAGAATCCAGTATTTCATGACAGGTCAAAGCATATCGGCATCGGATATCATTTCATCAGAGACTATGTTCAGAAGGGAGCTGTGAAGCTTGAGTATATTCCCACCGATGAGCAGGTTGCAGATGTTATTACCAAAGCCTTACCACGGGACAAGCATGTCTACTTCAGAGACAAGATGGGTGTCGCGAGGAACATGTTCCTCGGTAAGAGGGAGTGTTGAAATTTGGTTACCGGAGGACAAGTGGTTCCCTAAGGCTTTGATCTTTGGCCTAGGGAAAAGTATCCAAAAAATTTAATTTTTCTCTTAAAGTGACTTTATATGTTATAAAGTCAAATCTAATTTAAAAGTGACTTTAAGTGATAAAGTTACCAAGTCTAATTTTAAAGTGACTTTAATCAAGTCAGAGTGAAATTAGAAAGTGAAAAGTGACTTTGGAAAGAAATGAATAATAGGGTCTTTATTAAAGGGGGGTGAATTAAAAAATAGAAAGTGAGATTTAAATGAGCATTTAATCTCATCCCTAGATCTAAAGCTATCTCAGCCATTGTATTTAGGGATTCCCCAAAAGTCACTCAGGGTTAGGTTAAAGGAGGAAAAGGAGAGAAAAGATCATTCATTCTTTCATGAGCAGATTGAGAGAGGAGGAGAGAAAGCTAAGGAGACTATTCTGAGTAGTGAGAAGAAAGAGAGCAACAGTGAGGAGATTCAACAAATCCGTACAACAGCATTTATTGGCACAAATCCCAAGGCAAAAAATATGTACAGCAGGAGAGAGAGGCAGTGTTTCCAAGAAAGGAACCACAAAAATCGAGGAAGAGGGCAACGGCATTAAGCACGCAGTCCAAGGCAGAAAATTGGGCACGGATTTCGAGGAGAGAAGTTGCTGATATTTTTGGCACAAATACCGAGAAAAGGACAGCAGCCATAGAACAGTTTTCTAGGTAGTTTTTGGGCTCGGATTTCAAGGAGGGTCGTTGTACAGTTCCGTACAGCCTGTTCTGGCATGCTTCCCGATGTGGTCATACAGCATTTACTGTTGTCATTAATGCTATAATATTTTTTGTTTTGCAAGTTGCTGATTTGGCACAATTTCTGAGGCAGTGTGTATGCACAAAAATCGAGATAAGTCTGTAAATTTTGCTGCTGGAATTTTTACTATGTTTTTCTGTTTCACTGTAAAAGCAATATTCAGAAAATAAAGAGAAGCTTTCAAACTGGTTTTCCCCAAGAGTTGTAGGGGGTTTTTCCAAGGTCAAGTTGACCAAAAATCAGCTTGTCTATTTTCTGTGTGTGGCTGATTTATTTTTCTGAGTTTTTATTTATGCATTTCAGCACTGTGAAATTTCCAGAATTTGTGTTTTCAGAAAATATTTTATTTTCCAGCTTGTTAAATGTATGGCTATGGGAATGAGAATTTAACTTTATGGGAGAAATAAGGAGTAACTAAAAATCGGGGTTGGGAACATAAATTTCTACAAAAAATTAAGAGAAATACACCCTATCCCATTCTCCTACTTGACATTGGGCTTTCTCCTATATCTAATTTATTAACACAATTCAACTAGCACAAAGAATAGAAGGCTTCCTAGCATTGCTTCTAGTTCAAATAAATTCCACCCAAGGCTTAAGAGAGGATTGCATAAGCATGCTCTAATTTACTTACTAAAACACTATAGGATTCAAGAGGAAGATGCTCTCCAAAGTATATAGAATATCAAAAGCACTATCAATACTAGATTTGGAGACATTTTATGGTGCCATGATAAAATAAAAATTAAGAGAAAGCTAATGTACTCTAAAGAGACCAACAACCTCAAGTTAAGGGATCAAATTCAATATATTTCTTCTATTGTTGGTTTAAATAATAAAACCAATATTTCTAAAATAAGAACAAATTCTCATGAGATGCATAGTGAAATTGGTGTTGGACAAGACCTAAAATTCCTTGGGAAGGAATTATATGTAATCCTTATGATATTAAGAAAGTTGAGGATGAAAAATGCATTCGCATAGAATTCATTTCGTATGTGCATATTAGGGCTCAATTTCACTATATTTGGAAGAAAAATTATCTTCATAACCTATTAACTTGACAACCAAGGACAACGAGGAAAGTTTATATGCAATATTTGTTATCTCATAAAACAAAATGTTAAATGAAATCAATTAGTTATCAAATTCATGAAGGTTTGATAGACCAAAATTAGTCTTAATGGATGGTAATAATCATCATCTTATGATAAAACCAAGAGAAGTAGAACCACATTATCCTTCCTTGAAGAGAATTAGTGTTTAGAAGCTTAAAAGTTTAAAAATTTTCGTTGTAAATCATCATCACTAGAATGTATCATTAACATTGATTCAACTCAAAGTTTCCTCGTTATACTTATACGATTATTTAACATGCATTAGAAAATATGTGTACACTACAAGTTGTAAAATGAATGGTATCCTACCATCATATTTGATTTTCCAAACTTAATTACAAATTACAATTACATATCATGAAAATGTTTCATCTAGATAAGGAATCTGTAAGTACTCTAGTTCACCCTCCCTAGAATTGGGAAACCGTTTTGTTATGCCCGTGTGAAGTTGTGATTATTGGTTCCTTATTAAAAAAACTAAGATGAGTGGCAACCTATTATCATATGAATGATCCAATCTTCATTACAAATTAAAATTACATAATATAATGAAAATGTTTTTGTTGTTGTAACAAAGATCCACGCCCTTTCTTCACCCTCATTGAAATTGGGCACATTGTTGCCATGTAAAATTGAAGTTATGATTGTTTTTGCATCCTCGTTGAACAAATTAATATGAGTCATGGTACCCAACATAATATCTAGTTCAAACAACTCTAGCTACATATCTCATGGTTGGTGGGTTTGGATTTCTATTCACCCTTCCTATGTGATAAAGGGAGAAATTTGGAATGAAAATGCTCAATCTCCTCAACATTATTTGAACCCAATTTTGTTTTCCTCATTTAATGGATGAAGCCATATGTAATTCTCCATTTCCTCTCATTTGATGAAGAAGTGGCAACCCATGACAAGTTCATGATTTCTTATTTTCATATATTTTGAATTTACCCACCATGAAAGTTACACCAATTGGTTGAAGCCAATATAGTCATGTCTTACATAGCTTCAACATCTATGCCCAAACCCTCTGATCCCATAAAATGAGAAAACTCTACATGAATTCAAACTCTAATTTCAAGGCGTACAAATAATATTTTTAAGCTTTCTTAAATCCCTAGGAAACTTATGGGTTCTTATTTGGTGCATTTATATTTGTATCACTTTACAAGGCATAGAATAACATTTGGGACTCATTACATAGGTCAAAAGGTGAAATGGGGTAGTGAGTCTTTTTCCACATTTGGGTCCTTGTGTGTTTTACTTCATTGTAAAAACAATTCATGCAAGTCTTTCTCGTTATAATTGATGACTTCTCTTAGCTTCTTTATCAAGGAGTTAATTCCCTCATATGCATGTCTCAAACTAGGTTTAACTATATCAAGCATTCATAACATATCCATAATTAGCTTAAAAATTCTAAAAGATACTTACCCTATTCCACCCTTCATCATCAACAATGGTCCTTTTGATTAGATGCATTCTCACTCTATAATTTCCTTCATTCACTCCAAAGATAATTGCACATTGTTGATAATAATGTTTCTTTCCCTTGTACAAGCCTCAATAGGACTATGATTGATGAGGAAAAATGATTTTCTACCACATGCAATTATGAAAATTCCAATACACTAAAATTATATTAATTATCGATTATTAACTCTAAATATTCAAAGTAAAAAATTAAAACCAAGACAATATATTAGAGGCTTATACCTAATGAAACAATGCTTTGGCACCTTAGGAGGCTCCAAGTTTGTAATTTATTGTTAATTTCCTTGGGACATGTGATGCTATGCGATGAAGCTATTGATTTCCTTTGCTTCTACAAAAATCTATCGAAACCACCCAATTTGACACCTCAACTCATTCAACTTGAGATTTAACAAGTGTATAGCATAGGAGGTCCAAAACATGTGCTAGGATTTTAACCTCAATAGTTGAACTTGATGCTTTATACACCTTAGAGTCATTCATTATGCCTTGGACAACATTTTATGCCTCCACAAATTCAAATGCTTCAATCAAAACATCAACAATAAATTGTTTATATTTCTACTTATGTTGTAATCAATTGCCTTTAAAAACATAACCCCTTTAGAGTTTTGAGCAATCACATTAATCGAATGTGTGTTCCTTTGATCTTTCCAACCAACAAAAATGGTGGAAAACCCTAAAATGATTCATAAACTACAAGTGGGTTCTTTGACACAATCCATATTAAAACTATCCATTTTCAAATGTATAGTGTGGACCTTCCTACACAGAGATTCTCATTGTCAAAACGAAATTTATTTTTCTAGCTATGTTATATAGAAGAATTTATAAAAATCAGATGTCCTTTGATTGAACATTTTCCTCTGAATCCATGGAAAATAAGCAATCAAAAAAATCTATTTAAACATTGCAAATATGTATGAGGACATGTTTGTTTGGTAAATCCCTTAGGACACACATTTGTTTTCGAAATATTTGGGAAATGAATTTCGGGCATGCATGACAAATATCCAATAAAGTACTCCCATCTATTCACAATGATACATGATATATGATGATTTTAAATAAATTATATAAAAAATTAAAAAAACTATTCAAATATATGTAATCAGATAAAGAGCAACAATAATTATATGCAAGTTAAATGATGTTATGAACAAAAACAATCAGGATATTCCTCATGTCTAGGAGGAATTGCAATGGAAAATGTAATAATATTGCAAGAAGAAGAAAGATATTGTTTAGGGGCATCTAAGAAGTACAAGTTTGTATGTTGGGAAGAGGAAGTGGAGGTAGAAAATAAACCATTAAACTAAGCACATATTTTATCTTTTGGAAGAGAAAATGGAGGTATCAAAGAAACCATTAAACTAAGAAAGTATAGATCCCAATTTTGATGTGGAAGGGAAACAGTTTTATTGAAAGTATATAATAGCTATAAAGGGTAAAATTCATTCTTTTATTATTGGCACAAGATTTTATTGGTTCATTTAGAAATTTAAGATAATTTACTCCATTATTCTAACATCACAACATGTTAGAAAATCGGAAAGGAAAAAATATTTTCTTATGATGATAATTACTTGTGATATTCTTAAGTTCTTATTAATTTTCTTATGTTATTCTTTTATCTTTGTTTCGTCAAGAAATTATCAAAAACTAAAATATGAATATCAGGGACACCAGATGTAGGCGGACATCCAGGGCTAAAACCCGTATATAGGAGAAAACCTAGTCAATGAACTCTTCCTTCCGTAGATTCAAAATCAAGATGAGATAGACCAAGACTCTAGACCTACAACCCTTCCTCCTCAACCAAGTCAACTCTTCCTACTTGTAAATATCCTTTTTTCAACCCTTCAAAGTCACAGCTACAATTCAAAAATTTGATCCATCAGCAGAATTTTCGGCCCAACTACTCCAGAATTTCGGCTTCCCCAACAAATGCATAATTTCAGCCTCCCAAAAAAATTGTGAACTTTGCATGTGTGAGATTAGAGAGAGAGAAATAAAATTCTTGACCTTGAAGGGGACCTTCTTACTTTCCCTTATATTTTTCCTCCTCTTCCTTGGAAATTCGCACTTTTCCAGCTGCAATTCACTGCAATTCGAACTTGCTTGATATCCATTACAAATGAGGTCAATTTGTTCCAATATATAGGGTTTTTGTGAGGTTGAATTCCCTTGTTTGAGGCCCAATTTTCTTTCCTTGAGGCCGACTTGGTGGAGGAGGCCTAGGCGACTTATTTTAATATAAAATAAATTTCTTTCTTGACAAATAATTCCCAAGAAGGGTTTCTTACAATATGACATGGACCAGGATAATTGACATAAACCCTAGAAGCCTACACTGGAGGCTTTAACCTAGAAATAATTGACCCAAGCATGAAACCCATGCTTTAATAAGTCAATTTTATTAATAATAAAATTTATTTTTCTTTCTTTTGGCAAACACATTGCATTATGACTTAACTACAATTATGAAGACCGAACCTAGTTACATTATTCAACACTCCCTCTTAACTAGGGGGGTATTCATAATTACATATAGGTACAAGTACATGGAATATCTCAAAATGAAATGAACTATGAAGAGTTCAGGCACACTTAGTGACTCAGACTAGATACCCGACCAGGGTTATCTATCAGGGTGGGACTAAGATGGACTCAAGATTTTAGCGAGTCTAGGTACCATGAGGCTTACTATTGCTAACCATCAACCTAGGGATATAGGTGTGCATCCAAGGTCGTATTACCATGATCAACGCCACCCTCCCTCTTTGGGATTTATCAATCAACACATAGGCCAACCAGATGTCCTCCTAAGCATCTGACATTAGATGTCGCATATTTCTTTAATAAACTAGATATATCTATTTGTTTAAGCATGCTTTCTAAGTGTTCATCCTTCTTATGGATATATTACCCATACAAACACAAACCCCAATTATTAATAGACTATTAAACTTACAAACAAGTAAACACAAACCTTCAGGGTCCTCAATCATTGAGATGCTTCCTATATCATCAAGTTATATACATTTTTTTCAGAAGCTTTATCCTTCTTCTTTTAGTAGCACCAAATATATCCTAAATACTTTAATAATTCAAAATTTTCTTTTTCTTAATTCAAAATACTCACGGTCATAATGTGTCCTCCCTCTCAATTGGCGAGATATACACTTCCTTATATCTAGGCTCCCTCTTAACTTGGGAGATCAACTATTTTCTTCTTCTATAACATCATAGAACCTTTTATGGCTTCTTTCCTTATTACAGTATCAAGGTCGTCATCATGTTGATCTGAACATCTTCATCATATTGAATATTGTGTACCTGCAAATCCTTGAATATCAAGTACAACCAAATAAAAATATACATAAGTATGAAGTTAACTATAACAAAAATCAAGTCATTAAAATACATAAACCTAGTTAGGTTCATAATCAACAATAGAAACATACTACAACCTTTTGCTAGGATTATTGTCATAAACCCTAGATCATATTGTTATATTTAAAGCAACTCAATCAAGATATCAGACTCTTAATCTTGAAAACACTAGATTCCACCTTTGTGACACAAAGCCTTAGATATCAACAATTTAATCAAATAACAATTATATTATGCATGTTAGCCTCTACTAGGTATTTTTTCAAACCCTATACTTTCATCAACATAACTAAAACATATTAATAATATCATCAAGTTATAAAGTATCAATATTTACTAAGGTTATGTTACAAACCCTATATTTCATGAGTATCAACAATTTAGTTCGCATACTTACCTACATCTATGATTAGATATATCACAATAATATAATCATGCACTACCATTTCATAAGCATATCTACTAGGTAAACCCAAGATACAAACATTAATACATAAAAGTTAGGTACACAACAATTCTTTTACTAGACTAGGGTTTTGAACATATAGATGAATATACACCTAGGGTTTCGTTTCTAGGAACTTACTATAGACATCACAGGGATTTTTCCCATAATCCTTGATTTACCAAACCCTAAATGTATAGTATTACAATAAATAACTTATAAATTTACAACAAACCCTAAATGGCTAGGGTTTCCATCATAACGATATCAAAATTCTAAGCATTAAAAGAATCGGATTTCTAGACTTCATCAACAACCCTAAGCAAACTAGGTTTTCATACATATAGACATACCCTTAGGTTAGGGTTTTATAGTGAACCTTTTAAGGGTTCCACGATAATGATAATATAAAGAGGATATCAATCTAATGATTAATCACCCTAACATGAATATCTTAAGATTCAAAACCCTAGGCATAACGATGTTAGTAATGTAAAGAACATTTAAAATAAAATGAACATACATTTTATATGAAGAGAAATTTCTAAAAAAAATTATATTTTATGAAATAACTTGATTTGTTTCTTAACCAACCATGTAGGACAACAATCCTTGAAGGGATTTATTTGTAGTTGAACTTATTCCATGCTTCAAGTTTTTCCTTTGAAGTCTTTGTCATAACCATTGATCATTCAGTAGACTTTCCCAACCAGGAAAAATACAAATATATATATATATATATATATATATATATATATATATATATATATATATATATATATATATATTAGCTTACAATACAAACTTATTTTGATATGAGAGAGAAACCAAACACAAAAGAGGAGACACAGAATAGGATACTTAACTTTTGGTAAAATGGTGAAGGCTCCCTCTTAATCCAGTCTTTGAGGGATACCTACAACTTATAAAAAATTCAAAATGTTGTAACAAGACATGTTAGACCTATAAATTATAGAAATCTACTCATAAAGGAAAATATTGCAAAACTTAAGATAGAAGGATATGTGAGGGATAATATTCCCTAAAATTCCTTGGAAAATAGATCTTTGATTTTAGATTTTTCAGTCTTGTTTTTCTTAAGAGGAGCTTCATCAACAATATTCACATGTTCCCTTTCTCTCCTTTTATTATTTGAGTTCTTTGGACACTGGATTTTGTAGTGACCCGTCTTGTGACAATTGTAGCATTCAATCTAGGATAGATCCATTTTCTTATTTGGTCCTTTTAATTTCTTGAAGGTTTCCTTTTATTGTGATGAGAAGAATAGGAATTCAAGGTGGTTTCTTCTTCATCCTCCTTCTTGTTGGTTACTAATGATATTTTGGCTACTTCTTGACTAAATACATTCCACATTTGTTCAAATGTTGGAGTGACTCCAGAATTAAAGACCTTCCTCCTCCACAAATTCATCTCTTACTCCTTATAAATATCCTTTTCTTAGCCTTCCAAATGTAAGATCTCAAAGTGTAGCTAAAATTCTGAATTTCGATCCAACAACAGAATTTTCGGCCCAACTACTCCAGAATTTCGGCTTCCCCAACAACTACAGAATTTTGGCCTCCCAACAAAACTTTTGCACTTCACAAGTGTGAGATTAGAGAGAGAGAAATCGAATCTTGACCTTGAAAGAGACCTTCTTCTTTTCCCTTAGACTTGTCCTCCTCTCCCTTGGAATTTCGCACTTTTCCAACTGAAATTCACTACAATTTGAACTTGCTTGATATCCACTATAAATGAGGTCAAGTTGCTCCAATATATAGGCTTCTTGTGAGGTTGAATTCCCTTGTTTGAGGATGACTTGTCTTTCCTTGAGGGTGACTTGGTGGAGGAGGCCTAGAAGAATTATTTTAATATTAAATAAAATTATTTATTGACAAATAATTCCCAAAAACCTTACAATATGGCATGGACAAGGACACTTGACATAAACCCTAGAATCCTACAATGGAGTCTTTGACCTTGTTGGATAAAGAGTTGTCGTTGATTTCAATATACCTAGAAACTCTAACCCTAACCATTAATCCTAAAACCTAACCCTATTTCTATCCTAATCCCTACTCATGTTAAGAAACCCTAACCCTTTTTCCTAAAAAAAAAAATTACGAAACCCTAACCCCTTGCAAACAATTTCCTCACTCATATATTATTAATCCCATAATTCATAAAATTCCTAACTTCCATTATTCCCTAATTTATTCATTACAGCCTATTCCTATTCCCGATGAAAAAAACCTAATCTCTATTTCTATTCCTATTACTGTATCCCCTGTTTACTCAATACAACCCTACTCCTATTAAAATCCTATTAAAAAAATATCTTATTAATTAAACCTAACTATTCCCTAGTTCCTATACAAAATTTTAACTCACCTCTCCTCCTCGTTGACAACCAAAAAAATTACATTATATGAAAATTTCCTCACTACATAGGTCGGATTTCCTTCAAATTTTGATGTCTTTTCCTCATCAAATTGTAAAAAAAAAGAGATTCATTTCAGTTTAGACACATATCTCGGTCAAAAATCAACAGAAAGAGAAATAAAATAAGTTCACAACTCATGACTTAAGAAGACAAATATCTGAAGGAAAGAGAAGGAGTTAAATGTTACTATGGAAAAATTCGAACTAGTTGGTGAGATTGTAGTGGACTAAAGGAAATTTTGTTTACCTTTTTGACCCTATAGTTGTCTAGGGATTTCATTTCTATGATTTGGTTGAAATTTGGACAATTGAAAGAAAAAAATGTTGGATATCTCATACCGAAGCTTGGATCTGTTAAAATTTATTGTTAAAACAAAATTGGAGTGTGATTTATTAGTGACCAACTTCTCTCTTGCAGACTTGTGATAATAGACTTGTGAAACTTCAGTAACCTTCTTCATGTAGTTATATGGTGTGAATATTGCGGACCAATTGTAGACTATAATAATAAAATTCACGGAGCAGTGAAAGAATACAGTGCTATATTTTGCATACTTGAGACAACTTATTGTGGATTTGTGGAGACTTTGTTCATTTCATATGAATCTATATTTTTTGTTGAATATCTACATTAGAAATTTGAAGCTTGTTACAAATAGTTTGAACCTGTGGAATTTTGGAAATAGCACAGTGCTTTCAGACCTGAAGTGGACATACATGCTCAAACCTCAAACATATATTAAAAGCAGCTTGGACCTTTAAAAATATTACTTTTGACTAATCTATGTTATCTTGAAATAAAGGAGGAGTACAATTGTATTTTGGAATGGGTTTGATTATTTTTTAAACTTGGTGGATCAGTGTCCTATATTTATCAATTTGGTTGAGAGGATTGGTGTCCTCAGTAAGATTGGATCATTGGGAAGTTGCACAAGTATTGGAGTCATTAAGTTTGGTGCCTCGGAAACATCTTCGTACAAGTTGGAGTGTGCTGCTATTTACATAGAGGATTGTTGTCCTTAATTTTTGTTAATAAAGTCACTTTATTTTTGTTCTAGTTCAAATTGTGAAAAAATATTTAGTGGTACAAATAATAATTGTAATAAATATTGATTCACCCCCCCCCCCCAGTATTTCAACAATTGGTATCAGATCCAACTTCTTCATAATCAACCTAACAGCTCGAAGAATGATTTTAAATCACAATGGCCATTGAAGGATGCAGGAAAGGTGCCCATTAGAGGAAATTTCAGTCTAAAAGGGGCCTCCTATGGAAAAATAATAAAATAATAGGAAAATAATAAAATAAGATTTATGAATTTTGGAACGAAAAGAAGATAGCTACTTCTTTTTTAAATTGTATTTTTGGCTTATCTCCTTATAGGTTTACTCCAATTTCAAGTGTAGACACTCGTTGGATGCATAATTAAATTCCACATCCAATGAGTACCCATTATGCATAGTTCTGAGAAGACCCACATTGATAAAAATGTAGATACACTAAAAAAGTGTGTTCAACATGTTTTTTTAGTGTATATGCAATTTTTTTATTAATGTGGGTCTTCTCAGAATTATGCACAATGGGTACTCGTTGTATGTGGAATTTAATTATGCATCCAATGAGTATCTACACTTGAAATTTGAGTAAACCTATAAGGATAAAAGCCTAAAATACAACTAAAAAAAAGTAGTTTTTTTTTTTTTTTTTTTTTTTTTTTTTTTTTTTTTTTTTTTTTTTTTTTTTTTTTTTTTTTTTTTTTTTTTTTTTTTTTTTTTTTTTCGTTTTCCCTCCAAAATATTTACATATACCACTTTTTAAATTTAAAGGATTTTGATTGATTTAAATATTATGTCTGTGAAAATTTCATGGGCACTTTTAGGCTGAAATTTCCTCTAATGTTAGTTTGATGAAACAAATTTTTATTTTTGGAAAGTTAGGATGAAGTATATTTGATGTCTCTAGGACCATAAGTATGGCAATCAGTTCTAGACATTTATAAAGTTCCACCTTCCCCACCAAAAGATCAGGATGGGAGAAAATTTTATAAAGGAAATTCCAAAGCCCTTAATTCCAGAACATGTGGAATTTCTTATTCATAATTTTCAAAGGTTATGAACTGTGAATCTAATAAGGAAATGTGGGACAAGATTGTTTCCATTTATGATGGAGACACCAAGGTCAAGAAGGAAAAATTCCAAACTTTTAGAAGACAATTTGAAAGCCTAAAAATGAATGACGAAGAAGATATTGTGGCCTATTTTCTTCGGGTGGATGAAGTTGTCAAATCACTCAAAGGTCTAGGTGAAAATATTGAAGAAAAAATAGTTTTCCGAAAGGTTTTGAGATCACTTTGTTATGCAACCAGCTCACCAATTAGAAGAAAATATAGATCAACGACTTAAAAAATATCCACTTCAAGGGGGAAACCTCCTTTACAATACATAAATGAAAATTATTGCCATGATTCAAATGAAAAAACCTACTTTCTATATATATATGAGCTTAAGGGGTCACAATATAATCAAAACGTGCATAAAAATAATTATGTAAGGGCACAACAATAGCAACAATGGTCTTCCATGGGGCACAATAATAATAATATGGGGACTACATGGGCACAAAAACAACAATAAGGGGGCTACACTAACAATAAAAATATGGGGACTACATGGGCACAACAATAAAAATAAGGGGGCTACACTAACAATAACAATAAGGGGCTACACTAGTATTATGGGGACCTAACATGCCCCTCTCCTTCAAAAAAGTGTTGTCCTCAATGCTTGAGTAGTTATGGATGCTTCTGTAAAAATTTCTCATCCTCCCATGTGGAATATTCAACGGGTAAGTTATTCCACTTACTAAGATACTCTGAAATTGATCGATTTGGTAGTTGTCGATTTCTTGTTTCCATGACTGCTTCAAGTTCCAATATGATTTTTCCTTCCTCGTCAAGTTTTGGAAATATTGTTTAAACTAGGATCTTGTCACCTATAACCTTTTTTAAGCATGAAACATGGAAAACTGGGTGCACTCGAGAAGATGCAGGAAGCTCCAATTTTTATGCCATAATACCAATATTTTGCAACACCTTGTAAGGACCATAATACTTTGTGATAATTTATTATCCTTCTTAGCTTGCTTGAGGGACATTTGTTTGTATAGTTGTAGCCATAAAAATACCTACTCGCCTACATCAAACTTCTTTCGCTATGATGTCGATCTTCCTGTTGTTTCATTCAATTATGTGCCAAAGTGAGGTTATCCTTTAATAGTTGGAGAACTTGTTGTTGATGCTCGATGTTGTCTTCCACTGCTTAAACCTTAGAATTTTCTCTTAAAGATGATGTGATGGCACGGTGGATGATATCCATAAAGTGCCATAAATGGGGTCATTTTTGCTGCAGTATGGAAGGCAGTGTTATACCGCCATTCAATCAAAGGTAACCACTTGACCCATTGTGTTTGTTTATCAGATACAAAGAAACAAAGATATCCTTCCAAACATTTGTTCACTATCTCAGTTTTCCCATCAGATTGAGGATGATAAGATGATCTATGAGCTAGTTGAGTACCCAGACAAGAAAATAATTTCGTCCAAAAATTTCCAATGAAAATGGGATCTCTATCGCTTCCAATAATATTTGGGTTTCCATGTAGCTTTTGAATTGTTTCCATAAATTCAATAGCAACTTTATTGGATTTAAATGGACGATATAATGCAATAAAGTATGCATACTTGCTAAGTTGATCAACTACCACCATGATAACACTCTTTCCTTCAGACTTGGGTAAACCCATGATCAAATCCATTGAAACCTACTCCCAACATTGAATTGGAATGGATAAAGGTTGTAGCAGACTCAAGGTCTTAATTGTCTCACCTTTATTTTGTTGGCAGACCAAACATTCCACCACAAACTTTTGAATATCAGAATTAAGTCCATCCCAAAAAAATTCTTTCTTGACCCTGTGGTGAGTTTTTTAAAATCCCGAGTGTCCTCCTAAGGGAGAGGTGTGCAATTCCAAAAGAATATTTTGTTTTAGTTGGGAATTCTTACAAATATATAAGTGATCTTTGTACTATAATGAATCATTTTTCCATCTAAATGTATCAAATGTACTAGGATCTTGCTGCAACTTTTGAATGAGTGTCCACACTTCTTCGTCATTATTCCATTCCTCCCTTGGATAATAGAAATGGCACAAATAAATTCTTCCACATCCTCATCCTTTCTTGAGAGTGCATATGCAACAACATTTAGCTTCCCTTTCTGTAGATGATTTCAAAGTCATAACCCAACATCTCTATGGCCCATTTTTGTTGCTCTTCTGAAGATAGTATTTGTTCCAAAAAATATTTAAGACTATCATGATATGTTTTTACCTTGAAGTGTATTCCCATTAGGTAAGGTCACTATTTCTTTAGTGCGTGTAGTATTGCCAACATTTTTCCTTCTCATAAATAGCTTTTTGTAAATAATTCCCTTTGATTGGATGAATTTCAAAAGCAATGGATCTTCCTTTTTGCATTAAAACATCAACAATTCCATTTATTGAGGCATCACATCCCACAATAATTTTTTTTGTGAAGGCTGGCATAGCCAAAACCGGTGTTTGGCACATTGCCTCTTTAAGATGTTCAAAGGCCTTAGTTGCTTTTGGAGTCCAATAAAATGCATCTTTCTTTAGTACTGTTGTTAGATGTGCTACTACTCTCCCATAATTCTTAAAAAACTTGCGATAATACCCTGTTAACCCAAGAAATCCTCGCAGATGCTTTATGGTTGTGAGTATTTTCCATTCCTTAATGGATTTAATTTTCTTAGGGTCTACCTTAATACCCTCGTGAGATACAATATGACCCATATATTCTACCTCATGTACTCCAAAGAAACATTTGGAGGTTTTTGCATATAATTGTTTCTCCTCTAATAGTTTGAGGACCCTCTCAACATGTTGAACATGATCCTTCCAAGACTTGTTGTAGATTAGTATATCATCCAAAAATACTAACACAAATTTTCTAAGGAAGGGTTTGAAAATGGAATTCATCAACCCTTGAAATGTAGAAGGTGCATTGATAAGGCCAAAAGGCATGACCAAAAATTCATAATGACCTTCGTGAGTTCTAAATGATGTTTTCATAATGTCTTCAGTCTTCATTCTAATTTTATGATATCCTGAACGAAGATCAAACTTGGTGAAGTAAATTGCTCCATGTAATTGATCCAATAATTCATCAATGACAGGAATGAGAAACTTACCTTTAATAGTGAGCTTGTTTGGCTCCCTATAATCCGGACACATGCGCCATGATCCATCGTGGATCCATCCTTCTTGTGCACCAATACTACTGGAGCAGAGAAAGAACTTTGACTAGGTTGAATTATAATGACCTCTAGCATTTCTATAATCATACGTTCAATTTATTTATTTTGGGTATAGATATATCTTTAAGGCCTGATGTTTGGAGGAATACTTCTTGAAATCAAATGAATAACACGATCATGATAAAAAATAGGTGGGAGGCATTTGGGAGTCTCAAATACCTTGGAATGATTTTCCAAGACTTTTTGGATATCTGGAGAAATAGATGATTTCGATGTTTGAAACTCTAGTGAGCATAAATGTGCAATTACACCTCGTTGTTATTTCTTTAGAAGATTTATCATGCCATTAGAGTTGATTATATTTCCTAGTTTCCCTGCGATACCCCTTAATTCAATTTCCTTTCCTTCCCAAAAAAAATCAAGAAAATTTCTTGAAAATTAAAAACTATCGTACCCAAAGTTTGTAACCATGGAACTCCTAGTACAACATTAGCACCACCCACTGGAATGGAAAGCATTGGGATATTCAATATATATTCCCCATGGTTAGCTTGATATTATGTAACTTTCGAGAGTAATTTATAGTTCTTCCATTTGTAACAATCACTTGACACTTTGGCGTTGGATATAGAAAACAATTCAATTCCTTGGCTATCTTATAATGAATAAAATTATGGGTAGTACCTGAATCAATCAACACTATTACCTTTTCCTTCTTGATATGTACTTTTATATTGAGAGTTTGAGGAGTCTTAATTCCTGCAAATGCAGTACAAGATATGGTCGAATTCATTTCTTCTTTCTTTAAGGTCAATTCCTATTGTATATCCTCTTATTTTGAATTTTCTTGTTCCCTTTCTTCCTCCTCTTCACAATCTATGTAAAATAATTTATTCTCAACGCGCTTATGACCTTTAGTGTATTTTTATCAAAACTGTAAAAAATCACTTTGATCTTTTTTCTTCCAACTGGTGTGGTGTCAACCTTGTAGGGTTTGGAAGGCTAGGAGTAGCAACACTTCCATCTTTATAGCTGTGAGTGGTAGGCTTCCTAGTCGCAATAATTTTTCTTTCAAATTTCTTGCCAGCCTGAATGCCTTCTCCAATAAATCAAGTTCCCAAAGGTGGACCTCATATTGGATGTTATCCTTTAAAGTACCTATGAAGACATCAATCCTATGTTCCTCTGGAATATAATTTACCCTTATATTCAATTTTTGGAAGTCCTCAATGTGCTCCACCATTGAACCCTTTTGTTTGAGATTTATCAATTGGCTAAAGAAGGTGTTGCTCTTTGTATCCTCATAAAGTGTTATCATTTTCAACATTAAAATTGACCGAGTGACAATTGGTTTATGAGAACAAATTCATCGATACCATACAAACTGATTGGGTTCTAAATATAAAGTTGCAATGCGTACATTTTGTGTGTGTTGCACATTAAGGAGATCAAAGTATTACTCCATTTGTAGTATCCATGTTACTAGATCCTTGCCATCAAACTTACTCATATCGATATTTGGAATATGGTGGATATTCAATCCAACGTTAGAGGCTATGGAATCATGATTAACATTTTTTTTGTTCTCATCATGAGTTTCATATAATACCTTTTCGCCATTAGGAACCATTTCTTGTAGCAAATTTGTCAAACCTTCCTTCGAACCTTCCATGTATGCTTTTAAACCTTCCATTTTTGCTTCCATATTATCTTCCATACCATATCTCTTAGCTTCCATGCTATTTATCTTAGCTTCCATTTCATTTTTGGTTATTCTTTGCAAGCGATAAATTTGTTGCATTTGGTCTCATATTTTTTATATATCATGTTGCAATTATTCCTCTTCATGTGTCATAGTAGATATTTTTGAGGGGTTAATAGGTGTGGAATTATTTTTGCGAGGCATTTTAGAACCCAATACTGGTATTAATGCTTCAACATTCCCTTTGAATCACTTCATACTGATTATTCAAACAAAAGTTATGCAATTTAAAAAAAAAAAAACAATACACACCTTTTTCTTGCTTTTGAGGAGCTCGATATTGAACCTGATGTATATATGTGATTTCAGATCCCCAATATTTATACTTATGTCCTGTAGTAGCCCTATGAGTCTTCCTTCTAATTCTGCAGGTCAGACTTAATTTGGATTCTTGAAGTTAACGTTATGACCTATCTCCCATAATGCCCTAATTATGAATTGGTTTAGTAGAGAGAATTTTTACGGAGTGCCACCTATCATAGTTTTGACCTTCAGCCCGGGAATTGATATACAAGAAATTATAGTATGTTCCATTTTAGAAACTTTTTATAGAATTCAAATTTGATGCCTGAAACGAAAGTTATCACAATTTTCCCTTGCTCACTTGTTTGAGACTGAATTTTGGAGCCTGCAAAAACCCTACCTTCCTCAGATAATATCTCCGCAAATATAGTGAACCAAGATTTGAAATTATGGCACGACGTTCATCACAATTTAAAATCCACGTGGTTTCAGTTTTATCTTCTAAAGTTTTTCACAAAAAACGTTATAGTGAAAATTCCAAGACGACCTGTTCTAAGAAGCGAAACCCTAGAATCCAAAGCTCTAATACCAAATGGAATGCAACCAACTCAAAAAAAAGAAGAAAATATAGATCAATGACTTAAAAATTATCCACTTTGAGGAGGGAACCTCTTTTACAATACATAAATGAACAATTATTGGATTATTCAAATGACAAAACCTACTTTATATATATATATATATATGATTCTAAGGGGTCACAATATAATCAGAGCCTACATAACAATAATAATGTAAGGGCACAACAATAACAACAATGGGCTTCTATGGGTCACAATAATGAAAATATGGGGAATACATGGGCACAAAAATAACAACAATGGGCTTCTATGGGGCACAATAATAACAATATGGGGAATACATGGGCACATCAATAACAACAAGGGGGCTACACTAACACCAAAAATAAGGAGTTACACTAGTATTACTAAGGGACCTAACACACTTCCAGAACATTTTGATTCCAAAGTCAGTGCCATATGAGAAATAAAGGACTCGGATACACTATAAATGGATGGACTTCATGGAATTATCATTGCATATGAAATGAGAAAAGGAATCTCAAATCCCAAAGAATTTGCATTCAAGCCCTCAAAACCATAAGAAAAAGAGAAAAGGGAAGGGAAATTTTAATGGAAGAGGAAAGAAAAATGGTTCTATTAAAATAGAGAAAGGGAAACTCACATGTAAACGTTGTTCGAAAAGTGGCCACGACGAAGACCATTATTGACAACTCCATCCAAAGTTGAAGCCCAACAAGCTTAAAGCCAAAGAGAAGGAGAAAATAGCTACGATCATTGAACATGACTTAGGTTCAGATTCAGGAGATGAAACCAAGATCACAACAATGGGTTTGAAAGGTGAGAACATAGCAAGCACTATTTCTTCAAGTTGTTCCAATGTAACTAAAGATGATGATACAAGAATTGAAATCTTTCATATTAGAGTTATTTCAAAGCATACCAAAATATACACACTATTTGATAGTGGTTCTCAAGCTAATTTGACTTCTGAAGACTTAGTTAAGAGGTTAAATCTTGAAACCGTTACACATACAAGACCTTATCCTTTAGGTTGGATATGTAAGAATGCAAACTTGCAGGTAACAAGGAAGTGCATCCTAAGGTTTGCAATCAATTCAAACTTTCTTAACGAAGTTGAACTTGATGTAGTTCTGCTTGAGATTTCAGGTATTATTTTGGGAAGTCCTTATGTTTATGATAGGACGGAAATATTTCATCTCCATGAGAATATGTACCACTTGTTCAATAATGGAATTGAGTACATATTTAGAGCGCATAAGAAGAAGAGAATTTTGTCTCTTATACATGTAGGAGAAATGAACAGAATAGTGAATGCAAGTCAAAATTTAGCTTTGTTAATGTTCAAGCATAACGATGTTTTGAATGAGACCTTTCCAAAAGATACATCAAAAGAACAAGATGATTTCATTGAAATTGCTAATATTTGTAATAAGATTTTTCAGGGCTCTAACATGTTGCCTTTGAAAGGAGGTAAACAAGATGTGAAATATTTGCAGCAGTCTACATCAGTGTTGAACAATTATGGGAACAGGATGTCGATGCAAGAGAGTGCAAAGGTCAAAGAGAAAGCGCCAAAAAAATTTGAAAAATAAGGCATATGTTCCAAAAGTACTTGTTTTTGGTTTTAAAATGGTACATGGATATGGCGAAAACACTTGGTCAAAAGTCAATGCAAGTACAAAGCAAGACAAGCTAAAAATCGCCATGTCGGCAATGCTCGAGGTGAGATAGTTTTCAAGTTTCCTTTGATTGACGATTGAGGTGGGAACAAAATTGTTTCTGCAAGGATAACTTTTTTTTTCTGCAAATTCTCATAAATTGCAACATGACAGTGCCTACAACAACGAGACAAGGTCTCCAGAATCAAGGAAAAATATTAGTTTTTTTGAAAAGCTCATATTGTTGAAATTAGGAAAATTCCAGTGGATTGAGACTGGAAGGGTGAGGGAACTATACCCTCATCCACATGTTTAGTAATGAAAGATATTTTGGGATCCAAAAGGTTTCTGGTGGGGAGGAATGATCAGGTGCTCAATTTTATGCTCAAAAATAAAAGTTCTCAGAATGGCTCGAAACCTGAACGACCGCGTAGTGCTCGTCATTTTGAATCTGGCGCACTTCATTTTGGGTGAAATGTACTCCGTATGCTCCAGGAAATGAGTTATGTCCGCTTTGATAAACAAGTAAAATTTATAATAATAAAAAAATAAAAAATAAAAATAAAAATAAAAAAAGGAAGGCAAACAGGTAACCCAGTCAGCAGTCTATTCTGCTGACGTGGCATGCTGACTGGGAAGGGTCAAAGATGGTTGATTTTTCTTCGTTGAATGAGGGACTACCAAGTGGCAGTTGTTTATTGGTTCGAATTTGTGGTTGTGTGGCAATTTCTTATTAGTTAAGAGTGGGCCAATGTGGGGAAGACACGTGGCTTGGTTTGGGGCCGCCACGTGTGTTGGTCAAGGTTGTCATTGATGTCAATATGGCATTGTTTGTGATAGAAAATATTCTTGTGATGTCAATGAGCCTTATGCAATCCCTAGGTGCTAAGGATGCCATTAATAAAGATGCTAAGGTTGCTCTAACCTTATGAAGATGTCAAGCTATTAATGATGCTCATAGTGACTCTTGATGAAGAAGCTCTCCTTGTGATGACCTAGCCTGTACTCTAACAAATTGAAGCATGCTACATATGGTTAATGAAATATCACTACACTCTCTTGATGAGCTCTCTTAATGGAAAATTGATATATTTTGCACTATGACATATGATGACATACATGTGCATTATCATATGATGGCATGATGCTATACTATCATGATGACATGGAAGACACATCATGATGAAGAAGCTCTAATGATCTCTTACTGTCCCAATCACCTTCCGCACTAAAATTTCATGAACAGTCACAAAGAAAAATAAATTTAGACACCTTGGAGGCATCCTTTCACAATAAATCCTAGACCATATTAAAGAGGATTTTTCCCTCTTTCCAATGAGCCCTTACCTGGCCCTCTGGTTTGGGAGATATGAATTTTTCAAGTTAAAGAAAATAAATTTGTCCTTGAGCCGACCTGTGCTAGCCTACTCATACATGTCGGCTTCACTCAAAAAGACATGTCTATTCATCATAAACAAAATCCTATATATATATGACATCCATCACCTCATTTGAAGCAAGATTTTCGGTGAGGATAATTACAGTGATATACCACAGTTCACAACTCATGAACTAGGACACCGGAGAGGGTTTGAAGGCTTATTGGTTGGGTTAAATTCAGTGATTGGGTCCTCTCTACAACTCATATAAACATAACACTTACACTTCGATCTCAGTTCTGGATTGTTGCTCAACAATAAACTCGGACCTGAAGTTTTGAAGATTTGAAACGTTGCACCATACCACAGAACTCGGTCCTGTGGATTTCACGGACATGTGGTGTTAAAGAACAGTGCCCTGGGATTGTAGACCCACCTGTGGTTAGAGGCTCGGGCAGACTATCAAGTGACCAAATGGCAGCTCGGTGTTATTGTTTCAGTGACATGTGGCTTGAGGCTCGGATCTAAGGATAGGAACAAGAGCTCGGACTTCAGGGAAACTCAGTGCTACTGCTTCAGTGATCTGTGGCAGCTTCTGTGTGGAGAGCTCAGACTTGCCTCCTGTAGAAGCTCAGCATTTCAGTAATTACTGCCTTCTAAAGCTCGTATGACAGGTGTGTAAACAACCTCAGATCTGTGTGCTAACCTGTGGCATATGGTTGAGGGCTAGTATTAAGCCTAGTATAACAATAAGTTGGAGCAACATAACTTGGAGGGAGGCCACATTACTTGAGGAGGTCTGGAAAAGGCTATAAAAATCCATCTTTGAGCAGACCCTTTGGAGTAAAATTGAATAACAATAGCTATGAACATTGGAAGCTTACTTGGAACTTGAAGTCTTGATCAGTGCAGATCTTGAACACTTGGTGAGAGCAGCATTTGAGGTATATTTTAGAAGCAGATTTGAAGAATCTTATTTTGGAGAAGGATTGAAACCAGTAAACTAGGTGCAGACCTTGAAAAGTGTCTTGGAGCACCTATTGAGGAGCTTGCGGAGAAAAATCCTGTTGGGCAAGCATAGTTGAAGACACCTTTCAGAAGTTTGCTTGAAGACATTCTTGGAGACCTTGATTGAAGCCCTCATGGAGTGACCTTGAAGAAGGGCCCATGTACAGATTGAAGACATCTTGTGGAGAAACCTATTAAAGACACCTTGAAAGATTCTTGAAGACATTTGAAGGAACTATAAGACAATCTTCGAGACATGATGCAGTGTTGAAGGGCCTCATGATGCAACCTTGAAGAGAAGTGATTGGGTACCATGAAGGATAGTGGAGACACCTTCAAGTGAAGATCAAGGTTGTCATTGATGATGTGACATGGAGACTACGTGTAACATGGCTTGTTGAAGAAGACTTTGGGAGTCGTAAGTATAACCAAATATATCTTGACGAAATGAAGCAGGAGGTTGGAGCCTCATAGAGACAAGGTTGGTGCCTTGGAAGATAGGGTTGGAGCCCTTGAGGTTGGTGCCTCAAAATTGACAAGGTTGGTGCCTTGGAAGATAGGGTTGGAGTGCTAGAGGATAGGAGTCCTCAAGAGACCAGGTTGGATCCTGTACTAGATATAGGGTTGGAGCCCTTGAGGTTGGTGCCTCAAAATTGACAAGGTTGGAGCCTTGGAAGTCCAAGTCGGTGCTTGGAAAATATAGGTTGGAGCCTAGGAGATTGAATATTGGTGTCTTCATCTAGGGTTGGAGCCCTACATATATTGTACTTGATTTATTGTAAAGAAGAAATTAATAAAAGCATTTATTCTTATTGTTCATTTTGTGTTCTAAATATAGGTGATCTAACTGGTAAAATTAACAATTGAAAAGAAATATTGATTCACCCCCCTCTCAGTATTTCCAACAATTGGTATCAGAGCCAGTACCTTCACTCAAAGCCTAACAGCTTGAAGGTTGATCAATATAACACAAATGGAAAAGCCAAGAAATAAACTCTCCAATCCTCCTAAATACATGTCTTCCTCAACCATTGAAATTGAAGTAAATCAATTTGCGAGGGCTCCATTGTTCAATGGAAACTTTGATATATGGGTAGCAAGAATGAGGAATTTCTTGAAGACTCAAGGAATTGAAGTTTGGAAATCAGTGATTACTGATAGCATGCTGGAAGGAGAATCCAAGGAGTATAATACAAGATAAATGAAAGCAATCTTGAATGGGCTACTTGATTCTATGAAGGCCAATTTGGAAAAATTCTCATCAGAAAAAGGGATATGGGACAAACTTCACGATCTTCACTCAAAAGCAGCATTGACCATGACCTCTAGTCAAGAAGATGATGGAAAGCAAGAAATAAATCCAAAACCCATCAAGGAAGCTGAAGATAAGAAAGATGGCAACAAGGCTAAAGAAGACCTAGAAGATGAAGAGAACAAAGAAGACTTTGAAGAAGATCTCCCGAATAAACTTATGGCTTCCGTGGAAGAGATTAACGGTTTGAAAAAGGAAAATGAGGAACTTAAGAAGAAAGCGCAAGATGGTAACCAAGACAAGACAAGGAAGGAAGTTGACTTTGTCAAGCTTCAAGTACAAGAAAGAGATAAGGAGCTCGCCAAACTTAAAGAGGAATTTCATCAAAACAAAAGAAAGCATCATGAAGAAGTCATATCTATGAAAAATAAATTGGATAAGGCAAAGAAAAGGGAAGAAACTTTGTCAAGACACCTTGAACAAAGACTTAAGAGTTTGAACAATCTAGAAGCAGAGATTGGTCAATACAAGGAAGAGGTCTCTTCTCTTAGATCTCAACTAGAAGAATCAAGGAAACAAGCGCAAGGAGCCGAGAATGTGATGGAAACTTTGGCATTCATAGAAGGACAAGTTAATGAAGCAGAAAAGGAAAGAAACACCATGATATGCCAAGTAGAAGAAAAGGATGAAGAATCTTGAAACTAAGATCATACATCAATCTTCTCAAGGCCGAAACATGTGAAGCTACAAGAATAAAAGAAGAACTAGAGAGCAGTCTAGAAAAGGAGAATGAAGAATTCTTCATAGTGAAATCAAATTTCATCTCCCTTAAAATCGAAGCACATGACGCATTAAGAATGATGGAAGAAATGAAGAAGCATTTAGTTATGAAAGATGAAGATTGTGAAAAGTTGAAAGGAGAAATTGTCTTTCTTAAAAAGGAAATTGACTTGCTGAATAAGAACTTGAAAAGCTCTCAAACCCTAGATGACATCCTAAGTCATCAAAGGTCTCCCCTTGATAAATCAGGTCTTGGCTATGCAGGTGAATCCTCGAGCAAGAATGATAATGCTTCAAACAACAAAGATGTGAGGAACCTAGAAATAAATTTTGATGCTCCCAGTTCCAGCAAAGGCAAGGAAAAGAATCAAGACAACAACAGAAGAAATTCTACTCCAAGGAGACTTGCAGATGGTGTCAAGAATACAAAATGCAATGAATATCATCAAAGAATCCCAAGGCAAAAATACTTTAGAAGTACATCAAGGAAAACTCGATCTCCGAGGTACCAAAGTATATTTTTTGGTTATTTCTATTCTTGTACAAACTTTGGGCATATGGAAAAGGATTGTAGGGCATATCACCCAGACAAATATAATGGTCCCTGTCAATCTCCTAGAAGCAACTTTGCAAGAAGAAATCATACATCCTCATTTATGAGCAGAATGGAATGCTTCAATTGTCATAACATTGGACATATGGCACATGATTGTAACTTGACTTGGGCCTCTACACAAGCTAGAACCATGCCAAAGAAAAAAGTTACGCAAGTATGGAAAAGGAAGCAAGTTGAATCTGGAAGTCTCTTGAACACTTCAACCAACAACACATGTTGTCGACTTGATGAATTTTTCCTTGATATTCCAAGTATTTGATGGTGAAACCCTGCCAAAAGGAGACCATGCATATAGCTAGGGGGAGTTTGTGATTCTTGAGTATTCTTACAGAAAGTGATCCATGAAGTGGGCCCTATGAAATCCATGTTGAGTTACACATGGACAATCTTGATAAATCATCTCTCAAAAGTAACTCCATTGAAGAAAAACATGATTTTATGATGATGCCTTCTACTTGATCACACAAGGTGAGCAATTCTTCATGAGCTAAAGGAATTTGTCTAGACAAGGGGAGATGGTACAACACATGAAGAAATACAAACACACCTATCATAGACCATACTACCAGAAGAAAGAGCACCATGGCAGGGGGAGTAACATACCTATGAAGGACTACAAATCATGAAGAAAAGAAGCAGCTTGACAGGGGGAGTATTTGGGCACCCCGTTTGCCATTGATGTCAAAGGGGGAGAGAAATTAGAACGGCAAGAATATTGCCATCAATGACAAAGGGGGAGATTATTGTTCAAGGTTGTCATTGATGTCAATATGGCATTGTTTGTGATAGAAAATATTATTGTGATGCCAATGAGCCTCATGCAATCCCTAGGTGCTAAGGATGCCATTAATAAAGATGCTAAGGTTTCTCTAACCTTATGAAGATGTCAAGCTATTAATGATGCTCATAGTGACTCTTGATGAAGAAGCTCGCCTTGTGATGACCTAGCCCGTAATCTAACAAATTGATGCATGTTGCATATGGTTAATGAAATATCACCACACTCTCTTGATGAGCTCTCTTAATGCAAAATTGATAGATGCTACACTATGACATATGATGACATACATGTGCACTATCATATGATGGCATGATGCTATAATATCATGATGACATGGAAGACACATCATGATGAAGAAGCTCTAATGATCTCTTACTGTCCCAATCACCTTCTACACTAAAATTTCATGAACAGTCATAGAGAAAAATAAATTTAGACACCTTGGAGGCATCCTTTCACAATGAATCTTAGACCATATTAAAGAGGATTTTCCCCTCTTTCCAATGAGCCCTTACTTGGCCCGAAACTCCAAGTGGTTTGGGAGATATGAATTTTTCAAGATAAAGAAAATAAATATGTCCTTGAGCCGACCTGTGCTAGCCTACTCATACATGTTGGCTTCACTCAAAAAGACATGTCTATTCGTCATAAATAAAATCCTATATATATATATGATGTCCATCACCTCATTTGAAGCAAGATTTTTAGTGAGGATAATTACAATGATATACCACAACTCACAACTCATGAACTAGGACACCGAAGAGGGTTTGAAGGCTTATTGGTTGGGTTAAATTCAGTGATTGGGTCCTTTCTACAACTCAGATAAACATAACACTTACACTTTGATCTCAGTTTTGGATTGTTACTCAACAATAAACTTGGACCTGAAGTTTTGAAGATTTGAAACCTTGCACCATACCACAGAACTCGGTCCTGTAGATTTCACGGACCTGTGGTGTTAAAGAACAGTGCCCTGAGATTACAGACCCACTTGTGGTTAGAGACTCAGGCAGACTGTCAAGTGACCAGATGGCAGCTCGGTGCTATTGTTTCAGTGACATGTGGCTTGTGGCTTGGATCTAAGGATAAGAACAAGAGCTCGGACTTCAGAGCAGCTCAGTGCTACTGCTACAGTGATCTGTGGCAGCTTCTGTGTGGATAGCTCAGACTTGCCTCCTGTAGAAGCTCATCATTTCAGTAATTACTGCCTTCTAAAGCTCATATTTATGATAGGTATGTAAACAACCTTAGATCTATGTGCTAACCTGTGGCATATGGTTGAGGGCTAGTATTAAGCCTAGTATAACAGCAAGTTGGAGCAACATAACTTGGAGGGAGGCCACATTACTTGAGGAGGTCTGGAAAAGGCTATAAAAACCCATCTTTGAGTAGACACTTTGGAGAAAAATTGAAGAACAATAGCTATGAACATTGGAAGCTTACTTGGAACTTGAAGTCTTGATCAATGCAGATCTTGAACACTTGGTGAGAGCAGCATTTGAGGTATATTTTAGAAGCAGATTTGAAGAATCTTATTTTGGAGGAGGATTGAAACCAGTAAACTAGGTGCAAACCTTGAAAAGTGTCTTGGAGCACCTATTGAGGAGCTTGCGGAGAAAAATCTCTTTGGGCAAGCATAGTTGAAGACACCTTTCAGAAGTTGGCCTGAAGACATTCTTGGAGACCTTAATTGAAGCCCTCATGGAGTGACCTTGAAGAAGGGCCCGTGTGTAGATTGAAGACATCTTGTGGAGAAACCTATTAAAGACACCTTGAAAGATTCTTGAAGACATTTTAAGGACCTATAAGACAATCTTGGAGACATGATGCAGTATTGAAGGGCCTCATTATGCAACCTTGAAGAGAAGTGATTGGGTACCATGAAGGACGGTGGAGACACCTTCAAGTGAAGATCAAGGTTGTCATTGATGATGTGACGTGGAGACTTCGTGTGACATGGCTCGTTGAAGAAGACTTTGGGAGCCGTAAGTATAACCAAATATATCTTGACGAAATGAAGCAGGAGGTTGGAGCCTCATAGAGACAAGGTTGGTGCCTTGGAAGATAGGGTTGGAGCCCTTGAGGTTGGTGCCTCATAATTGACAAGGTTGGTGCCTTAGAAGATAGGGTTGGAGCCCTAGAGGATAGGAGTCCTCAAGAGACCAGGTTGGAGCTTGTACCAGGTATAGGGTTGGAGCCCTTGAGGTTGGTGCCTCAGAATTGACAAGGTTGGAGCCTTGGAAGTCCAAGTCGGTGCTTGGAAAATACAAGTTGGAGCTTGGGAGATTGAAGATTGGTGTCTTCATTTAGGGTTGGAGCCCTACTTATATTGTACTTGATTTATTGTAAATAAGAAATAAATAAAAGCATTTATTCTTATTGTTTATTTTGTGTTCTAAATATAGGTGATCTAACTAGTAAAATTAACAATTGAAAAGAAATATTGATTCACCCCCCTCTCAGTATTTCCAACAACGTGCCCCCTCCATGGTATAACAAAATTTTGTTTGAAGACCAAAAGGGTCGGCAAGGGTTGAACATGGGACCTCCGCCCCACCACTGCCACATGCCAACGCTACGCCATACCATAGTTCTTAACTATATTACGTTTGCACATATATTTAAGTTTTGTAATGCCGTCTCGCATCTAGGGGGGCAAGTGGGGGTGAACCCCCAATACACGTGACCAGCACCTCAGAACCACGACGGAACGCTAACCGTTTATTCCTAAGCGAGGAGATTAAAACAATTAACCCACTATTTAATTAACACTAAACCCGCTTAATTAAGCCTTAAACTGGATTTTCCACTAAGCGCGGATTAAGCGCTAACCAAGATTAATTAACATTAATGTGCTTTAATTTATTTAATGTAGATTAGTTTGGTGATCCGCCAAATCCAGCGAAATTGATAGTTTTAGTGCCAGCTAACCGAATTTAGCTCCAGTTAGCTAAATTTAAGCCAGAAATTGTGGAAAAATTGGAATAGGTCATAAATTTTGGAGTTTTCGACCAAATCAAGAGCAGAAAGAGGCTAGATGACCATTTTGGGAATTATGAACTCATTGGTGTAGTTTTCAAGAGCATAAAAGCATTGTAAACACATAATTTTTCATATTTGAGCATAATATAGAGGCTCAAGCCATGGAAGTTGGACCAAGGAGATGTGGCCCAGGAGGGGTGAACTCCTTCGTCAAATCCTTGTGTTGATGTGTTGTATGGTGATGTACTGTACTTTTATTTGCTATTGTCCAGTCTTTACTTTATGTTAAATTGTTCATAAAATTAACATAAAAATCACTCATGGCTCTCAATCACTTGCAAGAGAACTTGAACCCTTAAGCACTTGTTTTCATAATATGAACAAGGAATTAACACTACATAACTAACATACTTCATTCATATCAAGGAGAAGGATCTCCAGATGCACATCGAGATGGGAGATGATGGGAGGTATTGCGTGATCGACATCGGTAATGTTACCTTTCAGAGGGAGTATGGTTCTCCTCTCACATTGAAAGATGTCATATATGTTCCTGGTTTGAAGAAGAACTTAGTTTCAGTTGATATGTTGGAAGACCGTGGCTATGATGTGATATTTAGCAAAGGAAATGTGTTTCTTTGTCACTTATCCACAATACAAGTGAAGAAGATCAGGGTTTGAGTAAAGAACATCTAAAAATTGGATGTAGAAGATTGAGCTTCCTTGAGCACAAAAGTAAACAAGGTGGAGAATCGAAACATCAGTGAGTTATGACATAGAATATTGGGCCATATACACCATGGAGCTTTGAAGATCATGTATCAAATTTATACAGGACTTACCAAGGGTGCACTTAAGCAACATGATACATGCAAAGGGTGTACATTGGGGAAGTACACCAAATCCACCTTTCATGATAAGGATAGTCAAGTGAAAGAGATCCTTGAAAGAGGTCACTCAAATATGTGTGGACCATTATTGACAGCCTCCACGGCTAAGCATAGGTATTATGTGATTTTTTCAGATGATTTTTCATGCAAGTGTTGGATATTCTTCGTGCAGAAGAAAGATAAAGTGTTCTCAAAATTTTGTGAGTTCAAAGCATTTGTCGAGAAAGACACAAGCAAGAAGGTGAAGGCTCTCAGGAGCAACGATAGTGGAGAATATATGTCAAATTAATTCAAGAAATTTTGTGCATCAGAAGGCATTCGACGAGATTTGATAGCACCTCATAACTCACAATAGAATGGGGTTGCAAAAAGGAAAGACATAAGCATTGTGGGAGTTGCATGGTTGATGTTACCTGATCAAGGCCTACCGTTGCACTTGTGGGCAGAAGCATGCAACACAATTATTCATGTGCATAACATAATTCCTCATTGGATCCTCAAGATGAGTACACCATAAGAAGCCTTTTCCAGTAAGAAGCTAGATATTGTGCACTTTTAAAAATTTTGGTTCATCGGTTTACTATCATGCTACCAAAAATGCATGGAAAAAGCTAGAACCAACAGTTGAGTTGGGAATATTTGTGGGGTACATTGATACATGTCACAACTATCGAGTGTACCTGTCATCTCACAAGATAAAAATGGTTCGTAGAGATGTGAAATTCGATGAAGGAAAGGCCATGCGAATTTCCCTTAAGAGGGAGCTTCAAATGCATGCAATTGAGGAACTCTTAGATCCAAAAGAAGAACCTCAAGATGTGGAGCAGCCACAAGTAGAGGAACAGAGAGTGGAAGCACCTACTCAAGAAGAGACATCCAGAGACAGAAGGAAGCACACTAGAGAGGCTGACAAGTTGATGCATGATGCTAGAGAAAATGTGGGAGGACCTACATCACAACACAGGCATATAAGGTCCCCAGATAGATACACTGGCTACATGGCTCTTACGAGGGAAAGCATAGAGACTCAGCCATCCTCATTCGAGGAATCAGTGCAACAACCAGTATGAGTTGATGCCATGGTGGAGGAGTATGGCTCCATTATTAGAAATAGTGCATAGGAATTTGTCCCAAGACCGGTGGACAAGTCAGTTGTAGGATCCAGGTGGATATACAAGGTGAAGCAAGCAACAAATGGGAGTGTGAAGAAACACAAGGCCAGATTTGTGGCCAAGGGGTTCTCTTAGGTAGAGGAAGTATATTACGAGGAGACCTTTGATCCAGTAGCAAGGTACTCTTCAATTATATATATTCCTGCACTTTCAGTGCAGATGAGATGGAAGATACATGAGATGGAGGTAAAGACACATTTCCTCAATGGAGTGATTGGGGAAGAGGTGTACATTGAGCAGACTGGAGGATTTGAGACCTTCGACAGAGAGTCACATGTGCGCATAATCAAGCGAGCGTTGTATGGATTGAAACAAGCACCTCATGCTTGGTACACCATGATTAACAACTATTTCACTAGGTTGGGCTTCACCAAAAGTGAAGCATATGCGAACCTTTACCATATTGTGGTAGAAGGAAAATTATTGATTATAGTATTGTATGTCGATGATTTGATTCTGACAAGTGATGATAATTTGATCAATTCTTGCAAGAGAATTTGAGATGAAGCACATGGGGCTCTTGCATTATTTCCTTGGTTTGGAGATTTGGAAAAGAGATGGGGAATCATTTGTCTCTCAGGGAAATTATGCCAACAAGATACTGCAGAAGTTTCACATGAAGAGAAGCAAACCCATGGAGACTCCTCTAGCAGGGAATTGGGGGAAGAAATATGTTACTTTAGAAGAAGTGGTATAAGCTATCGTTTACAGGCAGCTTATGGGTTCACTCATGTACTTGGTGAACACATGACCAAACATATGTTATGTGGTTAACCAGCTTAGTCAAGATATGGTTAAGCCAACCAAGCTTTTTTGGAAGGCAACCAAGCATGTGTTGAGATACCTCAGAGGCACCACTCAGTTTGGTATTTGGTACAGATGGATAAAGGGAGTGAATTTTCAAGGCTTCACATATGCAGATTGGGCAGGGATTCCATCTGACGGGAAGAGCACATCAGGGAGCATCTTCAGTATTGGTTCAGCAGCAGTTTCCTAGTATAGCAGCAAGCAGAGACCAGTTGCACTCAGTTAAATAGAGGCAGATTACATGACTTCTAGTCAAGCAACTTGTGAGGCTATATGGATGAGGAGTATCCTTGTTGGGTTGTTTGGTCAACATATGGATCCAACGGTGATATATTGTGATAACCAGAGTTGCATCAAACTCTCGATTAATCCATTTTTTCATGACAGGTCCAAGCATATCGACATCCAATATCACTATCTCAGAGATTATGTGCAGAGGCAGATTATGCTATTAGAGCACATTCCTACAGAGGATTAGTATGCTAACATCTTGAAGAACGCACTATCAAGAGGAAAATTCAAGTTCCATAGAGGTAGGATCGAGGTATCAGACAATCATTTTCTTGCTGAGACGAAGTGTTAAAAATGGTACCAAGAAAGGCTTCTAATTTAATTTCCCCTTGAATTAAATTAGAAGAAAAATGCAATTCCACGTCACATGACAACTTGTACGAGTTAACTAAGTTAGGATGACTTAGTTGGTTCGGTTAATTCTAGTTGAGGGTCAAACTAGAGGCATGTAGAGTGTATCCTACATTATAGGAGCCCCAGTTGAGTTTATTTTGGGTTGTAATTAATTAACTCATTTTATCTGAGTTAAAATCAGTTGAACTAGTTCTAGCTGATGAAGGAAATAGAGAGAGGTCAAAGTGTGGAAATTAGATTTAATTCACATGCAATGATCTCTCATATAATTGATAATTCAGTCACAAATAACTCATGCATGTAAGTTATGAGAAAGACCTAGGTGAGATTGGAGTTTAAGGGCAATGTACTATCATTTGTATAATTATCTGAATTGTACAGGTGGTGCATGTGTAGGTTTTAACCTTGTACAGAAATTATCTATGAATGAATCTTTAAAACAGAAAATAAACAATAACGAGAGCATAAAACATAAAACAGATAAACATAGAGATTTTTCCCTGGATCCCAAATCGGGACGACCAGCTTGATTTTTCATTATATTCCTTTTAGTGTTACAACACATATAAATACATGTTGAAGCATACATAAACCCCAATCTATTAACCCTGGATTAGAACATAACCGTAGTTACCTTGATCAGATCTACAAAATACAAGGGGCCGAAAACCATCATGCCTCAAAACCATGTGCAAACCCATGCACAAACCCAACAGCATGTAGCTAGAGGAAGGCCCTTAATGGATTAAGCAGTATGGATAGGGAATTTCCATAATTAACATGGCCTAATTACCCAAGGAAATAAGGACTTAGGCAAGTGAGAAATTGGTTAAGTACTGAACCAGGCTTGTATAGGAATCATTGAGACAGATAGAGATATTGCAGATGTTTCTCATCTTGGAGAAAAGAATTGTAATCTTCTCATATTGCTTATGCAATATACAGATAGCAAGGTTTTTAGTTGAGCCTTTCCCCAGATAAATATTTCTATTATGCGACTGAAATTATTTCTCTTTCATGGATTGCGATTTCAAGATCTAAATTGGTTTCCATAATTGATAGAGTCGATACAAGTATAATGTTTTAGCATATTACAATTATCAGTTGGAATCTACATAGATTTTCTACAAATAGGGGTGGGCACACTTGCCATGTATGGACAAGAAGAAGCTAGTCAAAAGAAAGGAAAACAATTTAGAACATGTATCAAAGGGTTAATATCATATTTTGCTACCTCTCCAATGTTATATAATTACTTGTGGTTAATTAAATGACAAACATGCATGAGAGATCAATCTCAAAACAAGATTAAATCAATGTGTTCTTATCTAAGATATATGAAATAAATGAATAGTGAATTCAAGGAACAAATAAAAAGGTGACAACTTATTTGAAGTTTCTCATTACATGGGACTAGGGAGAGTATCTTGAATAAATTGGCAGCTCCTTAAAGTGCCCATTAATAATGAAATAAAAAATTACAAAAACTACACTCTAGTTCCAAAACCTAGTAAAAGGATTTGTTCCCTAGCCCAATAGAAAAATAATCACACCAAAAGGATAATCTTATAATAGCCAAAAGATCAAAATTAAAAGATTGTTCAAATTTGGACAAATTACATATTCTTGATTTGTTGCTAACTTGGGAATATACACCTTAATAAATAGCCCAATTTAGAAGGTTATAATGTTCAAATACACATTTACACCATTGGTACTATAAACAAGCAGAGAGCTCCAAATATTCCCAAAAATAGCCCAAAACCAACCTTCTAAATAGCCCAAAACCATGATAGGATCTAACAAAGGAGTATCCCCGTCTCTAGTTAAATCCAAAACCACACCATGTAAAATCATTGTTTGTCTATGGAGGTCACCATGTTTTCTTGTTAAGTAGTATTCCATTTTATAATCTTTCACCTTTGATGTTTTGATTCGAGCTCAAGCTACAAATTTCTTAATCTTATGTATAAAATATTCTTTTGCACTCAGTCTTCTCTTGTACTTGGTATAATTTGGGTACGAAGAAACAAGAATATCAACTTTTGTGTTGGTGTTGAGATTGATCAAGAGTAAAATTACTCCAATATGCAAAAAGGAATAAACAAAAGTGAGATACTGATCACAAAAAAAATCAATCTAAACTTCACTCATTATACTAGTTCTAAGAAATGCAATCAGGAATGCAGAAAATTGAGGGATGTAATAAATGCAGATGTAAATGTATATTTTTGTTCTTAGTGTTGCATTTTGTTCCTTTCCAATATCAAAGGGAATTGAGCAAATGTTTGATAATGATGTTATAATGACTACTTGTTCTTCTCGATATATGTTATTCCTGCTTCATCAAAATTTCTTAGTTTCATTCACTATCAAAAGTGAAAATACAAGCAACAAGAAAATGTTATATGTCCACATATAAATTGGGATAAAGAAAGAATGAAATGAGTATTACATGATACTTACATCAATCTTGATAGATCCAAGTTTAAGATGGATCTATGCTTATTATGTTTACAAATAAAACATGTCCCAAATGCAAATTGAAATGTCCAAAACTCTATAAATTTCTCCCCGATTATGACAGTCATGACCAACGAGATAGTCCAAACTTGTTTACAAGTTAAAGATTGTTAGAAAAAATTATCATTGCAAAATCCTAAACATGGAATTGTACAATGTTTTGAAAGTAGAGATTTAACAAGGAATCAATGCGACGTATTCTTATATAACAATGGTAAGGAAATGGCTACACATATGTAAATGTAATATTTTTTTGGGTTAACATGTCCATATGTTTTCTTTTACTTAAATGTATGGTTGTCACATTTGTCGATGCCTTGGATGCCCAAACAACTAGCTTTTGGCAGTTTGATCAACTGCACAAAAAATGTAACTTCTCCACTATCTTCTTTTTTTCTTTGAGACCCGAAGACGATGTAACCTATTGAGCCTTCTTCAAATCGATGGTGTGCATGTTTCAGATGCTCAAACAACATATACACCCAAACTCACTTCCGTGTTTCCTTTCTCCCGCTTCAAGGATGTTGAAATTTGCAACAAGAAACAATGAAATTGGCATCCAGAAAGGACAAAAATTGACCACATGACTAGTGTGGGATTCCAGTCACATATGAATGAGGAATTCAGCTACACACTAGTGTTAAATGTGGGTGTCTAATTTATTTATCCCTTAAATAAATTGGAAATTAAATTGTAATTTCATCTCATAACAACTTGTATCAGTTAACTAAATCAGAAAAACTGAGTTAGCTCAATAAATTCGAGTTGAGGGTCAAAGGTGAGGCATGTAGAGTGATTCTATTATTTTCAGGGTCCAATTGCAGTTAATGCATTAGTTTAGTGCACGTGTAATCAGTTAACTCAAATTATTTGAGTTAAAATCAATTTAACTAGTTCTAACTGAGTGATGAGCTAGTGAGAGGCCAAGTGAATTAAATTAGATTTAATTCACAAATAGTGATATATAAAATAATTGATGATTCACTATTATTAGTTGCATGCATGTCAATTCTGATGACGACCCAGTTGAGACAGAGGTTAAAGGGAACATAACTATTGGTTGTATTTTTAGCGAATTGTCTGGGCGCAATTATAAAGTCAGAGGAAGGCTCACGAAGGATTGTGTATTCAAGGAAGGTTGATTATCCTATTTAATAGGGATTAATTGCCTGGGGATTGCATGAGCAAGGCTGGGCTAAGCAAGGGCTTATAATTGGCTAAGTGTTGGTCAATTTTGCCTAAGAATTGATAATCAGTTTTGAGCAGGATCAAGGTGAGACGATTGGTACAGTGCAATATTTTATCGGTGTGAGAAAGCATTGTATTGTTTCATGATTCTTTGACTATGTGCAATATATTATAGAGGGGTTTTGATCAGGTTCTTTCCCCATATACATCTTGTGTTGTGTGATTGATAATTTTCTTTCTCTTACTTTCATGTGATTGAGCGATCATGTTTTATATTCCGCAAATATAGTAGAAGGATTCAGTATCTTGTTTTGGTAAATTACATGATCAGATTGAATCCATTGGTATAGAGTTTCTATATAATTTATACAAGGTATCGGAGCACCAAGAATCACAATAGTGGAGAAGAAATTGAGTTTGTCTTGAACAGGTTCAAATTTGCAGATTTATTCTTCAGGATCCAGTAGCAGATCAAGATGTATTTCAATGGCTTGAGACTCGAATATGCACTCGAGGGAAATTCGAATTATATTGCATGGAAGGGTAGGATGGAGGTAGTGTTGGAGGACAACGTGTTGAAGGAATTCATAGATTTTGATATTCCCAAGCCCGCAACAGCAAATGCCCAACTTCTTGATGCATGACAGAAGAAGGTAGAAAAGGCGAGAAGGATCTTGTTAGAGGCAGTTCGAGATCATATTGTCTCGAGTTTCCATGGGAAGGTGACTCCATATGCTATGTGGAAGGCCTTGACATATATGTTTCAGAACAACAACAAACAAAGGAAGTTGGTGCTGAAGGACAAGCTCAGAAAGATTAAGAAAGAGGAGGGCGAGACAGTACCAACATACTTGGTGAAGTTCACTCAATGTCGAGACGAGCTTGGAAGAGTTGGTGTGACCATATCCGATGATGACTTGGTGATCTTAACACTTCTAGGCCTTCCCAAGAGTTGTCATAGTTACCAGGACTCTGTGAATGGCAGGGATAAGATACTAGACTAGGAGCGTTTGTGGTCTGATTTAGTAATAGAAGAGATAAGGCAGAGCACCAAAGACAGGACTTCCAACACCAACAAAGAAGTAGATTGTGCATTGGTCAGAAAAGGAAAGAAAGCCAAGGGAAAGAAATCCCAAGATGAAGAGGGCAAGAGAGACTTGTCCAATATCAGATGTTTTCACTGTCACGAGCATGGGCACTATGCTTCAAATTGTCCACAGAAGGAGCCTGCAGTTGCAGTGGGTGAAGCATTAGCTTCACAGTTCGAGCTTGATTTTACTCTCATTGCATGCATGAACAACACTATAATGGGATGCATGTGGTATCTAGACAACAGTGCCTCGTTCCATATGATGGGGAATAGAGATCTCTTTAGTGACTTGGAGGAGAAGGACATTCAACAGAACATAGAGTTTGGAGATGATGGGAGGTATAATGCGATGGGCATAGGTACAATTACCTTTTAGAGGGATTTTGGCTCCCCTCTCAGACTAGTAGATGTTTTTTATGTTCTATGACTAAGGAAGAATCTTGTCTCTGTAGCGATATTGGAAGACCGTGGTTATGGGGTGATGTTTAGAAAAGGAAAGGTGTTCCTTAAACACATAGCCACGGGACAAGTGAAACAAATCAATGTAAGATTCAAGAACTTGTATTCTCTTGAGATTGAGGATGCATGCAAAGATTTGAGGAGCAAAGTAGTGGTTAATGACTTGGTGGTTAAGAGGGAGAAATTATCTCTCAACATGCAGCGTCAGAAGCAATCTCAAAAGGTTGTGGAGCAACCACAATTAGAGAAGAAGAGAGCAGACTGAGTGGAAGATGCCACTCAAGAAAAGACCTCTAGGAGGAAGAAATTTTGATCCAGAAGGGCAGAGGGAGTACATGCAGCTATACCTCCAGGTGTGAGGTGGGGCAATGTGCAGATATAATCCCAAGAAGAAATTTGCGCAGGATCCATTGAGATGGTGTGTCTCATGGATCGAACCTGGCTATGAAGAGCCCACAGTACAATAGTAGCAGGAAGGATCGGTTAGATTGATGCAGTCAGATGTCAGGAGGAAAAAAACTAGAGCGATAGATGTCAAATACTGGAGCGCAGATCAAAGTTGGCAGCAGTGCAGAGTGCATGGATGCAGATGTCAGCAATAGTGCAGAGGGAGTCCAGTAGACATGTACAGTAGCTAGCAGCAATTAGAAGAATCTGATGACATATGCATTATACTGATTCAGTTCGTCAGAGGCTATTCAATTTCAGGAGAGTTTCATGTGCAAACAACACTAGAGAAGTGTTGCATGCAGAACATTCCAAAGGTACCAGATCGAGATAGATTGATTCCTTTCTTGTTGAGAGGGAGTGTTGAAATCTGCAAAAAGAAATAGTGAAATTGGCATCCAGAAAGGACAAAAATTGACCACATAACTAGTGTGGGATTCCAGTCACACATGAGTGAGGAATTTAGTTACACACTAGCGCTAAAAGTGGGCGTCTAATTGATTTGTCCCTTATATAAATTGGAAATTAAATTGTAATTTCATCTCATAACAACTTGTATCAATTAACTAAGTCAGAAAGACTGAGTTAGCTGAATAAATTCGAGTTGAGGGTCAAAGGTGAGGCATGTAGAGTGATTCTATTATTTTCAAGGTCCAGTTGCAGTTAATGCATTAGTTTAGTGCATGTGTAATCAGTTAACTCAAATTAATTGAGTTTAAATCAATTTAACTAGTTCTAACGGAGTGATGAGCTAGTGAGAGGTTAAGTGAATTAAATTATATTTAATTCACAAGTAGTGATCTATCAAATAACTGATGATTAACTATTATTAGTTGCATGCATGTCAATTCTGATGACGACCCAGTTGAGACAGAGGTTAAAGGGAACATAACTATCATTTGTACTTTTAGTGAATTTCCCTGGCGCAATTATAAAGTCAGAGGAAGGCTCATGAAGGATTGTGCAGTCAAGGAAGGTTGATTATCCTATTTAATAGGGATTAATTGCCTAAGGATTGCATGAGAAAGGCTGGGCTAAGTAGGGACTGAGAATTGGCTAAGTGTTGGTCAATTTTTCCTAAGAATTGCTAATACGTTTTGAGCAGGATTAGGGTGAGACGATCGGTAGAGTGAAGGATTTTCTCGGTGTGAGAAAGCATTGTATTGTTTCATTATTCTTTGACTATGTGCAATATATGATAGAGGGGTTTTGAGCAGGTGCTTTCCCCAGATACATCTTGTGTTGTGTGATTGATAATTTTCTTTCTCTTACTTGCATGTGATTGAGGGATCATGTTTCATATTCCGCAAATATTGTAGAAGGATTCAGTATCTTGTTTTAGTACATTACATGATCAAAATGAATCCATTGGTATAGAGCTTCTATATAATTTCTACAAAGGATATGCTAGTTCTGGCCCTATTTTTCCCATACTTATAGGATCTGCTAGTCTGAAAGAAGCCAATGCAATAAAAAATGTCATCAAAATCTTTAAGAGAAACATGGGCCAAACCATTTGGCTACAACAGAGACAAACCAACTAATTTGTTTCTTGAATGACTGGGAGTGAAGAGAAAAATATTGAAAATGATGGTATTTAAATTGAAGATACTCTTCCTACCTTTTACCTGGGGTTTTTCCTAGCAGACGAAAGTCGTACAAAAGAAACTGGAGAGGTGCTATTGATAAAATAATGAAGAAATTAAATTTCTAGACAAAAAAATCCCTCTCCCTCATAGGTAGAATTCTATTCATTAATTTTGAGATCTCACCACACATGTTTATTAAAGTTCCCAATATTTTGGCACCAAAGAGTATGATCAATTGTAAAGAGCGTCTTTAAACAACTCTTGTGGTAAGGGGCATCCATAGAGAAGAAAATGGTACCTTTTAAATTAGAGGTTAGTGTCTATCTCCTTATGGGATGGAAGAGGTCTATTAGATCATGGACTGCTCACCTATAATAATAAGGATTGGGTGCAAAATTGGTTGTGTTAAGAAGGCCATAGTTGCCACCAATCAAGCTTTATCTACAATAAACTTTAGTATCACATGTAGATGGAATTCCAAGTTGATCTAAATACCTACAAAAGGCAAAGAAATAATTCATTAATATTCATCAAGTTCCCATATGATATTTTCCATTTTCCCAAGGAATAGAAAAGGAAACTGAAAGGTAAGTGCATCAAATAGACAAATTGAATTTAAAAGAAAAAATGCTTAGGGACGAGATGAGACTTGAGAGAGATAACAACACAATATCGAGATTGAAATTTTGAACATTATGTGTATGCATAAAATTTAAATGTGCAATTGAGTATTTTATTTGCTAAACAATTGGTTTACTAAATAAAACATAGACTATAATTCTTTGAAATACATATATGTGAATATTTCCAAGGTAGTGTAGAAATTATACAAAATACATGTATGTCCTGGATTCTCCTGATCTAACAAGATGCTATTGTTAAATACATAATCGCTTCTACAAATATTTGCAGAATTTAAAACACAATCGCCAATTACAATATCATGAAGAAAGATCAATCACACACAACACAGATAATTTACCGGGGAAAGCTTATATCTAAAAACCCCACTATCTTCTATTGTATATTATATCATGGATCATGAAACAATTACATAAAAATATCCAATCCAAGAGCTCTCAGTACATGAGCTAATTGTCTCACACTGTCATACAAAAATTGGCAAGTTACTTAGCCAATTTACTGTCTCGAGACAGCCTGCCTCCACTGCGCAATCCCTGCTGATAGAAATCCCTGAATGAATGTAATCTTGCCTGCCTTGACTGCGCAATCCTCATGGGCACATCCAATGTGTGTGTGCAACCAGATAATGTCAAAACTGATAGTTTACTTCCCTTTCACCTAGAACTTAACTGGGTCTCCACTGGATCTGACATGCATGCAGTTAATAATAGTAAATCTTTAGTTGCATGTGAGACCACTGGTTGTGAATTAATTAATAATTAATTCACTTGATCTCTCACTAGTGTATCTTCAGTTACAACTAGCACAACTGAGTTTAACTCACTTAACTGAGTTAAACTACTTTACAACTTGCATAACTGCACTTCTAACTGTGTTAGAACTTCGAATCACTCAGTTGCAACTAAGTCAACCTGCATGTCCCACCAACCAACCACTTAACTCAAAATTCCTTTAGCTAACTGATTTTCCACTTCAGTTAACTATATCCAAGTGCTCATTGAGAATAGAATATAGTTTATTGTCCAACTAATATTAAGGGATAATAATAGTAGACATGCATCTATAAATTGACATGCAATATATAAATAGAATTTGCACATACATCTATAAATAGGCATGCACCTAAAATAGCCCGAGGCTCCATCCTAGTGTAGGTGCTTAATTTTCACTGGGATATTCTTGTTTAATCCCAACACTCCCTCTCAACAAGAAAGGGATTATCCTTCACCCCGATCCTATCTCTATGGCATTCGAATTTGCTCGTGGTGAGCTCCGTTGTCAAAATATCTACATCCTGATCTTCCGTGGGAATGCACTGAAGCAACATGATTCTCCTCTGCACACAATCTTTGAGATGATGGTACCGGATATCTATAAGCTTGGATTTATCATGAAACACATGATTAATCGAGAGTTTAATGCAACTCTGATTATCATAATGAATCGCTGCCGAATCCATATGAGAACCAAACAAACCAACCAAGATCTTTCTCACCCAGATAGCCTCACATGTAGCTTGACTTGCTACCATGTATTCCGCTTCTACTGAACAGAGTGCCACAGATCTCTGCTTCCTGTTGTACCAAGAAACAAATGTAGACCCGATACTAAAGATCCCCCCTGATGTGCTCTTTATATCCGATGGACTACCCGCCCAATCTGCATCCGTGAAACCATGCAACTTCACTCCATCCGTTTGTCTGTACCATAAGCCATACTCTGATGTGTCCCTTAGGTATCTCAGGACATGCTTACCCTCCTTCCAAAAGAGCTTGGTAGGCTTAACATAGCTTGACTCAACTGGTTAACTGCATAGAAAATGTCTAGTCTCGTGTTCATTAGCTACATTAGTGAACCTAATAACTGTCAATAGACAGTAGCATCCACTACCTCTCCAGAAGTAGCATCTTCTTTCCTCTAGTTTCCTGGAAGAGGAGTATCCATGGGGTTGCAGCCCTCCATGTGAAACTTTCCCAATATCTCCCTTGCATACTTGCCTTGAGATACAAAAATTTCACCATCTCGCTGCCATATTTCTAATCCAAGGAAATAATGAAGGAGGCCCATATCCTTCATTTCGAGCTCCCTTGCAAGATCCTCCTTGCATAAGTGTATCAACTCCTCATCACCAGTCAATATTAAATCATCAAAATAAAGAACAATGATTAAAATTTTTCCCTCCACCACAATTTGGTAGATGTTTGCATCTGCTTCACTTTTGGTGAAGCCCAACTTGGTGAAATAGTTGTCTATCCAAGTTTACCAAGCACGAGGTTCTTGCTTCAGCCCATACAACGCTCTTTTGAGTCAGCACACATGCGACTCGCAGTTGAAGATCTTGAAACCTTCAGGCTGCTTTATCTACACCTCTTCCTCAATGATCCCATTGAGAAACATAGTCTTCACATCCATCTGATGAATGCTCCAGCCCATCTGCGCTGAGAGAGCAAGGATGGTCCTTATGGAAGAATACCTTGCAACATGTGCAAAGGTCTCTTCATAATCTATCTTCTCAATCTGTGAGAAGCCCCAGGCCACAAATCTGGCCTTATATTTCTCCACACTCCCATCAGCAACTTGCTTTACCTTGTAGATCCATCTCGAACGTACCACTGATTTATCAATCGACCTTGGAACAATTTCCCAAGCATTGTTTTTGACAATGGAATCATACTCCTCCACCATTGAATCTACCCATGTGGGCTCATGCACTGCTTCCTGAAAGGAAGATGGTTCAATCACAATACATTTTCTCATGAGAGCCATGTATCTAGTAAATCGGTCAGGAGACTGTCTTTGTCTGCGCTGTGAAGTAGGGGCTCCTACTGTTAGTATGAATCTTTTGTCGTAAAAGACCACTTTAGCTATGCATAACAAATAGCCCTAACATCGATCATGGCTGCCAAATATCTTTAAATCTGCAATTAGGTGATCCAAATAATGTTGCACAAATCCAGATCTAAGCATAAAATACATTAAGCAGATAAAGTAAAATGTAGCTCCATGCATCCAATAGACAAGACAAGAACAATGTATTTGAAATAATTTTTATATTATATTAAAAATGGGGCACCTGAGAGGAAAACAAGAAAGGTGTTTTCCGGTTCTCCTCAATGGGATGGGTTCTTGAAATTCCTCAGCGTTTCAGATCTAAAATTCCTCTCTCTTGTTGTTGTAGAAAACCCAAACAAACATAGAACTCAATGGGAGCTCATAAGGCAAAAATGGAGAATGTGACCTAGTATAGATCCAATGTGATCTAATGCAATGGAGGTGATTAATGAATGGGGAAAAGCCCTCTATTTATAACAAATATTGGGGGGGTCTAGAACTCGGTGCATGAATAAAATATTATTAATCGAATTCTAGAACCACCCTTTTAGGAATATTTTATTATATTTGTTGGAGGGAAAAGGATTTTTGATTTGGGTCAATTCCTTTATTTATAAATAATAAATAAATAAATGATTTATTTATCATTTTAGGAAATGATGGGAATATAATTAAATAAATAATGGTCTATTTAATTATTTATGGATGATTTAGTCGAATTTAACTAAGAATATTATTTAAATAATGATTTAAATAACCTATTCTTATGAAATAATTAAATAAATAAGGATTTATTTAATTAATTTCCTTGTTTTGGGTTAAATATGACCAGGAAATATAAACAAATAAGTTATTTTATATTGTGAAAGCAATTTTACTTAGGGTAAAATTGGTCTTACATGGTGTACTTGGGTTCATCTAATAATAATAGGTTAGATGAACAAAAAATGGTGTAACAGATTTCCCCCCAATGTACGAGTGTTAGGAGCAAATTGTATGACCAAAGTACGTTGTAAGAACTCAATCACTAGACATCAAGAGGGAAGTGAGAGAGAGAAATGTAAGGTAGTCTAATGTGCTAAAGGACTAGACCCTGAGGAGACGAGACTTACAGGTGCAACAAGTCTCTAGTTTATGAAGTGGTACCTATGCTAAAGGTGGCGAGGGAGGCATACCTATGCCCGCCGAGACAAAGTACAAATAATAAGGCGCCCGGAAAACCACGGAACGCAATAATGAAACATGTGCTGGCGTAAACATGAGCCAGATAAATAACATGATGAATCCCACATACATGCGATGCCTGGAATAACCGTCAGGACTTATACAATAATATTTTAGTACATGAGATACAAATACACCCAAATGCCCCCTACACACGGGGGAGGGCTCACAAAATCTAACTGATACATGCAAATCGAAAAGGCGTTGCAAGCGGTTGAGGCAGATATCATCAAATGAAAGGAGCTGCATCACGACTGAAATGAAGAATTCATCCAGGCATGTGGGGGGCTACCTGCAGGGCCACCCCCTCATGAGGGTTGAGACATCTCACACACACCCGGGAATTACCAATAGCTGTTGCTGCATCACTGGACTATCAAGTGTATAGATCACGATCATGCTAAGAAGAGCTCGAACCAAGGTACACTGCCCCCTAGACTGGGCTTCTGGAGTAAATGAGCTGATGTCGACAGAAGTAGGTCCGCCATAGGTGAGGTAACAAGGGAATCTCAACTAAGGCACGGGCGCAAATAGTAGAGCGACTAACAGACGGACACTGATGATGATAATGAAAGGAGGAACACTGAGTAGTGGATGGACGACTTCCCTTGTTAGAGCATAAGGGGCATGAATGGCTTGGCAGCAACTGACACAATATCAGGGGGGATAGGTGACAATGGTACGGAAGGCCATAATGTGCAACACGAGAGAGGGACCAAGTGATGGAGGATGGAGGACTATAGGGGGAAATAAAATGGCTCGATATAGACTCCATGACAGATGATGACTCAAATCGGATGCTCTAAACAAGGGAGACTCAATGGTGCTGCCACACAGAAAAGGTCCAATGGGGAACCATAAAAACATGAGTACAATAGGGTATCTCATGACAAAAATCAACACGAACAAAGACAAGTAAGGAGGCAAAGTGGTGCCCCAAGTACAAGTGTTGTACGTGGAGATATTCGATTTTGGGGGAGAGGTAAATGCACCCTTCATGGACAAAATGTGTCCTAATGAAGTGTAAAAACATGAAAAACTAATGGATAACCATGTGAGTGCTCGATGAGAGCTTTCCAACGGTGCAGACGGTGTGTCAAACGGTGCTACGGTTTGGTCGCAGCGAGTGAAAGAAAAAACAGGGGTTTTTCTTCTAATAAGGCATTTTCCCTCCAAAATCATTCATTTGCTTGTGTAGCTGTGGTAAATGTGGAGAGGAGAGAAGGCCCTAAATCTTGCGGCGATCGTAGCAGACAAACCGATCGTTGAAATTGCGATCCGCCAGTTGCAGGTAAGAGGCCTAATCCTACTCTTTGTTTTTTATGGATTCAAAGTTTAGATTAGGGTTTGAAATCTCAGTAACTGCACCTACTTCATCATTACGGCCGGGTCGCACTTTTTGGGGCAAAATATGCGACCTGGGACGAAGGTTTTGGCCTGAAAAGTGTGACCTGGCCCAGGATTTGGCCAAAAAGTGCGACCTGTTAGGTGGGGGTGGTTTCAGTGCTGTTATGGGCTGAGATTCAATTTTGGTGTAAGTAAATGCAGTTTTGTTTATCTGTAGACTGAAAAAGAAGATGGTTTTGTGCAGATATGGCAGATATACGGATCAAGTGGAGAGAGAGAGACCTAGGTACATTATGGACGAAAATCCAAGCGGATCAAGGTGTCCGTCGTGCATTGGCTAGGTTTGGGGTTCTGAAATTTTTGGAGAACCCTTTGATGAGGGCTGGTGAGCCTTTGTTGGCTCGGATTATGAGTTATTGGGACCCAGACCATGAGGTGTTTATAGTGCAGGGGCACAGGATTGAGTTGACAGTCCAGGATCTGTATTTCCTGACTGGTCTCCCGCCATTAGGGATGGTGGGAAATACACAGCCAGTGTTACCGCGAGGGCGTAACATCATGGAGTTTGTTGAGCGACATTGTCGACCAGGTGTCCGAGTCAAAGGGACTCGGATATCCATTGGGGATCTAGAGAGGTTGGAGACCCGGGCAGTGGCCGTAGCAGTGTTGCGGATCTTGGGCAGCCAGGCGTTCCATCACATCACTGGAGGGCAGATGATGATTGTAGAGAGTGTGTTGGGGGGGAACTACTATGGGTGGGCCTAGATGATGTTAGTGTCGGTGAAAAGACAGTTGTCGCTATGCAAGCGACAAGTGAATCATGATTGTGCCTATGGGACAGTTTTGTGCTCTTTCTTCTTTGAGAAGATCCCAACCTTACGACCTCATATACAGTTACCTGATGGAGGTCCAAGAGAGCCCCAGATGCGTCGGTGGGGATGATTACTGTGTAGAGGAGGGGGAGGGGCGGTCGGACAAGTGTTCCGACCAGATTTCTTCGCCCATTGGGATCAGATGCCATTATACATAGACGACTATCCCTATAGTGGGATGAGTTATTAGGGAGATCCGGACTTGCCACTTCCGCCTAGTCGAGTGTGGGGGCCCGATGGTAAGTGACAAGAAACTAATCTGTTATGTGCATTTTAGAGTTTGTGACTAGTACTCATGGTACTAATCCTTATATTTTATGGAATGCACATATAGCTCCGGTAAAACCGGCCGGGTATATGGGACGACCTGCAGCAGCAGGAGCTACAGGTGCAAGTGGATCAAGGATAGCACAGAACGAGGATATGGCCGTTCGGTTGGAGGACATCCGTCGTAGATGTGAGGGGCTGTTGACCAGTGTGTCAGAGCATGGTTGGCAGGATTTAGACGACCAGTACATAGAGTTATGTATTGGGCTACCCTTGCAATGGTGAGGTATCATGCGATGCATGACGATGGACGGTCAGACTATGCGTGATCTATGAGTTGCGGGAGCAGAGCTGTTGGCTCGAGATCCTCCAGAGAGTGATTAGATGTAGAGCAGGTGGTGCCCCTCCAGCGTCTATGTAGGGGAAAATGGTGCCCCCCATTTTTGTAGTTTTGTTTTTTGTAACATGTGATGGGCATGTCATATGTTTCAAAGCAGATGGACTCTAAAAGCACATGTTATATGATATATATGATTGATGTACATTTTTTTTATGATGTTAAATGTTATTGTCTTATGTGTGATAAATTCCATTCTAGAACATGATTTGCGATTTGATTTATGTAGTGATTTTGACGTCTAGGGATATGGATGAAAGTAATGAATCTAAATTCACGTATCAAAAGTTTCACTCGTAAATATTGTCTAAACAGGATAGGGTTATGCACACGATAGACACCATTAAGTTGTAAGACAAGAAGCAGGGAATCTAAATGAACATGCAGATGGAGGATGTGATGAGAGAGGGCATCGACTAAGAGACCACGTACTGCATCATATTAGGCCTGATTATTGGTGGAATTACCAATGCAGACCCCATTGGCAAGAACCAGGGTATGCAAGGGGGAAATATGGCCCATGCTGCCGAAGCGATATTGTGGGAATAGCAACTTGCCCCATCGGCATAGCCAAGATAATGTGTGGATGAGAGGGCCAGTGTAATAGTGTGACAAGGTAAGAAATGGGATGGATGAGAAAAAGAATGGTAGCGTGAGTAGAGGATAGACATCCACTGATGGCTATGGGAGGGAGAAATCGAGGCAGGAAGTCTAGGACTCATAGATCAACGAGAGGGAGAGGAATGAGAACTATGGAATGAAGAGCGGGAACTCAGGCTGCGAAGAACATCGAAGATACGGATGGTATGATAAGGATTATGAGAGGAAATGGAAGGGTCAAGGAGACCATATAATGATGCAAAGCTACCTAAATCATCAGTATGGGAAGAGAGGCGCAGATACGGGTCATCACGGGGAATGACATAAGAACAGGTAAAAATATGGTCAAAACATGGAGATCCCGAGAATGTGTCTGAAGGAGGATCAAGCAGAACAGATGGAGTGGATTCAGAGGGAATGTACTCCGAGGGTCGTGCGGATGATGATAGGTATAGGAGGGGAGCAGTAGGTTCCGATATCTCAACATCAGGGGGAGGAACGTCAATGGTAGCAGGGGGATCCTCGAGTAGACCTGATGCATATTGAGCAAGGATGGGAGAGGCAGATTGATTTTGTTCAACTTCGTACTCGCGAATGACCTCTAAAGAGGCTCGGTAATGTGTGAGGTGAGGGAAATGGTGATAGTACTGTCCATGGACACCACACAGAGCACAGGGTTTGTTGGTGCGAAGAGTCCTTGGGTTCTTGGCTGCGGATGAGGAAGAAACAGAGGTTTTAGGAACCGTAGATTCAGGGAACGTGACTTTAACCATGGGTTGGATACAGGGCAATTCAGGACAAGTATGGGTGGGATGACCGATACCATCACACAAGGCACAAGGCTTGGTGGGTGGGGGAGGGGTAGGGTCGGGTGCGGTGGCCTTGTCTTTGGATGGCCCCTTGCGAGTTTTTGTTTTCTTTCCTGTAGCTGTCACAATGGGAGGAGGGTTCGGCGGAGGGGCGATGGGTACTGTAGCGGTGGAAGGAGCAAAGGGAATCGGTTACACGGGTGTCACAACAATGTATGGTTTGGGGTGGCCTGGTGGGGTCTCAGCTGGAGGAGTAAGATACCATACTGGTATTCTCAGGGTTAAATTAGGGAGGGAAAGGGTGGCCATGACGGGAACCGAATAAACGCCGGGGGGGGGGGGACCAAGGAAAGGTATCTGACCAGCGGGGTAATGACTAGGAGTGACGGCTCCCATATGATGGAGACCGGAGGGAACCGACTCAGAAAGGTAGGGAGGTTCATGAGTGTGGGGTGGATGGGAAGGTCCAGGCGAAAAAGGGTCGGTCGACTGAAGCAAACGGCTAGGAGCAGGTTGCGATGGGCAAGATTGAGGTTGCTGACTAGCCGAAGCAGGCTGTGAAAGGCCAGCCTGAGACGATTGCATCATGCAAACATTCGCTAAGTTGGGGTCAGAGATAGGAGGAGGAGGAGGACCAGGAAAAGTTTCAAGCAAGGAGGAGTCTTTGTAGATGCCAGGGGAAACACTGGTCAAAGAATCAACAGTTGGCTTATTAGTGACAGAAGAGATGGTGGACTCAGGGGAGGTCTGATATTTTGGTTCATGGTAATTCAACTGGTCAATCGTGACAATTTTTCCATTATGAGGGAAAAACATCTTGCGCTAGACTGCAGATGGGACGACAGACATGGCATAGGTGTAACTACGCCCCAAAAGAATGTTGTAGTCAAGAGGGGCGTTGATAACTTCCACGTCGACGCAAACAGTCTTACCCGCAAGGGTGATATGACAGTTACGAAAGAGGTCGATGGGCTGGGAGGCATGGCCATCCCACGCACGAAGGGTGATTGTGGAAAGGGCCAGCTGAGGAGATCCAAGTTGTTTCCAAACTGAAGCAGACATCACACAGGTAGATGCCCCCTCATCAATAATACATCGAGCGACATTGGCATTTCGGATTTTGATTGGGATTTGGAAAGCAACAGAAGGAGGAAGAGGGGGATGGTCTGACTTACGGGCGTCGAAAACAATCAATTGGTCATCAGCAGGATCTACAGCACCCACAGCGGATAGTAGAGCCTTATTTTGAGAAGGACATGACTGGAGGAGTTCCAGTGTTGAAATGGCAGCAGGAGATTGTGCCAGATCATCTACTATACTGTACGAATGGGTAGCCCAACCAAAGGCAGCATTTCGGCATAATGGGCCCTTAGGAGTCTTGGGATGAACTTCAGCTTTGGGCGGAGGGATTTTCAAGAGACCATTGGGTGCCGACAGAGGCTCTGTAGGACCTGAAGATGGAGACTCAGGGACAGACAGAACGGGAGGCGTGGAATACTGACGGGACCGAGTTTGAAGGTTGAGGTCGACGGTGAGAGGTGGGTCAGAGGCCATCATGAGAATCTGGTAATCAGAGGAACCAAAAGGGGAAGGTTGAGTGGTTACCAAGGCATGAGGTGGTTGAGTGGCCATGAATCCTTGTTGAGGGAAAGGATCGGTAAACACAGCGGGTTGAGAAGTAGCTGGATTGTGAGGGACAGTAGGGGAGGAGTGTTGTCCCTGCACGGTGGCCTGAGACTCCCACATCTTCCGCATTTGTGGTAATAAGGGACAATCGTGAGTGTAGTGACCATAAACACTGCAACACGAACAGGGCTTATTGGTGCGAAGCAGCCTGTCCGGCTTGGGATGAGAGCCCTGTGGCTGGTTGGCAGTGGTAGAGTAAAAAATGGAAGGTTTGGATCCACGATTACCAGAAGCGGATTGATTTCCTTTCCTCTTTCTCTTAAAATGAAGAAAATTAGTACCCCCCTGTTGTGAAAATACTTGCCCTGGAAGGGGTAGTAAGTGCGGTTGCGGGGGTGGAGAAGGCAAAGGAGTGGGAGGTCCAAATGCTGGAGGAGCTGGGACACCAGGTTGTGGGTACGGATAAGGGGTAGGATGGGCAACATTGAGGTAAGCATGAGTGTGGGCAAAAGGAGGAGGCATGTCGTATCTTGGGTACATGCTACCTGGGGGGGGGGGAAGTGCCGGAGGGGCTGGCCCCTCCTGGAGGGAAACCATAGCCCAGAAGAGGTTGAGCAAAGGTATGTGACAGGGCTCCAACAATACCGTCGGCAGAGTGAGATGCCCCCGAGGTGGTAGGGCCACCGGGCTTGGGAAGGTCAAGAAGGACGGTATAAACATAACCAGATTGGGCATATATAAGGTCATATTTCAAGGCTATTTGGAGGGCGGCTTCTTTAGTTTGGGGAAAATGGGATGTGACATCTTTTCCAATGGGAGGTAAGAGAGAGCGAAGGAACCAATCCATGTAAACCCGATCTTCAAAGGGGGGAGCACGACACAAGCTCCGTCTTCGTCACCATTCCCGGACATGAGTGGAAAGGCGGGTCAAAGACGATTGATGGAAAGAATTTAAGAGTTCAGTACCAGTGTCGTATCGGAGAGGAAGCTGGAAATAAGATAAAAAGGCTTGGGCAATGGTCGCAAAGGTGGTATGGGAAGAGGTGGCTTGATCAACATACCATTTAGAAGCTTTGCCGGTAAGCGTGCGTTGGAACAATCGAAGACGGATGGAGTCATCGATGATGGAATTGGAGGAACACCACATGTGGAAAGATCGAATATGGTTAGAGGGATCTTCACTAGCAAGGCCTTCGAACTTGGGAATGTCAGAGGGGAGCTTGGTTGGCATAGCAGGCCAACTGACATCGCGGCGGATAGGATCGTTAATCAGCTGATTGAAGTCGGGGAGACTGAGGCCGCCCATATAAGGGAGCAAAGGGGCAGTTGAGGTAGGTCCCGTAGTGGTTCACTGGAAACAGACCTAACAATAGAACTGGGGTTGCTGCTGGTAGTAGGCCCTGAAGTAGACATGGCGAAAGTAATAGGGGGAGAACCAGGAGTAGGGGGAGAACCCGAACAATCAGAAGAAGAGTCAGAGTGCGGACTCAGGGGAGGAATTACTCGATGACGACGGGAAGGAGGAAGTCGACCAACCGGAAACTGAGGGTGAAGGCCAAGAAGTCTCCGAGACAAACGCCTTGGGGGCACAATGATGACGGAAGAAGAAAAACCGACAAGGGCAGGGAGAGGCAAAATCAAGAGAGGTCAATGTCGAAACAAGGGTAGAGAGGTGCAGTGTCAATTGATTTTAAAGTCTTTGCCAGGCGGTGTTAACCAGGCTCTTCTTCACTTAGGGTCAGTGTGTGGCGTGCGTTAATTTTAATTGTTTAAACCCAAACGTTTTGAGAGTAAAAGAAAAAGTGTGCTGCGTAACTGAAAATAAATCTGTAGTAAATAAGATTTAAAGAACAGAAAATTAACAGCTAACAATGCATCAATCTAACCCAAGAAGGCGGGTCTCTCAAAACTAGTCTATAAGAGGGAAAAAAATAAGCAAAGCACGTGAAAAAAGAGTCCAATAGATCGAAGGTCGGGAGGGACAGGGATCTAAAGGAGAAATCTGCTAAAAAGAGGTGCAGAGAATAGCAAAGAGGCAGAGGCAAGGTTGCTACTAAAAAGGAGGAGATCAGCTAAAAATAGAAGGGACAAGGAGGTGGCCCTAGCAATGAACCCAAACAAAACTATATGAGGTGATTTGAAAGGGAGAAGAGCTGATCTATAGGGATCTGAAAATGAGTTATCAGATCTGAAAGAAATAAGGCTGAAACTCTGGAAATTCAGACTTCTGAAACAGCAAAAAATCTCCCACAAAAAGTGGAGGGTACTATAGCCCTAAGGGGCAAGATTCCCACTTAGTTGAGTGAAACAGATTAGAAACAGGTATAAACGGGCGAAGACAGAGGCTGGAAAACCCTGACAGAAGCTTCAGACAAACCCATAAAAAGTGCTGGAAAATTGCAGAAAAAAGTGCAAGTCGCAGGTTCTGACCTGTTTTCAGTCCAGGTCGCAGATTTTGGGTAGAAAAGTGTGACCTCAAGGCCAGGTCGCAGTTTTTGGGCCGATAAGTGCGACCTGCAAATCCGGGTCTCTCGGCGGAAGATTTCAGAAAAAAAAAAAAAAAAATTGTCTCAGCTGCGGCTGATGTCTGTCACCTGCGCAATAAGGCCAGAAACACACGGAAGTTAAAAATTTTGATGTTTGAGGGTTTTAGAGGTGAAAAGCACCATAAAAATAGGAAAAACAGAAAATGGAAGAGAAACCCTAGGGTCTGAAACAACTGGATATGCAAGAATATATAAAACGACAGCGGTTGCAAAAGAAAACCCGTGTGGAGTCGCCAATTGTTAGTATGAATCTTTTGTCGTAAAATACCACTTTAGCTACGCATAACAAATAGCCCTAACATCGATTATGGCTGCCAAATATCTTTAAATCTGCAATTAGGTGATCCAAATAATGCTGCACAAATCCAGATCTAAGCATAAAAGACATTAAGCAGATAAAGTAAAATGTGGATCCATGCATCCAATAGTCAAGACAAGAGCAATGTATTTGAAAGAATTTTTATATTATATTAAAAAGGGGGCACTGAGAGGAAAATAAGAAAGGTGTTTTCCGGTTCTCCTCAATGGGATGGGTTCTTGAAAGTCCTCAGCGTTTCAGATCTAAAATTCCTCTCTCTTGTTGTTGTAGAAAACCCAGACAAACATAGAACTCAATGGGAGCTCATAAGGCAAAAATGGAGAATGTGACCTAGTATAGATCCAGAGTGATCTAATGCAATGGAGGTGACTAATGAATGGGGAAAACCCTTCTATTTATAACAAACTATTAGGGCGGTCTAGAACTCGGTGCATGAATAAAATATTATTAATCGAATTCTAGAACCACCCTTTAGGAATATTTTATTATATTTGTTGGAGGGAAAATGATTTTTGACTTGGGTCAATTCCTTTATTTATAAATAATAAATAAATAAATGATTTATTTATCTTTTTAGGGAAATTATTGGAATATAATTAAATAAATAATGGTTTATTTAATTATTTATGGATGATTTAGTCAAATTTAACTAAGAATATTATTTAAATAATGATTTAAATAACTTATTCTTAGGAAATAATTAAATAAATAAGGATTTATTTAATTAAGTTCCTTGTTTTGGGTTAAATATGACCAGGAAATATAAAAAAATAAGTTATTTTATATGGTGAAAGCAATTTTACTTAGGGTAAAATTGGTCTTACATGGTGTACTTGGGTTCATCTAATAATAATAGGTTAGATGACCAAAAAATGGTGTAACACCTACATTCTGTGCAGCATCAAGTCTCAGCCTATCTGCTTCTGTGGTACGCCTTCTACCATTTCTAATGGATGGCTATGCGTGAGTGGACTCCTTCACTCCATGAACCTCCTCATGTGGCTGATCCACATCTTGAGACTCATCTTTGAGAATGAGCAATTCCTCCTCAGCATGCAAGTCCAGCTCCCTCTCAAGCGATAACCGCATGGCTTTCCCCTCATCGAATTTTATATCCCGTCGCACAACAGTCATTCTGCTATCAGGAAAATACACATGATAATTATGGGGTGTTTCTGTGTACCCCACAAAAATCCCAACTTCCGCAGTAAACTCCAGCTTCTTCCTGGCGTCCTTGGTCACATGCACATAAACATATGAGCCAAAAATCTTAAAGTGTGAAACATCTGGTTTCTTCCCAGTGAAAGCTTCTTCAGGTGTACTCATGCCAAGTACTCTGAGAACAACGGTTTTGCATATAAACCACAATGTTGCATGCTTTCGCCCATAAATGCATTGGTAGGCCCTGATCATGCAACATCGCTCATGCTGCACCCACGATCGTTCTTTTCTTCCTCTCTGCGACCCCATTTTGTTGTGGGTTATGAGGCACTATGAGTTCTCTTCGAATTCCTTCTTTGCTGCAGAAGTTCTTGAATTCGTTAGAGATGTATTCTCCACCATTATCGCTCCTAAGAGCCTTCAATTGCTTCCCCGACTCTTTCTCCACCAATGCCTTAAAATAACATAACTTTGAGAATATTTGATCCTTCTTCTGCATGAAGAAGATCCAGCATTTACGAGAAAATTCATCAACAAATATTACATAGTACTTATGTTTTGTTGTTGAAGCAACCGAGAATGGTCCACACATGTCTATGTGAACTCTCTCAAGGATTCCCGAAGCACAGTTCTCCTTTTAATAAAAGGTGGACTTTACATACTTCCCCATGGCGAAACCCTTGCACTGATCTAACTAAGCAAGTGTTCCCATTGGAAGTCCAGTAGATATTTGTTGCATGACTTTCAAGGCTCCATGATGAAGATGGCCCAATCGCCTGTGCCATAATTCGCCCTCATCCAGGCTCACCACTTTTTTTGCCTTGCCCATCATGGTAGCACAACCATCTACCTCCAGCTTGTAGAGATTCTTAACTCGAATCCCTATCCTCTTGGTTTGACCCATTGTTTTATGTTGCAGGAAAGCTTTTCCATTGCTAAAAAGAACGTCATAGCCTCTGTCCTCCAACATTGCGAATGAGACCAATTTTTTCTTTAGACCTGGAACATGCATAACATCTTTCAATTGAAATGTTTTACCTGACTCCCTCTGAAAGGTAATGGTACCCATACCGGTAGCATTGTACCGTCCATTGTCGCCCATCTCTATATGCATCTGGAGATCTTTCTCCTCCAAGTCACTAAAAAGTTCCTTATCTCCCGTCATGTGAAAGGAGGCGCCACTATCAAAATACCACACCGATCCCAATGCACTTGACACCATGCATGCAATCAAGGAGAAGTCAAGCTCAAATTGCGAGGCAAGGGCCTCACCAGCTGCAGCTCCAGCAACCTTCTTGTTCTTCTTCTTTTGTGGACAGTTACTAGCAAGATGCCCATGTTCGTGACAGTGAAAACACTTCACCTTGGACATATCCAACTTCTTGCCTTTAGACTTAGATTTAGAATGGAATCTTCCCCTTCCCCTTCTTCGCCTTGGCAACCACAACAAAATCCTCTTCATCATCATGCTTTGATGAAGAGCCATCTATGGTGTTCTGCCTGAACTCCTCCTGCACCAGATCTGACCACAATCGTTCCCAATTTGGCAAATTTTCCCATCTTTTGACAGAGTCTTCATAACTATGCCAACTCTTAGGAAGCCCCGAGAGAGCCAAGCTCACCAAATCTGTTGAAAATGCAACAAGATGATGGAGCTTAGTGAAATGAAGTCGCCTTCACTAAGTGGGCCCGCAGGCTATTTTTGGCGCAAGGTCTATTTTAATATGTGAGCATGGTCTAGAGTTGCAAAGATGTTATTTCCTTTAATGATTGGTCGAGTTGGTAAAAATAGATGGACTCTATTTTTAGACATTTTAAGAGTCTATTTCTAGATCACAGTTAAAAATAGAAAAGTCAAATATTATTTACCCTTAATAATATTTGGACTATAAACTTCAGTTTATCCTCTTGCAGCACTTCAGTTGGAGCTACGGATGTGGCCCATGCATCTAAAAAAGGAATTCCGCTATTCCTAGGGGTTTGGTGAGCTCATGCATGGTTGACTTCAGTTAGAACTCAAGTGGCGGAGTTTGGTGGAGTTGATGGGACAGTTGGTGGAGTTGTGTTCAGGTTAACTTAGTTGAACTAGTTGTGTTTAGTTTAATTGGCTAATACACTAGAGATGAGTGGGGTGAATTAAATATTATTTAATTCACTAAATATTAACTCATTATTCAACTAAAGAACACATCAGTTGACTGCAGTGCATGGACAGTTCAGTGAAGACCAGTGGAAGAGGTAGATGAAAGGGTGAGATTGCTATTAGTTGTGACATTAGTTGTGCATGAGATTTGCACAAGCATTGGAGGATATTGCCAATGAGGATTGCGCAGATCAAGCCAAGGAGATTCGAACTTGGATCTCTCATTACACCAACTTGGATTGCGCAGTAGAGGCAGGCAAACAGTGGATGAGTTTTGAACCCGTAACTTGTTCAAAACTAAGCTAGTTTGTGTGTAACTTTTGGAGATAGTACTGAGTACTTGTGAGGAGTATTGTGCTATGTATTGTTACATGTTCTCTTCTATTATAATATACAAAATAGCTAGGGGTTTTCAGCTATAAGCTTTCCCCATTACATATTGTGTTTATGTGCACATGCGACTGTTTCTATTTCCGCATATTGATGATCAATTGTAGAAGAGGTTATGTGTTATGCATGAATTCGAATTAGTGTGTCACCAGGATAATCTCGGTGGATAAATCTTCATTATTCAACAAATTTCTACATGGTATCGGAGTGAATTGATCATCGGGATCTATTATAGTGATTACAATCTTATTTCGGTAGACAGAGTCTGTATCGGGCCAGGTAGCCTCTGGATCCATCCTTTCTTTGAGAGGTGATATATCCAGTAAATGCCCCTACAGTCGATCTCTGTGCTAGAAATAATTTGTTCTCACAGATCCAGAAGCAGTTGAGTTTTGAGCTTGGAATTCGAATTTTGCAGCAGATTGTTTTCTTGGTGCCGGAGTTGAAATGTCTTTCAACGGTTTGCGACTCGAGTATGCCCTTGAGGGCAGTGCGAATTATGTTGCATGGAAAGATCGGATGGAGGCGGTATTAGATGATAACGGGCTGAAGGAGTTCATAGATATGGATGTCCAAAAGCCTACTGATCCTGCTGAAGTTGAGGCTTGGCAAAAGAAGATGGCGAAATGTCGAAGGATTCTGTTGGAGGGCGTGAAGGATCACATTGTATCCGGCCTGCATGGAAAAGCTTCTCCATATTTGATGTGGAAAACGTTGACAGATCTATTCCAGAGCAAGAGTAACCAAAGGAAGCTAGCGCTCAAGGATAAACTCAGAAACATTAAGATGGAGAAAGGCGACAGTATCGCCAAGTACCTCATGAAGTTCACTCAATGCAGAGATGAGCTGGGAAGTGTGGGGGTGACTGTCGATGAAGAGGACTTGGTGGACCTGGCTCTCCTTGGTCTTTTGAAGAGTTGGCATTCCTATCAGGACTCTGTCAATGGTTGGGAGAAGTTTCCTGGATGGGAGCGACTTTGGGCAGATCTCATGCAAGAGGAGATAAGGCAGACTACCAGGGACAGATCTTCATCAAAGGCATCTGATGAAGAAAATTGCACTTTGGCTGCCAAAGCAAAGAAGGGGAAGAGCAAGAAAGCTTCTCAGTCTGGTACAAAAGGCAAGAAGCAAGACATGTCCAAGGTGAAGTGTTTTCACTGTCACTAGCACGGACACTATGCCACAAATTGTCCGCAGAAGAAGAAAAATAAAGAGAGCTGCTTTTAATCTGCCGGCGGGAGAGAGGCATTAGCCGAAGGTTTGAAGCCCCGGAATTTCAGCGATACGCATGCTTGGTCTCAAGTGTGATGGGATCGGTATGGTTCTTGGACAGTGGTGCGTCATTTCACATGACAGGAGATCGGGATCTATTTTCATATCTGGAGGAAAAAGATCTTGGAGTGCACATCGAGATGGGCGATGATGGTAGATACAGTGCGACCGGTATCGGTACCATTTCCTTTGAGAGGGAGTCTGGTAAACCCTTCGTATTGAAGGAAGTATTGCATGTTCCGGGATTGATGAAGAATCTGATCTCTGTGGCGATGTTGGAAGACAAGGGGTATGATGTGGTCTTCAGCGAAGGAAAGGCTTTCCTGCGCAGTAAGACAACTAGAGAGACCCGGAAGATAGGGGTTCGAGTCAAGAACCTTTATCAGTTGCAAGTAGATGGCTGCGCAACAATGGCATGCAAGGCGGAAGCAGTGGTGAGCCGGGATGATGATGGCGAGCTGTGGCACAGGAGATTGGGCCACCTTCACCATGGCGCTTTGAAGATACTGCAGCAGATTTCTACTGGGCTTCCTAAGGGCACTCTTGCGCAGTCAGATCAGTGCAAGGGGTGTACCTTGGGGAAGTATGTGAAAGCCACCTTTCACGAGAAGGATAGTCGCGCCACAACGATCCTTGAGAGAGTTCACACAGACGTGTGTGGTCCTTTCTCAGTAGCTTCGACAGCAAAGCACAAGTACTATGTGATCTTTGTTGATGATTTCTCTCAGAAGTGCTGGATCTTCTTCATGTAGAAGAAGAGTGAGACATATTCAAAGTTCTGTGGTTGAGAAGGAATCGGGGAAGCATGTGAAGGCTCTTAGGAGCGACAATGGTGGTGAATTCATCTCTGCTGAATTCAAGGACTTTTGCAGTGCAGAAGGGATTCGAAGAGAGCTCATCGCACCCCATAACCCACAGCAGAACGGGGTTGCTGAGCGGAAGAACAGAACGATCGTGGGTGCTGCACGGGCGATGTTGCATGATCAGGGCCTACCCCTTCACTTGTGGGCAGAGGCATGCAATACTGCAGTATATGTGCAGAACCATTGTCCTCACAAGATACTTGGCATGAGTACACCCGAGGAGGCATTTTCTGGTAAGAGGCCTGATATTTCCCATTTGAGGATTTTTGGTTCACCTGTTTACATTCATGTGACGAAGGATGCCAGGAAGAAGCTGGAGCCGACCGCATAGGTTGGGATATTTGTGGGGTACACTGATACGCCCCACAACTATCGTGTGTATTTTCCAGACAATCGCAAGACTGTTGTGCGACGGGATATCAAATTTCAGGAGGAGAAAGCCATGAAGTGTTCGCTTGAGAGGGAGCCACACTTGCATGCAGATGAGGAGCTATTAGTTCCTAAGGATGAGCTTCAGGATGTGGATCGGCCACAAGAGGAAGTTCATGGAGTGGAAGAGACCACTCATGCAACGCCAACCATCAGAGGGCGCAAGCGCACTATAGAAGCTGAGCGACTGGCTCAAGATGCAGAGAAGGTTGTGAGACCACCTACGACCTCGCGTAAACCGAAGGCGATCCAGGACATTTGCTGGATACATGGCTCTTGTGAGAAAATGTGTCGTGATGGAGCCATCCTCTTTCGAGGAAGCTGTGGAGGACCCCGCATGGGTAGATGCCATGGTGGAAGAGTATGATTCGATTGTCAGAAACAGTGCATGGGAGATTGTTCCAAGACCGGAGGGGAAATCAGTGGTTGGTTCGCGATGGATCTACAAAGTGAAACAGGCGGCTGACGGGAGTGTGGAGAAGTACAAGGCAAGATTTGTTGCCCGTGGCTTCTCACAGATCGAGGGGATCGATTATGAGGAGACCTTTGCACCTGTCGCAAGGTACTCTTCCATACGGACGATCTTAGCTCTCTCAGCGCAGATGGCGTGGCACATCCATCAGATGGATGTGAAGACTGCGTTCCTCAACGGAGTCATTGAGGAGGAGGTGTACATAGAGCAACTCGAAGGTTTCGAGATCTTCAGCAGTGCGTCGCATGTTTGCTGACTCAAGAGAGCATTGTACGGGTTGAAGCAAGCACCTCGTGCTTGGTACACACGGATAGACAGTTACTTCACCGGACTTGGATTCTCCAAGAGTGAGGCGGATCCTAACCTGTACCAGATTGTGGTGGAGGGGAAGTTGCTGATCATTGTACTGTATGTAGATGATCTGATTTTGACGGGTGATGAGTTGTTGATACTTTCATGCAAGGAGGATCTTTCTAGAGAGTTTGAGATGAAGGACTTGGGCCTCCTTCATTATTTCCTGGGATTGGAAATTTGGCAGCGCAGTGATGGACTGTTTGTTTCTCAGGGTAAGTATGCCCAGGAGATACTGGAGAAGTTCAACATGCATGGTTGCAAGCCTGTTGATACTCCTCTTCTTGGTGGATGGAGGAAGGAGGATGCTACTTCAGCGGAGGTAGTGGATGCCACTGTTTATCGACAGTTGGTGGGGTCGCTCATGTATCTGGTCAATACACGACCCGACATATGCTATGCTGTTAACCAGCTTTCACAAGCTATGGTTAAGCCTACCAAGCTCTTTTGGAAGGCAGGAAATCATGTATTGAGATATCTCAGAGGCACATCGGGATATGATGTGGTACGGAGACGGGAGGATGTGCGGCTTTCGGCTAACGTGCGGATTGGGCGGGGAGCGCGGACCGAAAGAGCACATCGGAGGAATCTTCGATATCGGGTCGACAACAGTTCTGGCAGTACGAGCGAGACGAGAGATGTCCGTGGCTTTCGATTCATCGGAGGCCAAGTACATATGTAGGCATGTGAGGCCATATGGATGAGGAAGATCCTGGTCGGGTTGTTCGGGTCACACTTGGAGCCTATTGTGATTTATTGTGATAACCAGAATTGCATTAAAATCTCAGCTAATCCAGTATTTCATGATAGATCCAAACACATCGACATCAGGTACCATCATATCGGAGATTGTGTGCAACGAAGAATCATGTTACTTTCATACATTCCCACGGAGGATCAGGATGCTGATATCTTGACGAAGGCGCTCACCAGGAGCAAATTTGAATACCACAGAGGCAGGATAGGGGTTGCAGATAATCCATATCTTGTTGAGAGGGAGTGTTGAAAATGCAACAAGATGATGGAGCTTAGTGAAATGAAGTCGCCTTCACTAAGTGGGCCCGCAGGCTATTTTTGGCGCAAAATCTATTTTTAGACTATGTCTATTTTTAGACATATGGAGCATGGTCTAGGAGTTGCAGTATGATATTCTTGGATGATTGGTCGAGTTGGTAAAAATAGATGGACCTCTATTTTTAGAAATTTGGGCGGAGTCTATTTTTAGACTGCCAGGCTAAAAATAGAAAAGTCAAATATTATTTACCCTTAATAATATTTGGACTATAAACTTCAGTTTATCCTCTTGCAACACTTTAGTTGGAGCTACGGATGTGGCCCATGCATCTGACAAAGGAATTATGCTATTCCTAGGGGTTTGGTGAGCTCATGCATGGTTGAATTCAGTTAGAACTCAAGTGGTGGAGTTTGGTGGAGTTGATGGGACAGTTGATGGAGTTGTGTTCGGGTTAACTTAGTTGAACTAGTTGTGTTTAGTTTAACTGGCTAATACACTAGAGATGAGTGGGGTGAATTAAATATTATTTAATTCACTAAATATCAACTCATTATTCAACTAAAGAACACATCAGTTGACTGCAGTGCATGGACAGTTCAGTGAAGACCAGTGGAAGAGGTAGATGAAAGGGTGAGATTGCTATTAGTTGTGACATTAGTTGTGCATGAGATTTGCGCAAGCATTGGAGGATATTGCCAATCAGGATTGCGCAGATCAAGCCAAGGAGATTTGAACTTGGATCTCTCATTACACCAACTTGGATTGCGCAGTAGAGGCAGGCAAACAATGGATGAGTTTTGAACCTGTAACTTGTTCAAAACTGAGCTAGTTTGTGTGTAACTTTTGGAGATAGTACTAAGTACTTGTGAGGAGTATTGTGCTATGTATTGTTACATGTTCTCTTCTATTATAATATACAAAATAGCTGGGGGTTTTCAGCTATAAGCTTTCCCCATTACATATTTTGTTTATGTGCGCATGCGACTGTTTCTATTTCCGCATATTGATGATCAATTGTAGAAGAGGTTATGTGTTATGCATGAATTCGAATTAGTGTGTGACCAGGATAATCTCGGTGGATAAATCTTCATTATTCAACAAATTTCTACAAAATCATCATCAACAACAATTATTCCCACACTCCCTAGTTCATCCCAACATTGGACAAACTTCGTGAGATACTTTGGAATGTTGTCACCCTTTTCCATATTGATCTTGCTGAGTTTATATTTGAGCACCAATTTCCTATGGTAGTTGCTGCTTTGAAATAGATCTATCAAAGCCTTCCATATAGCATATGGTGTGGCTTTCCCATGGAGGCTCGAGACAATGTGTTCTCGTACTCCCTCCCATAGGATCCTCCTTGCCTTTGCCACTTTCTTTTGTCGTCCATCAAGATTGACAGCAAAAAAGCAGGCTTAGGAACATCATTGTCAATGAATTCCTTCAAGCCATTGTCTTCAAGTACTACCTCCATCCTGCCCTTCCAAGCAATGTAGTTCGAGCTGCCCTCGAGTGCATACTTTAACCTCAAGCCATTGAAAGCCATTTCGATCTTGAATCAGCCGTAGCACCAAGAAATTCTTTCTACAAATTTGAATTCTTTCCACCAACAAACTCAGATCCTGCTTCACTACTGCAATTTCCTATGCTCTGATACCATGTAGAAATTATACAAAATACATGTATGTCCTGGATTCTCCTGATCTAACAATATGCTACTGTTAAATACATAATTGCTTCTACAAATATTTGGGGAATTTAAAACACAATCGCCAATTACAATATCACGAAGAAAGATCAATCACACACAACACAAATAATTTACCGGGGAAAGCTTATAGCTAAAAACCCCACTATCTTCTATTGTATATTATATCATGGATCATGAAACAATTAAATGCAAATCTCCAATCCAAGAGCTCTCAGTACATGATCTAATTGTCTCACACTGCCATACAAAAATTGGCAAGTTCCTTAGCCAATTTACTATCTCCAAACAGCTTGCCTCCACTGCACAATCCCTGCTGATAGCAATCCCTTAATGAATGCAATATTGCCTGCCTTGAATGCGCGATCCTCATGGGCACATCCAATGCGTGTGTGGTTGCATGTGTGCAACCGGATAATGTCCCAACTGATAGTTTAATTCCCTTTCACCTAGAGCTCAACTGGGTCTCCACTGGATTTGACATGCATGTAGTTAATAATAGTAAATCTTCAGTTGCATGTGAGACCACTGATTGTAAACTAATTAATAATTAATTAACTTGATCTATCACTAGTGTATCTTCAATTACAACTAGCACAACTAATTTTAACTCACTTAACTGAGTTAAACTACTTTACAACTTGCATAACTGCACTTCCAACTCTATTACGACTTCAAATCACTCATTTACAACTAAGTCAACCTGCATGTCCCACCAACCAACCACTTAACTCGAAATTCCTTTTGCTAACTAATTTTCCACTTTAGTTAACTATTTCCAAGTGCTCATTGAGAATAGAATATAGTTTATTGTCCAACTAATATTAAGGGATAATAATAGTAGACATGCATCTATAAATAGACATACACGTAAAAATAGCCTGAGGCTCCATCCTAGTGTAGGTGCTTAATTTTCACTAGGATCTTCTTGTTGAATCTCGACAGGTAGAACAAGAAAAATGCAATAACTCTCCCCATAAACTATTCACAAAAGCATCTGAAACATGATGCTTTCCACTATTATAAGCTCCACCTACTTTTCCGACCCAGGAGCTTGCCCAAGGGCCATATTTTTGTAAAATAACTTGCATTTGTCTCAACTTTATAGATTCTCGACTCAGGTACCCTAGATTAAATATCTTTTGTGTCAAATGCTTATCCACACCTAGGCAACAGAGGAACATAATTACTTCCTATATTAACTTCTGAATGCAAACTGAAGTGCATATGATGGATTTTATCTCTACCTTGTCTACCTGCTCCAAGATTGTATATATATGTCGTGTAACAACATATAGAACATTTGGACCTGTCTGTTGAAGAAGCTCTTGAAACTAGGTCAGATCAAAGGATCCATCTGGTGCTACTGTTAATGGTTTCTCATGAGAATGCTTGTACATGTTTTTCAAAATCTTACTAACCTCAATTACATTAGCAACATATCATGTAGCATTAATTTTTGTGCCAATACCACCTCAACTCAACTCATTTTCTGACCACAAAATGGAAGTGTTGGTTGTCACAATGTTATACAAATGAACAAGACTGATAAGCCCTACATGTTGAACTAATGATAGAAGGTCCAGTTAAATAAGATTTCCACATTCCCATGCATACATATTATAACCATGGTCGACTGTGTACTGAATAAAGTTAACATTTGATACCAACCATACAATGCATTTAAACCAAATGGCACCATAGACATGTATCACAATGATAGAAAGATTGATTGTTTGATGATAGGGGAAACACTTTGGACTACCGATGTAATTAATGATAGGTTTAATTTATATATCGTGAGGAATAATGTTCTCAATTACCTTATTTTTGTGAATTTTTTTTTGATTTTTTCCCATTTGTCCATCGTAAGACAACCTTTTGAGAAATTAAACACCTTAGAAGCATCCCTAACAAAAGGATGGTGGGGTTGTGACAGAGGCCCAATGTCATATATCAATTTGTCCTGCAAAGTTCCACCCAACCTGATTTTCAGTGGCGAGAACGCTGCATGCCAACATAGTTTTGTATTACATCACACTTCTTTCTAGACAATGTTACACAACTTGTACTCTATCTTACTGAAGCCAAAAAGTTTTGAAAACAAAAAAAAACACTTTGTCTCAATGCCATTCCTATACATGTCATAATGTCTCAAGCTGGTGTAGAAATGCATCAAATTTTAGGATGCAAAATTATCAACATATATTTCACTGAATCTATAAGGCAAAATGCATTGGGCTGTAGCCCATTGGTAAGTGGGGATGTTTCTTCACTTCTTCCATGAAATAAAACTACCTTTAAAGGTGGTAAGTGGGGGTGCTTATCCCTACGATGACTCGGTTTAAATCCCAGCGAGGATGCCCCACCTGATAAGACAAAGTACAAAAGATATCATGTTTATTGAGATGTTGTCCCTGCTTATTCCCATTGTAAAGTAAATGGAGTTTCATAGTTCCTCACTCTAAACAAAGGGTACCTGACTAGCTAAACACCTCAAGAGGCATTAAAGGTGTTCACAACAACAAACAAAATCTCAATTCCATGTTTATACATGTCCCAGATTGGTGCAAAAATGCATCAAATTTCAGGATGTGTAATTCCTTAGCAAGTATTTTCTTGAAACTAAGAGGCAAATAGGTTCATAGTTACAAACACAATCTCAATGCTATTTCTATACATGTCCCACAATAATGCATAAATGCATCAATTTTCATGATGCACAATTTGACATGCATATGATTGAAACTAAGATACAAAGTTGAGCTTCATAACAACAAATGCAATCTCAATGCCATTTCTACACATGTCCGAGGTGACGCAAATTTGTATCAAGTATTAGTACACATAACTTATTGCCATGAATTTGATTAACACTACTAGCAAAAAGGGTTCACACAATAAATGTAATCTAAAAGTTCACAAATATGTAATATTTTAATGTCCGAGAATGCAAAGATCTGCATGTACCTCTTATGGCTTTTCGAGATCCTGCAACAATAAACAACGAGAGTATGGCAATGGCAATAATATATATATATATATATATATATATATATTCTTGCCATTGAAAAATAAGCAGTTTGAGAAGGTGGGAAAGAGGAAGTGTTATGCAACAGTTTGTTTTTTATGAATTCAATGGTAATGGCAATGCTTACCAAATTTAGAAGGGACACATCTACCCATCTGCATATGCCATAATCACACTTTTCAGAAGGCCACCATTCTAAAGTAGCACATATGAAATTCTCATCCGTCTCATGAATCTTAGCACTTGCATTCATAACAAGAGTCACAAAATCCCCATGACAAGAGTTTACACAACAAAATACCACAATCGCTGCTCAGATACAGTAACCCAATTCATGAAAAGGCCTCACTTTTAACTAGTTAAATCTCAGACAAAGCTCATGCATTTGCAGGTTTCAAGACTCAGAGTTAATATACAGGATATGGAGCTTTTAATTCCCAGGCGTTTGGATGCAAAGACACACCATTCCATTCATTCAACCTCGCAAGATCTGGTTTAGAACTTCGACATTCCATCATCCTTGATTTTTCCAGTACGATACAATTTTATTGTGTGTCAAGGCATAAGATTTCCAATCGAGCTCAATTTTTTAATCTAGAGACATATTCTTGTGTTGGCCTTGACTGACAAGGCTGAAAACTTGACAAAAGTAAACCCTATAAGCTGAGTCGAGGGAGATCAACTTCTCTTTCATGGGCTTTGCAACCCAATAGCTCTACCTCCCTTTCTTGAACACTAGTTGTAACTTTACTAGAAAGCGCAAAGAAACAGGGTGAGAGCAACGCGTTGATGAGAGAGGATACAAACGATGATTTGAACTAACGAGCGACAGTGGAGCAAGACAAAACGAATTGATGAGCGACACTAGAGCAATAGAACAACAAGCGTCATCCCTCAGAGTTTTGCTCAAACATGTGATGACGCACTGACGTTTGCGATAAATTATATAATGAAAAAAAAGAAAAGAAAAAAAAAATCACCTATATAAATAACCCAATGCCTCCAACGTGTCTCTATCACATAGTAACATAATAACAAACTTTAATAATTACATATACAATAACATTAATATGTATCCACAATAATTTTGTTCTCATTTCAAAAATTTGAATATACATACTAACGTCTTAAAAAAAAACTACGAAAAATATCCACTATCATTAAAAACCATGATAAACTTTAAACACAAACCGTTATAGACTTTAAACATACGAGATAAATGCTATGGTAAACATGTATAAATTGCTCCAATTACAAGAACAAGGTTGGCATCATGAAAAGTTCATAATTCCTTTTTTTACTCAATGTTTCCAACCATACTCTTTACTCAGTCCACCAATAACCACGATGTTATATAACCGGCGTTCAACCTCGCTAGCTCAAAATAGGGAAAATACCATTTTTACATTGACGTCGGCGCGATTTTCAACAATCAAACATACTGCCCTTTCCACAAGCCCTTTCATCCTTGTTACAAAAACTGCTTCCGCTCCTAATTTAGGTTTGATTTCAAGAGCTTACTTAGGTTTGATTCCAAAAGCTTACTAACGTGTTTGAGGTTTGCAGTCTCATCAATTCAATCCCATATGTGCTTGAAGTTTTCAGTCTCTTCTGAACAATTCAATCGTTCTCTTATTACAGTCAGTAAACCCACAATTTGACGACAAAGCCCGTTGTACAGATGACTCTGGTAGCAGGCTCGTATGAAAAATATATATTAGGGTGGAGATTGAAACAAAAGAAGAAGAAAAACAATGAAGAAGAAGAGGGTTTTGGCCTTAAACCCATATTCACCTACCCAGCTCACATGGGCCCTATCAAATGCCTTGCGATGGCAGGTCCAGTGCTGGTAACAGGGGGCATGGATGACACCATCAAGATTTTTGACCTTGCTTCCTACTGTGAAATGGGTTCTCTGCTTCAACACACGGCCGCAATAACAAGCCTGTGCTTTTATGGAGATGAGTCATCTGTGAAGTCCGGAGGTTCTACTTATCCCAGAAACCTGCTAAGCAGTTCCCTGGATGGTAATATCTGCATATGGGATTCAGACTTGTGGGTGCACTTGAAAACTCTGAAAGCACACAAGAAGGGCGTCAATGATCTGTCCATACACCCTTCTGGGAGGCTGGCTCTGTCAGTTGGCAGGGATCACTATCTTAGCATGTTTGATCTTATTAAAGGGAGGTGTACTTTTAAATCAAATTTACAGAAAGAGGCTACTGCTATAGAATTTAATTCCAAGGGAGGGGACTTTTATTCTATGGTTATTGAAGATGTTGTATCTGTTCACAATGCCGAGGATGCCAGGCTGCTTCATTCCTTACATCACAAGAGGAGAGTACTGTGTCTTGCTCATACCGAGGTGTGTTTTATGTTTTTTTTTTTTTTTTCTTCTGATTTGATTTGGATAACCGCATGGGCAATAGTTTTTTGTATTTTTGTTTTTTTGACTGAAAGGCTTGAGCATTTGAACCATGTTCGGACCGAAAAAGAGAAACCCACGAGGTGAAAGATTTTCAAGTTTCTTGCGACTGGGAACACCTGTCCATGTCATTAGGGTTAGGTATCCTTTTGTGTATAAGTCCAGCAATCGTCCTATGAAGTTGTCTAACCTTCTTGTAACCAGAATTGCACTCCCTCACTCTTTTCAGGTGTTTTAATTTATCCAACTTCAGCAGTTGTAATACTCAACAATGTTTTTATGTATGATTGGTATGGTTATGTGGGAATTATATAACGATCCATCAGTTGGCAAGTTTTTTATTTTACCTTGTTTAGAAAATGCACTTTATATTCCACTATTGCACAAAGAAAGAGGACACCAATGCATATAAATCAGTGTTCCACAGGGGTGCCTCCCTACGCATTCTTCCTTCGCTTCCCACGCTCCAGGGCGGAGCCACGTCGGAAAACATTTCCCTTGCCCCGCGTTCAAGGGAAATTGGATATTGGGAAACACATTTGGGATGTATGCCAACGTGGGAATGTATCATAAAGTAGATTTTCATATGAAATGATATTTTAATGTCCATGAGACTAAAAATAGTCTATGGAACTATGAGTTCCCTGTTTTTCACCTTTTGCATTTCAGTCATTTTCTTATTCAAATTGATGATGAGTTGACCCAACCTTCCAACAATCCCATTGTTGAAAAGACTGCCAAGAAACCGATGCTAACATATTCCCATAACTTTCTCTGATGTCTTTAAATGCATCATCAAATTCCAAAATGAAATGTTTTTTCGATTCCACTGCCCTAGACGTGCAAAATGTACACACCCGTTCTTCCCAAGTTTCTTTAGGCCTTTTCCACCATCATGTTTCACACCGAAGTTGATGCGAGTTGGTTCTTAGTTGAGCAATAAAAACCTTTTCCCTCCACAAAATGTTAGCTCCAATGTATTCTTTTTGTTGGAGATCATACATAGGGTTGAATTCTTCAATGTAGTACTTCTTCTTTCTACCCAACTCTTTTCCCCATACCTATTTACCTATGTTGCCCGAGTTCGAGAACCCCACTGGTTCACGAACCCAGGGGTGGGGTTCTTGAACCCAAGTCCCGGATTCGGGTACGGGTACTTATGAGAAGAACCCAGAAGAACCTGGTTCTCCAAAAAGAAAAATTTGGGTTCTTCTGCCTTAATGGGTACAAAGAACGCCGAGGATGGGTACTTAGTACCCGAATATCGGGTTCTTTGGGTTCTCAGTGATTGATTTCGACTAAATTTTCCTATAATTTGTTTTTTGAAATTTAAAAACTAAAATTAAATTTTAATAAATATTAAGTTTTAACAAAATTACAAATTAAAACTTTGAATTAAAAAAATTAAAATTTTTAATTATTGAAATCAAAATGTAAATCGTAAATACTAAGTCTAAACGTAAACTAAGTTATCATTTCACTTCATTTCATTGAGTTCATTCGTTTGACGCAGGGACGAGAGGTCATTCATTGAGTTCATTCGATCGACGCAGGGAAGAGTTCATTGAGGTATTCGTTCGACCAATATTCAAGCAGGGACAAGAGGTGGAGGTATCCGTTCGACGAAGAGGCGGAGGGATTCAAGTAGGGACGAGAGGCGGAGGTATTACGACGGTAAAGGCATTCATTCACGCAAGGATAGAGGCATTCATTCACGCAATACATGCAAAGGGAGGCAATAGAGGACAGGAGGGAGGTATACATGTAGAGGACGAGAGGGAGCAGAGGGAGGCGACAAAGGACAACGGTAGAGGGAGGTATTCACGGCTTCTGTGAACTGTGATAACGTATATTCAACAGAAAAACACCTTTGCTTAAGAAATGACATCAACATATAAACTGCACACTTAGATGGTATATGTTTATAGTTTTAAAAATGCGAAAATTTGATGTTTATTGCAATGAATGAGGAAGTGTGAGATATCTCCAAAACGGGCATGGAGAGTTTGAATTGGATATTTAAACTAAAGTAGAATTCCACTCCATTTAAAGCCTACTTATTATTACCTTGAGAAAACTTAAAAGAAATATGATAAATCATAATATCCTATGAACAAAGAACCAACTAAAGCTTGCCTCAACTTTTTCAGCAAATTTAGAAATTTACCCTTTTACAGGATCCATAAAACTTGACCCAAGCCCAACTATGAGGATCATAAACAACAAAATTTTTTATAACTATTGAATAGTACTTGTATTACCGTTACAGAGAGGAATTAAAACTTTAAATCATAACTCTTTTAGTTATGTTGTTTAAAGTTGAAAAATATACACATTCACATATATTATAAATTATAATTTATAAAATATATATATATATATATATATATATACCCCCGATGAACCCACACACCCTGTTTCAAAAAATGACGTACCTGTCCTCGAACCCACGTTTCTTGGCAACATAGCTGTTTACGAAACTTCTCCATAACAAAATTCTTTAGCTCCTTGCTATTTGTGAGACAAGCATTGAGGTAGATATTCCATTTTTGCATCCATGTGTAGTTTTGTCTCATCCATGTTTTCTTTCTTTCACTCATGCCTTCCTTGAAAATAACATTAGGCTGTCTACCTACTCCCATTTGCTCAATTCTTTTTAGGTATCTTATGAGGCGCACCATAGTAATTGCTTCAATGGGAGTTGCTCATGTTTCACTCAACATTATCTCATAAGGTACCAAACTTTTTATTTTGAACTTGCTCGTGATCAAGCGTTTTTGGATTTTCTCAATTTGCTTCCATTTTGAGACAGGTGTGCTGCTAGCCCACAATTCACACCCATATAGCATGACTAGACAAACTAGGAGTCCAAAAAGCACTTTAATCGTTTTCCAATCCCATAACTTTGCCTCTCTACATCTGTTTTGAAGAGCATATAATGCTTTCCACCCTCCTAAGATTCTCTTCTTTTTGCAGTCCTCTGAATTAAGTTTGTTGTTGAAATCAATCCCAAGGTATTTGTACTCATTTACTTCTTCAAGAATGTTGCCTTCAAAGAAGAACATATGCTGACTCTGCTTCCTTTTATTAGAGAAAATCATTATTTTGGTCTTGCTAATATTGACTTGCATCCCCACTGCTCTACAAAAATGCTTAAGGGCATATAGGCGCATCTACAATCCATGGGCTGATTTAGAAATCAATACAAGATCATCAACATATAAAAGAAGCTTTATCACAAACTCCCCCCAACCGAACACCATCCCCACCTTGCAAATTTAGTCACTTTTCTAGTTTATCAATATATAAACCAAAAAGAGTAGGGGATAGAGGGCAACCTTGCTTGACTCCAATGTCAATTCTAAAGCTTTTTGAAATACCTGCTGAGGTTTTAATTTTGACTTTAACCTCTTCATAAAGTCTATGGACATCAGCTCTATAATGCAAAGGGATTTCAAGTTCTTCCATTCTACGCCACAACTTATCTCTAGGGACTGTGTCAAATGCCTTTTTGAAGTCAACAAAATAGCAGAATACTTCTTCTTTACCCCCCTAAACCTTTTCAATAACGTGTCTCAACATGATGCCATGATCCACTGTAGAATGCTTCGGCCTAAAACTCGCTTGTCCTTTTGCCCTCTTTTCTTTTACTTCTGCGCACTTACTGATTCTATTTTCTACCATGTTGCCGAAAAGATTTGCAAACAAAGGATTGATCATAGTGGTTCTATAATTGGAAGGATTATTAATGTTGAAAAGTGTAACTAGGATCGGTCTTCATATTGACTATGTAATTATGTATTAATGTAAAAGAAGGCAAAGATAATAAAATATGTTCTTGGTATGCTTGCCTCATGGGTTTCATGAGCAAGGTTTTATTTTAGGTCAATAGACTTCTTCTTGATGTCTATTAGGATTTGTCTTCTAGTTACAAATGTAATTAAGAGTCATGTAGATAAAGAGGCTAGTCAACAGAATATGCCTCAAGACCTTGTCATGAAACCGTGAAGAAATTGGCTCCAGAAGGATGCTCAAAGCAGCCCTCAAATAGCCTCATTAACGCTGGAAGATAAGCCTCTCAAGTTGGCTTGAAAATACTGCTAGAAAGTCGGCTCATGACTAGTCACAACCATTCATGGTCAAGTCGGCTTATTACAGGGTCCAACAACTATAAATACCCAAGAAGACTGCATAGAAAAGACAGGAAGAACAATTCACAAATCTCTGAGTTTTTCGGACTGCAATTGCGGATTGGAATAGTTCGGATGCCTCTGTGGAATTCGGATAAGTCCGAGATATAAGATAAAGGATTGCGAAATAAAGAAAGGATTGCAGAGAACATTATACAGAAAGGCAAGGACAACATACAAGAGCGTAATCACTGTGACCATGGTGAAGAATTCTATGATTTTATGCGAGCTATAGGACTGTGATAAAGTGCGGATTAAAGTGATATTATTGTGCTAAATAAGTTTGGGTTATGATGCATTGAAGAGCAAGATAAATAACTGTGTTAAGGGAATATATGAATGTGTTAAAGGGCTGCTGGGCAAAAGTAAGGGTTGAGTTAAGCTGAGGTCTAACATTGAAGAAAATAAGACAAGGATACACTCAACGAAGTTAAAGTGAAGATACAAAGGAAGAAAAACACTAGTAGAGACCGAGTTCTCTAAGGCTGGTGTTGAATGGTGATGATCGGTGCAAGAAAGAAGGATAAGCTCAAGGAGCCATTGAAGAAGCAGTGACAGGGTCTTGAAGGCATATAAAGGTCTAGGGTCTGTGTCATGGTCATGGTACTAGTCATTTGAAGTCTATAAGAATAATTTCTCGTGGGTTTTCCTCTCCAAGAGGGAGAGGTTTTGCCCTGGTTCGAAGATCCTAAATTTGTGTCTCTTGTGTTTTGGTAATTGACTCGATGAAAGACTAAATAAGCGAATAAGAGAAGACATAAGTAAACGTAATAAGCTCACAAGTAATTATCAAGTAGAGAATTTGTATTAATCATCGCCCTACCAAATTCTCAACATGGTATCGAAGCTAAGGTGCTAAACACAAGGGCTACTTGACAAGAAGACACTCAAAGACGCAAAGATCAAAGTCTGGGTTAAAAGGTTAGATTAGTTTGCAAGGAAGATTCTTCAAAGTATCCACTAATCAAAAGGATAATCTTTATCATCAAAAGGTTATATTCAAGACATTGTTGGAAGAGACATCATTTTTTTGGAAAACATCCTTTATCATCAAGGATTCAAGAATCCCTTCATCGAAGAACTCAATCGAAGAAGGAGTTCCTATCTTCATCATTATCAAAGAAGCTGCGAAAAGGAGGAAGTCACCCTACTCAATGCATGGAAGAAGAGGACATATTTGAATCTAATTGAAGACAAAGTTATGGGCTACATCGAAGGATCTACAATTCAACCCTCAAAAGAAGATGCTCTAGCTCATGCCAAGTACATGAAAGGAGAAATCAGAGCCCAGAGGATTCTCATAGAATCCATTAAGGACTCACTCATACCCGATGTATCAAAACTAAAAACTGCAAAAGAAATATATGAGAAACTGGTGGAGCTATTCTCTATGAGTACTGCAGGAGAAACAATCTCTCTGAGACAAGGACTATATAAAATGAAATTGTCAAGAGAAGAAGGAATCACTTCATACTTTATGAAGATTTCTGAAATAAGAAACCAACTGCAGGAATTGGGAGAAGTAATGTCTGATACTGAGATGACTACAATGGTGCTGAATGCTCTACCGGAAGAATGGGGAAACTTCACTTCAAGCTTATACGGGAAGAAAGAAGCAACACCTTTCCATGATCTATGGTCTCTATGTAAAATAGAGGAAACAAGATTGAAAGCCAAAGCTGATACAGGATCAAGTGAAGGGAGTCAAGCCTTTGCAGCCATGTCTAGGAAGAAAGGAAGATTCGGAAAATTTGGTCCTCAGAATAAAAGAATAAATATGGATAAAGTACGATACTTTGGATGTAATGAACTTGGGCATCATAAAAGAGATTGTCCTAAATTTGGAAAGGACAAGAGGAAAAAGGAAGAAGCCCATGTCACAGATATAACGGAAGAACTTGATATAAAGAAATCTAAGAAAGAAGTGAGAGATCTCTATTATGATTGAGATCATCTTCCTCTTTAAGTGATTTCTGTTGGTTGTAAAATAGTATGACGAGAAGCTATGTATATTAATAGCATCATAATAGAAGCATGGTAGGAGCTCTTGGTGAAACAACTCCTAGAAAACCTCGCTGATAACAATACTGATGGAAGGCAGTCATCAAGATCAAGGGTCATCATTGGAAACATGTGCTGAAATTTTTCTAATGGAGTTCTCTATGGATTCATTGATTAGAAAGAAAGCATAAAGGTTTCATCAAGAATTCTATGCTACAAAATTATGGGAATAGGATGTGATGACATATTGATGAAGCAGGTCAATGGAATGAAGTTCCTCATTCTAGTAAAATTGCTATAGGATGACTCAAAGGAAAAAGGTATGAGGTATATATATTTATACGCTGACACTGGATGCTGTGTAGTCATGTCATATGGTTGTAGGTAATGAACTTTAGAAGTATGATCTCTCACGGTGCACAGATAGATGAAATCAACATAATATATCCTCATATGGAATATGAGGTGGTTGTATATGAACAAGGAACTGGAAATTGGAAGTGCCTGGGAATGAAGATGTGCAGAAAGGAAGAGATCATGAAGTGCAACCATGTCAAGAGGCAGTTATCATCTGGAAGGCAAGAAGATATGATTAGAATATCTCCTGGGAGGATATGTAGACTCTAATAAAAGTTAAAGAAGAAGACCCTTGACAAGACATATCATTAGGAGATGTGTCAATCTGAATAGAGGATGCCGATGCCTACAGGAAGATGTCATGGTGAAAGATCATCACTGAGGTAACTTCTGTTTTTATAAGTTCATACGTATATGTTTATCTGGATGAATTTGTGCAGGGCAGGATGTAAGATCCTTGGAGATGGTTCGAAAGAAAGCAGCATGGCATAAAAGGTGGACCAGATAAGGAAGTTTGATGAATCACTTCTGATAGCTGACGTGACTCATGGATGAAAGTGATGGATGATCTGTGCCTTATGAAGCCAAAGGATGAATATTCCTCAATATCAAAATCCATGACATTGAGGGGAGAAATTCTTCATGAGCAGCTGGGTGTCTCACCATTGTTGCTGTAGGTCCTTGGTTGAGAGGGAGCCTGGAGGTAAGTTTCTTGCTTGGAAGAAACTTGAAATATGTCCTTCCCAAGTTAAGAGGGAGTGACGTATATGATTTTCTAATACATGTGTCATACACTAGACCAGGACTAACAACCGTAAGTCTCAACGAAGGCCATGTGGAGATAATGGATAGACACAACATTCTGGTCTTCACCTGGGAAGACATAATGGAGGATTGGGTAATCATCTGACATTTGATACTCTTTGAGAATGTGATAGGGCATTCAAGGTAAGAGTAGTCGGGGACGATATTCTTTGAGGGCTGGCTACCCAAGAGAAGAATAATCCAAAGAAGGTCATACTCTGGGAACACCTGGGTGGGGTATGTACCTTGGAGAGACAATGGCTATGGTGTCTATAAGTCACGTGTCTCGCCAACATTGTAGCCCATTGTCTCGTTGAGAGATGGGGCTGTTAGTCAAGGCCTTGCACTAGGACAACGCTAGTTGATATGATGCTATATAGATGCGATTACCAATTTGATTCTTCTTATGAGATTCTTCAGTTTGAAAGTGGCCATGTACCTGTATGAATACCTCCCTAGTTAAGAGGGAGTGTTGAAAAGTGTAACTAGGATCGGTCTTCATATTGACTATGTACTTAATTAATGTAAAAGAAGACAAAGATAATAAAATATGTTCTTGGTATGCTTGCCTCATGGGTTTCATGAGAAAGGTTTTATTTTAGGTCAATAGACTTCTTCTTGTTGTCTATTAGGATTTGTCTTCTAGTTATAAATGTAATTAAGAGTCATGTATATGAAGAGTCTAGTCAACAGAATATGCCTCAAGACTTTGTCATGAAATCGAGACGAAAATGGCTCCAGAAGGATGCTCAAAGCAACCCTCAAATAACCTCATTAACGCTGGAAGATAAGCCTCTTAAGTCGGCTTGAAAATATTGCTGGAAATTCGGCTCATGAAAAGTCACAACCCTTCTTGGTCAGATCGGCTTATTACAGGGTCCAACAACTATAAATACTCCAGAAGATTGTGTAGAAAAGACAGGAAGAACAATCCCCACATCTCTGAGTTTTTCGAACTGCAATTGCAGATTGGAACAGTTCAGATGCCTCTGTGGAATTCAGATAATTCTGAGATATAAGATAAAGGATTGCGGAATAAAGAAAGGATTGTGGAGCAACATTATACAGCAAGGCAGGGACATCATACAAGAGCGTAGTAACTGTGACCATTGCGAAGCATTCTATGATTTTATGCGAGCTACAAGACTGTGATAAAGTGCGGATTAAAGTGATATTATCATGCTAAATAAGTCTGGGTTATGGTGCATTGAAGAGCAAGTTAAATAACTATGTTAAGGGAATATATGACTATGTTAAAGGGTTGCTGTGCAAAAGTAAGGGCTGAGTTAAGCTGAGGTCTGACATTGAAGAAAATAAGACAAGGATACACTCAACAGAATTAAGTGAATATACAAAGGAAGAAGAACACTGGTAGAGACCGAGTTCTCTAAAGCTGGTGCTGAACAGTGCTGATCGGTGCAAGAAGGTGCAAGAAAGAAGGATAAGCTCAAGGAGCCATTGAAGAAGCAATGACAAGGTCTTGAAGGCATTTAAAGGTCTAGGGTCTATGTCATGGTCATGGTACTAGTCATTTGAAGTGTATAAGAAGAATTTCTTGTGGGTTTTCCTCTCTAAGAGGGAGAGGTTTTGCCTTGGCTCGAAGAGCCTAAATTTGTGTCTCGTGTTTTGGTAATTGACTTGATAAAAGACTAAATAAGCGAATAAGAGAAGACATAAGTAAACGTAATAAGCTCACAAGTAATTATCAAGGAGAGAATTTGTATTAATCATCGCCCTACCAAATTCTCAACAATTAATGTCTCCACTTTAAAAAAGGGGTATTGCTAAGCTAGGTGTCCAGTGTCTTGGCAATCCTTGTTGAATGATGTTGTTGAATATTTCCATGATGTGCGGTGCGAGAGTGTTCATTCCCCATTTTAGACACTTTGCTTGAAGTTCAACCAAGTCTTTTGCCTTTCCTGTTTTCAGCTTCTTAATTCCAATCTCCACCTCCTGTAACGTGAAAAGCTTTGTAGTTGTGTTGAGCCTCGGGGGAGGCTCTGCCTCTGATTCTTTCTCATAAAGTTGTCTTGCATATTCAAACCATTGATTGGCTGTAATATTATTTTCGATTTGCTTCTTCCTTGGTTGAAGTTCCTGCTAGAAAAGCTTTGGGTTATTCTTGTCTAGATATATTAACTGGTCTCGCCTTGTTTGCATGAACTCATATGTTTTCCTTTTTAGTATCTGCTTATATAACTTTACATTCATCTTCTCCTTGCTTATATTTTTCAATGTTCTCCTTGCCATTTTGCATTCCTCATCAAACCAAACATTTACAGGAAAACAATTTGATTCTGATTTCCTATTTTTTGCTCTTTTTGCACTTCTCAAGTGCCCTTTGAATTATATTTGTTAACTCATGACTGTTGAAGCTTTGGAAACCAATTTTCTCCTTCTGAATTAATCTCTCCAACGTTGTCTCGAAGATAGTACAATTTTCTTGTGTTAGAAGAATTTTCCCCTTTGGTAGTGATTGCCGAGAGCATTGGGTTTTTCTCCTATGCTGACTTTCTTCTACCCATGATAACTTTATATAAATTTGGTTATGATCTGATTTTAAGTCCCAATTATGCTCTCTAATCTTAACTTCGTCTATCTTTTCTATCAAGCTTTGTGAACAAATCACATAATCAACGACACTTGCCCCATTGTATGTGTTGCAACTGAAGTTTCCAGACCTTTTCCATCTGTCTAGACCATTGCAAATAATTAAGTTGAAAGCACCACACAGTGTAAGCAACTCCTGTCCAAAATGATTGCTAACTTTGTCATCATCTGAACATCTCAGCCATTGGGGATTCTCCTCTTCAGTGAGCCGAATAGGATTATGACCCTCTTTGCAACAAAGAATACTAGCTTGCTGATTTGTTATTCTAGCATTAAAATCGCCCACTAAAAGCACTTCTCCCCGCTGCGAGTATGCGGCAATATCTTGCTTTAAAGCTGCATACGGATCCTTGCTGTCTAGCCCCTTATTTTTGTAAGTTTTTGAGACTTGAGGGGCAAAATAACATGCTGCAATTCTTATGTGATTCTCATTCTCTGATATTTTGAACCATAAATATTGTTTATTTGCATCTTCTTTCATCAACTGAATGTGATGGTTTTCTTTTTCTTTCACTAAAACTAGTATTCCCCCATACCCTTTGCCATTTTCTGCTACCTTGTTCCAAACTGCTAACTTCAAATAACCGTCAAACACAGGAGTTTTGCAACCATCATGTTCATGAGTTTCCGTGAGACAAAGTATGTCTCTACCTTTTGCAATAGGCCTTAACCTAGGTCCCCTCCTCCAAGGGTAGCCTCTACAATTCCAACAAAGTAAACTTAGGTAGATCTCATTCCGAATTCGGCAGACTCAACAGTTTTTAAGATTGGCAGGATTGCAGCATTTCCACGGGATACTTTCAAAGTTTCATGTATGGGATTGATATCAATCAAGACCACCAAACTATGGGATTTTGCATCATGTTATCATCTAGGAGAGTGAATATAGACAGGGATCTTCTTTTAAAATGTCATTTATGTGTTTCATTCTTATTTTGTTGCGACATAATGTGTTGTTTTATGAAAAAAAAATATATATCTATTTTTTGTATTAAGTTATATATCATGTTTCTTTCACACACCCATTTTTGGGGGATCTTGTTGCCAGACATTTAAACATTTCCATGTTTCATGCAATTTAGCTGTTTTTCTTAGTACTAATTAGGTTTTAGAATGATCAATGATGAGTCTAGACTCTAAATCGATGTACACAGTATCTTATTTCTGAATTTGAATATGAATTGTGTTTATATCATTTGAAATTTGAATTTAGTTTTTTACTGTTTACTATAGTATTTACATTTCATGATGATGAATTAGCATGAGATGAATTGTTATTGCTGGGATCTTATCCTTATTATTTTTAATTTATAGTTTTAGAGATGGAGATCCCTATGCTCAGGACTCTGATGCCCTTCCTCCCCCATGAATTTCCCTAAAACTTGGAGGTGGCTCTCACATGTCCTCCATGCGCGTTTCCCTGCTTCTGTGCTCCCCCATCTTGGGAACTTGGTGGAACATAGATATAAATCAGCAACCCTGGATTTATGTTCAAACTACCCCTCCCTACGCAGGCAATGAGTTTCAAAATATTTGCTTAGACCCCAATCTCAATAGAGTTTACATCCTTATAGAAATGCTAGTTCTGTTGAGGCCCCAATCTCAGTAGAGTTTACATCCTTATAGAAATGCTTGTTCTGTCGAAGCCCCAATCTCAGTAGAGTTTATATCCTTATAGAACTGCTCTGTTGGAAACCTGAACTGCCAATGCTGCTCTAGATGCAATGTATTCCGTATTCCTTTGCCACCCTATCTAATCATTCACCCCTCTCCCAAAATAACTCGTTTTCAATGATGAGGGATGGTAGATGGGATCACGCACTTAGAGGCAATCCATCCCCACAAATACTCCATGAACACATGCTTGACAGTCTCATTTTTGTGACAAATCACAAACAACCATTTGTTATGTCTGATTGTTAGAATACCTATCTGTTGCTCTGAAAGTTCCTCCCCAGTGTAACTGTAGTGGTCTGTGGCAGCAGCAGTGTACCTGCAGCTGTTTGTAGCAGTGGGTGCAGGGTGCAGCAGTGTTTAAGGGTCCAGCCGCTAAGACATATATCAATGTTGCAAACATCGGCATTGGGATAAAATTGGCAAGGGTCTGGAAAACCAAAAAATAGAGAAAATATTGGTAAAAATTGGCAAACATCGGCAAAATTAAAAAAATACAAAAATGAAAAAAGTAAAAAAAATACAAAAAAACCAAAAAATTACTTAAATCATGATTTTTTCTTCCATCAAATCACAATTTTTTGCGCAGTTTATGATAAAATTGTGATTTCTTTGCCTTTGAAAATATCGCCAATTTCTTCAGATGATAAAATCGGCTAGGCCAAAAAATTGTGATTTCGTGATTTTTTGCGATAAAATAGGGATGGTCTGCAACAGCGGCGCATATATAGAAGTGTTATTTCTGTCTTCAGTTCAGTTGAGTTCCTCCACAGCATATGTGCAGCAGCTTGTAGCAACAGCAGCAGCGGAAGCTTAGCTGTAGCAATATCTAACATCAAGTGAAGGGCACAGCAGCGGAAGCTTAGCTGTAGCAATATCTAACATCAAGTGAAGGGCACAGCAGCGTTTAAGGATCCAACAGCAAAGGCAATGCATGTGCAAGCTATAGACAGAAGTGTTATTTCTGTCTTCAGTTCAGTTCAGTGCAGTTCTAAAGTTAAAGTGCATGACAGAAGAGGTTACCAATTTTAGACTAGGGCGCATTACTCTAGCAGTGAGGTAGCTCTATTATAGGCAACGTTTGCATGTAGCCTTGGTGCATTTCCCTAGAATATAATAGGGTTTGATCTAGTTCAATAGGCCACACCAATAGAGGTGCCCCTGGGTTGTTATTTATTCTGTTTACGAGCAAGTGTGTGCACTGTTTCTTTCTTCCCCGAGTTAAAAAAAAACAGATGATTTTCTGAGTGCTGCAATTTATTATTAGTCTCTGTTATTAGTTTTCAGATCTAGTGAACATAAGTAGTTTTAAGAGTTCGTTAAGTTTGTCAGCTTTTTAGGGTTACAATTTTTTTACCATGTACTGAAACTTTAACATGGTATCAAATCGTGTTGTCTGAAACATTCTAGGAATCTAATTATAGATAACAGGGAATTTACTTGGGATAGATAGTTGTCAGAAGATTTTAGTGGTGGGATGCTCAAGATCTGTGCTTGAGAAAAGCTTTGTGGACCTGTGGCAGGTTGTTTTATTTTGCTGATCTGGTTGGTGTAGGTGTGGTCATGAAGTTGCACCAAGGACTTGAGCAACATCATGTTTCAAGTGTCAGATGTTTGGCCACCATGCTTCTCAGAATCCAAGATAAATGGTGGATGGCGAACCAACGCAGTGGGAGCAAGCTAAAACCTTTCTTGTAGTGGATGAGATTGCATCCAATTTTGATATAGCCCTTCTCCATGGTCTCATGCTTTTCTTTTGACACCGTCTCCATGTCGAATGCTATGTGGACAATGGGGCACTCAAACATATGACCTTCAATAAGAAGGTTTTGAATAGACTTTAGCAACTTGAGGCAAGCATATAGGTGGAGCTCGGTTATGATACCATGTATCTAGTAATAGGGGTGGGATCCATTTATTTCCAAATGCCTCGAGGTGATGTTCTTGAGCTTAGTGGTGTTTTATATATACAATAGATTAAGAATGCACATTTAGTTTCAATTATGATAGGCCTTGAATGTGTCTCTAAGTTTGATGATTAACAAGTCATCATTCGACGAAGATGCCTGGATCTTGGTCACTCAAGTTTTGGCGAGAGGTATTTGAGAGGTGGTTTGCACAAGTCATTGATGGGTCCATTGATGCATGATAGTGACAACTAGTGCTAGCTTTGGCATGAGAGTTTGGGTCACATGTACTATGGGGCATTGCAAATCTTGAAGGACATGGTGTAGGGATTGTTAAATTTCAAGCTTGATAAGATAGGGGTGTGCAAGTGTTGCACACTTGGATAAGCATGGAAAGACTACTTTCCCATGTAGTCATCATATGTTAAGACTCAAGAGAGATTCTTGACCTAATACATTTAGATGTATGTGCAATGCATGATTTCGTCCTCACTATCAAGTAACGTTTATTATGTTCCATTTGTTGATGAATCCTCTTGGAAGACTTGGATATATTCATGAAGACCAAGTATAAGGTCTTTGGGAAGTTTGAAGAGTTTAAATCTCTTGTACAAAAACAATTAAGTCAAAATATGGAAGTGTTGAGATCAGATAATGAAAGGAGAGTACATCTCTAAGGAGTTTGACACTTTTTGTAGGGGAGTACAGATCAAGAGAAAGCTGACAATGCCATACAACCCATAGCAGAATAGCATTTTAGAGAGCAAGAATAAGTCCATTGTGGATGTTGCCATGGCAATGATACATGACCTAGTTTCCCATGCTTCTTTGGGTAGAATTGTGTTGCTCAACATTCTATATTCTAGGTAGGTGATCTCATAGGATATTGAACAATAGATACCAGAAGAAGCACAAGAAAAATTGTTCGATGAGGGAAACTTGAAGTTAAGCAACATGCCCGTTTGCTAAAGAGAAAAATGTCAATAGAACTATATAGAAAGAGGTTGAGAATCCAATCAAGATAAAGAAAGGGATTGTGTTGGCTATATGTTAAGAAGAAGCACGATGATTAGACATCAACTAAGAAAGGTAAGAAGAAGAAGACCTTTTGGTATTGCAGAAATGAGGACACATGGAAGAAGATTAAACTTAAAGACCTTGAGGATTAAGTCAAAAATCTTGAAGGGGACATATCCATTGGTCAGTTAATCGAAATTCAACATTGAATTTTATTGTAACAGACCTACATTTCATCTTTCATAGAGTAAAAAGAGTTGAGATTTGCAAACAATGCCCAAATACCAACAAAGGATGTAAGCACCAAAATAATTGGAATTACTGAAGACAACTATCTTCCAATGGATGATCTCCTAAAGAAGATTTGAGTATTGGTCTTGGATGTAATGCCTTGCTTTCCTTTCAAACTAATAGTCCAGAGTGTATGATTCACTGCTTAGAGGCATTGACAAATTAGGCAAAGACCAGTAGAAAACCCACTCTTGGCCAACCTAGGTTTGGAGGTAAATCCGTGATATACAACTAACCAAGCAAACACTCTCAACTTATAAGAAAGTTGAAAAGTCCACACACTGTCAAGCTAATGAACCCATATACATGACACTTCATATACATGACTCTTGAATACATTTATAATCAGAAGACAAATCCTAATAGACATCAAGAAGAAGTCTATTGACCTATAATAAAACATTGCTCATGAAACCCATGAAGCAAGCATAACAAAAAATATGTTTTATTATCTTTGTCTTCTTCTTTACATAAATACATAATTACATAATTACATAGTCAATATGAAGACCGATCCTAGTTACACTTTTCAACATCAGGGTGGCCATTTAAGGCCTCTCATTGGAGAATGACTTCTGATGCTGCTATTTTCAACACTTGTAACAATTTTTTTTAACATCCAACACCTAATTTTTGAATGTATATGGAGGTAAGATATTTTGAAAATGAAAACCAAACATATCTCTAAATTCCATTGGATCCTCAACAAGGGGGGGGGACCCTGTTGCCTCAAAATCTAGCAAGTCTTGTGAAGGGGTAATCTTTAAGACTTTGACGACAACCACATATGTCGATAATGAATGACAATGGCCACATTTTTTTCATGGCATAACATACAACCCCTTGCACCCACGCAAAACCCCCACTTGGTTGCAAGCCCTCAACTATGTATTGTCCCTCTCTCGTGGTGCACTAATCAATCATCTGGTATCAAAGCCCCTAGACTAATTGTCATTTGTTATTCATACAGAGATTAACTGAGGAAAGTGCCAAGTTTGCACTAAAAGCAACAAAAAAACATAGAAGTGCACCACTAATGGGCTTTAAACCAACCCACCATACCCAAAATGAAGGTTTTTTTTTTTTGAGTACAATAGGCTTGTAAAAAATCTTCAAGCATAGTGATAAGCCATAAACATTAAATTTTATAGAAAATGTCTTAAGTGGAAACTTTCAAAAAAAGGTAAAGATTCTAAAGGGAGTTGTAGGTAGCCCAATTCATTGAGCTCTTCCCCTATTTCGATCTTCACTAATTCGACTTTCTCACATTGTTCATGTTTCTCTTGACTGCCAGTTGTTTCACCCAACTGTGGCTTTCTCCTTAGGCTAATTGCTTTTTCCCTTGGGGACAACATTTTTTTCTTGTTGGGCATTCCCCTCTTTTTTCTAGTTGTCTCTTCTCTCCCACCAAAAGTGTCTTCTCTACTGATGCCCTTTTCTATGGTGTTATTCTCGTCATATTTTCATTGGTAGCGCGTTCTCTTCTTGAGACAATGAAACTTGCAATTTTTTCAATGGATTCTTGGCTTAGTCTAATTGCTTGTACATCCTACACATAAGAAAAGGACATGACTTTCTTTGGACTGCCTGCACATGCAGCCTTTTCTTACTTGGTTACTAAAATCTCAGCTTAGTGCAAGCATTCTTCTTGTTCCATGTGCCAATAATTTCTAGTGTACAATTGATAATTTCTCTTATCTAAATAGGCTTGTGAAGTTTTGGCTTTGAAATGAAATGTCAAAAGTATTAGATTTGCTCTGACACCTAATGCCAAATTTCATGAATCAGTAGACACAATAACACAGATTTTGGTAGAATTTGTCTACTTGATGATGAATTTTAAATTACTCAAAATTGTGAATGGTTGATCTTGTTGATAAATCTAGGGCAGAATATAGTTTGATTTTCCTTAACTTGATTCTTCTTATACTTTGACAAGTTCTTGTGATTATATTAGTTTTCCATTATCATTATTATGTTCTGTTCATCATCAAGATAAATGCCAAACAAGATCATAAAGTCAATAGAACACATGATGTAGGCACTCAGCTAGGGCAAAACCCTTGTGAAGGGGAAAACCCAATCAAACCCTTCCACTATTAGATTCAATTCAAATTGAGACAACCAAGACCATAGACCAAAACAAAGGACATCTTCCAACCACCAAGTCAGCTCCTCAACGAATGTCAAACTTACGTCTTTATGATTTTCGACCCTTAATTATAGGTCTTCAACTTTTTTGATCCTTCAACATATTATAATTTTCGTCCTTTTTTACATGTGAGAGATAGAATAGGGTCTCCTTCTTTTCTGTAGTTTCTCTTCTTTTCTAGGGATTTCATACTCCTTTTTCTGTCTTCCTTCACTTTAGGTCGAAAGCTTGATGATAATTGCTTCAATAGGTCGAGTTACATTGCAATTTATAGTGGTTGTGACATCCTTTATGAGGCCGACTTGAAGGAGATGGAGCCGACTTGGTGGAGGAGACTATTTTGACACAACAATTTTTTTCTTCTTTGACATAAGGATCCCATGAAGGGTCTTTTACATTATGACTTTGACTTTGACGCAATTCAAAAATTCTAGAGCACACAATGGGTGCTTTGACCTATTGACCAATGACCCAGGCATGAAACCCATGCTTTAATAAGTCAATTTCGTTTTACAATAAAAGTTTCTTTTCTTTCTTTTGACAGATACAATTATGAAGACCGACACTAGTTACATTCTTCAACACTCCCTTTTAACTAGGGAGGTATTCATATTGACATATTTACATAGGTACATGGAAGATCTCAAAGTGATATGTTCTACGTAGAGTCACAACACTTGCAGTGCTACAGATTAGATACTTGACCAAGGTATCTAACTGGTTTTGGGACTAAGGTGTGTTCCAAGCTTTAGCCACTATAGGTACCATCGAACTTTAGATCTAACACCAACCCACATGGATCTAGGTATCGTTTCCAAGGTCAAAGCTCCACAAGACCAATAATACCCTCCCTACTTCGGGATCTAGACATCATCACAAGTCGACCAAATGCCCTCCCAAGCATATTGACGCCCCAAGATGCTCTATGTCTCCCTATAAACTAAATCCACCAGTCCAAGCATGCTTCAAAATGTTCAACTTTCTTATGGAGAGATCCCGCACAATCACAACCCCGATTAGCAATAAACTTTCAATCTATATATATATATATATATATATATATATATATATATATATGTTTAGCATAAACCTTCGAGGTCCTCAATCATTCTGATGCTGCTTAGATCATCATCATATTATCCAAACACATCTTGTTAGAAGCTTCCTTCTTCAACAACACCAAACTCAACCTTAGCACTTCTTTCAGAACATCTAAATATTGTTTATAACTTCAGTAATCATGAACAACCATCTGTAGTGCTTTTGCTATTCTCCGATCACATTCTTTGTTCAAGGTCTTATAGTTGTCACAATTTGCCCTCCCTCTTAACTGCGGAGATATACCCTTTCTTTACCCAAGCTTCTTATTTATAACAAAAACCTCTTTCTTCTAGTCATACAGGCTCTTTTATTTGTATCATATCATCGGAGAAACTTCACCCTTTCAAAGCTTTATTCCTTCAGGAACTTCATTCTTTTTATGGCAACAAGGTCATCTATCCAATTTTAATGTTATCATCATTCTTACAATTCCCTCTTTCCATCATGCTCATCATTATTATCAAGTCATCTTCAATTATGAGGTATGTGAACATCTTCAACATCTTGAAGATTATGTACTTGCAAATATTCAACAACACGTACAACCTAGTGCAAATATATAAAAGCATGAAGTTAACTCTGTCAAAATAGGGTTAGCATGTTATTACAATGGGAGCATCAAAATAATCAAGCTTTAGACATTGAAACCTAAACTTACTTAGGTTCATAATCAACAAAGGGTTATGTCTTTCATATCCTAAACTTAGTTAGGTTCATAATCAACAAAGGGTTACATCTTTCATACCATAAAATTTTACATCCAGTTATGCTAGGGTTTTTGTCACAAACCCTAGATTCCATCTTAAAGGCTTAGATGTCAACAACTATATCGAGTTAGTATTTCAATCATAATGAAAGGATTTTTATATCTAGGGTTTCATTAGTATTTCCTAGAAACTTATGTCAATCTCTTACTAGGGTTTTTATCGTGAACCCTACATATCAAACATCAAAATTAGATATACAACAATTTTGACCAAGTTTAGTGTTTCAATCATACGAAAGCACATACACCTAGGGTTTCATTACAAGGGTTTTGACATAAACCCTAATTCACCAAACCCTAAAAATCTAGGGTTTCATCATATATCCTAGACATAACAATATAACCAAAATCCTAAACCCTAAACATCATGAGAGAAGGATTTCATCATGTGTTCTAAACTTTATCAACAAACCCTAAGTAGACTAAGGTTTCATCATTAACATACCCTAAGCATCAAAATTCTAGGTTTTGTAGCGAACCCTAAAGGTTAGGGTTTTACCAAAGCAAACAAAAATAGTAAAGAGAGTTGATTTAATGTAGAGATTAATCACCCTAACAAGAATCCTTAAGATTCAAAACCCTAGATATGAGGGAGTTAGTAATATAAAATAATTATCAGAATGAACGTACCTTTTAATATGCTACAAATATTTATACATACCTTGAGTTTCTTCCTTTGTAAATCTTGTAGGATTTTCTAATTGAAGGGTTCCCTCTCATGAGGTATGGTATCGACAATTTAGGTACCTACAACATTTACTAGCAAAAGTATACAAGCACAAGAATATAATATAGGGTTACCAATAATCTTTTAGAAGATGAAGATTTTGAGTACAAACCCTAACTGGCTCTAAAGAGCAATACGTGAAAATCATTCCATCTCATTCTTGCCAAGGAATGCTATATATATTTTACAAACCCTAAACATTAGGAATCAAGTGAATAATGTTACCATATTTGATACTTTCAACAAATGAATATTGTATGCATACCTTAAGATTTCATACCTCGTCTTTCATGATTGAAGGATTGACATCCCATTTGAACTTGTAGCTTTTTCTTGCAATCCGAATACATATTGTTAGATGACTTAAAACAAAAGGAGAAATATCAATACTTACTTGAGTTAGATGAGGACTCCAGGCTTGATGCTTTCTCTTGATTGTAGTAAGAATGAGCTTGCTACATGTCTTCGAATAGACTTTTCCTTACACTGATATAGATTGCTTCCTTTTGAGATACGCTTTGCTCAACGATAGATTCTTCTTTCATTGTTGGATAGCTTATCTCCTGTAGTCTAAGTCCCAAATTAAGGACTTCAGAAGTAGGATTAACTACTTTTCAAAGGATGTACACTAGATAAGATTGATGGAATTTGAGTGCTGCTATGTAGTCTTTAGATAACTCTCTGGCTAGGGCCTATTTCAAACACTGATATCTGTCTCTTTAATTAGGCCCATTGTATCACTTTATCACTGAGGAGACTTCAAAAGTCGGCTTCTTATTCCACTGTTCAAGCCTGAATTACATGTATATGTATATGTCTCAGGACTGCTTATAGGACTGCTAATTTACTCTAACTATTGTGAATGTATATAGGTGATAGACCAATTAAAATGACTCGGCCTTGAGACTAACATGTCTTCGATTCCTTTTGTGGGTGATGGAGGCTACAGTTCATGCCTTCAAAGTATACTTATGCTCAAAACTTTGAGGGAGACTAGGCTCCTTATAGCTTCAGGATAAGCCTATCCGTTAGGCCTACAATGCATAAAACACATTTTGTTTGGGTCTATTAACAAATGATCCTTTCCAAGGCTTCTACTAGTTTCTAAAATATACAGAGTGACTATCCACGGTTATGCACAAACTTCTGGAAATTCGAATTACTGAGGTATCACAAATTTCAGACCTATTGAAGATGATTTTAGACCTTGTCTTATAGCCACTGAACTTCGCTCTTCTTATGAAATTTCTTGGTCTAGATTGGGTTGTTGTACTATCCTTTCAGACTTTTGGAACAGGGCTTTTATGTTCCTAAAAAACCCTTGCTTTTCTTACATAGGTCTGTGACCTAGACATTGTGATTAAGGTTTATGAATGTGTCTAGAATTCGGAGTATCTTTCCTCTAGGAGCTCTGTCCTCGTTGATTGCCTTCCTTACTAGTCTTGAAGCCCATGAGATCTTCTTTACTGCCCTTTTTCAAGTGAACCAAGCTATGATATACCATGTTGATAAATCTAGGGCAGAATATAGTTTGATTTTCCTTAACTTGATTTCTCTTATACTTTGTCAAGTTCTTGTGATTATATTAGTTTTCTTGTGATTATATTAGTTTTCCATTATCATTATTATGTTCTGTTCATCATTAAGATAAATGCCAAACAAGAAGATCACAAAGTCAACAGGAGAACACAAGATGTAGGCACTCAGTGAGGGCAAAACCCCTATGAAGGGGAAAACACAGTCAAACTATTCCACTAGTAGATTCAATTCAAATTGAGACAACCAAAACCATAGACCAAAACAAAGGACTTCTTCCAGTCACCAAGTCATCTCCTCAACGAATCTCAAACTTATCTCTTTCTTATTTTCAACCCTTAACTATAGGTCTGTAACTTTTTCGATCCTTCAACAGATCATAATTTTCGTCCTTATTTACATGTGAGAGATAAAATAGGGTCTCCTTTTATTATTATTATTATTATTATTCTGTCTTCCTTCACTTTAGATTGAAAGCTTGATGATAATTGCTTCAATAGGTTGAGTTACATTGCAATTTATAGTGGTTGTGACATCCTTTATGAGGTCGACTTGATGAAAGGCAGGCCGATTTGGTGGAGGAGACTATTTTGACACAAAACACATTTTTTATTCTTTGACATAAGGATCCCATGAAGGGTCTTTTACATTATGACTTTGACTTTGACTCAATACAAAAATCCTAGAGCACACAGTGGGTGCTTTGACCTATTGACAAATGACCCAAGCATGAAACCCATGCTTTAAGTCAATTTTCTTTTACAATAATTTTTTTTTTTTGACAAATACAATTTGGGGGACCAACACTAGTCACATTCTTCAACAGATCTCAAGATGGATACATATTACAAGCATGTGTGTATACTATATATGCAACTTTATCACTACTACATGTAATACACTTAAGCGTTATATAATACATATTACTGTTGAAATACACCAGAAATGGTGATAAGCCTTGAATGTGTATTATTAAAAATGATACACATATAAATCCGATATCTATGACCTTTGGATTCGACTTTCGAGGTCTCTTGGACTCTTGATGATTGTTCCTATTCACTTAAGACTCTTCATATTTCCTAGAGTGAAGAATATCATAAGCCTATTGGATTATGTTTCCAATGTTCCGCTCCCTTTAATCCAAAGGGGTGTATGTGAGTCCAAGCAAAGAACTGAAGTCTGAAAGTGGACATCTCCCCATGGTTGGATGTGCCCTTTGGATTTGGTGGTTTTGAGATGACCACAGACCAAATCGCTAGTAGAAGTTGATATCTTCTACCAAATGGTGGTTTAAGGAAGACCATAGACTATTTAACTCAGATTTAAGGTTCAATAGTTCTCAAAACAATTTTTAATTTGGCTAGAAGTTGATGTCTTTTGTTGATTGGAAATGCTTGCAAATGGTGATTAGAAGATGACTATGAAATTTGGGACTCATCTCTAAGGGTTAGTCGTCCTAAAAACATTTCCTAATTTGGTTAGAAGTTGATGTCCTCTGCTAATTGAAAATGGTCACAAATGGTGATGTGAATATGAACACAAAATCTAGCAGAAGCTGTAAGTCTTCTATTAAATGGTGATTTAAGGAAGACTAGAAACCGAATGATGCTCATGGCTCTAGCTACAACTCTAACTCTAGCTTAAAGCTCTGGTTCTGGCTTGCTTGTTCTTGTTCAATTGATAGGACCTTGAACTTGAAGTTCGACTATCAATCATTGATATATTCCCCCTCGTTAGAGTTGAGGTGAGAAGATGAAAATCTTTCCAATGTAAATGTGTCAATACTTAAGAATGGAGATCAAAACACTTATCCTCCATGTGGCCAACTCAAGGACAATGTTGTCAAACTCAAGAAATGGAGGGTGTCGACTTCTACCAAAAGTGCACCTGTTTACAATGCAATTCAATTCAATTCCCAAAAGGCACACGTAAACTTACAAAAAAAAACCATTCACAAGTAACAATTGTTGTTGATGCTGGGGTTGAACTGATATGTGAGATGTCACTCGAATTGTTTTTGTTGGTGTTGTTCAACATTAAGTAGTGGATATATCTCCTTTGAAACATGCAAAATAAGTAATCTTTCTACTCATCATTGGTGCTTGAGAGCGCGCACATTTAAATTGTAGATTACTCTAGTTTACAAAGAGAAAATTGTCTCAATGCTCCCAACAACTTTTAAACACAATTACTATGTTGCTCTTTGGGTCCAAGGGTTGGTTTTCACAAGAGAGGGTACCGCTGGATTTGATTAATATCCATGGTCACAATGGAAGCAGACTTGGGATTCCATTGGCACCTCTTCTCTACTCAACTAACATGTTTGACATTTTTGTTCAATTGCAACAATGTTTATGGAATTTATAATTCCAATGTGCAACATTAAAAAAAGATGGGTTGAACCTTGTTTCTTCACTCTCTCCCCAGTAGATCATAAGTTGCTTGGTTTCTCTCAATGAAACATTTTTTACTGGATTTAGTATAGTGGGGGACAATGCTTATGCTTTTGCCATATGGTTAATAAGAGACCTGACCAATAGTTGCTTGGGTCACAAACAAAGTACAACCTGTCAATGGAAGAGTTTCCTGTCTTAATGTTTTACATTGGGTTGATCATTGATGCCTATAGTGCACTAGAAGAATGGGTTGGCTGGTTGCCCCACGCCTACTTCATCTGACAATAGCTCGTCAAAGTACGATAACCACTTGTTGCTTTGTGGAGAGCTCATTATGCCTTCTGTCGGATTTGAACAATTGTCCTCTTGAGATTTGGAATTGTAATCTACCAAACCGACCGCATAAAAATATAAAATAAATGATGACTAGACGAGATTCAAGGTTTTCGACTATGTTCTATGGAGGCCCAAGCGAGAACCAACAAAAACACATATTTTAGTACAAAATTCAGATATCCTCGGCTGTTTTCATGGCAAACAATACAAGTTGTAAGGGTTCAATATAAGAGAGGTTATGAACTTTGTATATGAATTTATTGGATAAAAGCCTAGTACAACGCTTCTCTCAATACCTCAATATTCAAGCCTCTCTTCCACCATGCCTCCAATGGGTTTTGTGTTGCGGGAGGCGAAGAGTTTCCTCCTCGAAGTCATAACTTCATGTGGCAAAAAGCTTCTGTCTGTTTCTACTTTGAGTAGGCTAACAGGAAGGATGACAAAACTTGCTCAAATCACACTTAGATTGCAGAGGGTCAAAAATTCGAAGAGCGATGAGCTCAAAGAGGAGTATGAGGTTGAGAATACATGGTGCATGGGAATATTATTGACAAAAGAAATGGATATGCGGGAGTAGAGTAACTCGTGGAGATATGTTACCACCGCAAGTAGGAGAAGCCCTCCAATACTACAGAGCCAGATATGATGAACTAAGAGGGAGATACATAGGTCTGATACCATTGTTCAAACACACCAGAAATGGAGATAAGCCTGAAATGCATATTATTAAAAATGATACACATAAATACAATGTCTATGACCTCTGGTTTCAATTTCCAAGGTCTCTTGGACTCCCAAGGACTCTTCCTATTCACTTGAGACTCTTCATATTTCCTCAAGTGAATAATATGATGAAAACTTGACTAAACTGAGAGGAGGGGGGGGGGGAATCGATTTAGTATATTCATGCACATTAAAATTCCTTTCATTAATCTCATTAATTGAAACATTACATGAGAAACTTAACAATAATGACAAGCAGATTGAATATGTGAACAAACAAGTGATAAGTAAACCAAAACATCACATCAACACATAATAACAACAGATATTGACACCAGATATTTTTGGAAACCCATAAAGGGAGAAAACCATGCTTTTATTATTGCTGTGATGCAAAGGCAAGCTCCTACTCCTTATTACATCTGATTTTCTGTAGGCTCCAACCTACAGGAGGCTGCTACCTCAATTTTTTGCAAGCTGCAACATGCAAGGAAGCTCCAACTTCCATATATTTTTATTTGGCATATGTTGCAAGTCTCAAGGAAGAAAGTCATAAATTTTGTTCAGTTCTCTCTCAACAATTTCCCTGGGCATTTAGCACAGGTAGCTGTATATATCTTGAATGATATTGTCCTTCAAAGCAGATAATAGCAAAAACAAACTCAACAAATGGTTCGACGATTTGTTGTCATAGTAGAACAATTCAACTAATGTGCTAAGTTGCATGATACAAGGGAATAGGTAAGAGTTTCCAAATTGGGTATGCACTAGAAAATTGGCATTAATAAAGTACAAAAAATATAAATATTTCAAATGCTAGATTTTTAATTTTATAATGGCACATTATCTTGAAAGAAAGAATAAGATGAACAAGAAAATTTAAATGAAAAATTAGTAGGAAACACCATAATTGCAGCATGCTATTTTGCGCCGCAACTTTAAAAAATCTACAAAAGTAGAGGGCTTGACCGCAAAGATCCCTTTGCAGCCCTAAAAGCAGATATTGCAACATATTCTCAGCTAGGTGAAGTCCTTATAGTGGGGGATTTCAATGCTAGGAATGCAAGTGAGCAAGCTAGCATTCTTTGTTGCAAAGAAGACTGTGACCCTATCTGGCTTATAGAAGAGAGTAATCATCAGTGGGAAAGAATTTTAGAGGATAGAGGCTGCAATCTCTTTGGTGAACAATTGCTTACGCTCTGTGGGGCTTTCGATTTAGTCATTTGTAACGGTTTGACTAGATGGGAAAAATCCGGTAATTTCACTTGCAATACTTACAATGGAGGAAGTGTAGTAGATTATGTAATTTGCTCGCATAATTTGTGTGAGAAAATGGAGGAAGTGTCGTTTGGAGATAAAATTTGGGACTTAAAATCAGACCACAAGCCAATTTATTTAAGTTTCTCTTGGACCAGAAAGAAGCAATTAGGGTCAAAAACTCAGTGTGTTCAACAAAATCCCCCAAAGTGCAAAATTCTTCTGACTCTAGAAAATTGTAATACCTTCAAAATAACGCTAGAGAGGCTCTTCGAGAAGGAGGAAATCTCATTTCATGGCCTTCATAGTCACAAATTAACACACTTAATTCAAAGCGCACTTGCAGAGTGCAAAAGAGCAAAAATTTAAAAGTCTGAAACAAATTGCTTTTCGGCTAATGCTTGGTTTGACGAGGAATGCAAAAAGGCGAGGAGAATGTGGAAGGAATAACATAAAGCTCAAAGCTTACAAGCATATACTAGGAAAGAAAAAGGTTGATTTCATGGTTTCAAGGAGAAAAGAACTAATCTTCTTTGGGAAAAATAACCCCAAATTATTCTTGAAGGAGCTCCAACCAAAAAACGTGCAAACTGAAAACAACATTACAACATCTAAATGGTTTGACTATGCAAGACAACTTTATGAGCCGGATCCTAAGGTTGACCCTCTTCCCTTGGTCAACACAGACATAAAACTCTTCACGGTGTAAGAGGTAGAGATGGGTATCAAGAAGCTGGGTGCTGGAAAAGCAAAAGACTTAGCTGAACTCCAAGCAGAGTATCTAAAGTGGGGCTGAAAAATTCTTGCACCTTGTTGACCGCACTTTGTCAACTACCCCATAGTTGTACACCCCCATTTTTTCAAATGGGATTCTTTATGTTCGACGTGGTTGCGCCATTCAGATTCCATCATCAGTCATCAGTCGACAGTTTTACAAATGATGTAAACCCATTCTGCTTGTTATGATGTAAATGATCTAAGTAAGACCGTCAATGTATGTAACAACCTAGGTAACCCTAGTATGTTGTTGATGATCTCTATCCTAAGAGGTTTTTTGTCTCACTGATTCACGAAAGTGATCGGCAGAGTTTTTCCCTCCAGCCTCACCCCAAAGCTAGGGTGGATTTTATCATCAGCATACTAAGTGAGTCCTAGTGTTCTATCGAGTCCTTGTAAAAGTAGTTTCAATTACTTGGTCTACTAGATCATGTTTTGAGTCGCAGAATTGGGTATTTATTTGAGGGTCTATACGAATGGGTTTTCCCCCTTCATGTATGTAAATGTATTATCTCATGTAAAAGAGGGTTGGAAAAATAATTATAATCCCCTCTTAGTCAATTAATTAAATTTTTTGGTCAATTAATTAATAAAATCCTAAACCAGAAATTTAATTAATTTAGGGTCCTAAATTAGGATTAAATCTTTAAAGGCAAAATTTGTGGGTCCTTGGAAAATGATTTTGACAGCCCCAGGCCAAGGGAATATTGAGAACTTTAAGAAATATTGGACCCTTGGGCCTTGGTGGTTAAGTCAAAGTCAAAATTTTGGGGTAATTAACTCAAAAATAATATTTTTGAGTTAATTAAAATTGAATTAAATGATAAATTCGTTTTTTCTCCAAAATTTTAATTTCAACGCTCCGGATTAAAAGATAATTAAATCTTTTGGACGGTTGAGATTATTTTGACGAGGATCATCCAAACTAGCCGTTAGAGATATTGTTCTATAAATTTAGAGGTCTTTCTCATTCTTGAGTGATCCGATCTCAGGATCGTGCACTTGTTCTTAGAAGCTCTTGTAAATTTTTTGAGGAATAAAGCATAAAGACTTTGGGGTTACAAATTTGGATGTTCCTTCTCAGATCTATGTGGTGAATTGTCTCTCAACTCTGCTACTTTGTTTCTTGTATTTTATGGTTGATGGCCTTCATGGATTAATATGCATATAGGTATCTTGTGCAGTTTTCTGGGTTTATAAAATAACATTCTGATTTTTTTGCAAAGATCTCATGTTGTTTTCTTAAATCTCTATCGATCTAAGATTCAGATCTATAAGTGTGCAGGGAAATTTTTTTTAAGATTGGGCGTCTGGGGAAGTCTTCGATTGGACCAGCCGACTCTCAATAAACATAAATCTGATAAGCTCTTTATTTGTTAAATTCCAGGTCTATCTTATGAAATTGGTGGTTTTGCAGGGTTTTCTAAGGCTTGTGCCTCTCATTTAAAAAATTTAATTTCTAAACTGTGCTATTATAGATTCAAATCTGACCATGAGGGTTTTAAATCTGTAAACTAGTTGTAAATTTTCTTTTAGGACTGTAAGGGTTTAATCGTTTCTTAGTGTGTATCTTCAGATCTGGCTGGTTTCTTGCAGATTCAGGGTTCAAATCGATTTTTTTTTAAAGATCTGAGGCAGATCTAGCCTTCAAAGGCCAGATCTACCTCAAATTACTACTGTGGACGAGTCTGGGCGATATTTTTTTTAAGGAGCATTATAAACCTGAGTTTGCAGGAAGATTCTTTTAATTTGGAAAGGGAAAAATTTAAATGTACTGGGTTTCATTGCTTGTTCTGTGCACTGGCAAAAACTTTTCCCATTCCTCTGTGTTATATATCTTCCGTCCTCCATTTGCTGCAGTCCTCATTGCCATCACTCAAGCCCCTTCTCACCAACGCTCTTCTTATGCATACGCTCCAAAACGTCCTCTTGGCCGCTCCATTCCTCACGCCTTTCCTGCATACATTAGCTATCTTAGCCGTTGGCTTCCCTTCGTTATCCTTGTGTCCTCATCAAACTGATTCATCGATCCTTTGTCATCGAACTGTCATCTGCAGCCTTGGAATTGCGCTGCCCCTGTCGTCTGCATTGATCTGCGTCATCCTTGAGCCTCTGCCCTCGTCCAGCATCATCTGCTCTGCACCGTCCAGGTTTTTTCCCTCTTTCAATCGATGCTTACCTTTCACGCCGTCCAATCTCCCTTTAATCTCATCCGCCATTAAACGTCGACCCTTATGTTGCCAAGACGTCCAGCTTCGTCCGAGTATCCTCGTGCTATAGGCTTCTCCGTCGTGTTCCTTCTGAGCTGCAATACAAAAATACAAGCACACACATTAAAAAAAAAAACTCATGCATATGCGTTAATAAACTTTGGCTCAGATTCGGATTTTCACTGTTACATGTTAGTTTCGATCTTTTTTTTTTGTATAGCGTAGGTTGGTTGTTAGCTGTATATTTTTAAAATTCGATTGTTGTTTTAATATTTAGTTTTAATTTAGTCTAATTATTGTTTAGGTTAGTCATAGAATAGGGTTAGATTTATTATTATTTTGACCTTAGCGTAAATTTTGTTGTGATTTTAATTTAGTGTATAGTTGGGTTTTAGTTTTAGAATTCGATTGCTTAATTTAGATAGAGATAAATTTTAGCATGGTTTTGATTTAGTTTTAAATTATATATATATATATATATATATATATATATATATTTTTTTTTTTTTTTTTTTTTAGATTTAATTTAGTTTTAATTCTAGTTGTTTTTTTTTAAAATTTAGATTTAGACTTTTTAGCTTGTTTTAGATTACAAAAATTAAAAAAAATAATAAAAAATAAAAAATTTCAAAAATTCTAATTTTTTTTTTTTAAATTTCAAATTCTAAATTTTTTTCTAAGTCCTATGGTCAAATAAGCCTAAAATTTCATTCTAAAGCTTGACCGTGGAACATTTTGATTTTCGAACTGAGTTATAATTGGAATATTTTTGTTTTCGGAAATCTTTCAAGTATCTGACATTCTCATATTATTGTGAGTTCAAGTTATTCATGGTTGTGGTGTTTTTCAATTAAATATCATTGTGAGCAATCGTGTTTTAACAAGCAGTAGTTAATCGTCACTTACTTGTTTATAATTGCATAGCGGGATTTTGTTTGACTCCATAAGGCACTGGTCTTAAACGTGAAATCTAATTTAGATCTGTGGAATCTCGTTCATTTTATCAAGTATTTGGATGTTTTAGCTATGTCTCTTGGATTCTTCCTCTTCATTTCTAATAGGGTCTACCTCCCTTAGCTTGCAAGGAGACAACTTAAATAGAGAGATTGAGGATAAAGGTGACAACCCCCAATCTGAGCTGTTGTCGCGGTGCTTGGACAATCTGTGCGACAACACACCTCACATCACAAAAATTTTCAACAGCATGATATAGCAAGGGTTCCCCACAAATTGGACAACTAGTATGGCAATACCTATTTTCAAGAGTGGTGACGTTAATAATCCCTCCAATTATAGGACCATAATGATAAACCCCTTGTTTTCAAAATTATTTGGAAGCATGTTAGAAAATAAAATCAGCAAGTGGGCAGAAGAAAGAGATAAACGTGCTAAGGGGCAAGTAGGTTTTAGACCTAAACATTCCACAGTTGATCATTGTATAACTTTAAGGCACATCATTGAAAAAGTTTGGGAAAAAAAGGAAGAAGCTTTTTGTTGCTTTGTTGATTTCAGAAAAGCCTTTGACACGGTTTCTAGGGATAAGCTTTGGCGCAGAATGGAGGAACTCAGGGTTCCTAGGCATTTGAGAGCAGCTGTGCATAGGTTGTATGAAGAGGTGAAAGTCAAAATTAGAACTTCAACAAACATTTCTGAAAGATTTAGAAGCGATATCAGGGTTGCCCATTGTCTCCTACTATTTTTGGTTTATATATTGACAAACTTGAAGAGTGGCTTAATTCGCAAGGGGGTGACGATATTCATTTGGGCAAGTTCGTTATAAGCCTTCTTTTGTACGCATATGACCTTATACTGATTGCTAAATCTTCTCTTGGTTTGCAAGAGCACTTACTTACCCTTGAGCATTTTTGTAGAAGGATGGGGATGCAAGTCAATATTAGCAAAATGAAAATAGTGGTTTTCTCTAATAGAAGAAAGCATAACCAACATAAGTTCTACTTTGAAAGCAACATTCTAGAAGAAGTTGCAGATTACAAATACCTCGAAATTGACTTCAACAAAAATTTAAGTGAGATGGTTGTAGAAAGAAAAGAACTTGTAGGGGTTGGAAAACATTTTATGCTCTTCAAAAACATGTGTAGAGAGGCAGAGCTATGGGATTGGAAAACTACTCTAACTCTTTTTGGGCTTCTAGTGCTCGGATGATTCTCTACGGTTGTGAACTGTGGGCCAACAATACATTCGAGATGCAATGGAAACAAATTGAGAAAATTAAGAAGCGTTTGATTACAAACAAATTCAAAATTAAAAGTGCAGTTCCTTATGCTATCTTGTTAAGTGAAACAGGGGCTGCTCCTATTGAAGCAATTGCTATGGTGCGAGTCATAAGGTATTTAAAAAAAATTGAGTAAATGGAAGAGGGTAGATGGCCTAAGGTTTTGTTTAATGACATATTGTGCAAAAGAAAGAAGACTTGGATGTGGCAAAATAACAAATGGTTTAGTAAACAGGGTATTTGCTTGAGCATGTGTCCCACAAACAGTATAGAGATAAAAGCTTTTGTTATGGATAAGTTCCACAAACGTACTTGGGAGAAAGAGCTAGGGAGAAAGAGCTAGGGAGAAAGAAGAAGTACTACATTGAAGAGTTTAACCCCACTCATAATCATCAACAAAAAGTGTACATAGGGGCCAGTGTTTCTTGGAGATCCAAAATTCTTATTTCTCAATTAAGGACTAATTCTCATCAACTCTATTGTGAAATAGGGTGCTGGAAAAGGCCAAAAGAAATGTGGGGAGGAAAGAGTGTATTTTTTGCTCTTCCGAAAAAGTGGAAACAGAAAAGCATTTCATTTTAGAATGCGAGGCCTTCAAAGAAATCTGGGAAAATTATGCATATATTCTGACAGCTAGCTCTTGGGCTAATCTATTCAGCGAAGAGTTTGTCGAGAAGTTGGAAGCGTTTATTGTAAGACTCCATAGGAAAAGGGCCGAATACAATAACCATATGGAGAAGCAATATGTTCCATAGGCTATTTTTAGCCTCGTGGACGTTAAAAATAATTTCTTTCTTCTTTCCATGTCTACCCATAGATGACTGTGTTAGAGTCCTGTAATCTACAGTATCACAAGGTGATTGATTATTACTTATATTTTTACTGAAAATAATATTCCATGGCTATCATTTATTTTCAGAGAAAGAAAGAGAACTCCTGACTGTAAAGAGCTTCAAAGGAAATCAATCTGCTTTTCTGTTCAGTAGAAGGAAAGGAAGTGTTTCTGATGAGGCGTCATGGGAACCAAACTTCATTTCTGCCCTCATTCCATTTCATTCACCCTCTTTACCCCCTCCATTCCTCCATATTCACCCATGCTCTGAATCCCATTCAAACCCCCCCGAGAACCCACCTAGATAACTTTTCGGGGCTTATTACTTTATAAACCCATTTATTATAAAGTTCCAGACTTTATAATTACAAGCTCCGCCACCCACGAATAGTCGTGTTATATTAAACCTTATCGTTATATCATATATATATAACAAAGGCCGCTCAAACCATTAGTGGGACCCCTTGTGCCTCATCACATATCGCCATTGCAAAGTTTTGTTATAACAATCAAACGCCAAACTTATAAAATCGCCGATGTGATATAATGTGGGACCCATTCCCCGCCGTGCTTCCTTTTTCCATTTTATTTTTCCTTTAAAAACATTAAACCTTACCTTTTCTGCTTTTCTGCTTTATATTGCTACTTTACCGTTTTTCATTGCTATATCATTGTTTTACCTCCACTTCCGATTTCCCCGATTGTGATTAAAGCGGGTCATTCCTCCCTGACACGTCACCCTTTCCCCCCACCATCCATCGCATAACGGCAAAGATAACTTTTCGCATCGCAACTAAACCTTGACACTTGCGATCGCCGATTTGCGATATATCGCATCACATATTTTTTAACTTGCTGTTTGAAGCGCCTGCAATGTATTTTGTTTAACTTGTGATGTGGTTGGCCCCATCACAGCAGCTCCGCCCCCCACTTCAAGCCATTTGAAATACATTGATATATCATGAAACCTCATAAACTTTGCTGTATCGCATAAAACATTCGTCGCTTTATAACTTTGCTGATGCAGTGGGCCCCATCTTGCCACATCATCCTCCAATTAGCGCAAATCGCACTTCGTATGTTTTAGCATTTAACCTTGCGCTCATAACAAAACTTTATGTTTGCGATTTACGATGCTGTCAGTCTCACTTTACCGCCACGTCACCGCCTTATCCTCGCGCTTCGCATTTCGCATCTTTTAGAGTTTTCCTCTGCCGCTTATAACTAAACTTTAAGATTTGCGATCTGCGGGCTGCGGTCCGGTCCCACCTTACTTGCCATGTCACCTCCTTTCTCCCCACACTTCGCACTTCGTGTCTTTTAGTATTTAACCCCCGCTGCTTATAACAAAACCTAAGATCTGCGATTTGCGATGCAGTCGGTCCCACCTTCCCTCTATGTCACCTCTCTATTCGCATTGCATCGTCGATTACATTCTTATATCTTAAACTGTAAAACATGCGAAATGCGATGCCGATGCAGATGCGATGCGGCTTTAGAACTAAAATCTAAATATTTTCGGGTCCGGGTATATGAGTTTTTACGCTGTTTTGTTTGAAAAAAGGGTTGAAACACGACAAGAAGGATTCAAGTAGCAAATAAACACCACAGGTCGAGTTGGGCAGCGAAGGGCGTTCATGCAGAATTGTTATGTTATGAAGGTAGAAATGGAAAAGGCAACAAAGCACATCAGCACAGTCACTAATCGATGAAAAGTGGCTAGCCCTGCACCAGATTTAATTACCCAACGCCCATCTTTTGAAAAGCAGGGCCAGATGTCAGAGCCATCATGCGTTGCCTCCTCGCAACCATCCTAGCCACCTCCAAATCATTTGTTGGATTCACGAAGAGCCGCCTGATTTTTTACATTCGTAAAGAGTTACCGAAATTAATTCTACAGGCGGTGTTGTTAGATATTTTCTTTATTCCGGCCTTGCATGGCCACATTTGTCTAATTTCAGTTTGTTTGTAATAAATAAAGGTTGCCGGAGTAGATTAGGGCAAACCAACTTAGTTGTTAGTTAAATATTGCTAGAATTCTCATTAGCAAGGGTTGGATATTTTAGCAACTGTATTGTAAGAACTACCATTGGAGCACTGCAATTTTTGAAGTTGAACATCGATAATCAAAGACCGATTACAAGATTCTTGAGCTGTGTTAAAATGGTGACGTGATTCTTCTTGGTTTAAATGTTTCTGTTGTTTTCTCTGCTGTCTATCTGCTCATCTAATTGTAAATCAGAAATTTTAGATTAAGATTCGCTGTTGGAGCGCCTTAATTCTATATGCATTTACAATCTAAATGTTTTCTACTGAAGTATGATTAAATAATTCTTAATTGCTCTTTAGTCACTACTGAACCTTACTGTTTCTTCCACCTCCTAATTCATACAACTGTTAAGATCCATTTTGCACAGTTAGCTTGCCTTGCGATTTGCTCTTGATTTTGATGCGCCTTTCCAGCCTTTGACTCCATCGCCCAATGGAATAGCCTCTGCAGCCCTATCTGTCCAACCACCCAATCAATAAAAAAAAACAGCCCCCATCACTGTAACTAGCCTAATATCAATACTTATAACCAGCAAGTCAAATTAATTTAAATCATAAAACCGAGACAACCCTCTCTAAGTCTAGGAAGGCTAGGGCCTGGACTCCAAAGTGGTTTGATGTTGTGCTTTATAGTTTAATTTTGCCAATTTTCTAAATTATAGAGTGCTAATATAATGGCGACCATACTGGGGACACGTATTGAAAAAGCTTAGTGTTCCTTCAGAACTCAGAAAACACATCAAAGTTCAGATTTGATTACTGATGGTGAACAGTGACTAGACACAAGAAGGCTGCATTATTCACCTGGCGACTCCACGATTCAAAGAACCCAACTTTTGAGCATTCATGGCGACTCCACAACATGCTGACCAAAGTTCTTGTTGAACAAGATGACAAGGTTTGTGGCAGACCTTCTATATAGTGAAGTTTTAAATACATTCAGGAATTAGTTATCAAAATTTCAGCTTGATGATGATTTCCTAGAGGCTGTCTTTCTTATTTTGAAATCAAGCAAATTTAGGCCTGAAGCTAAAACATGTTTTTTGGAGATAGTTGAAAGATATGAAACTTGTATTGAAATTTTGAATTCTCAAATTCAGTCATATAATTTCCGAGATCCTAAGGAATTCTTGGAAAATATTCCTTCCCCTAAGCAAGAGGAAATTGTACTACCTCCTGACTTACATATTGAGGATGATTGTGCTTTCAAGTACCAGACTGAAGATGAAGTTTCAAGGTTTATTATTGGGGATACAATTGACCAACTAGCCATTGAAGGCCTAGAAGCAAATATCATACATCATGCTTTTATTGATCCTATAGCGGATTATATGGAGGTTCTTATTGGCTCAAATGTTCAAACATGTACTCTCTATAGGGATCAAATACATCAGCAATTGCCATTACATATTATAACTTTGGTTGTGAGGACACATAATCAAGTTATACTGCTGATTGTCCTGACAAGCAGTGAAGTTGTCCATCTGTTTCTGTTGCTACTTGACTCGCTGCACTGACATTATTGTATCATTTAGAACAATCAACAATTTCAGTAGAGTAAGGTAGGTAGGTCTGCAAATAAGCTCAATACTCTGAGCATCTTTCCAATTTTAGTTTTAGAGGGTTGTCCAGTTTTTCAGTACAAGTGTGTTCCAGGCTTCTGTTTTGCAGAGAGTGTTAATTTCAGCTTGAAGACTGTCAGCCACAGAGGTTTTGTAGCAAAATAAGTTGCAGGTTTTGGGATCAACCCAATGGATCAGGCCACTAGTCTACGGTGTTCTTGACACCTCTTGAGGGAGCTGCCATCCCTAGCTGGAGTCACTGTTAAAGTCCTATAATCTACAGTATCACAAGGTGACTGACTATTGCTTATATTTTTATAAAAATAATATTCCATGGCTATCATTTATTTTCAGAGAAAGAAAGGGAACTCCTGACTGTAAAGAGCTTCAAAGGAAATCAATCTGCTTTTCTGTTCAATAGAAGGAAAGGAAGTGTTGCTGATAAGGTGTCATGGGAACCAAACTTCATATCTGCCCTCATTCCATTTCATTCACCCTCTTTACCCCCTCCATTCCTCCATATTCTCCCATGCTCTGACTCCCATTCAACCCCCCCCCCCAAGAACCCACCTAGATAACTTTTTGGGGCTTATTACTTTATAATCCCTTTTATTATAAAGTTCGGACTTTATAACTACAAGCTCTGCCACCCACGAACAATCGTGTTATATTAAACCTTATTGTTATATATATATATATATATATATATATATATATATATAACAAAAGCCACTCAAACCATTAGTGGGACCCCTTGTGCCTCATTGCATATCGCCATCGCAAAGTTTTGTTATAACAATCAAACGCCAAACTTATAAAATCACCGATGTGATATGATGTGGGACCCATTCCCCGCCATGCATCCCTTTTCCATTTTATTTTTCCTTTAAAAACATTAAACCTTACCTTTTCCGCTTTTCCGCTTTATGTTGCTACTTTACCGTTTTTCACCGCTATATCATTGTTTACCTCTGTTTTCGATTTCACCGATTGCGATTAAAGCGGGCCATTCCTCCCTGACACGTCACCCTTTCCCCCCACCATCCATCGCATATCGACAAAGATAAATTTTCGCATCGCAATTAAACCTTGACACTTGCGATTGCTGATTTCCGATATATCGCATCGCAGAGTTTTTAACCTACTGTTTGAAGTGCCCGCAATGTATTTTGTTTAACTTGCGATGCAGTTGGCCCCACCATAGCAGCTTCGCCCCCCACTTCAAGCCATTTGAAATACATTGATATATCATGAAACCTCATAAACTTTGGCTTATCGCATAAAACATTCGCCACTTTATAACTTCGCCGATGCAGTGGGCCCCATCTTGCCACATCATCTCCAATCAGCGCAAATCGCACTTCGTATGTTTTAGCATTTAACCCTACGCTCATAACAAAACTTTACATTTGCGATTTGCGATGCGGTCGGTCCCAATTTCTCTCCACGTCACCGCCTTCTTCTTGCGCTTCGTAGTTTGCATCTTTTAGAGTTTTCCTCCGCTGCTTATAACTAAAGTTTAAGATTCGCGATTTGCGGGCTGCGGTCTAGTCCCACCTTACCTGCCACGTCACCTCCTTTCTCCCCACACTTTGCACTCCGCGTCTTTTAGTATTTAACCCCTGTTGCTTATAACAAAACCTAAGATTTGCGATTTGCGATGCAGTCGGTCCCACCTTCCCTCCACGTCACCTCTCTCTTCGCATCGCATCGCCGATTACATTCTTATATATTAAACTGTAAAACATGCAAAATGCAATGTCGACGCGGATGCGATGCGACTTCAGAATTAAAATCTAAACATTTTCGGGTCCGGGTATATGAGTTTTTACACTGTTTTGTTTGAAAAAAGGGTTGAAACACGGCAAGAAGGATTCGGGTAGCAAATAAACACCACAGGTCGATTCAGGCAACGAAGGGCATTCATGCAGAATTGTTATGTTATGAAGGTAGAAATGGAAAAGGCAGCAAAGCACATCAGCATAGTCACTAATCGATGAAAAGTGCCTAGCCCTGCACTAGATTTAATTACCCGACGCCGATCTTTTGAAAAGCAGGGCTAGATGTCAGAGCCATCATGCGTTGCCTCCTCACAACCATTCCATCCACCTCCAAATCATTTGTTGGATTCACGAAGAGCCGCTTGAGTTTTTACATTCTTGAAGAGTTACCGAAATTAATTCTACAGGCAGTGTTGTCAGAGATTTTCTTTATTCAAGCCTTGCATGGCCACACTTGTCTAATTTCAGTTTGTTTGTAATAAATAAAGGTTGCCAGAGTAGATTAGGGCAAATCGACTTGGTTGTTAGTTAAATACTGCTAGAATTCTCATTAGCAAGGGTTGGATATTTTAGCAACTGTATCGTAAGAACTACTATTGATGCATTGTAATTTTTGAAGCTGGACATTGATAATCAAAGACCGGTTACAGGATTCTTGAGCTGCGTTAAAATGGTGACATGTTTCTTCTTTGTTTAAATGTTTCCGTTGTTTTCTCTGCTGTGTATTTGCTCATCTAATTGTAAATCAGAAATTTTAGATTAAGATTCGCTGTCGGAGCGCCTTAATTCTGTCTGCATTTACAATCTGAATGTTTTCTACTAAACTCTGATTAAAGAATTCTTAATTGCTCTTTTGTCACTACTGAGCCTTACTGTTTCTTCCACCTCCTAATTCATACAACTCTTAAGATCCATTTCGCATAGTTAGCTTGCCCTGCGTTTTGCTCTTGATTTTGATGTGCCTTTCCAGCCTTTGACTCCATCGCCCAATGGAATAGCCTTTGCAGCGCTATCTGTCCAACCACCCAATCAATCAAAACAAACAACCCCCATCACTGTAACTAGCCTAATATCAGTACTTATAACAAGCAAGTCAAATCGATTTAAATCATAAAACAGAGAGAGCCCTCTCTGAGTCTAGGAAGGCTAGGTCCTGGACTCCAAAGTGGTTTGATGTTGTGCTTTATAGTTTAGTTTTGCCAATCTTCTAAATTATAGAGTGCTGACAGGCTGCATTATGTAAAATAAAAAACAGTTTTTATAAATGAGGTTATATGTCCAAAAACAGCCTTTATGATGTACATGTAAGGCTAGATGTGTCAGAATACTACATGAGCTAAAGCCATCTCATCTTCATGTTATCATAAGCATTAATACAACATCAAAGCCTGTTCACTATAGTCCAAAACATAGTTACCAAATTCGAATTCGAATACGAATTCGAATTCGATTCAGTACGAAAAAAATTCGACTGTAAAAAATTCAATACGGAAAAAATTCGAGAATATACATCTTATAAAAATCAACATATTATTTTTTTTTTCAAAATTATATAAAATTAAAAAAAAAAATTCTTATAATTATAATCTTATTTAAATAATACTTAATTGAATTCCAAATCAACTATTAGTAAAATCAATTTGGATAATAACAACTATTAAAAACTATATTTTTAAAATTTTAAATTTTTTAAATATAGAAATTACCTTTTTTTTAATAATTTTTTAATACAAAAACTGTCTTTTTAATAGAGAATTTACTATTTTATAATTAAATTTTTTAGAAATAAAATTTCCATAACATTTTTTTTAACAGTTTTTTCATATTTTAAGCTATTCTGAAACTGGTAAATGCTGTGGAATGGCTGTTTATATATATAAAACTACTGAATAGTGACATGGGATGGATGTTTATATGTATATGTTTTACTTTGCCTTTATGAAATAGTGAATGATGTCGTGGGATAGATGTTTATATATTTATATATTAAGTTGGCTGCTTTACCTTAACTACTTGCTAAATTCAAATATTATTCCGAAGCTTTGGCTGGTTGTTAAATGCAGAGCTGTTCAAAATCGCAAACAACATTGGAGAAGTTAATTGATTTCACTAAATTCAACCATTATTCAGGAGCGTTGGATGCTCTGCTCGTTAGTTTCGAACATCATCCCAGAGCATCCTATCTTTTTGCTGAGCTGTTCAAAGTCGCAAACAGCAGTGGAGACGTTAATTGATTTCACTAAATTCAAATATTATTAGGGAGCGTGGGCTATTTGTTAGATTAGAACATCATTCCGGAGCACCCTATCTTTTTGTTGAGCTGTTCAAAATCGCAAACATCAGTGGAGAAGTTAATTGATTTCATGAGCCAGAAATTCCGTACCGTATTGAAATTAACGAATTAAATCGCGAACCGAATCGTTCCAACGAATTTTCGAACTTTTTCGACCAATACGGCCGAATTTGGTAACTATGGTCCAAAACACATTGACAGTGCTTGTTATAGCCATAGGAAATCCTTGCTCAAATGTTGTTGAAGAAAGTGTCAGGGAATTAGTGAGAAGAAACTTTATGATAGAATATAAGAGGCGGTTAGGGTTTCTCAAATTTCAATATTTAGAAGTGTCCCTACTGTTTTCATGTTGTCATTAAAGTCAAATAAGTGGGTAAGCATTATTGTGAAAGGTTTAATAGCAAATTTCGTTGTTTGGGTGCATCCCAGTGTTTGTTCATTACCCTAGTGGAATTTTTTTGTGTGGCTGCAATGCCACATTGAGGTCCCCCCTCACGTTTCCAATTCATGAAATACTGGGGAAATGTTTCACCACATTTTACAACGTGTTTGGTATTCATTTCCGTGTTTCAGGGGGTTAAAATGTGGGGTCAGGAGTTTCCTGCAACCTAGGTGCTGAGTCAACTGTCCTGAAATTAACCTCGAAAGCCAGAGAATGAAGCCCAATCAAAATTTGAATTGGGTCTCCAAACTAAATTCAAAATGGGAATTGGGAGTGAGACTTCAGAGAGACAAAAATGCTTTCTCCCTTAGTTGCTTCCCTGAGACCAAGGTAGAATAAAATGCAAAAAGGGCCTTCTATTCTTTGAAGGATTTCCTTGTTGCAGGCTTCATAACTTGATTATGTTCAAATTTATCACACTACCTTCAAACTCTTCCTTGGAGTCCCAAGCAGCTCCTAAAATAGTCGTTCACATTTAACAGAAATGTCAGGGATGGTTGACCAGTCCACAGGTACATCAGAGCAGAGTGGAAGCCTGAGAAGCTAACATATGAATTGATTGATGTTTTCTCTTTCAAAAATGATGACTCAATTACCAGTTCACAAGGTTTTGGTTCCCTGTCAGCTAGCAGATGTCTTGTAGTTGAATAAAAAATTCTTTATGTTATTTTCACAACCCTTCCATGTTTTCTTGTTTTCCATATTTTTCCTGCTAGTTGCGAGGTATTTAAAATCAAATCCTTTTTGTTATTGGGGCTGTCTATAATTTTATGGGAAGCAGCATTATTCATGCATCCTGAATCTCTGACTATGCAGTAACACATTCCAACTTGAAATGACTAGAACAACACTGATGGAATAAAACAAATAGCCTAATAGTATCAATTGGGCATATGGTACAAAATGTGGTAATGGAATGAAAGTAAATTGCATTCTGGATCCTAGGCTCTGCTTATTATGGTAGCAACCTGTTTGCATTTAACTCAATGACAGCTTATAACTTCAAAGTATGCCTCGTACAACTGCAGCTTACTTGAGAAGACTTGTAAGGGTTGGAATTCTCAGGTAATAAATCCATGCCTTGGTATGTGTCACTGAGGTAGTTTAGTTTCTCATTGGGGAATATTGCTGTATTTTCTCATGTAAAACTAATAACATCTCAACCTGATTTTAAATTCAACTTGAGCAGCGGCCTTTTGGGATTTGAAAGCCTGGTAGCCGTGTTTGTAATTTTTTGCAATAAAAGGGAAAATGATAGGACCTTGAATGTGCTAATAAATCCAGCTGATAAGAAAATAAGGGAGGAAAAGGATGAAGGGACTGACAGAATGTTCTGGAGAAAAAAAACATACCAATTGATGAATCACAAATGTGAAAACACTTAAATGATTTTCTTTTTGAACAATCTATGTATTCTTCAGGTGTTACAATCCAGTGTTGTCTTTTATATTCTAACTAGAGGTAGTGATGATTTCAATTGGTCAGCCTGACATCCTTGAGTCATTTTTTGGACAGAATGGATTGTTATTAACTGGTGGAGAAGAGCCAACTATTCGAGCATGGGATCTAGGGACTGGAAAGATTGCATTTTCTTTAGAGAATGTACACAAAAGTCGCATCAAAGGTCTTGCTGTGCTTGGATCAAAAAGTACTACTGAATCAGATGATAATCCTTATTTCATTGCATCAGCTTCATCAGATGGACTTGTGCGAGTCTGGGATGTGCGAATGTTAAATAGGGATAATCCAGCTCCTCTTGTAGAGACTGACTCAAAGGCAAGAGTAACTTGTCTGGCTGGATGCACCTCAAAGAGTAAGAATGTTCTTTTTATGTATCAGAATCTAGGCTTTTTGAGAATGTTCTTATGCATTGTTTTTGAAAATTTTCAAATTTACTAGTGTTTTAATTTTTAATTTCATGTGCTATGTTTAGGGGTTAAGAAATCTCCACCAATAGTTTCAGAAGGAAAGGTGGTATCGGATAACCAGGAAACAGCATTAACTTCTACTGAGATACAGAGTAAAAGCAAAGATAAGGATTTTTCTTTTGCTGGGATTGCTGATGATAGTAAACCTGAAAAGATGTCACGTATTGCATTGAAAAAGAAAAAATTCAAGAATGGCCTAGGTATCAAGGGCAAAAAGGCCATGAAGTTGAAAGGTATCAAAAGTAAAAAATAGTTATTATGTGCCCTATTCTTCTGCTGTTACTATTTTTGTAAGATGTAAATTGGTTGAAGCTTACAATTTTCATTGTTTTGAGCTGGAACTTGAGTTTACAATTGAAATATATTCTTCTTGAATGCATTCTTAGGACATGCAGGCCTTCACAAATCCATACTTTTTTTCTCAAAATTAGTAATTTGGCAATTATATTGATTGCTGCCTAAGACCCATTTATGGCCAATGTGGGCCTCCCAAACTATGTTAAGAACATGGGTGTCCTTTAAGGGTGCAGTTAAATTTTATTATTTTATGCCCTAAGCTTTGCAGGATTAAAAATCAAATGACAATTTCCTAATGAAATGCCTGCTTTATAAAATCTGTATTTATGGACAACTTTGCTATACTAAATCATGTAGCATTAAGTCCTATGCACATTCTAACATCTTTAGGGAATAGAACATTGGCTGAGTTGAATTACACACAGCACACTGCGTTGTACATAACTTAAGTCCACTCCAGGGATATGCATATCACTGCACTACATAAGATAAATCTTTTAAAATGCAATTCTTCTCCTTTGGAAAACCGATTGGTTACATCAATATTTGTGTTTACCATTACCAGCACATCACATGTTATGAGTACCATACACATCAGAATTGAAGCAATTCCAGCTGGGTTACTAGTTAATCATACTAGGAATGCTGTAGCAATACATAACAAAAATAGTATAAGAATAAAATGCATATAATTAGGTTAGTTTAAAAAATAAAAATAAAAAAATTTATATTGCTCTCTCACAAATTGAGATTTACTGAGCCCTCAGAAAAGCAACATTCCTAACAATTCCTTGCACTTGGAAACTAGAAATTGATGATACCAAGAGGTAAATTTAGTATCCATTTTATTTCCGAAGTTTAACTGCTCTTTGAGCCTCAAGGAAAGTAACCAATGGTAATTTGCATAGGTAAAGCACAACTGTTCATGAATATTTGAGATGAACTGACAAATCTTATGTATATAATATATCATGTTTCAACATTCACAGCTCTGTCAAGGGGACTTAATAGCATCCGTCAACTAACATTCATATTTTCACACAGCCTGACATGAGTCTTTTGGAATATGTAGCATGTGTATTGATTGTTATACTGCAGAAACTGGATCCTTGTTAACTCAATTAGCTTGTGCTTAGGTTAATTATGTTTTATTTAAGGAATGAATTCTGGATTTTCTTGTGAGGAATTTTGGATGGCCTTGAACATGAAAATGTGAGGTTATAACACTTTTTAAAAATGTCTGTAGGATTGTTTATTGAATTTGTCAAGTTTTATGCTACATATGTTGAACTGTTGTTGATTTTTGCAAGGCTGCTTCCTCTATTTATTGGCGAGTCCAAATCCTCTTTTTCTCTCTTTCTGGGGTAAATGCAAAGTGTTTATGAACTCGTTAACAAACTTGCAAGAAACCATATTATACAGTCCACGAAAAAGCCATTTTGTCTAGGATTTATATATATCACAATGATTTTCTTACTTCAACGAGAAGTAGCATGGTGGTTTGGCAAAATGTTGGAGGCTGTATGAAATTATTAAGATATATAACTGATATACAATTCAGGGTTCTAGCAGCAATACAGTTTGAGTGTTCGTGAGATCTTATGCTCTTCTCCAAAAACAGAACTGGGTTGTCTCCCAATTGGGACCACCGATGCCGTTTTGAAATTTTAATACCAAGGAGGCTTCTGGAAAATTCTGAATTGTTTTAATTGCTATAATTGACAAGAGTAGCTTATAGTTAGATATGTATTAAGCTAATCGAGTTTTTATACATAGCAAACATGAGATGGAAACTACAATGATGCACAGAACTGTGTTGGACATTGTGGGACTCATTTCTGCCAAATTTAATTGTGTGACTAAACTTAACTTCACGAAGACATTGTGGAGACTTTTGTTTTAGATAATTTGGTGAAACTGGCAAAGTGGCAGGATACTATTGGCCTGAACGACTGCATAAGGTGTTGCTATTGTGACTGTTTGCAATACATAATGCAAATTGATATTAGCATGTGCATTCTTAGAAACAGATAAGACAGCTTTAAAATCTGAACATCAAAGGGTGTGATAAATAGTTGTGTATTTTCCTTGTGAGGATGTCAAGGATATGCTCAAGGCAGTGCGTCTGCCTTAAAAGAGCACATTTAATAAGTAGTGCAGGGCATTTTAAACGTGCTCCATAGTGCTGTGTTGGCAAGTAGTGGGTTCTTAACATTGGATTCCACACGGGACTTCTGTAACAATATCTGGAGTAGGAGGTGGTCACTATGCAAACCCGATCTTCAAGATACTGTTATGAAAATGGCGTATAAAATTTTCGACTTTTTCCAGACTTCTTTAAACTCAGAATGACCATCACCATTGCGTTCATCTTGTTGAAACAAATCTAGTGATATAAAATTTTGCCTCAATCTGACCTTCGCGTTGAGAGATGTGGCCCTCCAAAGATAGGCCTCACTTTACCCTGCCACATCATCTGAATTCCATGGTGCAGTATGCCATTGGCCTGCGTGGCATTCGGGCTCATGTAAGAGTCGGGGTCAGAACTCATTGTAGTGCGTGTTTTCTCCTTTCTGGGCCCAACCCCCGACCTTCGACCTAGTTGAGGTCTACTTCTCCCTTGCACCGTGTTAACTCTCCCTATGTCTCCTGGGTGGGTTCAACTGAACACATCATCCCATCTGCCTTATCTCGACGATTCCTAACTGTGATGCCTTTTTACTCGCCGGGGCCTCCTTGCCAGGTTTGCGTGTAAGGTGGGTTGCATGACCTCCATTCCCCATTGGTCTATTGCTCCACCATGGGGCTGACATCGGAGCACATGCCTCATCACCCCTATTCCTTCCATCTCGACGTTCCTCCCCTTACCCCTTCGTTCACTGCTCTGGGCTAGAATTTGCGTGCTGACCTAGCCGTGGGCCCGCCCTAGACCAATGGAGATGCAACCAGGCTTGCGTGTCTTACCACGACAGCTGCCTTACGTCATCCCGACTATTCTGTCCCGACTCTACTGTTAAGCTCCACTCTTTGAACAACAGGGTGGGACCCTTTGGGACATGTCATCTCGATACCTTCAGCCCGCTCCCTTTCGCCTCTGCGCTTGAAAACGCTCCGAGGTAAATGATGCAGGTGCATAGATGGACACAAAGTTCGATGAAGATTGGACCAAAGCTTGCCAACATGATGATGTTGGGAGAAATTTAAATGTTTTTGTAAGAAATTGTAAATATTTATATTAGGAAGTGAGTTTGTTTTTAGAATAAGTTGGAGGAAATGTTTTCTAATGTAAATATAGTTTCAGTTTCCCTCATTTGGTGGAGAAGGGGAAATGATCCATCTTGTGACTCTTGGTTGTCCCATGTTAGCTTTCTTTTTAATGGGGAAGAGTGGTTGAGAAGAGGAGTGCAACAGAGGCAAAAGAGAGTAGAAGAGGACAAGGAGAAGAGATAGAGGTCGAAAGAGGCCTGAGTTGCATTGTATATCTGACCAGTTTAATGTATGTCTGAATTTGATTAATGAACATGTTTATATGCCTCTGTGTCTGTTTCTCTGTCTGTATATTGTTAATGAAGTTTCTATTTATTGATGTCTGCACTTGCTGAGTCAATTTGTATGAAGAATTTGAATGTGTCGAGAAGTGTGGTGGCTATATTCTTTAGGAGCAAGTTGATTTCTTGTTCAGATGTAATTTGGAGCTGAACATATTTACCCTTGTGCGTATGGCGTTGTAACTTCATATTGTTGCATAGTTGTGGTTGGTGTGTTTAGAATATATGTCGTAGGTCTGAATATTGGTGTGTGTTATTACTGTTGGTATGTTGTAGTGCCATATAGGTGCTGTAGATGCGATGTGTTGTTGGTATACAATTTTTGAGACCTTGCAATCCGTTGAATCGATTGATAGTAAGATTTGACACCCTGTGACTTTAACTGCTGTGTCCCTGTCCAATAACACAACTATTGGGCTGGCGTGTAAATTAGCCAGGTCCACCTGTTACGTGACCTATCTCCCTGCCAATGGCATTCTTGTTGGGCTGATATGTCCACCAACACATCCCGACATGACGTCGGCCCACCCATCCTCTGTGGTGTAAGTCAAATCTCTCAGCTAAAGGCCTCGGGTGCGCCCTCCTGTGGGCGACACTTCTAACCAATGGCAGGGCCGCCGAGCCTATGTGTCAACCAACTCATCCCGCTGACTTTGTCCCAGACAATCCCTTGGTTAACACAATTAGACTTCCGGGATGGAGGTTCTGAGCCACATTGACTCTCCTTGTCCAATCATTGCAATGGAAAATTGGCCGCGCAAATACGAAGCCTCCATGACTAGGGTTTCGCTTTGTTGAAGGATAAGGTTAGCACGAAGTATGTTATAAGTTTAGGGCTCTGCCCTTCCTGCGCTGTATCAAGCTTGCGCTCAAACTTGGCCATGGCCCGACCAGGGGAACCTTGGTAAGCCTTATGCAGTGCGCTTGATATGGATCTCGATAAGTATCGCGAGAGCTTGCTTCAACGCTTCATCAAACACCTTCCGCTGCTCATTTCGGCCATGGCTTTGCCACAATGGTTCTGTAAACATCAAGAACGACATCAACGCTCAACGATGGCAATGGTGGCTTAATAAAACACCTTATGGTGCTACCCCTCCTGAGCTTAGGCGAAAGCCACTCCAACAAGCTTTTGGCCCTCAAACATTCCTCGTACCAGAACAGAGAATTCCAGGCATGCTGGCAAAGGCGACCTTGCGACCACTCTCTATTGAGGGCCTACAGTGAACTCGTGAAAGGGCTTAACCTCCCTTGACACATGCCAGGGGTTCCATGCTCCAAAGCAAGCTTGGAAGTGGCTCTATGGCGTTATGCAGGGGCTTCCAGTGTTGAGAAATCTAGGGGCGACTAGATTAGGTGATTTCTCTTCTTTGATAACTGCTTGTGATGTATTTTTACTGAACTTGATTAGCTTATTCTTTCACTTGATTATTATTAGTATTCTCTTCATCAAACAACGAGCGAACTATAAAGAACAATAAGACAAAGGACACAATATATAAGTGATCAACCAGGGCCAAAACCTCTCCAACTCAAAGGAAAACTCGCAAGAATTCTTCTCTTCTTATAGAATCTTCAATCGACGAATTCCAAGACCTATGACCCTTGACCAAGACCCTCCAAGACTGAGTCAAACCTTTCTTCCTTGACGAACTTTCTTTCCAACAATTTCGATCTGCCCAACAAATTCTTCTGCAACATCGACTTGCCCAACAAATTCTTCTGCAACTTCGACTTGCCCAACAAATTCTTTTGCAACTTCGACTTGCGCAACACATTTTTCTGCAACTTCGACCTGCCTAGCAAATTCTTTTGGAACTTCGATCTCCTCAACAAATTCTTCTGGAACTTCGACCTGCCCAACAATTTCTTCTGGAACTTCGACCTGCCTAGCAAATTATTTTGGAACTTTGACCCAATAGTTTCTTCCTAGCACTTTGACTTGCCCAACAACTATAGAAACCCTAGCATTAGAGAGAGAGAGAGAGGCCTAAAACTTTGATCTTGCTCTTCTTATTTTTTTTCGTCCTTTTCCAACTAGTTTTTAGAGGAGATCAAACTTGCTTGAGAGTGTGTCGGAATGAGGTCGAGTTCCTTCTTATTTATAGGCTTTTGAGGGGTACGGATTGCTATCTTTAGGCCTGTTACCACTCAAACTAGCAGGGGTTCCTATAGATCAACTACTAGGTCGAGGTCAACATTGGAGCGATAGCCCACTATCACCTCAACTAAGGCTCCCTGCTCTTTACGAACTTTCACCAATGGGAGGAGTCCCAGTATATGAGGAATCACGAGAATGTATGGTCAATGATAAGATAAAGAAGTGATTCCTAGGCTTACTCTCAAGAGAGACTCAACTAAATAGGTTGCTTGCTTTCGAAGCAAGGTGATGGGCTCTCTAGGAAGGGCTAAGAGGGCTTTTGAGGTTAGGGTTTGAGAATATGACTTGTAAAGGAAACCCCTAGACTCAAAAGGCTTTATGAATGGCGATAGCCCACCATCACCTCAGCTAAGGCTCCTTGCTCTTTATGAACTTTCACCGATGGGAGGAGTACCAATATATGAGGAATCACGAGAATGTATGGTCAATGATAAGATAAAGAAGTAATTCCTAGGCTTACTCTCAAGAGAGACTCAACTAAATAGGTTGCTTGCTTTCGAAGCAAGGTGATGGGCTCTCTAGGAAGGGCTAAGAGCGCTTTTGAGGTTAGGGTTTGAGAATATGACTTGTCAAGGAAACCCCTAGCTCAAAAGGCTTTATGAATGCTTGGCTTCTAAGTGATCTTTGTGGAATTAGAGTCAACGAGTTGCAGTACCACAAAGGGCCAAGTGGACCTAATTAGGGAGTTGATCAATCAAGGATGTACTTGACCTAATTAGGGAAAGGAAGAGGATCAAAGAAAGAATTTTGCTTCGATCATTTATGCTATGATCCCAATGAGGTTGCTAGCCAATGGGAAACAAAGGGTAAGAATTGATTTTCGAGCTAGGGCTTGAAATATCTCAAGATCTCACTGTCGAAATCTTGTGAAATTTGGTGGGCTTCTTGAGGACACACCAACACAATTGTGGGCAAGAGATCAAATTCTTTTGACGGATAAATCGTGAGAAAAGTGATGCCCTAGGTGACCTATGGATGCTAGACCTAAAAAAAGAGGGGAAAGTGAGAGGAATTCTCTTTGAAAATGATCACCTATGGAAGGATTAGTGCCTAATTCTTTGGGGAAGATGGAGTCAAGATGAAACTTGTGATTTAGAGGAACTACACCCAATCAAGGAGCCTCCTAGTCAACTTCGATGGCAATAATTGCATGATAGCAACTGCTAGAAGAGTTTATACTTCAATGTGTAATAATTGATGACTTATCAAGATGTGTTCAATAGAAACAATCTCTAGGAACATTCGCCCATTCACACATGATACATGAAATGATGCAATGCCATAAAAGACCAATATTTCCACTTTCGCATAAGAAAAGCAGTAAATTTCAGACCTAGTAGAGCAAAAATTCCAACGACATTCATGCATTAAAGTAAATAACATGAATATACATGAAAATATGACTTACATGTGTAAAAGAGTATCTCCAACCGTCATATTATGCCAATGCCCAATAATGAAGCTCCAAGACAAGAGATAGAAGATCCAAACATCAAAATTTATTCATATCATCCAAATTCGTCCTCCAAAAGTAATAGTGAAAATCTCACAAGAGAGAGACCCAATCCAAGTCATGATGATGAAAATGAACCATCTCACTTCTATTTATACACTCTCTAATGAATTCGATTTAGCTAAATTGGCATAATTGAGCCGTAAAATAAAATAATGTGTACAATAACAATACTTTTGGTGACAAGCCTACCAAATAGCTCAATAAGGTAAGGATAAGCCTCTAAAGAGTATCGAATGATCAACAAAGTGAGTCGTTGGGCCTTTGAGGAGGCCCGATGAAGTCCAAGGGGTGCCATGATGTAGAAATGGACTTCAAACATAGTGGACAAGGGACTAGCCCCTTTTTTTCCAAACAAGGACCTGTGGTACTCTCAAGTGGGTTTGGGGGCACAAGGATGTCCTCATGGGTCTCCCAATGGATTGAACATGCCTATAGACCATCTGTAAGCGCTGGGGTAATGATATAAGTCCTCCCTCTGCAGTGCAAGACATCCTCTCGATCCTGGAACATCTGCCAAGTGTATGGTGCAGCTATGGGGCCAAATGGATCCCAAAGGTGGAACACGAGCAATCAATGAGTGCTGCAGGGGATCCATGAAGTAATATCTGCTATGGCGGAGGCCCATGGCTCTCAACTATCACCTTACAAGTGCCAATGTGGTCCTTTGGAGGGCTAGGACCCCGTATAGGGAGACTAAGCCCCAAATGAAGAACCACTTGCAATCCTGCATAAGATCCATTGTGTCCCCTTGCCCTCCAATACAACAAGTCATTAGGATAATCAAGTAATAAAGCTTACAAGTCATGGGATAAATGGGGTACTTCATGGCGGCATGCCCTTCCATAGTGGGCTTTGGCATGTACAAGTGTCTCCAAGCTCAATAGGGGGATAACCAATGTTGAAAAGTGTAACTAGGTTTGGTCTTCATTTTGACTATGTAATTATGAATTTATGTAAAGAAGAAGACAGATAATAAATGTATTTTGTTGTACTTGCTTCAAGGGTTTCATGAGCAAGATTTTATTATAGGTCAATAGACTTCTTCTTGATGTCTATAGGGTTTTGTTTTCTAGTGTAATTAAGAGTCATGATTATGAAGTATCTAGTCTGAAGAATGCCTCCAAGACCTTGTGGAAGAAAGGCTCATAACAACCCTCAAGACAACTCTCATTCAACGCTAGAAATGATGTGATAAATCGACTTATAATCAATGATGAAGTCGGCCTACATGTCGGCCTAAAAGTTTGTTGAAGGGTCGGCCTAAAAGCCGGAAAGTGCACTATATATACCCCATAAACTGTGGCCTATTTGCCACAGAAAATTGCAGATTTCTCTTTTGTAATTTCCATAGAAAAGTGCGGATTTCCTGAAGAAGAAAGTGCAGATTTCAGAGCTCAGAAAGTGCGGATTTTAGAGGACAGAAAGTGCGGATTTTAGAGGTCATTAAGTGAAGATTTCAGAGGTCATTTAGTGTGGATTCCAGAGGCTAGAAAATGCAGATCACTCTGAAGATGTCTGTGGATTTCAGAAAGAACTGAAGTGACAAGTATAGGGTTTAGTACGTATATATATCTGAGATAGATACAACATATTAAAGTCTGGTTAAATGCAAGTTGAAGACTGTTGTGAAGCATTCTGAAGCAATGGATAAAGTTGATATGCATGCAAAGATGAGATCTCGAATGATCTTGTAATCAATAAGGAGTATCTCAAGATAAACTTAGAGACCGAGTTCTCTAATGTTGATGCAGGTCAGTGCTCGTTGGTGAAGAAAAGAAAGATCAACATTGGAGGAAGACTTAGAAGTAATGTCAAGGTGTTGGAGGCATTCATAGGTCAAGGGTCTAAGTCTTGGTCATGGTACTTGTCATCTGAAAGTTCTATAAGAAGAATTTCTCGTGGGTTTTCCTCTCCAAGAGGGAGAGGTTTTCCTTGGCTCTAGGAGCCTAATTTTTGTGTCTCGTCTATTTTGATAATTGACTTGATGAAAGACTAAATAAACTGAAGAAGAGAAGACATAAGTAACTCAAGTAGGCTCACAAGTGATTATCAAGAAGAGAATTTGAATTAATCTCCGGCCCTCCAAATTCTCAACAACCAAGAACCCTATTAGGTGGTTTCAACCTCTAAAGAGGATGACATGTCCATGGTACATCCCTCAAGTGGTAGGTGGCAAATGATATAATAATGGAATGGAGTGGAGATCAGGGGAATCATCCAGACCGCATGTCGAGGTGCAAGGGTAGCTATAATAAGGGAAGCCCGCACCTGGGTATATGAGTGTAGGAGGGAGCAAATCGTTGTACGAGTTACCTCGATCTTTGTTTTTCCACCCTTCTTCATATGCCTTTTGCCTTTGATTGATTTTTCTTCATAACTGCTTGGGGCTCTAGGGGATGGAGAGCATGATTTGTAATATGTAGCAATGGATACCCCCATTTGAGGTGGGGCAGTTTATCGCCCACTAGGGGTTGGGACAATCATGGGTTCCTTAAGATGGAGAAGGCTCATCTAGAGCCCATAGGAACCCGGGTGATGGCCATGGATAAGGGGTAGAGCTCATGTTTGGATTTTGCCCACGTGCTAAATTGGTGTGTCCTGACCATCTTTTGCATTTTGTGCTACATTTCATGTTGAGAGTGGCCAAATTATGCTTTTTATTTTCTATTTAGCTGCATTAACCTTCGGGGCATCGTTCTAGGCCCGACCCAAGGTGTGGACAAGGGGAAGGGGAGGGTAACCCTATGTGGACCCAGTGGACACATGTGGACCCGAATGGGAAAACAGATGAATGGGGCTAAAATGAGTGGAAGGGAAATGATGTAGGTGGTATTGGGAAATGGGACCACACAACCAAAATCAAGGTTTCCCATGTAGTGCCATCCCTAAAGCTGATGGCTAGTAAAGGTGTTAAAATTGGCAACTAGGGTCAAACTCCAACTTGGACAACTCATATGATGGAGATGATATTTTTGTTGGATTCCTCTTTCTGGGAGGTGCAAGATTGATCTAAAGGTCATCTTGTTTGGATGAGCAGAAGTGAGATTTTGAATTTATTCTCTCACATGTGCAAATTGTCAAGGTCGGCCAGAAGTCTAATGTAGGCCCATAAGCCCCAATGGATGTGTCTCCACCCTCAACGAAGGATATAAATATGAGAGGCCTATTCCTCATTTTGGACATCATCACTCATCACATTTCTCTCTCCTCTCTTCATTGGTTCGTACAAGGAGCAACCTCTCTTCTTCACACGTGTAGCAAAGTGATTGGGCAAGTATGAAATTTTCGGATCTGTTTTAGGGCTGAATTGCAGAGCATTGACCAAGGGTCAACCTCACTCCAATTGCTGCGTTTTTCAGGCAGAAGTTTCGATCTCCCTATGCCGCATTCTTTGGAACAGAAATCGAGGATTTCTTAGCACGTTGACCAACATTGACCACAACACTTTGACCGCAACACTTTGACCACAAAGTTGACTTTTCTGTTGACTGAGTTTGACTGAGAATTTCATCTGTTTTGGGCTGATTTGAATTGCTTTTGGAGGCCACATTGACGGGGTTTGACCAAGATGATTTGGAGGAATTTTCTTGCTGGTTTGACTAGCGTTGAGTTTCTAGTTCGCGCATCCTGTTGATTGTTGTTTGACTGAAATATTGGGCAAGTGTATTTTGTATATTGTACTGTCTCTCTGCTGAACTTTTGAAGAATAAGAAGAAGATTTGATCAAAGGGTTTTCCCCGCATTGGGGTTTTTCCCTGGCATCTGCCAAATATTGTGTCCTCTTGTCTTGGCATGTCTTTTGCTTATTGTTTATGTTCTATCAACATTTACTGTTAATGCTAATGTGATTGCTAATATGGAAATTGATATTGGGCTAATAAGAAAAGATTGAAGTAAATTGCTCTAAAGCATAGAACATACCATTGTTATCTAAATTAACATGGTATCAGAGCCCAGGTGAAGACAAAGCCCAAGCAAGAGTGGGAAGAGCAATCGCTGAGATTTGTTTGACAAAGACAAGGGTCAATGGCTTCCTCATCTTACTTCAAATCTGATGACAAGCTCCATGATGAGTCTGGTTATCATGCATGGGAAATGTCCTTGGACTTGACTTTAGAGGAGCGTGATGCTATGGGCTATGCACTATTATGTGTAGGGAAAGATTGTTGAGCCTCCTTCAAATGCATCGATTGCCACTAAGATAAAGTACAAGAAAGGAGAGGTCAAAGCTAAGGAGGTCATTAGGGATTCTATTTACAAACATTTGGTTGCTTACATCTCTGAGCTGGGCACATCTAAGGAGATGTATGACAAGTTGGTTAGCATGTTCAGGGCTAACAACACAAATAAAATTCTCTTTCTCAAGAACAAGCTGAAGGGCATTAAGATGGATAGAGGAGTATCCATCCAATCCTATTTCATGAGGATTACCGAAATAAAAAATGGTCTTCTATCTATTGGAGAGGTTATTGCCGACCGAGAGCTCACTCTTATTGCCCTTGGAGGTCTTCCCCGAGCATAGTATGTATTCAATACCACTATTCTTAACAATGGTAGGATTCCATATTTTGATGAATTGTTGACTAGACGCACTCAAGAGGAGACAAGGATGATGGAGAGAGCCATGCCTTCAAATAGGGAAATGGCCCTCTGCTTCTAAAAGAAGGCCCTCACGGCTTAGAGATACTCTCGAAGATGCCGAGAGACATATTGCACCAAGAAGGACATTTCGTGAAAGTAAGAAGCCAAACAGGTACCAAGGGTACTTAGTAGCCATGAGCACCATTGTTTAATCTTTATCCTGGAACATTTGAAGAAGCTGTGAAGCACTAAGTTTGGAAGGATGCTATGAACGAAGAGTATGTGTCGATTATGAAGAATGATCTCTGGGATGTGGTCCCTAGATCAAAGGACAAGTCTATTGTCACCTCAAAATGGATTTACAAAGTCAAACATGGAGCTGATGGAAGTGCTAAAAAGTTCAAGGCCAGGTTTGTTGCTTGAGGCTTCTCGTAGAAGGAACATATAGACTATGATGAGATATTTGCACTGGTTGCATGATATACCACCATCTGTTCGATTATTTCCCTTGCTGCCTCACAGGGAATTGGAAATCAACGGAACAACAGGGTCAACAACAAAGGAAAGAGAAAGGCTCCCACTACACGAAATGGAAATGGTCAACCCTCCAAGAGATCGAGAAACTCCAGGTATGATGAGTCTAATGTTGTAAATAATAAGCAAAAATAATTTCTTCTTATATCTGCCCTCTTCGCTGCCTCTCCTCCTGACACCTTGGATAATTGGTGGATTGATAATGGTGCCTCAAGGCACTTCACTGGGCACAAAGAGGCCCTCTCACATTTGATTGAAAAGGAAACAATTTTGGAGATTATACTTGGAGACAATACCACCTATCTCGTGAAAGGGGCAGAAACAGTTACTCTTCACTTAAATCAAGGTCAAATCTTTCATCTACAAGATGTGTTATATGCACCTGACTTGAAGAAGAATTTAGTGTCTATTTTGGCAATGGAAGACAAAGGATTCAAGGTGGCATTCATTGATGGAAAGGTACGTGTTTGGAAGAAGAATTTCAGAGAAGCATTCACTCTTGGTTTCAGGGTTGATACTCTTTATCAAGTTGGAGGAAGTTTGTTGGGAGCCATGACATGGAACACTACTCTTCAATCTGAATTATGGCACCAGAGGTTTGCTCACCTTCATTATAAAGCTCTTCCCGAAGCTAGGAAGATGGTCATAGTTATGCCTGATTTCAAAGTTGATCATGAAGGTGTTTGTCAGGGTTGTGCCAAAGGGAAACATACAACGAGACCATTCCCCTCAAGTGAAAGCAAGACTAACGACATTCTTCAATTGATTCATTCGGATTTATCTGGTATGTTGCCTGTAACATCCTTGGGAGGATATTTATATTATGCTATTTTTGTGGATGACTTCTCTCGCAAAACTTGGATATACTTCTTGAAGAAAAAGGACGAAGTGTTCAATTGGTTCTGCTCTTTCAAAGCCTTGGTTGAAAATCAAATATCAAGTATTGAGGACCGATAATGGAACCGAATATGAGTCAAATGAGTTCAATGACTATTGTAGGGAAGCTGACATTAAGAGGGAGACCACGACTGCTTATACTCCCAAACAAAATGGAGTTGCCGAAAGGAAGAATCAAACCATCATTGAAGCTACTCGTGCCATGCTTCATGACCAAGGCCTACCGAAGTTCCTATGGGGAGAAGTTGCCAACACTGTCGTGTATGTTCAAAATAGATGCCCATATCAAGTTTTGGACTCCAAAACTCTCGAAGAAATCTTCACCGGTAAGAAACCTGATGTTTCTCATTTTAGAATTTTTGGAAGTCTTGTATATTTTCATGTGCCAAAAGAGAAGAGAAGCAATTTGGATGCTACTGGAAAGAAGGGAACATTTGTGGGCTATAGTGAAACTTCAAAGGCATATAGAATCTATGTGCCTGGTCAAAGGGAAGTGGAGATAAGTCATGATGTCACCTTCGATGAAGATGTTGTCCTTAGGAAGGTTAGAGATCTTCCTATCTCAAAGGAAGACCAAGATGAAGATGCAGGAAAGCAGGAAGAACCGAAGGATGAATCAATGTCTGATGTTGAAGGTCTGATGGATCCCATTGATCCACCTCCTAGTTAGCCTTCTTCTTCTAAAAGAAGGCCCTCATAGCTTAGAGATACTCTCGAAGATGCCGAGAGACATATTGCACCAAGAGGGACATTCCGTGAAAGTAAGAAGCCAAACAGGTACCAAGGGTACTTAGTAGCCATGAGCACCATTGTTTAATCTTTATCCTGGAACGTTTGAAGAAGCTGTGAAGCACTAAGTTTGGAAGGATGCTATGAACGAAGAGTATGTGTCGATTATGAAGAATGATCTCTGGGATGTGGTCCCTAGACCAAAGGACAAGTCTATTGTCACCTCAAAATGGATTTACAAAGTCAAACATGGCGCTGATGGAAGTGCTAAAAAGTTCAAGGCCAGGTTTGTTGCTTGAGGCTTCTCGTAGAAGGAACATATAGACTATGATGAGATATTTGCACCAGTTGCATGATATACCACCATCTGTTCGATTATTTCCCTTGCTGCCTCACGGGGATGGAATCTACATCAGATGGATGTCAATACCGCCTTCTTGCATGGCTTGCTTAAGGAAGAGGTCTATGGGGTTTGAAGTTCGAGATCGAGATACACATGTATGCAGGTTGAAGAAAGCTCTCTATGGGTTGAAGCAAGCCCCCAAGGCTTGGTATGAGAGGATTGATATCTATTTGATGAAGTTGGGCTTTACACGAAGTGAAGCTGATCCGAACCTTTACTTCAAGGTTGATAATGGCAAGCCTCTCATTTTGGTGCTTTATGTGGATGATCTTTTTCTAATAGTTGCAGACCCTCTCATTCATCAATGTAAGAGGGAGTTAACTTTTGAATTTGAGGTGAAAGACCTAGGGTTGATGCACTACTTCCTAGGCTTAGAGGTCTGGAAAAAGCCAGGTGAGATTTTCCTTTCTCAAGGAAAATATATTATGAAGCTGGCAGGAGGCTGCATTGACTAGGTTTGATCAAGTTGATTTGGAGGAGTTTTATTGATGGTTTGACCAACTTTGACTTTCTGGTTAGGGCATCCTGTTGACTGCTGTTTGACTGAAATATTGGGCAAGTGTATTTTGTATATTGTACTCTCTCTCTCTGCTGAAATTTTGAAGAATAATAACAAGATTTGATCAAAGGGTTTTCCCTGCATTGAGGTTTTTCCCTGACATTCGCCAAATATTACGTCCTCTTATCTTGGCTTGTCTTTTGCCTATTGTTTATGTTCTATCAACATTTTCTGTCAATGCTAATGTGATTGCTAATCTGGAAATTGAAATTGGGCTAATAAGAAAAGATTGAAGTAAATTTATCTAAAGCATATCATACCATTGTTATCTAAAATTAACAAAAGGAGATCTACGGGACTAGGATAAAAGGGTAACCACGAAATCAAACAGTGGAGACAAGAGCACTGACCTAACCCATTCTTTCCGCCAAATCCCCCACTAATCCATGCACGTAAGAAAAATTACTCAACTATACCAATGAAAAGCCATACCTTGGGGGTCGGGAGGCCGACCTTCAAATATACATTCATAACAGATGGGCGAGGGACCACATGGCTGGCTCAGGTGGCGGAGAAAATGGCACATCGAGCTATCTAGGGGCTGCAAGGGGTTGCCGACTAAGGACCATCTAGGGAAAAAATTTCTCCAATGCATACTATCCACAGGTGGTGGGTAACATCTGGCTCCAACTGGAACATGAGTTCTAGTAAAAGTGCACAAAGCCACTTGAATAGGGGGTCATAAGAACACTAACAATATCTTGGTTCCTTAGACCAGTAACCTGCACACATCAAAGACCAAGCACACAGGGCAACATGTTTTTGTGGTGTCTTCTGATCTTCCATGCTTCGTATTAGGCCGTAACAATCAACAAGAAAGTAAGAATATGTAAATCTAATCTAAATGCAACTAATCTACCATGAGAAATGTCATATTATGTTAGTTCTAATGAGAAAATCATCATGTAGTGCATCCTACTCTAACTGGCATATAATACAATGTCGAGTATCAAGGAAAGGGGTGATACGATTTAACTTGACCGGTTGCCTCAATTCGTTGTTGAGTTTGGAAAAGTAGCAATAATCCTCCCCAACTTTCCCATGAATCTCGACGGGCATTGGATTTTTATCTACCAAGAACACATCCCCATCCTTGTATTCCCTTTTAGGCTTCCACTTTTTGTGTGCTTTGTGATTTGTTTGCTTGAGAATACAAACTTCTTGTGAAGGGTGAACGGGGGAAGCCTTTTCTATCTCATGTGTTTTGTAATATGGAATTGGTCCCGACTTGACCACATGAGTAGGGTAGGGGCAGGCTCCCTATTGATAATGAAGGGGGTTCCATCAAACTGCAAAATGGTGGCGTATGATAGGTCCATCTGGAGATGACCTCCAATAGTGGCTCCCCACTTCCTTGATAGCAACATTCCCCAAACATCAGGGATATCTATGACCACCACATCCATAAGTAATGATATATTAGGGTTCATAGCCAAGGAAACCTTAAGATCTTTTATGATGCCTTCTACTTCTACGAGTTTGGAGTTAAAACCACACACATTTTTATACCTTCGAGTGATGTTAAGACCCAATTGCTTCATGACCTTTAATGGCATCATGTTTGCGGAAGCCCCCGAGTCTAACAAAAGGTCATTGATGGCTAAGGTGAGCATGAATGGCTCATGTCCTGGGTTTAAGTCAGGAAGGTGAATGTTTTGTAAGTATTCGGGTAATTCTTCCTCTTCAAAGCCCAAGGATTTCTTGATTTGCCATTGTTGTTGGGGAAGTTTTGCAATCTCTTTTAATGGAATTGGCACAATCATTTTCTTTATAGCAATCTCTAGATCAATGTCATGTCCGACCTCTTTGCCCTTATCCTTTTTCTTGATGGTCTCTTTCTTTTGAGGATCTTTTTTGGGATTGGCTTTCTTTGGAGGATCCTTTTTAGGGGGATCTTTAGGGAGAGGTTCTTTAGGAGGGACCTCCTTGGGGATTGAGTCGTCTTTGGTGGGTTCCTTGGAGGTTGTGGGGTCTTTATTGTTGTCCTTTCGTGAATATTGGACCCCCTTAAATCTTCCACCATCATCATCGTTAAGGATTGGCTCTTCCTTTTCTTCTTTGATAGTGACCTCACTAATTGGAGGATGAATATATGAACCCCCTAGCAAAATGTTGAAGGCTTCGAATTCTACAAGGTTAGCTTACTCATCTACTTCTTCGTCATCACTGTCATCCTCCTCACTTTGCTCATCTTTGGAGGATGAATCTTGTTCAACAAAATTTGTTGGAGCCAAAGTGTTGGGGACTTGAGATTGAGCTTGTCTTGTCCTCTTCATTTTTCTTTTTAGGGAAAGGCTTTCCCTTTGGGATATAGCTAGACCTTTGGGCCCTTTCCAAGGCAGTGAGTTTGTTCATGTAGAGCCTATCTCGTGAGTTCATTTCTTCGTTAATATTTTCCATTTTCTTGAGGAGTATCAGAAGGGTTTCTTCGTATAGATCTTTGGATTTTTCTTTCTTGACCTATGCTTTACCTTGGGATGGTCATTAACATCCATTTTGGAGATTCGTAAGTTTTCCTCAACTTCTATTGCTATCTCTTTAGCCTCAACCAAGGTTGAAGGTTTCTTGTCCCTTAATGCATAAGTTAGGTGGCCACCCACAACTTTGATGAATTTGTCGAGAATGTTAGCATTAGGGGGCTTCAAATGGTCGAGGATATCCCAAACTACCCTATCAAAATTTTGGATAAATTCTCGGGTGTCTTCCCTTCCCCTAGTTATTTGTTATAACTTCTCAATGTTGAAGGTTCCTTGCGCATTACATGACCATCTTCTTATGAACATGTCCTCAAATTGGTCAGAGTCTTCTATGCATGCTTGGGGAAGACTAAGGTACCATTCCCTTGTCCTTCAAGAGACAAAGCGAAAAGCATCATGAGCCTATCCTCATCAAATATCAACCTAGGAGACATGTTCCAATAGGACTCTTCAACAAAGTCACAAGCACTTATGGTAGCATCGCCTTTGAACTTGGGCAACCAGTTATTGTATTTCTCAGGTAAAGGTTTGGGGTCATCACTCAATTTCAAAGGGGCAAAGACACTAACCACATGCCTTTCACTTTTGGTCATTTTGGGTTGGTCTTGTTTTGGGTCAGTGCTAGAACCAATTGCCATCTTTGGGGTAGGATCACTGACCTTTTCAAATTCAAGAAGAAGGGCGGTTCTAATAGGTGATGGAGTTCATTCTCCCCTTCTTGCAGCGACCCTGGTTAGAGGAGGAATGTTGTCCCCTGCAAGTAAACTAGGGGTTTGGACAATGAATAAAGTCGCCAGAGAAATATTTGAAGTGTCTTCAATGAATCAATTCCTCAATGATTCATTAGGGAGGTAGACCTACTTCCTCCATGACAACGACGCCAAAATTTTACCGCTCAAACTAGTAGGGGTCCTAGGAGGGGTTCCTATAGAGCAACTATCAGGTTGAGGGCAACAATGGAGTGATAACCCACTGTCACCTTAACTAAGGCTCCCTCCTCTTTACAGACTTTCACCGATGGTAGGAGTCTCGGTATATGAGGAATCACGAGAATGTATGGTTAATGATAAGATAAATAAGTGATTCCTAGGCTTATTCACAAGAGAGACTCAACTAAATAGGTTGCTTGCTTTAGAAGCAAGGTGATGGGCTCTCTAGGAAGGGCTAAGAGGGCTTTTGAGGTTAGGGTGTGAGAATGACTTGTCAAGGAAACCCCTAGACTTGAAAGGATTTATGAATGCTTGGCTTCTAAGTGATCTTTGTGGAATTAGAGTCAACAAGTTGTGGGACAAAAAAGGGCCAAGTGGACCCAAAATTAGGTCAAGGGTATGTAGTTGATCAATCAAGGATGTACTTGACCTAATTAGGGAAAGGAAGAGGACCAAAGAAATAACGAGAATGTATGGTTAATGATAAGATAAATAAGTGATTCCTAGGCTTATTCACAAGAGAGACTCAACTAAATAGGTTGCTTGCTTTAGAAGCAAGGTGATGGGCTCTCTAGGAAGGGCTAAGAGGGCTTTTGAGGTTAGGGTGTGAGAATGACTTGTCAAGGAAACCCCTAGACTTGAAAGGATTTATGAATGCTTGGCTTCTAAGTGATCTTTGTGGAATTAGAGTCAACGAGTTGTGGGACAAAAAAGGGCCAAGTGGACCCAAAATTAGGTCAAGGGTATGTAGTTGATCAATCAAGGATGTACTTGACCTAAGTAGGGAAAGGAAGAGGACCAAAGAAATAATTTTTCTTTGATGATTTGGGCTATGATCCCAATGAGGTTGCTAGCCAATGGGAAACCAAGGGCAAGAATTTATCTTCAAGCTAAGGCTTGAAATATCTCAAGATCCCACCTTTGGAATCTCGTGAAATTTGGAGGGCTTCTTGAGGACACACCAGCACAATTGTGGGCAAGAGATCAAATACTTTTGATGGATAAATCGTGAGAAAAGTGATGCCCTAGGTGACCTATGGAGGCTATACCTAGAAAAGGAGGGGAAGCTGAGAGGAATTCTCTTTGAAAATGATCACCTATGGAAGGATCAATGCCTAATCCTTTGGGGAAGATGGAGTCAAGATGAAATTTGTGATTTCAAGGAACAACACCCAATCAAGGAGCATCCTAGACAACTTGGCATGGAAATAAGGGCATGAGAGCAGCTGCTAGAAGATTTTATACTTCAATGTGCAATAATTGATGACTTATCAAGATGTGTTCAATATAAACAATCTCTAGGAACATTCGCCCATTCACACATGATACATCAAATGATGCAATGCTAAAAAAGACCAATATTTCCACAATTTCGCATAAGAAAAGCAATAAATTTCAGACCTAGTATAATGAAAATCCCAACAACATTTATGCATTAAAGTAAATAACAAGAATATACATGAAAATATCACTTACATGTGTAAAAGAATATATCCAACCATCATATTATGCCAATAGTGAAGCTCCAAGACACGATAGAAGATCCATACGTCAAAATTCATAATAAAGGAATAGCGAAAATCTCATAAGAGAGAGAGACCCAATCCAAGTCATGATGATGAAAATGAATCATCCCACTTCTATTTATACACTCTAATGAATTCTATTTAGCTAAATTGGCCTAATTGAGCCCCTAAAATAAAATAATGTGCATAATGACAGTGCTTTTGGTGACAAGCCCACTAAATAGCTCAATAATGTAAAGATAAGCCTCTCAAGAGGACCAAATGATCAACAAAGTGAGTCATTGGGCTGTTGAGGAGGCCTAATGAAGTCCAAGGGTACCATGATGTAGAAATGGAGTCCAAAGATAGTGGACATGGGGCAGGCCCCTTGTTTTCCAAAGAAGAACCCGTGGTACTCCCAAGTGGGTGTGGGGGCACAAGGATGTCCTCATGGGTCTCCAAATGGATCGAACATGCCTGTAGACCATTTGTAAGGGCTGGAGTAATGATATAAGTCCTCCCTTTGCAGCGGGAGACATCCTTTGGATCTTGGAACAACTGCCAAGTGTATGGTGCAACTGTGGGGCCGATTGGGCATGGTGAACCAAGTGCATCATCCTCATCCCAAAGGTGGAACACGAGCAATCAATGAGTGTTGCTGGGTATCCATGAAGTAATATTTGCTTTGGCAGAGGCCCATGGCTCTCAACGCTCACCCTACAAGTGCCAATGTGGCCCTGTGGAGGGATAGGTTCCCGTATAGGGAGACTAAGCCCCAAATGAAGAACCACTTGCAATCCTACATAAGATCCAATGAGTCCCCTTGCCCTCCAATACAAGAAGTCATTAGAATAATCAAGTAATAAAGCTTACAAGTCATGGGATCAATGGGGCACTTCATGGTGGCATGCCCTTCCATAGTGGGCTTTGGCATTACAAGTGTCTCCAAGCTCAATATGGGGGTAACCAAGGAGCCTATTAGGTGGTTTCAACCTCTAAAGGGGGTGACATGTCCATGGTACATCCCTTAGGTTGTATGTAACAAATGATATAATAATGGAATGGAGTGGAGATCAGAGGAATCATCCAAACAACATGTCGAGGTGCAAGGGTAGCTATAATAAGGGAAGCCCGCATTTGGGTATATGAGTGTAGGAGGGAGCAAATCGTGGTACATGAGTTACCTCGACCTTTGTTTTTCCACTCTTCTTCATATGCCTTTTAAGTTTTTCCTTTGATTGATTTTTCTTTATAATTGCTCGAGGCTCCAGGGAATGGAGTGCATGATGTGTAATATGTAGCAGTGGATACCCCCGCTTGACGTGGGGTAGTTCTTCACCCACCAGGGGTTTGGGACAATCATGGGTTCCTTAATGATGGAGAGGGCTCATCTAGGGCCCATAGAAACGAGGGTGATGACCATGGATAAGATGGATAAGGGGTAGAGCTCGTGTTTGGCGTTTGCCCACGTGCTAAATTTGTGTCTCGATCATCTTTTGCATTTTGTGGTACATTTCCTGTTGAGAGTGGCCAAATTATACTTTTTATTTTCTTTCTAGCTGCATTAACCTCCAAGGCATTATTCTAGGCCTGACCCATGGTGTGGACAAGGGGAAGGGGAGGTAAATTCTATGTGTACCTGAATGGGAAAACAAATGAATGGGGCTAAAATGAGTGGAATGGGAGTGATGTAGGTGGTATTGAGAAACAAGACTATGCAATGAAAATAGGGATTTCCCATGTAGTGCCGTCCCTAAAGCTAATGGCCAGTGAAGGAGATCCCACGGGACTAGGATACAAGGGTAACCATGAAATCGAGCAGTGGAGACAAGAATACAGATCCAACCCACTTTTTCCGCTAAATCCCCCACCAATCCATGCCGAAAAGTGCCCATGACAAGTAAGAAAAATTACTCAACTATGAAAAGCCATACCTTTGGGGTCGAGAGGCCCACCTTCAAACTTACATTCATAACAGATGGGCGAGGGACCATATGGCCGGCTTAGGTGGCAGAGAAAATGGCACATCAAGCTATTTGGGGGCTGCAAGGCGCTGCTGGCTGTCGACTAAGGACCATTTAGGAGAATTTTTTTCTCCTATGCATACTACCCACAAGTGGTGGTTAACAAGGCCAATGTGTCCCTTCATGTAGGTGTCCCTTCATGTAGGCGAACTTGATCTTTGCACCATGACAAGGTCTTGGAAAGCCTTTTGACTCGTAAATTTTCTTTACATTATGTAACATGCCCAAAAGGGTCTTTCATACATGACAATGACTCAATTGATTTGTAAACTCAATGATAAGCCCTAGGAGCACTCAATGGGTGCTTGACCTAAAAATAAATTTCCCTTGAGCATGAAACCCATGCCTCAAGAATAACATTAATAAATTTATTTTTCTCTTTTCATTAAATACATAAAATCACGATTACATGTCATTATGAAGACCAAACCTAGTTACATATTTCAACATTTAGGGCCTAACCAACAACACTAGGAAGCTTGTCAAAGACCTCCAGGCTATTGAGAATGAAAGGATGACTAAGCCTTCATGCAAGGGCTTCAAGCTATCCTTGCACTTAAAAGAGGAAACAGTTCTTACAACGTTTGTACAATGCCACGTGAGTGTATTCACAAGCTTGTATCTAAGTGAATAATTATATATGTGTATACACAAACCTTGCTAAGCAGACAATCTCTTATGTAATCACTTCATATTAATAGGAGGGATTTTTATGTCCATTGTTTCCAGGTTTTTAATCCAGATCCTTGTGGATCCTTCCAATACCTATAGTATTTCATAATGGTTTGGTGTTATTTACATATATGTTGTTAACAACACAGTTAAGCATTTCATACAGAAGAGGATGTTGAAAAGTGTAACTAGGATCGGTCTTCATATTAACTATGTAATTATGTATTAATGTAAAAGAAGACAAAGATAATAAAATATGATGTTGGTATGCTTGCCTCATGGGTTTCATGAGCAAGGTTTTATGTTAGGTTAATAGATTTCTTCTTATGTCTATTAGGATTTGTCTTCTAGTTATAAATATAATTAAGAGTCATGTATATGAAGAGTCTAGTCAACAGAATATGCCTCAGGACCTTCTCATGTAACTATGAAGAAAATAACTCCAAAAGGATGCTCAAAGCAGTCCTCAAATAGCCTCATTAAAGCTGGAAGATAAGCCTCTCAAGTCGGCTGGAAAATACTGTTGGAAAGTCGGCTCATTAACAGTCACAACCATTCATGGTCAGATCAACGTATTACAGGGTCCAAAAACTATAAATACCCCAGAAGATTGCGCAGAAAACAAAGAAAAAATCCGCATATCTCTGATTTTTTCGGATTGCAATTGCATATTAGAATAGTTCAGATACCTCTGAGTTTTTCGGGCTTGATCACAGGAAGATAAGTTTGGATAAGTTCTGAAGTTAAAGGTGAATTAAAGGTACAATTGGCACGTTGAAGAGGAGACAGAAGAATGAAGGGAAGATGGTATAAGTTACCTCTGTTTTGGGTTAACACTGCCATGTCATGTTCCAAGATTACAATGCAAAGAAGAGTGTGTTTCTGGGTGCATAAAAAGGAGGCAATACGACAAAGAAGGATCATGAGATAACACTGTGATAGGCTCTCTCTGTTGTTAAGTATACATCTACTTTGCATATCTGTAGTAACTTCAGGAAGGTTGAAATAACAAGACTGTAATCCAGTGTGTGGACAGGTACGTAGAAGAAAGAGAAGCCAGCAAGGACAATCACAGATTGGAGAAGTGATTTCGGTCTTGAGATCAAGAGTATAGGAGGTCGAGGCTAGAGGAAAAGGAGTTCACTAGGAACCGAGCTTTCCAAGGGTGAGTACAAGGGAGTGTAGAAAGGAAGATCAACATATGAAGCCTAATGGAGCAATGACAAGGTCTTGGAGGCATACAAGAGTCAAGGGTTTGTCATGGTCATGGTACTTGTCAACTGAAAGTCTATAAGAAGAATTCCTTATGGGTTTTCCTCTCCAAGAGGGAAAGGTTTTGCCCTGGCTCTAGGAGCCTAATTTTGTGTCTCATGTATTTTGATAATTGACTTGATGAAAAGACTAAATAAACTAAAGAAGAGAAGACATAAGTAACTCAAGTAAGCTACAAGTAATTATCAAGAAGAGAATTTGAATTAATCACTGCCCTACCAAATTCTCAACATGGTATCAGAGCTAAGGTGCTACACACAAGGGCTACTTGACAAAGAGGACACTCCAGGAAGCAAAGATCAAAGTTTGGGTTGAAAAGTCAAATCAATTTGCAAGGAAGACTCTCAAGCTATTTCAAGAAAGATCTTCTATCTCATTCAAAGGATCAACTCATTCAAGAAAATAATCTTTTCCATCAAAGATTTACATTCAAGACATTGTTAGAAGAGGACATCATCTTTTGAAGATATCCTTTATCATCAAGGATCCAAGAACACCTACATTGGAGATTTCAATCTTAGAAGAAGCTCTTGACTTCATCTTCATCATTATCAAGTAAGCTGCAAGCCACACTACTCTAGTAAGTATCTATGACCTTACTTAAATCTGTCAAGATGACTTATTGTAAAGAAAGCAACAAGCTGGTTGGGTCATCAAACTTTAGTGCATGGAAGAAGAGGACATATTTGAATTTAATTGAAGACGAAGTTATGGACTACATCGAAGGATCTACAATTCAACCACCAAAAGAAGATGCTTCAGCTCATGCCAAGTACATGAAGGGAGAAATCAGAGCCCAGAGGATTCTCATAGAATCCATTAAGAACTCACTCATTGCCTTTGTATCAAAACTTAAGTCTGCAAAAGAAATATATGAGAAACTGGTGGAGCTATTCTCTGTGAGTACTGCAGGAGAAGCAATCTCTCTGAGACAAGAACTATACAAAATGAAATTGTCAAGAGAAGAAGGAATCACTTCATACTTTATGAGGATTTTTGAAATAAGAGATAAATTGCAGGAACTGGGAGAAGTAATGTCTGACACTGAGATGACTACAATGGTGCTAAATGCTCTACCAGAAGAATGGGGAAACTTCACTTCAAGTTTATACGGGAAGAAAGAAGCAACACCATTCCATGACTTATGGTCTCTAAGTAAAAGAGAGGAAACAAAATTGAAAGCCAAAGCTGATACAAGATCAAGTGAAGGGAATCAAGCCTTTGCAACCATATCCAGGAAGAAATGAAAATTTGGTCCTCAGAATAAAAGAAGAAATATGGACAAAGTACGATGCTTTGGATGTAATGAACTTGGGCATTATAAAAGAGATTGTCCTATATCTGGAAAGGACAAGAGGAAAAAGGAAGAAGCTTATGTCATAGATATGAGGGAAGAACTCGATACAAAGAAATCTAAGAAAGAAGAAGCGAGGGATCTCTATTATAATTGGGATCATCTTTTTCTTTAAGTGATTTCTGCTGGTTAGTATGATAGAAAGCAATGTATGTTAATAGCATCATGATAGAAGCATGGTAGGAGCTCTTGGTGAAACAGCTCTGGGAAAAACTCAATACTAATGGAAGACAGTCATCACGATCAAGGGTCATCATGGAAGCAGGTGTTGACAGTTTCTAATGGAAATTTCTATGAATTCACTGGTTAGAAAGAAAGCAGAAAGTTTTCATCAAAGAATTCAATGCTACGAATTCTAGGATTAGGATGTGATGACGTATTGATGAAGCAAGACAATGGAACGAAGTTCCTCATTCTAATAAAATTGCTACAGGATGACTCAAAGGAAAAAGGTATGAGGCATGCATATATATATATACTGACACTGGATGCTATGTAGCCATGTCATATGGTTGGAGGCAATGAACTTTAGAATTATGATCTCTCACGGTGCACAGACAAATGAAATCAACATAATACATCCTCATATGGAATATGAGGTGGTTGTATATGAACAAGGAACTGGAAATTGGAAGTCCCTGGGAATGAAGATGTGCAGAAAGGAAGAGATCATGAAGTGCAACCATGTCAAGAGGCAGTTATCATCTGAAAGCCAAGAAGATGTGACTAGAATATCTCCTAGGAGGATATGTAGACTCTGATAGAAGTCTGGTAAAGAAGAAGACCCTTGACAAGACATATCATTAGGAGATGTGTCAATTTTAATAGAGGATGTTGATGCCTACACGAAGATGTCATGGTGAAAGATCATCACTAAGGTAACTTTTGATTTAAAAGTTCATATGTATATGTTTATTTGGATGAATTTGTGCAGGGCTGCTAATCATGTGAAAGGATGTAAGATCCTTAGAGATGATTCGAAAGTAAAGCAACATGGCATAAAGGTGGACTAGATGAGAAAGTCCGATGAATCACTTTCTGGTAGATGACATGACTCATGAATGAAAGTGATGGATGATTTGTGCCCTATGGAGCTAAAGTTGAAGATTCCGCAATATTGAAATCCATGACATCGAGGGCAGGAATTCTTCATGAGCAGCTGGGTGTCTCACCATTGCTACTACATGTCCCTGATTGAGAGGGAGCCTGGTGATAAGTTTCTTACTTGGAAGAAACTGGATAATTCCTTACTTGGAAGAAACTGGATAATCCCTAAGAATGAGCTTAGGTACATTCCTTATACAGAAATGAGTACATTCCCTTGTGGAATAGATCCTCCTTGGCTGAGAGGGAGAGATAGACACATCATTTTGGTCTTCGCTTGGGAAGACAGAATAGGAGGATTGGGTAATCATCTGGCATTCGATACTCTTTGAGAATGTGATAGGGCATTCAAGTTAAGAGTAGTCGTGGACTGATATTCTTTGAGGGCTAGGTACCCAAGAGAAGAATAGTCCAAGAAGGTCATACTTTGTGAACACCCAGGTGGAGTATGTACCTTGGAGAGACAATGACTATGGTGTCTATAAGTCACGTGTCTCGCCAGCATTGTAGCCCATTGTATCGTTGAGAGATGGGGCTGTTAGTCAAGGCTTGCACCAGGACAACATTGGTTGATATGATGCTATACAGATGCGATTACCAATCTGATTCTTCTTATGAGATTCTTCAGTTTGAAATTGACCATGTACCTGTATGAATACCTCCCTAGTTAAGAGGGAATCTTGAAAAGTGTAACTAGGATCGGTCTTCATATTGACTATGTAATTATGTATTAATGTAAAAGAAGACAGATAATAAAATATGTTCTTGGTATGCTTGCCTCATGGGTTTCATGAGCAAGGTTTTATTTTAGGTCAATAGACTTCTTCTTGATGTCTATTAGGATTTGTCTTCTAGTTATAAATATAATTAAGAGTCATGTATATGAAGAGTCTAGTCAACAGAATATGCCTTAAGACCTTGTCATGAAACCGTGAAGAAAATGGCTCTAGAAGGATACTCAAAGCAATCCTCAAATAACCCCATTAACGCTGGAAGATAAGCCTCTCAAGTCGGATGGAAAATATCGCTGGAAAGTCGGCTCATGAATAGTCACAACCATTCATGGTCAGGTTGGGTTATTATAGGGTCCAACAACTATAAATACCCCAAAAGACTGCGCAGAAAACACATAAAAAAATCCGCACATCTCTGAGTTTTTCGGACTGCAATTGCAGATTAGCATAGTTCGGATACCTCTGAGTTTTTCGAGCTTGATCATAGGAAGATAAGTTCAGATAAGTTTTGAAGTTAAAGGTGAATTAAAGGTACAATTGGCACGTTGAAGAGGAGACAAAACAACCAAGGGAAGATGGTATAAGTTACCTCTATTTTGGGTTAAATCTGCCATGTCATGTTCCAAGATTACAGTGCAAAGAAGAGCGTGTTTTTGGGTGCATAAAAAGGAGGCAATACAACAAAGAAGGATCACGAGCTAACACAATGATAGTCTCTCTCTGTTGTGAAGTATACATCTACTTCGCATATCTGTAGTAACTTCAGGAAGGTTGAAAAACAAGACTGTAATCCAATGTGTGGACAAGAACATAGAAGAAAGAGAAGCTAGCAAGGACAATCACAGATCGGACAAGTGATTTCGGTCTTGAGATCAAGAGTTTAGGGGGCCGAGGCTAGAGGAAAAGGAGTTCGCTAGGAACCAAGCTTTCCTAGGATGAGTACAAGGGAGTGCAGAAAGGAAGATTAGCATACGAAGCCTAATGGAGCAATTCCAAGGTCTTGGAGGCATACAAGAGTTGAGAGTTTGTCATGGTCATGGTACTTGTCAACTGAAAGTCTATAAGAAGAATTCCTTACGGGTTTTCCTCTCCAAGAGGGAGAGGTTTTGCCCTGGCTCTAGGAGCCTAATTTTGTGTCTCATGTATTTTGATAATTGACTTGATGAAAAGACTAAATAAACTAAAGAAGAGAAGACATAAGTAACTCAAGTAAGCTCACAAGTAATTATCAAGAAGAAAATTTGAATTAATCGCTGCCCTACCAAATTCCAACAGAGGATTCCAGTTCAGGGTTATAGCATAATCCTTGTTATCATCTAAAACATTACACATTCTGTCACTTATTATATGTTATGAACAACACCAGCAAGCATTTCACACATCACTTCATTCCAATCTAGAAGCACACACTCGCTCAACATGTTTATCAACATCATTCGTTTAAGAGATGCAACGCCCTCATATATATATCTATATATATTCTTCATAACTACAAGTTCCATTTCCACACAGAGATGTAACCACACACTCACTAAATTAAATACTCTGTTACAATCCATAAATCTAGATCCATTTCAAACCAGAAATGTATCATATATTCATTAACCTTTTAACAAGTACAAAAGGATACTTATCTTTGAGTTTGCAGGGCTATTGAGTTTGGGACAAGGACTCTCCACCCAATCATAGACAACTACAACCAAACTCACTTGCAATTGTCACCTCCAAGCTAGATTCAACAGACTGAGGGGGCTTGCTTTAGGGATTAAAACACCTATTGTTAGCTGAAACAGGGAATCTAGAGGACCTCTTGTTGATAAATTAGGGCGTTTAATTCAATTTCTCCTATTGATAATAACTTGTGAATATGTTATGCTTCTTTCACTTAGATCTTATCATTGTTAGCTTATTATGTCTTTCATCAAGTCAATTATCAAAACACAAGAGACACAAGATTTAGGCTCTTCAAGCCAAGGCCAAAACCTCTCCCTCTTGGAGAGGAAAACCCCGATCAAAATTCTTCTTATAGACTTTCAACTGACGATTACCAAGACCATGACAAAGACCCTTGACACTAGTATACTTCCAAGACCCTTGTCACTAGCCTTTGATGTTTTCCTCGAGCTGCTCTTCTTTGCTTCTTCTTGAGAATCTCGATTCCTCCTTTTTGCACCATCCTGCACCACACTCCTTGTCATGTACTGGAGGAGTCTCGGTCTCCTTGTTGCTGCATCCCAAGATAGAGATATCAGTCTCCTTGTTGCTGCAACCCTAAATAGAGATAACAGTCCCTTCGTTGCTTCAACCTTAGACAGAGATATCAGCCTCTTTGTTACTGCAACCCTAGACAAAGATATCAACCTCCTATTCTCGGCATACCCTTCCTTTTCTCGGTCTTACTTTAGCTTCACCTTCGTCCTTTACTGTGACCTTCTACTCTGATATGATGCCCATAACAGAGAGGTATATTTCGCTGTTGGAACCTCAGGAAAGTCTCGGCCTTCCTGTAAGTATATGCGTAATACAATCACCCAAGACCGAACCTTAGATTGCCCTTTAAAATTTTAAGTCCTTCCCTTCGCTATCTTCCTTACTGTACTTTGCATCAATTGCAGACTTGTCTGAAACTTTTTTGAGTCCTCTAATGGAGCCGCAGTCCCTTATATATAGAGACTTACTTCTAGCTTGTAGGTCGACATCATCTGTAGTAGGTAAGCCAACTTCTTGTAGAGGGTTCTTCATTATATTTGAGCCAACTTGAAGAGGGCTAGTCACAAGGCCTTGAAGCATACATTTACATCAACAAATTTTGTCCTTTATACAAGTGTAACATGACTTCATATACATGACTTCAATTTTATTTATGATAAGATGAAAAACCCCTAAAGACGTCAAGAAGAAGTCTTTGACGTATATTAAAAATTCCCTATTCATGAAACCCATGATGCAAGTATTACAAAATACATTTTATTATCTTTGTCTTCTTCATTACATAAATTCATAATTACAAGTCATTATGAAAATCGAAACTAGTTACACTTTCCAATACTCCCTCTTAACTAGGGAGGTATTCATAATGGTACATGGTCACTTTCAATCTCAAGAATCTCATAAGAAGAATTCGATTGGTAATCCATTTGTTATAGCATCATATTAACCATCATTGTCACAGTGCAAGGCCTTGACTAACAACTCCATCTCTCCACGAGACCATGAGCTACAATGCTGGTGAGACCAATCATTATAGACACCATCATCATTGTCTCCAAGGTACATACTCCACACGTGTGTTCACCGAGTATGACCTTGGACTATTCTTACTGTTGGATTCCCAGTCCTCAAAGAATATCCCTCCTTCCATGACTACTCTTTCCTTGGATGCCCTAATACATTTCCAAAAGAGTATCAGATGCCAGGTGATTACCCAATCCTCCACTTTGTCTTCCCAAGTGAAGACCAGAATGCCGTGTCTATCTCTCCCTCTCAACTAGGGAGGACATATTCCACAAAGGAATGTACTCATTCCTATACAAGGAATGTACCTAAGCTCCCTGTTGGCTTAGGAATTACAATGTTTCTTCCAAGTAAGAAACTTATTACCAGGCTCCCTCTTAATCAGGGACCTGCAGCAGCAATGATGAAAACACCCAGCTACTCATGAAGAACTCCTTTCTTTAATGTCATGAATTTCTTTGTTTTTGAGGTGTCTTCACTTTGGGATCTCTACACAGGGCACAAACCATCCATCACTTTCATCCAAGAGTCATGTCTTTTGTCAGAAAGTGATCCATCAATCTTCTCATTTGGTCTAGCTTCATGCCATGCTGCTTTTCTTTGAACCATACTTCTCCCAAGGATCTTTCATCCTGCCATATGGTTATCAACCTATGGAAGACATATCCCTTTGGAAGCCCTGCATAAGCTCATCGGATATTATTCAATTATAAATGTGAATACTTAAATCAAGGGTTACCTTAGTGATGATCTTTCACCATGACATCCTTCTTGTAGGCATTGACACCTTCTTATATGTTGACATAATTCCAAGATATATTTATTGTCAACGGTCTTCATCTTTTCTGGACTTTTCTTCAGAGTCTACATATCTGCCCAGGAGATTTTCCAGTCAAGTATTCTTGGCTTTTTGGATGTTTACTGCCTTTGACTATCGATCTCTTCCTTTTCCTTTTTCCACACAATATTATTGCATTCCCAGGAACTTCTAATGTGTAGTCCCTTGATAATGTACAGTCACCTCATATTCCTTATAAGGACATATCATGTTGATTTCATCTGGTGTGGATCATGTCTATTGACAACCTGTGTATCAAAAAAGTTTCTGCTTTCTTTGATCATACTTCTTCTACTTGCAACCATATGACTTGTCTATATAGTATCCAGTGTCAACATAAATATATATGTACCTCATTTCCTTTCTTTGAGTCATCCTGCAACAGATTTCCATGCAGTGAAGAGTTTCATTCCCTTGACCTGCTTCATCAATATGTCATCATTTCTAATCCCAAGGTTCTGCAAGTTAGAATTCTCAAGGAAACCTATTGCTTTCTTTCTAACCAATGAGTTCAAAGAGGACTCCATTAGAAAAGGTTAGCACTTGTTTCCACATTGATTATTGAATGATGACCCTTGATCTAGATGACTGCGTTACATAAATGTTGTTTTCAGTGAGGTTCCCAGGAGCCACTTCTTTCATAGCATAGTTGTTACATAAGTGTATTTCAGACATCCTCCTATGACAAGTGCTCCTTCTTCAATGCTTCTATCATGATGCCAATCCTGGAGTGATGCATTTATCTAACATACAATGCTTCCTAACATACTATTTTACAATCGATAGAAACCTCTTAAAGAGGAAGATGATAGAGATATTTCACTTCTTTCTTAGATTTCTTTTGCATCAGGTTCTTTCCTTTCTCTGGTGATATATGGGCTTCTTCCCTTTTCCTCTTGTCCTTATTAGATTTGGGACAATCCTTTTTATAGTGCCTAAGTTCATTACTATTGATTTTATAGCATCGGGAAGTGTTCCGAGTCTCAAATTTGGTGGAGAGGCTTGGACAATAGTTATCCAGAGAACCCATAAATCGTTTGTGGAAATTCCACTCGGATATTGCTTTATTAAAATAATTAATTATTTTAATGTGGACCTTAAGTCTAAACTTAGGGAAATTAAATAATTAAAGGGTATTAATAAAGCAAATTGTGAATCTTCTAGAAAACGAAGATCAAGTCATCTTTTAATTTGAGCCATTGATTAAAGAAATAATCTTGGCCGTTGATTCATTGGCGAGAAGACTATAAGAAGAGGCTTGAGGGAAATTTGGAAATCAAGCCGGGCACATTCTTAGTACCTAAAGGAAATCGATTATGAAGTAGGAGAATTCGATTTCAGTGGGTGAGTTTGTAGAGGTGGGTTTGTAGAGACAGAAGGAGGAGGGAGAAGTTAGTAGACAGAGAAGAAGAAGGCAGAAGGGTGAAGGGAAGGCAGGTTTGAGCAACAGCATCAAGCCCTCCATGCAGAATTACGCAGTCCAGGGAGGGACTGCACAGAGAGGATACGCAGAATGACGCAGAGGGTGTAGAAGTACATCTCGTGTGTCGGAAATACTTTTGGAGTGTACGGAAAATTCATACTAGGTGTATGCTATTTTATTTTGCTCGCCAAGACTTCTGTAAAAGATCTTTTCATAGCTGAAGATAAATACAAACCCTCATTTGCTGCACCGGTTTTCCCACATTGGGTTTTTCCGGGGGCAATTGTCCAAAAATAACTTTTCATATGGTTGATTCTATTGTGCTATATGTGTTATTTATGTTCTTCTTCTTTTAATTAGAGTGAAGTACTGCAACTGTGTTTATTTCAAAATTTACTGAAACATCTGTAAATAACTTATCTAATAAGTAGGCGAAATAAATCAATCACTGCAGTAATAATTTTCAGATTTGAAAATTTCACATGGTATCAGAGCAAAAGGCTAAAGACAGAAAGGGAGGATTTGCTATGGACCAAAGCTCCGACATTCGGAAGGGTTCACGCAGTCAGAAGGACTCACACAGTACTCCAGATTTGAAAATTTCACATGGTATCAGAGCAAAAAGCTAAAGACAGAAAGGGAGGAACTGCTATGGACCAAAGATTCAACATTCAGAAGGGTTCACGTAGTGAGAAGGACTCACGTAGTACTCCAGAGCACTTAGAAACACAGAGGGAACATGACATTACTATGCTGGCATCCAGACTAGAGGAGGATCTTGCTTGTGTATCAAGCACGACTCCTCTAGGTGTTTAGTATATTGACAATGGAGCATCTGCTCATATGACGGGAGTTCGAGAATGTTTTTCAAGCTACCAAGAAGAACAGATGAATTTCCAGATTACAATGGGAAACAAAGCCAAGTGTACCCCCGTTAGAAGAGGTACCATAATATTTCAGACAGAAGCTAGCAACAAGTTTCGGGCCACAAACTTTCTGCATGTACTAGGGTTGGGGATGAATTTTCTCTCAGTGTCTCAGCTCTAGAACAAGGGTTATGACATATACTTCATTGGAAACAAAGTTTATGTCAAACATCCTAGCTGGAACAAGAAGGCACAAATCAGAGTAAGGAGCCATAAACTATATAAGCTCCAGCTTGAATCTCCAATGGCTCTGATTGACAGTACGGACGAAAGAGATCTGAATGAATTATGGCACAGAAGGATGGGGCATTTACATCATGGAGCCTTGAAGATTCTCAAGAAGACTGTCATTGGAGCTCCAGAACTCAGCACAAGGAGAGATGAAGTCTGCAGGGGATGCGTACTAGGGAAGTATGCTAAATCAGCATTTCCAAGAAGCAGCAACAGGGCCAAGAGCATATTGGAGTTGATACACTCATATATTTGCGGTTCAATGTCCACAACTGCGCTTAGTGGTGCAAAGTATTTTGCTACCTTTATTGATGATCATTCCAGGAAGACTTGGATCTACTTTCTCAAAACCAAAGATGAAGTCTTTGAACGTTTCAAAGAATTCAAGGCGCTGGTAGAAAATTCAACAGGAAAGAAGATCAAGACGCCACAGTCAGATAATGGTGGAGAGTATATCGATAAAGACTTCACCAATTTTTGCACAAAGGAAGGCATCAAGAGAGAATGGACAACTCCATATAATCCAGAGCAGAATGGAGTTGCAGAGAGGAAGAACTGGACCATTGTAGAAGCTGCACGGGCAATGCTATATGACCAAGATATGCCCAAATTTTTGTGGGCAGAAGCCTGTAATACAACTGTGTATGTGCAGAACAGTACCCCATAGAGCATTGGGGAAGGTAACTCCTGAGAGTGTGTTCACAGGCAACAAGCCGGAGGTGAGCCATATTAGGATATTTGGCAAGATGGTGTATTGCCACGTTCCAGATGAGAAGAGGAAGAAGTTGGATCAGATTGCGGTGAAGGGTTATCTTGTGGGCTATAGTGAAAATGCGAAGGCATATCGCATCTATATTCCAGAAAACATGAAGATCGTAGTAAGGCGGGACGTGAAATTCATGGAGGAGAGAGCCTTCAGAAGATCTCGGGAAATGGCTACAGATACGCAAGTTGAGGAGGATCCACTGGTACAACCTGAACGACCTACAGAGGATGTGTCAAGTGTCTCTCCACAACACAAGGATTCCGAGGAGAGTTCCTCCGAAGAAGAGCAGGCAGGAAAGCAGGTAAGACCGTCGACCACCAACGGAAGACCAAGCAGAGAACTCCAACAAATTTTGAAGGATGCAGAATAATTTGTTGAAGCCCCTAGAGATGGGAAGAGGGTACGGAGGAAACCTGACAGATACTGGGCCCTGGTAGCTTAGGTTGGAGAACCCTCTAGCTGTCGGGAGGCAGCTTAGCATCAGGTGTGGGTAGATGCCATGGTAGAGGAGTATAGCTCCATCATGACAAACAATGTTTGGGAAGTAGTCCCTAGATCGCATGACAGATCAATTGTAGGATCACGGTGGATCTACAAGATCAAGTATGCTGCAGACGACAACATAGAGAGGTTCAAGGCCAAATTTGTGGCTAAGGGGTATGCACAAAAAGAAGGGATCGATTATGAGGAAACCTTCACCCCTGTAGCTCGCTACACTTCTATCAGATCCGTCATCTCTCTAGCAGCTCAGATGGGATGGGAGATTCACTAGATGGATGTCAAGACAACGTTCTTGAACAGGGTGATAGAGGAGGAAGTGTACATAAAACAACCAGAGGGCTTCGAGACACATGAGCAGAAGAATCATATTTGCAGGCTTAAGAAAGCCTTGTACGGTCTAAAACAAGCCCCTAGAGCATGGTATGGGCGAATTAATAACTATTTGCAGAAGATGGGTTTCGTCAAGAGTGACGCACATCCCAATCTCTACTACTTGAGAGTAGGCGATGAGCCATTAATCCTGGTATTATATGTAGATGCTCTGTGTCTTACTGGATCATCTAAGCTCATTAAGGACTGCAAGGAAAATCTGGCTACTGAATTCGACATGAAGGATTTGGGGCAAATGCACTATTTTCTCAGTTTGGAGGTCTGGCAACAGAAGGGAGAAATCTTCCTTAGGCAAGGAAGATACACTATAGAGATCCTGAAGAGGTTTCAAATGGAACACTGTAGACCCATGGCCACGCCAATGATTACAAACTGGAAGAAGATAGACACAACGGAGGATGATGAGGCTGATCCCACCTTGTATAGGCAGCTCATCGGATCATTGATGTATCTGGTCAATACTAGACCAGACATCTGTTATGCAGTGAAAACCCTCAGTCAGTTAATGGTGGAACCAAGGAGGGCTTACTGGGCAACAACGAAACATGTTCTCAAATACCTAAAGTAGACAATCGAGTATGGATTGAAGTATACCAAGGGCAATTAGGTCTAGTTGAGTGGGTTTACAGATGCAGATTGGGCTGGAAGCACTGTGGATTGGAAAAGTACCAGTGGGTACTATTTCAGTCTAGGATCAGGAATGACCTCCTGGTGCAGTAGGAAACAGAAGTTCGTCGCACTAAGTTCAGCCAAGGCAGAGTATATGGCAGCAAGCACAACTTCGTGCGAGGCCATATGGCTTCGTAAATTACTCTTGAACCTACTCAAAAAGAGGATGGAACCGACCGGGATTATGTGTGATAATCAGAGTTGCATCAAGCTCTTTGAGAATCTTGTGTTTCATGACTGGTCAAAACACATTGACATTCTGTGCCACTTCAACAGGGATTGTCCAACGGGGAGCCGTGCAGTTGAGGTACACTCCTACAGGGGAACAGGTGGCAGATATCCTCACCAAGGCTCTGAGTAAGATTAAGTTCACTTACTTCAGAGAGAAGATGGGGATGGTCGAGAACCCCTTCCATTAGAGGAACGGATGAGGCAGTGGCAGAGATAGTGTCACAAGCAGCAGTATAGAGGGCAACAGCGTAGAGATGAGGGGCATCAACCAAGACATCAACAACGCAGCAGATGTTCTAGAATCAGAGCAATACAGTTGGTAGCTTGCTTGAACACTTTCCTTGCTAAGAGGGAGTGTTGATTTTATAGCATCGAGAAGTGTTCCAAGTCTCAAATTTGGTGGAGAGGCTTGGACATCAGTTATCCAGAAAACCCATAAATCGTTTGTGGAAATTCCACTTGTATCTTGCTTTATTAAAATAATTAATTATTTTAATGTGGACGGGAAATGAAATAATTAAAGAGTATTAATAAAGCAGAGTGTGAATATTCTAGAAAACAAAGTTCAAGTCATCTTTTAATCTGAGCCATTGATTAAAGATATAATCTTGGCCGTTGATTCATCAATGAGAGGACTATAAGAAGAGGCTTGAGGGTCATTTGGAAATCAAGGCGGACACATTCCCAGTACCCGAAGGAAATCGATTCTGAAGTAAGAGAATTCGATTTTAGTGGGTGAGTTTGTAGAGGCGGGTTTGCAGAGACAGGAGGAGGAGGGAGAAGTCAACAGACAGAGAAGCATAAGGTAGAAGGGTGAAGGGAAGGTAGTGCTAAGCAGCAACATCAAGCCCTCCACACAGAATTACTCTGTCTAGGGAGGGACTTCGTAGAGAGGCTATGCAAAATGACGCAGAGGGTGTAGGAGTACATCCCATGTGTCGAGAATAGAGCGTTCGGAAAATTCATACCAGGTGTATGGTATTTTATTTTGCTCGTCAAGACTTCTGTAAAAGATCTTTTCATAGCTGAAGATAAATACAAACCCTCATCTGCTGCACCGATTTTCCCACATTGGGTTTTTTCAGGGACAATTGTCCAAAAATAACTGTGTTCATATGGTTGTTTCTATTGTGCTATATGTGTTATTTCTGTTCTTCTGCTTTTGATTAGAGTGAAGTACTGCAGCTGTGTTTATTTCAAAATTTAGTAAAGCATTTGTAAATAAGTTATCTAATAGTCAGATAAATATGCCTCAAGACCTTGTCATTCAACCATGGAGAAATGGCTCAAGACAACCCTCAAGTCAACCTCATTAAATGCTGGAAGATAAGCCCCTCTGGTCGGCCTATATGCTGTGATCAAGTCGGCCTCCAATCAGTTTGAAGGGTCAACCTAAAATAGAGACATGATGCCCATATATACAAGTAGCTCTGCGGTCATTTGAGCAAGTAGTATTCGGACAAGTTTGAGATCTTCAGACTATGCTACAGGCAGAACCTAGGAGATCCAAAAGGTTAAAAATTGCGGTCAAGTCTGAGATTGGAATGCGGATCACAGGGATGTACAACGAGGATTTTGATTGAAGAAATGCGGATATGTCTGGAGCAAAAAATTGCAGATGAGTCTAGGTTATCTTCGGTGATATATGTCTGAAGTAAATGCGAGAACAATGCAGTATATATCTGAAGTAAATGTGAGAAATGTGCAGTAACAAGTGTAAGAAAAGGAGCCAAAGGAAACACAAGATCAAGTCTATAATTGATGCGTAGTAGGGACTGTGGTTAGTTCGAAGAAAGGGACAGAGTTACAGCAAATTGCGAAGTAAGGTAATGGCTGTTCAAGTGAAGTTTACAGTACAAGAGAAAGGGATATCCATACATTGTGAAGAAGGCATGAATACGATCTAGGGTTGCATGTAAAGAATAGGTACAAAAATATGTACATCTGTCTTGGATATAAGAGTTAGATAAGAAGAAGCCAAGAAGGATCCAAGGTGAAGGAGAAATTGAAGATTAGAGACCGAGCTCTCTAAGGCTAGTGCTGAACGGTGCTGATCGGTGCAGGAAGGTGCAAGAAAGAAGGATAAGCTCAAGGAGTCATTGAAGATGCACTTACAAGGTCTTGAAGGCATATAAAGGTCTAGGGTCTGTGTCATGGTTATGGTACTTGTCATCTGAAAGTCTATAAGAAGAATTTACTCCTGGGCTCGTAGACCCTAAATTTGTGTCTCTTGTGTTTTTGGTAATTGACTCGATGAAAGGCTAAATAAGTTAAGAAGAGAAGACATAAGTAAAAGAAGTAAGTTCACAAGTAATTATCAAGGAGAGAATTTGAATTAATCATCGCCCCTCCAAATTCTCAACAATTAGTTATTTCTTCCCATAGATACTTGAAGTGAGGTTTCCCCATCCCTCCGGTAGAGCATTCATCACCATTGTAGTCATTTCTATCTCAAACATTACTTTTCCCAATTCCTGCAGTTGATCTCGTACTTCATAAAGTATGAAGTTATTCCTTCTCTTGACATCTTCAACCTGTATAGTTATTATCTCATAGATATTACTTCTCCTACAATACTCACCGAGAATAGCTCCACCAATTTGTCATATATTTCTTTTGAAGATTCTAGTTTTGATACATAGGGGATGAGAGAGTCGTTTATAGATTCTATAAGAATCCTCTGGGCTCTTATGTCTCCCTTCATGTATTTGGCATGTGCTTGAGAATATTCTTTTGAAGGTCTAGTTGCTGACCTTTTGGTATGATTTCATTCTCAATAAGATTTAGATCTGTCTTTTTCTTCCATGCAAGAAAGTTTGAAACCCCAACCAGTTTGTTGCTTTCTTAGCAAAAAGACATTTTGACAGATTCATATGAAGTCATAAATATACTTACTTGAATAGATGCTTTTCTTGTACAACCAACTTCCTTGTTGATGATGATATAGATACTAGTAGAAGCTCCCTCTTAGATTGAATTCTTCAAGAGTGGTGTAAGGCGGTAGATCACCTTGGATCCTTGATGATGATGATGGTCAAGGATGATGACTTCAGCAAGGTGGCTTGGTGATGTCTCCAACAACGTTGATTTGACATTAACACCAAATAGTTGTTGATGGTGATGGCTTCAACACAATGTTCTTGATGTATAGATTCTTTGGTCTTCTTGAGATGGCTTGAGGGTTTCACTTATTCCCTGCAAGCTGCTCCTTGAAAGAATGAAGATCTTCTTAGATCTAGACTTTACAAAGTAGATCCTTCTTTTAGCCTTGATGTCTTCTTGAAAACTAATCCTTGATCTTTTGATCCTTGTGTGTCTTCCTGCCAAATAGCCCTTTCTTGTCTTCAACACCTTAGCTCTAAAACCACATTGAGAAATTAGGGCGTTAATTCAATTTCTCTTCTCGATAATTACTTGTGAATATGTTATGCTTCTTTCACTTAGATCTTATCTTTGTTAGCTTATTATGTCTTTCATCAAGTCAATTATCAAAACACAATAGACACAAGATTTGGGCTCTTCAAGCCAGGGCCAAAACCTCTCCCTCTTGGAGAGGAAAACCCGATCAAAATATTTCTTATAGATCTTCAACTGACGAGTACCATGACCATGACAAAGACCCTTGACACTAGTATGCTTCCAAGACACTTGTCACTAGCCTTTGATGTTTTCCTTGAGTTGCTCTTCTTTGTTGCTTCTTGAAAATCTTGATTCCTCCTTTCTGCACTGTCCTGCACCACACTCCTTGTCATGTACTGGAGGAGTCTCGGTCTCCTTGTTGCTGCATCCCAAGATAGAGATATCGGTCTCCTTGTTGCTGCAACCCTAGACAGAGATATCAACCTCCTATTTTCAGCATACCCTTCCTTTTCTCGGTCTTACTTTAGCTTCACCTTCGTCCTTTACTGTGACCTTCTCCTCTGATATGATGCCCAAAACAGAGATGTATATTTTGTTGTTGTGGAACCTCAGGAAAGTCTCAACCTTCTTGTAAATATATGCATAATACAATCACCCAAGACCAAACCTTAGATTTCCCTTTAAATGCACCTTTTGAGTCTTTTCCTTTGCTATCTTCCTTACTGTACTTCGCATCAATTGCAGACTTGTCTGAATTTTTTTTGTGTCCTCTAATGGAGCCGCAATCCCTTATATATAGAGACTTACTTCTAGCTTGTAGGCCGACATCATCTGGAGTAGGTAAGTCGACTTCTTGTAGAGGGTTCTTCATTATATCTGAGCCGAATTGAGGAGGCCTAGTGACAAGGTCTTGAAGCATACATTTACATCAACAAAATTTGTCCTATATACAAGCGTAACTTGACTTCATATACATGACTTTAATTATATTTATGATAAGATGACAAACCCCTAAAGACATCAAGAAGAAGTCCCTGACCTATAATAAAAACTCCTTGCTCATGAAACCCATGATGCAAGTATTACAAAATACATTTTATTATCTTTGTCTTCTTCATTACATAAATTCATATTTACAAGTCATTATGAAGACCGAACCTAGTTACACTTTCCAACACCTTCTTCCTCCACCCACCAACCACTCAACAGTCCAATAACATACAATGAATCCAGAGGTCAACTGCCTCGACCCTCCAGCTACCCAATGGCAGCCAATCAATGCAATGGGGAATCCAGAGGTTCTCAACCTCCTCCCAAGCACACAGGGAATCTAGAGATCGCTTCTCCACTCAAGTACACACAGGGAATTCATAGACCCACTGCCTCCACCCTAAGAGTGTCAAGGGAATCCAGAGAGGTCTCCATCCTAACACATTGGTTCCGCCCACTCTGCAGAATCCATAACTCACTGCAACAGTTAGATGTTTCAGAGGCTTTTCCTCTAGGAATCCAAGGACACAATCCTCCACCCACACCACTAAGGTAATCCAAAGAAAACCATCTCCACCCTCTCCAGAGGCATTGTTCCTCACCAAGGAGAGACCATCTATCCACTAAACTTGCCAACCAGAATTGGTTTGCTGTCTTCTCTTTTGCAACCTTCCTTTTGCTATTCTTCCCCCTGTGCTTGCTCTTTGTGTCCTCAATGCCTGGATCAATTCAAATTTTGTTGCCCTCCCTAACTGCTGCTAGCATGAATGTGAATGTCCTTGCCCATCTTTCTTGGTTGCCCTCCTTGACTTCTTTTCTGGGCTTGCATTTACTGTCTCGTCCTTGCTGCCTTGTGAGTGATCTCCCAAGCAACATGGGCCTACGTACCTTTTCTTGTAGCCCATTTAATTATGATAAAAACCAATTCATTAATCACACCAACCAACCTTTAATAGCTATGCAAACAATTCATTTTTCTGCACAAGAAAACCTCAACATCCCAAGTAAGCAACCTCCTCAGCTCTGGAATCTCTGTCCCTAGACTCGGTCCCCTTTTTAAATTTTATTTTTGTAAAAATATTTACAATGCATTTTTATGAGGGAACCATGGTTGGGGTTGTCACAACTTCAGTTTGGCTGCCCTTCATTGGGTCTCACTTTTGCATAAATTTTAGGAGAGATTTATGCTTTTTACGAGCCTACTTATCTATGCTATGTGTATGCACAATGTGTACCCTCATTAGATTTTGGCTCTATAACATCTTCGTGCCTACATGCTTTAATTTTAGGGGCTTATGTACAATTCATTTTTATGGGGTCTAATCTTCGTCAGGGACACATGTTGGTAGTGCCCATTTTTATACTATAGCATCAGGAAAAGATAGAAAGAGGTTCCCCGATGGGGATGTTATTAATGAGGTCTATAATGGCAGCTAAACACTTGATTAACATGCGGAGGGTACGAGTGGAGGTAGGGATGGTGGCTGTTGGAGTGCGTGCCTCACCCTACATCTATCATCTCCTTGTTATCACGTGGGGCTTGCCCCATTTCTAGGAGAGGGTTAACCTAACCCAGTCTCATTACAATAAATGCCCGACAGAGATTGCATTAGGGGAGCGATACAACATTTTGTTAGTAACCGAGATGGATTGGTTTCTAATGGGAGGATTGGTTACTGTAGTGATGGATCCTGTCAGGAATCCTGCGAGCTCATTGTTTAATGCTTGTACCATGGGTGGATTGTGGGTTTCAAACAATGTGCCAAACATCACACTTGTTCGTGCCTCGACCTCGCATGCAGTGGAAAATGCTATTTAAAATTGGGTGCAAAGACGTCGTTCCTCCATTATAAATGCATGGGCACTATATTAGGGTGGCGATTTTGCAAATATACTTGGGGTGATGTACAAGATTCCTTATTCCTCGCTTACTCTTGGTCTCCATATTAGGTATCCTTCATTTCTAAGGGTGGCAACCTTCATTTCCTTCATCAGTTTCTAGATACCTTCACTTTGCTTATATGCCAACAGTTAATTGGCTTGGTTTGTGTGGTGCTTTGAGAACAAGAGAGGGTCAATAGTTTTTGTATTATTCCTCCGTTGCATAGGAAGTGGTCCTGCCTTTGAGTTGGTTGCAGTTCTCCCTACCTCGTCGCTTCAGGGCTCTATTTCGGTGGGGATTTCCTTTATCTGCTTAGTTCTGGCTTGTGGTGTTTGGTGCCCAGGAACTTTCTCCCTCTGGTTTTAAAGGTGTCCAGTGAGTTTCCAGTTCTCTCTGGCAGGGTTTTCCTTTGATTGCTTCATTCTGGTTTGTGGAGTCGGGTAGCCGCGAACTATTTCTATTTCGTTTCAAAGTTGCTAATTTCGTTGTCAATTCCCTTTGTCGATATAGCTCTACGGTCTTTTCCTCATTTTGTGTCTTCCCAACGGGGGTTCATTCAGTGGTCTGGATTGATGATGTCTTGATATATGGGCGACATCCCTTGTTCACTCTTCGCAAGTCTCCTCATTTTCAAATTTGGGTACCCTTTCTCTTTTGGGGAGATTCCTATAATTCTACTCCTCAGATATCAATGCTCATCACAAGGCATTTGGTTAACAGGAGTTGGGTTAGTCTTGATGGTTTCATAGAATCTTTATTACTTATATGACAGTCTCTGAGTACAATCAATTCCTTCAGTTTTGATAGTATACTATCTTTTTGGTTCGCAAGGGTTTAGAGTACATTTGTGGTGTTAATTACACTTGTTTCCACTAGTCTTTATGGCTCCTTGACAGAGAAGGCTGAGTCGCAAAGGTGGTACAAATGGTTCTTTTTCCCACCGACGTCAGTTGTTTGGTTGGGAGTTTGTGGCTAATTACTTTGATTTTGTCCTTGTTGAGGTCAGAAAGGAAATTCTTCTTCTTGAATCAAAGGAGTTCGGTGATCAGGCATATTTCTCAGATTTAGAAGTGGGAGGTGTCTCACTAAATGGATATCAGATCCGGGGAAATTTAGGAAGCGCAAGCTCCATTTCCTCCACTCTCTCGCAGTGCATCAGCAGATGGAAACTCTGCTACAAATGGTCCTCAAAGATAAGTAGGTGGACAACTATAAACTGTTTGCAGGGCAGGATGATATCAAGCGGATTCTTTGAAATCTCCGCTATAGCTTGTACAATATTGTATCTCGGCTAACAAGGTTTGATAAATATGTGGTTTCTGACTCCGATACTGAATCGGAGAAGCTCAACGAAATTCTTGCTGTCATCATCTCCTCGTGTTGCTTCTTCTCTTCGGGGGAATTCCTCACTCCCATCTCTTGTCATCATCTCGGATTGAAGCGACAACCACCTTTTCGCCATTCTTTTTTCAGGTGGAAGTTGATGTCAACTTGCAGCGGCAATGGATGTTCCCTTAAGCGGCTTAATGTGTTGGAAAGTGTAACTAGGATCGGTCTTCATATTGACTATGTAATCATGTATTTACTATTAATGTAATGAAGAAGACAAAGATTAATGTTATATATTTTTGGTATGCTTGCTTCATGGGTTGCATGACCAAGGTTTTATTATAGGTCAATAGACTTCTTCTTGATGTCTATTAGGGATTTGTCTTCTGGTCATAAATGTACAAATTAAAGAGTCATGTTTATGAAGAGACAAGTCACACTTGTATGCCTCAAGACCTTGCCAATCAAGCTTGAAGACATGGCACAAATGATGATCAAGATCAATGTTGGAAAACACTTCAAGTCAGCCTTCATCATGTAGGAACATACATTCTACAAGTCGTCCTATAAACAGTGTTCAAGTCGGCCTCACTATACATGGACAAGTCGGCTCAATCACAAGTAGGGTCAACTATATATACCCTATATACTACGTAGAAAAGGAACACACAATCTTGGTCTTCTCTGAGTTTTTCGGACAAGGTTTAAGGAGATAAAGACTGCGGATTGCAAACATAAGGAACATGGTTAATACAATGAAGAAAGTGCGAAGAAAGGAGATATAATGTAATATATATATGTGAAGATTTGCAGACTAGATTGGAGGACTAACTTCTGATATATGACTGTGTTAAGGTGTGAAAATTGGATTGCGTTGAAGGACTGTATATGACTGTGTTAAAGTGTGGAAATAGGACAATGTTGAAGTGTAAAGGACGGTATTGAAGTGTGGTTATATGACAGTGTTTAGTATAAGAAAGGAATGTAATAAGTGCAAGAATGCACTGTGCTAAAGTAAGGACTATGTTAAGCTGTGTAAAGATATCCTCATAGTATAAGGTGAACTGCTCAGTGAAAGGAAATAACTTAAGTGTACAGTCAGCTAGATTAAGGTACAACGTAAAACAATTTATGTCACAGTGCTGATATCCCTAATAAGGAGCCAAGTAGAGACCGAACTCTCTAGCCTTGGTACATAACGATGCAGGACGGTGCATGAAAGAAGGATCAACTCAAGGAGTAAATGAAGAAGCAACAACGAGGTCTTGGAGGCATACAAGGGTCAAGGGTCTGTGTCATGGTCATGGTAATTGTCATCTAAAAGTCTGTAAGAAGAATTTCTTGCGGGTTTTCCTCTCCAAGAGGGAGAGGTTTTGGCCCTGGCTTGAAGAGGCTAAATTTGTGTCTCTTGTGTTTTGTTAATTGACTTGATGAAAGACATAATAAGCTAAGAAGAGAAGACATAATTAAAAGAAATAAGCTCACAAGTAATTATCAAGAAGAGAATTTGAATTAATCACCGCCCCTCCAAATTCTCAACGTGGTATCAGAGCTAAGGTGCTGAAGACGAGCGCTACTTGACAAAGAGACATTGAAAGATACAAGAATCAAAGTCTACATTGAAAAATCAATTCAGTTTGCAAGGAATATTCTCAAGGATTCACTCATCAAAGAAGATATTCTTTACCATCAAAGATTTACATTGAAGATATTGGCCATCATCACCATTGAAGACATTTATATTGGAGAATTAAATCTAAGGAGGAGTTCCTAACTTCATCCTCATCAAAGAAGCTGCTGGAAGGAGAAAGTCACCTTACTCAAGTAAGTATCTATGACCTTATCTAAATTTGTCAAAATGACTTATTGTATAGAGAAAAACAAATTGGTTGGGTCATCAAACTTTAGTGCATGGAAGTTGAGGATAAATTTGAATCTAGTTGAAAAGCAAGTTATGGGCTACATTAAAGGATCTATAATTCAACCTTCAAAGGAAGACATTCTAGCATATATCAAATACATGAAGGGAGATATAAGAGCCCGAAGGATTCTTATAGAATCCATAAATGACTCTCCCATTCCCTATTTATCAAATCTAGAATCCTCAAAATAAATATATGATAAATTGGTGGAGTTGTTCTTGAAAGGTTCTGCAGGCGAAATAATATATCCGAGACAAAAATTATACAAATTGAGAATGTCAAGAAAGGAAGGATAATTCCATATCTGATGGAGATTTCGCAATACGAGATCAACTGCAGAAATTGGGAGAAGTAATGCATGATGTTGAAATTCTTACTGATACAAAATGCTCTACCTAAAGAATGGGGAAGTTTCACTTCTAGCATCAATGGGAAAGAAGAAGCAATACCATTCCAGGATCTATGTAAGATAGAAGAAACAAGATTGAAAGCCAAAACTGATATAGGATCAAGTGAAGGGAATCAAGCCTTTGCAGCCATGTCCAGGAAGAAAGGAAGATTCGGTAAATTTGGTCTTCAGAATAAAAGAAAAAATATGGACAAAGAACGATGCTTTGGATGTAATGAACTTGGGCATTATAAAAGGGATTGTTCTAAATCTGGGAAGGACAAGAGGAAAAAGGAAGAAGCCCAATTCACAGATGAAAGGGAAGAACCTGATGCAAATAAATCTAAGAAAGAAGCAACGAAAAATCTCTATTATTGAGATCATCTTCCTCTTTAAGTGATTTCTGTTGGATGTAAAACAGTATGATAGGAAGCAATGTATATTAATAGCATCATGATAGAAGCATGGAAGGAGCAGTTGAAGAAGTAGCTCCCAGAAGCCTCACTGATAACAACATTAATGGAAGGAAGTCATCAAGATCAAGGGTCATCATTCAATAATCAATATGAAAACAGGTCTCGACATTTTTCTAATAGAGTTCTTTATGGATTCACCAGTTAGAAAGAAAGCAAAAGGTTTCATCGAGAATTCTATTCTATGTTACAAAATTCTGGGATTAGGATACGATGACATATTGATGAAGCAGGCCAAGGGAATGTAGTTCTTCATTCTAGTAAAATCGCTGTAGGATGACTCGAAGGGAAAAGGATGAGGTACATATATCTATATGCTGACACTGGATGTTGTGAAGTCATGTCATGTGGTTGCAGACGATGAAATTCTATGTTCTATGGAAGGAAGATCTCTTCTGGTGAACAGGTTGCCACTAACAGATGAATTAAATATGTCTTCATATGGAATATAAGATGGTTGTATACAAACAAGGAACTGGATACTGTAAGTTCCTGGGGATGACGCTGTGTGGAGAAAGAATGGAAGAGATCATGAAGTGCAACCATGTAAAGAGGTGGTTATCATCCGGAAGCCAAGAAGATGTGACTAGGAGATCTCCTGGGAAGATATGTGTACTCTGATAGAAGTATGGTAAAGAAGAAGACCCTTGACAATACATATCTTTAGAGGATGTGTTAATCTGAAAAGAGGATGTCGATGCCTACAGGAAGATGTTATGGTGAAAGATCATCACTGAGGTAATTTTTAATTTAAAGGTTCTTATGTATATGTTTATCTGGATAAGTTTATGCAGGGCTGCCAATCATGTGGTTGGATGTAAGATCCTTGGGAGATACTTCGAAGGAAAGCAACATGGCATAAAGGTGGACCAGATGAGAAGGGCTGATGAATCACTTTCAGGTGGATGACATGAATCATGGATGAAAGTGATGGATGATCTGTATCCTATGAAGCCAAAAATTGAAGATTCCTCAATATCGAAATCCATGACATCGAGGGGAGGAATTCTTCATGAGCAGCTGGGTGTTTCCTCATTGCTGCTGCAGGTCCCTGGTTAAGAAGGAGCATGGTGGTAAGTTTCTTACTCGGAAGAAACTTGAGTTATGTCCTTCTTGAGTTAAGAGGGAGTGACATATATGATTCTCTAATTCATGTGTTATGCACTAGACCAGGACTAACAATCGTAAGTCTTAGTGAAGGCCATGTGGAGAGAATGGATAGACACATCATTCTGGTCTTCACCTAGAAGATAGAATGGAGGATTGGGTAATCATCTGGCATCTGATACTCTTTGAGAATGAGATAAGGCATTCAAGATAAGAGTAGTTGGGGACTGATATTCTTTGAGGGCTGGCTACCCAAGAAAAGAATAGTGCAAGAAGGTCATACTCTGGGAACACCTGGGTGGAGTATATGCCTTGGAGAGACAATGATTATGGTGTCTATAAGTCATGTGTCTCGCCAACATTGTAGCCCATTGTCTCGTTGAGAGATGGGGCTGTTAGTCAAGGCCTTGCAATAGGACAATGCTGGTTGATATGATGCTATACAAATCAGTGTTGCGAACATATCGATAACATCTTGATTTTATCTCAAAATCATGATTTTTTGGCCTAGCCGATGTTCGCTGATTTTTACCAATAGTTTGATGGTATCTTGATTTTGTCGATGTTTGCCGATTTTTATTGATATTTTCCCGATTTTCCCGATTTTTTGGTTTTCCGGGCCCTTGCCGATTTTATCCTGATGCCGATGTTCACAACATTGATACAAATGTGATTACCAATCCGATTCTTGTTATGAGATTCTTCAAGAATGAAAGTGACCATGAACCGTTATGAATACCTCCCTAGTTAAGAGGGAGTGTTGGAAAGTGTAACTAGGATCGGTCTTCATATTGACTATGTAATTATGTATTTATGTAATGAAGAAGACAAAGATTAATAATATATATTTTTGGTATGCTTGCTTCATGGGTTTCATGAACAATGTTTTATTATAGGTCAATAGACTTCTTCTTGATGCCTATTAGGGATTTGTCTTTTGGTCATAAATGTACAAATTAAAGAGTCATGTTTATGAAGAGTCAAGTCACACTTGTATGCCTCATGACCTTGCGAATCAAGCTTGAAGACATGGCACAAATGATGATCAAGATCGGCGTTGGAAAACACTAAGTCAGCGTTCATCACGCAGGAAGATATACTCTACAAGTCGGCCTATAAACAGTGTTCAAGTCGGCCTCACTACACATGGACAGGTCGGCTCAATTACAGGTAGGGTCAACATATATACCCTATATGCTGCACAGAAAATGAACACACAATCTCGGTCTTCTCTGAGTTTTTCGGACAAGGTTTAAGGAGATAAAGACTGCGGATTGCAGACACAAGGAACAGGGTTAATACAGTGAAGAAAGTGCGAAGAAAGGAGATATAACATAATATATATATGTGAAGATTTGCGGACCAGATTGCCGGAATAACTTCTGATATATGACTGTGTTAAGGTGTGAAAATTGGACTGCGTTGAAGGACTGTATATGACTGTGTTAAAGTGCAGAAATAGGACACCATTGAAATGTAAAGGACGGTATTGAAGTGCGGTTATATGACAGTGTTTAACATAAGAAAGGACTGCAATAAGTGCAAGAAGGCACTGTGCTAAAGTAAGGGCTATGTTAAGCTGTGTAAAGATATCATCATAGTATAAGGTGAACTGCTCAGTGAAAGGAAATAAGTCAAGTGTACAGTCAGCTAGATTAAGGTACAACGTAAGACAGTTTATGTTACGGCGCTGATATCTGTAATAAGGAGCCAAGTAGAGACCAAGCTCTCTAGCCTTGGTACAGAACGGTGCAGGACGGTGCAAGAAAGAAGGATCAGCTCAAGGAGTAAATGAAGAAGCAGTGATGAGGTCTTGGAGGCATACAAGAGTCAATGGGTCTGTGTCATGGTCATGGTACTTGTCATCTGAAAGTCTATAAGAAGAATTTCTTGCAGGTTTTCCTCTCCAAGAGGGAGAGGTTTTGGCCCTGGCTCGAAGAGCCTAAATTTGTGTCTCTTGTGTTTTGGTAATTGACTTGATGAAAGACATAATAAGCTAAGAAGAGAAGACATAATTAAAAGAAGTAAGCTCACAAGTAAATATCAAGAAGATAATTTGAATTAATCACTGCCCCTCCAAATTCTCAACATAATGGTCAACTCCTACACTTTTGGTTTGGTTTCATGTTGGATGGATATTGTTTTGCTTTTTGAATATGGCTCAACTCATGTTATCCTTCCTAGTTTTTTGACAAATGTACCGGTGATAGCCATGATTTAATCAGGCTTATATGTACTGATGGCTGCTGGGTACACCTGGATGAAGCTCTCGTCTCCCAGAGCTTTTTGTGATATAGAAATCTCTCTGTGATCGTTGTAATCTTTTCTTATACTAATAGAAATCATTCGAAGAAGCTTACAAAAAGAAAAGAAAACACAGAAAGAGGCTGTTTTGGTATTTTCTGTTAGAAGAAAATTAGGTTTGAAAAATGAACTGTATTTATAATGTGAGTAGTATAACGAAAAGTGTCTCATGTGGAGTTTTAGCAAGATGAACACACGTTTTCTTTAAAGGGTGGCATTTCGGTAAAGAATAATTGGTATTCTAGAGAGTATGATGGGAGCAAATAGGCTTTACTATCTATTTATTTTGGTGGTTCCTTTGAGGGTGTTTCTTTTATGGTGTCTTTCCTTTGTTCTCTTTTCTGTGAGATTGAATTGGACAAAATGAAATATATGCTTCTCTAAAGAGGGTGATGATTTAGGCCACCGTTCCTCTTCTAGAATGGTGTAACAGGAGAAAATCCTTACAAATATCAATTCAAATTCCCACTTAAGAGTTAAATAGTTCAGAAGTTATAGGAAATAATAGATTAAAGGATAATTGATTTGTAAGGAAGGATGGAAAGAGGTGTGCGGTTTCCTTTCTGGTTTGCTTTCTACAGTTCAATTTCTTCCTTTTTAACACAACGTGGGTCCATTATTGCAGAATAAAGTATAGTACATCCCTGATTTTCTTAGTTCTGATTTAAAAAACCCATACATTATCTTTTTCCTTTCTGATCGGTTCATTGTTCTTTTCCATGTTTCCTTTCAGGACATAACAGATCGAAAGGAAAAAGGCCAGAAATTTGATTTCTGCTGGAAGATTTGAAAGAAGAAATGATGTAAACCTGAATATCTCTTTCTCTGAGGTTATCCTTGGATGTTTTGAGAGATCCCCTAGACAATGAGCTGTAAGCCAATATGATACCGCTGTTTCTTCAAGACAGTTTGGTTCCGAGAAGTTGAGCTACATGGCCCTTATTTTCAATTCGATGTTCAGCTGAAAGCCAAGACCATTTGAGACATCTCTTGGCATGAAGTAAAATCTCTCTAGCGAGCAGCTTCAAGTTTTATGCACTCCTCTCAAGGGATGGATGGGATTGCGGTGTACATTAGTGGTTCTAAAGTTCATATAAAAAGATATCGAGACATGGTCACCCTTTTTTGCCTCTTATTCCAATGGCTTGTTATTTGTTTCAGTCCTTATCGAAAGATGAGTGTTTGAATTCCTTGAATTGAAATGGAAAATCACCATACTAGAGTGGCCAACTTTATTTTCGTGTGCTCAATTCTTTTTCATGATCTCCTTCGTTATGTTCATTATTGTTAAGGGGTGACCTTTTTTTCCTTCTGATCATCCTGATGCTTTGCATCTCCTATAAATGTTGTCTAGGCAAAAGAGACTTTACAGTATTTTTTCTTAAAAAGAAATTGGGGTTGAGTATGATGTTTCTAGTATATGATTCCCAGGTCTTGTCGACTTTCTTGTCGTAATAATCCCTCTAAAGCAATATAATTAGTTAGCAAGGATAACCTTCAGTTAGCAAGAATAACCTTGGGACTTGTAGCTTGTTTTAATAATCCCTCGAAAGCAATATAATTAGTTAGCAAGGATAACCTTTAGTTAGCAAGAATAACCTTGGGACTTGTAGCTTGGTTTGGGTAAGAACTTAATAGAAGCTTGTGAGTTCTGAGTTTACTCATATTTTCCTGCTTTAACACTATAGTATAAGTTATTTGATTTTTCATGTGGATTATTAAAATTTAGGTGGGGAAAATGAGTAACCAAGGCATATTACCAATGTAACTACCATGTGGAGGTGAGCCTAGCTATGGTTGGTAACTAAAGTTGAATTGTCTATTTAGGTCTTCATCTTGTTCTACATTTTGTTGAATTTCTCGTTCTTCTTAAAGTTAGAAGCAATTGATTCCTGACTAGTACAATATAATTTACTACATAGTTCGCTTGTGTTCGACTTATGGGCTGCTTTCTCGCAAGCATTTTTTATTTTTATTGCTGCTTCTCTAGTAACAATTATGCTCGCTCCATTTTCCAAAATTTATCTTAAAAAATATGGGTTTGCATGTGAAATTGTAATTTCTGGACGCGAGCTCTCCTAGCATCTTGTGCAGCTCTCCATTACTAAATTGTTAGCTTTTGTGCCAGGATGTGTACATGGAAAAGGTTTTCCTCCGTTTTGAAATTACTGAATATTAGATTTTTTTTCTTCCTACTATAACTTGGAAAACATAATATGTTATGTTTAATAACTTGATATTGCAACTGGGTTGATGGGCTAAAGCATACAATTTTCAAATTCCACGATATGGAACATACAACCCCACTTCCATCTGGTGACTACTACAGGTTCTGTACGAATCATACGAACCATTGGTTAACTCTTCTTGTCACAATGCATATACTAGCCAGCCTCTCACTATGCATATACTAGCCATCCTCTCACTGTCAACCAAAACGGCAAACAACTACATTGGCTAGTTTGGGTACCTTTGTCCACGTCATTTATTGCCCCCACCAACGCCCATTATTTACCCATCCATCCTCATCAAAAGATTCAATCAACTGACATTGAGATCTATTCTCATGCTTTTTTCATCTCGAAAGCATTAGATACCTAGCAGAAAACCAGTCATTTTCAACTCATTTTATTCTTCATTACCTTTAGCTATTCATTACCTAGCAGAAAACCAGTCATTTTCAACTCATTTTATTCTTCATTACCTTTAGCTATTCATGGGCCTTGTGCCTTTGTTTTCTTCTTCATTCAAATGATTTTATAAATTAGATATTCAATGGAGCTCTTTTTTCATCGAATATCCATGTTGCATTCAATATACATATTGAATACCACATTGAATACCCATATCTTGCATGCAGTGAAATTGGCTCCTATTACATTTAGGAACCCACCTCTTTTTAATGCTTTGGCTTAGATGAATGCATTTTCTCTTAATCTAGAAGCCTAGCTTAGATTTTCATATCATATTTAGTTGAGAAGCCTAGCTTGCTTTTGCGTCCATCATTGGAGCATTATTTTAATTAGTAAAGATGATTGGCAATGATACTAGGCCAATGTAAATAGATTAATTTTGTTCGACATTGCTAACAAGGATACATGAGTATGTAAACCAACATAATGGACCTCGTTGAATTAGGGAGGATCCACCCTTTTGAAGCTAGACTAAACAATCACTACTTGAGTCTATATGTTACGAATATAAATTATACAAAATAACAAATAAATATAAAAATAAATAATCAAGTAAGGATTATGTTAAATAGTCATTAGTTAAGTAAAAAGGCACGTCCAAAAGACATGCCCAATCATGAAATGACACCTGCTTAGGTATATAAGCGGGTCCTCATTATAACATTGAGAATCACTTGTACATTTCTATATATAATAAAATATTACTTGCAAATACATTTGTGTATTTTACAATCTAAGTCAACAAGCTATCGGTTTTGTTGCTTCAGTGGTATCAGAGCCATGTCGTACAATATAATCATGGGAGTCCTTGAACGTTGTTCACTGCACAATATGCCGTTAAGTTTTCACCTTAAATACGTTGAGTAGTTTAGTAATATTCAAGAAAAGCTTCAGCAATGGGAAAAATCATATGCAAAAACTAAAGCACGTTTAAGGGAAATCGATAATAAGGAAGATCATTGGAATGCAAAAAGTTGGGATGAAAAGGATGTTGCCTTGTCTATTAAGAGTGTGTTCGCTGAAGAAGAAGACAAGTTGCATACTAATGATCTAGACATTGATGTTGTGATTACTCCACCTAGCAAGGATCTGTTGGGAAATGGTAGAATGTTTCGTGTAGATGGCCATGGAAATATTGAAGAGCCAACCACAAGAAATTGTGCAAACAACTTCCAACAAAAACTTGGATGGAGAGAACGAAGATGTAAGCAACTTTGATGAAGCCCTCATTGAAACCTCAGAGATACAGGAGGATTCTGAAAATACCAATTCCGAAGGAAATCCATTGAAGATGTAGAAAAAGTAGTTTCTCTCTTGAAAAAGAGCATGCAAGTCGAAGAGCTCATAGCCAAAGTGGAAACTCTAGATTTGAATTTAAATAAGAAGTTTGTAGGCAAGGTCATTAATACCCCAGCTGCTAAAATGAAGCAAATAATTAGTTCTCTTTGGTGGGAATTCAAGCAGCCTAGTTATGTGCCAAGTCCTTGTGAATTGAATTCCCTTATTTCAATCATGCATAATAAAGGCGAGGTTAAGCTGGAGCTGTTCATAAGTTTAATTGAAGAGACCATAGAAAACCATGAAGGATTGGTTGATAATTCCATGTTGAATACTCTGATTCAATATTTGGGTTATTTTGAGAGAGCCAGAGAGATTACTAACGAAGAATATGCGTCCTTCTACAAGAGTCTCACTAATAACTGGGAAGACCACTTGGCATTGACCGTGAAGCATTTCTCTGTGGAGGATCAGTTGGAGTTCAAGGCTATTCCCTTTGTTCCCAAAAGGGCTCTGTTTGATCTGTTTGACATTGGGAATAAGCTAAACAACATTAAGCTGTATGTGAGAAAGGTTTTTATAATGGACAATTGTGAGGAACTTATTCTTGAATACTTGGATTTTGTGAAAGGTGTGGTAGACTTTGATGATCTGCCCCTCAACATCTCAAGGGAGATACTGCAACAAAACAAGATTCTGAAGGTGATCAGAGAGAATTTGGTTAAAAATAGTATTGAAATGTGTAACGAGATTGCCGATAACAAAAATAACTATGCCATTCGTTTCGAGGATTGCACTGGTCCAGAGACTGTGATTAAGTACATGACCGACAGTATGCTTCTTAGAGAGATTTTAGTTAATGAAGAACTATCTTAGTATTCAGTAGTCATGCTTGATGAGGCCCACGAAAGGACAATTCACACAGATGTGTTGTTTGGACTCCTAAAGCAGTTGGTTAGACGCAGGTCTGATCTTCGGTTATTCGTCACCTCTGCCACTCTAGACGCTGATAAATTCTTAGGATATTTCTAACTGCAATATATTCACTATCCCATGAAGGACTTATCCGGTAGAGATACGGTATACCAAGCAACTGGAGAGTGACTATTTGGATGCTGCATTGATCATGGTCATGCAAATTCACTTGACATAGCAGAAGGCGATATTCTTCTCTTCTTAACTGGACGAGGAAATTGATACTGCATGTCAGATTCTCTATGAGCAAATGAAAGGACTTGGAAAGAATGCTCTTGAACTCATCATGTTAAAAAATTGTATATTGCAGAGCAATGGAACACAAAAATATGCAGAAATATACAAACACATAAAACATATGAAACAAGAGAGACAAATATATGTGGTTCACCCAACATGGGCTACGTCCACGGAGAAACAACCAATCCTTCCTTTATATTATCCACAACAAAATGAAGAGACAACCTACAACAGATCTGCTGTAATATTCTCTACTCTCTTACATTGTCCCCTTTTCTTTTTCTCGCTCAGAATACACACACACAACCACAATGCAATTCCCTCATATGAATTGAGGGGTTGCCTTCTAGAGAAAAAAACCCTAAATTAAACATAACTTTTACCGCCAAGTTATCTACCTAAGGAATGGCCCAGATTGACTACAAAATTACAATATTCTACAAGGCAATTTTACGGGGGACAAGTCCCCTGCACCCCTTGCATGGAGGGGTGTACAATCTTCCTAAGGTATACACCCGATTGAAACTAAGACCTCTAAATCATGATGATAATCAGGCACCACACCCAACACATCATCTTGCTGGTATACAGTGTGCTTCCTAGTGAGATGTAATCAAGAATTTTTGAGCCTGCTCCTCCAGCTAAAAGAAAAGTGGTTGTGGCCATAAATATTGCAAAAGCTTCTTTGACCATTGATGGAATATACTATGTTGTTGATCCTGGCTTTGCTAAGCATAATGTATACAATCCAAAACGTGGCTTGGATTCGCTGATTCCCTGCAACCTTAACCGAGCCGATCATGCCCAAACATCGTGCCTCCGGACTGTGCTGTTTGCGACCTATGTCCCCCGCTGTTTTTTTTCTTCTTTCTCACCGAAAAGTTGTTCTAGTCAACGATAACCCACATAACAATATCCACGCTCCACATATCGTGCCCTTCCGTCGTATTGTGCTACGGAAGGTCAATGAACACAAGTGAAGGTGACGTTGGTTCGTACGGGCCCAGGCAAAATATATATATTGGTTGTTTTGGAATTGCAAGAAGATGGAACTGTTGGTGCAATAGATGATCCTCTAGTTATTCTAGCCAACACCAGTTATTCTAGCCAACACGTCTCAACAATTTCTTCAACAAGGCTTGCTACTATTGATGGAAAACCTATAGTGGATGAGGTTCATTATCAGAGTACGTAGGTTGGAATAAGGTCAACTTTCTCCAACCCATCACCGTCCAATAATAGTGTTTCAACCTCCCCGTTTCCTCATCTTATCAATTCAACATATTCTGAAAACGATAGCATAAGCCTCACCGATGAACTTGAGCTTGATATCATTAACGAAAACCTCAAGGAAATCACGCCGGAAGAACTTGAAGAACTTGCTCGTTACATAGAATTGGAAAGAGGTGATAATAGGATAGAGGAAATTGGTGGTTTTCATTTGTTTCGACAAGAAGCAGTTGACAAAGGCGTTGTAAACACGTTAAATTTGATTGACATTGTTAGCAATGATACACACGAGTATGTAAACCAACATAATGGACCCCGTTGAACTAGGGAAGATCACCCCCTTTTGAAGCTAGACTTCACAATCATTGCTTGAGTCTATACCATTAATTGGCACAAGACATAAGAAGGCTAAAACCCCAAGAAAGGGAATCATGTCACAATAGTCACTAATGAGAAACCCCACATAGGGAAGGAGTGTGCTTGCCTAGGATATATATGTCAAAGAAGTTGGTATTTTCATATTTTTCTGTGTGGGTGAAGACACCAACATCTTCCATTTTTCTCTTCTTGAGCTATATATGTGTGTGTGTATCCCATTAAGTTGGTTCCCTTGTGTGTGTGTGTGTGTAAAGACATTAACATCTTCAACTTGGCTCTTGTCTAGCTACTAAAGTTCAATTTGGATTTTTATTACAACTAAGGAAAATTATACACTTGGTGAAGCAATTTTTTTTTCCTTGTAATGCATATCCAATGGAAACCCATTGGGTAATGCATATCCAGTATGAATAATTAAGAGCATATAACAATCAATAATGGAGATAAATCAGTTATTCAACAAGATATCCTGCAAGACAAATATAATTAGACTAGTGCCAGATATACTTGCAAGAAATATATTCTCACAAAGAAATCCACAATACTTGCAAATATGATATATCCAGAGGATCAACAAGTTGCACAATTAGAGAAGCGGCAACGAAATAGGTTAGTGAACCACACAAGAGATTATATATAACTTTGAGATATGAGCATTGAATGGATTTATAACTTGCAAGGAAATAGAGCTTGTACTTTAAAGTGATATATGCTCAATTATGATGAAATAACATTAAAGGGCAACTGGCAAGAGCATGTAAATGAACAAGTACAAGAATATTAATCAAACACTTGCAAATTGAATGAAATGCTCATAACCTAACTTATAGAATAATTAATTATGTGAAAGATGCAGACAATTGTATGTGAAGTGTGTAAGGCAAGTGGTATTGGTAAATTTTTATTAAATGTCTAATCTAAGGTTTGACTTCCTTTCAATTCCTTCAACTTGGTATAGACTAAGGTTGTTGCAAGAAGGCTAGGTGAGGAGGCCAAGGCCTCATTAACGCTACCCCCTTAGGTCTTCAATGCAACTCGCATGCCTTCATTCCTAAGGCCCAGTTCGCCCACGCTTGGTATGGCCCAATGAGTCCACAGTGGTATGGCTTGCATGGTCCAATAATAAGCAACACCCGATGGTTAGCAGTGCCAGATGGTTAACAATTCACAATGGTTAGCATGGCCCAGGGTGGCCCGGCGACAACAGATCACATGACCCAGAGTGGCCTGGTGACAACGATTGGCTTAGCCCAGGGTGGACCACTCAGTGCCAGTTGTTTGTACGACCCAGGGTGTCCCCTGACATGATGATGCATCTTACTATGGATGTACTTTGTATCTCAACTGAACAATTGATGAGTATTTAATAGAAGAAGAAGAATTGAATTTCGGGTTTTCCCCCTTGTGGGGTTTTGCCTTGGCATTCAACCAAATCATGGTGTTCATACTTATCTTCTGTTGCTCCTTTTTGTTCCGCTGCAATAATGATGTAATTGTTCTTTATATATAATTTCTAACGATGTTTAAATGTTATGGGGTGAATGTAATATGCAAATGATGAAATGCAATTATCTAAAGTAAAGAACAATTAAGTCCCAAGGAAATTAACATGGTATCAGAGTTGGGTTGAATTAAAGTGATGTATATCATCCCTTGAAGACACCAATATATCAAGTAGAATGAAAGATGTTGGAGACCTAAAAGAAAGCTAGGGTTTGAAGGAAACCCTAGGAAATACTATTCCAACAAGAGTAGTTAGGGTTTTATAGATATCATAAGGTTAGGGTATGGAAGAAATCCCCTGAAGTGTGCTTAGAAAAGGGCATGGATATGAAAGCCTATCATGATCAATAAGAATTTATTTCAGTGCACATGATAGATTCAGTGTAACCCTAGATGGGCCAATCTCAGTTGGGCCTGGTTGTTGACGAAGACGATTGAAAATATTGAAGGCAACATTGGCATATGGATGATGAACATAATGACTCTTGAAGGTTGGTTCAAGGAGGAGTTGATCATCTCTAGTTAAATATAAGTACCTTATAAACTTATATTATTTCTTAATAACACTACTCTTGTTTTGATCCTTCCTACATGAATATTTGAGTACTTGAATACTTCTAATTGCTGATGAATATATGATAAGAAAATTCTTCTTGAGGATCATTTGGATACTAAATGGTGCAGGAAAAGATAACTAGTGCAGGAAGAAAGTTGATGCAGGAAAGAGGAAGCTAGAACATGGAAAGAAGCCTGATGCAAATCTATTCTGGAAGCTAGTGAAAAGTATTTTGGGCATATGCAAGATGACTAAGTGTATATGCTACTAATTGCTAAGGTATCAAAATATTACGAGGTATGTGTAGTATAACATAATTGGTACAATGATATGTTTCGATTTAGATGCAATATCAAGATGATAAGTTAAGCCTAGAGGTATGACAAAATATCACCTTGAGCACATATGTAAGTTTGATTCTTGGTACATGTGATATATCAATGCACTTCATAGTTTAAATTTCCTTGATATTCGATCATTAACCTTGACACATACTAACCTGATTATGTTGTTAGTGCTTATAATGAGCACGCTAACCTTGATGGCAATAATGTGGTTGTAAGATTGATATTCAAGATCTACTGACTATCTCTTTGATTGATCTTGATAAGGTGTAGCTGCTATGATGAAATAACAACATAATAAATTTGACAATGTGAGAAATCAGAGGCGCTCACTTAATGGTATTAGAATATGATGATTGTATAATGATTTGATATTATATGACATTAACCCTTGATGAATGATTGATGACTTATAGATTGAATAAGTTGATGATGACTTGTCTTGATAGTGGTATATATATGATAACTTGATATCATTTGACTTCATGATCTAATATGTGACAATCTTGTATGAAGTGATATGACGATGACCTAAAGAAAGCTATGATCTTGATGCATTAATGATGACTGAAGAAGCTTTCCATTCAGAAGGAGAGACCCATTATGAGATCCCGACACCTATTATTATTTGCATAATGATTGCAAACTTGGAGACTACCTCAAATACTTTGAGGTGAATGAATAGGAGATCCATGATTGCAAATTGAAGCAAGTCTTCTGGACCTGGAATGATGAATATATGATGTTGTTGAAGGTATGTATTTGGTAATTAATTTTATGAGCTAATATTTCGTTGTTGACAAGACTAGTTTACCCCAGGCAGTTTCGAGATCCACTTCTCATATAGAGGTGTTTTGGCATTGATGGATTATTGTTGCTAGATCTGATGGATCCTTGCGCTAATGCACCCAAAGCTAAATAGAGTCCATACATATATATAGCTGGGACAAAGGCATTGTCATGGATTGAGAGAACGCTGTTGTATGAGACAAGCTTAGGCATGTGGTTTCTACCTCCCTACATGAGAGGGAGAAAGGATGAATACGATATTCTTTTCTTTATGATATGAATTTTCTCTAACATAATATTTGATTTGATGTCCTATATGAAGAAGATAATAGCAGCATGTTGCTCTAAAGTACTGCATAAGGCAATATCTTTAGTGAGCTGTTTGAGCGAGTACTAGATATGAGCACTTTGATATGATCTTCAGAGTGAAGCTTGGATTGATGGATGTGACCTTCCTGGGCAAGGGCCCCGAGTGATCATGGACATTGAGCTATGCTATTCCTCTCCCAAGGTGAATAATTTAGCCTTAAGAGCTCTTGGGGTTGAGGGAACTCTACATAGTATTGATAGAGTATACCCCAGTTGGCATCTAGTTTCCACCCATCTGGCTAATGGGTGCTGGCTGCTTGAGTTAGGCACGATCCTTACCATTTATGGTAAGTGGCATCCTGCTCAAGCTAGAGATGCAGGTGTTCTATCACTGACTCTTGAGGGCCAAGTTGGGAATATCAACAGACAATAAGATAGGCCCGATCCTTACCATTTGTAGTAAGTGGTATCCCTCCTATTGTCACCAAGCAGTAGGATAGGCTCGATCCTTACCTCATAAGGTAAGTGGCATCCCTCCTATTTTCTATGGATTCCGGGTGGTAGCATAGGCTCCCTGATGATGACGATTTCGAGTAGTAGCAGAGGCTCCCCGATGTTGATGTTTCTGGGTGGTAGCATAGGCTCTTTGATGACGATGATTCTCAGTAGTAGCAAAGGCTCCCCGATGTTGATGTTTCTGGGTGGTAGCAGAGGCTCCCCGATGAAGATTCTCCCAGGTGGTAGTAGAGGCTCTCCGATGGCGATTTTCCTGGATAGTAGTGAAGACTCTCTGATAATGATTCTTTTGAGCAATTGGTTCCTTAGACTTCGAGCTGAGTATATTCTTGGTATTGGATCTAGGATGGTAGTTAGAGCTCCCTTGCGGTGATTATTCTTTAGATTTTAGGCTGTTCAATGGATGGACATGGGAAAAGATGATCCGAGAGAAGATATGACTTGATGAAAATGATGATTCTATTTCAGATGACCGAATTGATTATTGGATATAAGGTGGAGGTAGGATGCTCCCCTATGATGATGACTGAGTTAATCTAGGGTGGCATCCAGAGCTCCCTTATGATTCTTCTTCTTCTTCTATTAGATCGATATTTTTCAACTGATGACCAAAGGAAATTAAGACTAGATGGATGTTTTGTTGATATAGCTGAGATAAAAGTCATAAAGTTAGATAGGGTTTGGAGGGCTGATATTCCCTACCATTGATTATGGATTCCTCTTATTTTATGAGATGATATGAGATGGGTCTTATCGATAATACAACTATCTATCAATATTATGATTCAAATATGTTCATTCGAAATATGTCATGATGTAACTATGATGAGATATCCTAGATGAGGCTTATGATGGAAATGTGAATTCCTCACTAACTAAAAGGGAGTGTTGAAACTAGGACAGCGTCGGGAATAATTTCCAAAAGGAAACCCTTTTTCCCCAAAAAAAGTTTAAATGGAATAAAAGAAAAATATTATTAAAGGAAAATTTAATTATGGCTCAAATCAATCATGGTCTTGGAAAATATTTTGGAAAATATTTAACAATTATTATTTGAATTATGTTTTATAATTCGACTAACCATATTAAGTCTGCCTTGTCTATTGGAGGGAGAATCATTTTTTGAAATCCAAAATTTCTTCAAGTCCACCTCTTCCAATGGCCATGGCCCTTCACACTTGAAAAATTTTATATGTACCCTATTGTATTGATCTTCAATTAGTGATTTGGGATGGCTCATATGGTCTGATATTTTCAGATAATATGAGGTGGCACAAGTCTTCGCATTCTAGCTACAGGTCTTCTATTACGTTCTTGGCATAGCACAAGATTATTAACAAAATCTTACAATTGTGTTCTTGCTCTCGTTCTATATAATAGATATGGTTTCACTCCTGTGATTGGATATGGTCTCTCTAATAAATATGGTCCCGCTCTTTTATTGGATGGATATAATCTTGTTCTATGATTGGATATGGCTTCACTCTCCTAAGTATGCTCTCACTCTGCCACAGTGATCTCGCTCTGCCTCAGTGTACTCTCACTTTGCCTCAGTATGCTCTTGCTCTGCCTCAATATGCTCTCGCTCTTCGTATGATCTCACTCACTGTATTGGAATTTGATTTCACTATTGTCTCATGATAAGATATCTGCATGATATGAATATAACAATACATGATATCGCTTCGTAATGGTCACACATATATGTGAGTATGGATTTATCTGTAATCTTGTTGGCATCGATACATAACATTAAGTATGGCCCAGTTCACCCACGGTTGCTATAGTCCAGTGAGTCCATGGTATGGCCCACCTGGAAATTAGTCAGCAATGCTCAATGGTTAGCATGGCCTAGGGTGGCACGATGACAACACTTGGCATGGCCCAGGGTGGCCCATTTAGTGACAGTGGTTCGTACAGCTCAAGGTGGCCCATGATGTGATGATGTATCTTATTATGGATGTACTTTGTATCTCAGTGGAACAATTGATGAATATCTAATAGAAGAAGAATAATTGAATTCTGGGTATTCCCTCTTGTGGGATTTTTCCCTAGTCTCCAACCAAATCATGGTGTCTCTATTTGTGCATGCTTTTCTTCCGTCACTCCTTTTTGTTTCGCTGCAATAATGATGTAATTGTTCTTTCTATATAATTTCTAATGACGTTTAGATGTTATGAGGTGAATGTAATATGAAAATAATGAAATGCAATTATATAAAGAAAAAAACAATCAAGCCCAAAGGAAATTAACAAACTTTGACCCACATCTTCGGCTTGCGAATTCAACCCTATAGTTTATGCAGAAACCCTAACTTCTTCGCACATGTGAGAGAAAATAACCCAAAACAATTTTTCCTTCTCCTTGGCTTCCTCTTGCTTCCTTGTCCTTCGCTATGATTTTCTTGAATGTTTCCAACTTCAGATCTAACTTCTCCTTGAGAGATTGAATTGGTTTCCAAATGAGGTTGAATATGCTTCTATTTATAGGCTTTTTATGAGGTCATATGCCCTTCTTTAGGCCGACTTGTCTCTTCTAGGGCCGACTTGTGCTTGGAGGCTCATTGGAGTTTCTAGACTCAAAATCAATGTCTTTTAGATGTTACAACTTGCCCAAAAGGGTCTTGTACATGTGACAAAGACTCTCTTGACTCATGAAAAATATTCTTTTGACATGAAAAACCCTAGAATCATGAAGAACATGTTTGACTTGGATGAATTTTAAAATGAAGCATGAAACCCATGCTTAAAATAATATTTTTCTTTCTTATTTTTATTGTAACATAAAAATATACATAATGCTTTGACTACATTGAAAATTATGAAGACAAAAAACAGTTACATTTTCCAACACTTCCTCTTAACTAGTGAGCTATTCATAATTGTACAACCTGTTGGGAATCACGATTTCCATTAGACCAAAACCCGCAGGTGTTAGTGAACGATCGCATCGCCAAAGATAAGGATCCATGAGAGGCGGTTAGTCCATGTCCCGAAACGCACAGAGAGTGTTGGTTTATCCAATGTCCAACAATCTCCTCCCCAACGCGAGCCAATAGTGTATCGAAATCGTGACCTACGCTCTGAGACCACTTGCTGGGAATCACGATTGTCGTTAGAAAAAAACCCGTAGGTGTTAGTCAACGTTCATATCGCCAAAGATAAAAATCCACGAGAGGCGGTTATTCCATGTCACAACACATACAGGGAGCGTTGGTTTATTCAATGTCCAACACAATCGATACAAGGTTATTCTCAAATTGGAGAGTTCTCATAAGAAGAGGTGGATTGGTAAGCCATGTTTAAGCATCAACATCATGGCCACCATTGTAAACATACTAAGGCTTGAACTTGACAAGCACTTTCTTATACAAGAGCATAGTGTTGGGAGGATTTACGTCAGATACCACACTACCTCTACAAGGTACATAACCCATCCAGATGTTCACTAGGTTTGTCCTTTTAGGAACATTCTTGTCTTGGATTCCCAATACTCAAAGAATATCGGTCCTCTTTGAAAACTCTTGTCTTTGATATTTGTCTAATCCTGAAGGAGTGTCAGTCCACTTCCTATCTTGGATTTTCTATCCTCAAGGAAATATCATATTCTTATCCAATCCTCCATTCTCCATTCTCCCTTCATGGCCTTCACTTAGATGTATGATTGTTAGTCCCAACCTTCACTTAGATGTACGATTGTTAGTCCTGGACTTGTCCATGACACATGAAGAATATAATACAAATGTGATGTTTATCACCACTCCCTCTCAACTAGAGAGGAGATCCGTATTCTCACTTAATTTAGGGAATATATCCTTGCTTTTTCACAATGATAAAGAGACTTCATACTCCCTCTAAAGTATAGAGGAGATTTTTTTTTACTTCCTTTCAATTGGGAAGTCGTAACCACAAGTTCTCTAGCTTGTTTCCATAAGTGTATTAACTACCAGTTCTTCATGGAGATTACTGCATGGCACCTTATTTCCTTTGTATCTCATCATATTAAGCTTTCTTTCTTTGTAGAGCCATATTTCCCCTTCAACATTGTGACAGGATTCATGCCATAAATCTTGCATATCACTTTCCTCTACCCATCTTTAATGAAGGCATTATATTGAGCCTTTTCAAACTTCAAGCTAGTCATAGCTCCCTCTTAAAAAATGAAAGTGATCAAGTTATCTTCTTGCATTGCTACCTTCCAATCCCAAGATGATGATATAAACATCTCGAGTTTACAATACTTTAAGGATTACCGAAAATAATCACTCAATCCATATGTTCTTGGAATCGAGTTTTAACACCAACAATTGAACTTGCTTCAATTGTCACCATGCATATCTTCAACATCCTTTTAGGTAGAAAAACAATATGTCAGTTAGATAACCAAAATATTAAATAACATAATTACCTTATCATGATGTCCCTTTCATCAAAGTATTTGCTTATTTGAGTATTTCTATATCAACATCCTTTTGCATGATCCATCTCCATGTTGTACAAGAATCGTTCTTCATGCATTCATATTAATCAGGGTGCCCACGGATAAAACTTGATTACCATGTTACATCATTTTCCTTGGAGTTGTCATTGTTAGCTCCCTTTATTTCTTCTGGATACTATACTTGATGTTTATCAATATTGTCAGATTTGTGCCTTGCAAACTTGTGCGAGAGTCTTGATCTCCATCCATTCCAAAGCATGTCAAATTTCTGATTTAGAACATATGCAACCATATGACATACTTACCGAGTAAACTTTTATATCCAACTCTTTTTTTTGCAAGATTCTTGTTGATATGAACCTTATCCTAAAGAAGAGTTACTTAAATATGCATACCTTTGCTTCCATATAATCATCTAGCTATCCTTTCTTGAACGAGCTTGCTTCTTGTACCTATCGAAGTTATGTTCCTTCTCAGAGGAACATAAAGAATTTTGTTATGCCCTTCATACTGCAACTTGACCATCCGCATTCCTTCATCCTTCATAAGTATTGTTTCCATACTAGATGGAATATATACTAGTCATGTCATAATTATATTTCCAAGAACCTTCCAAAATGATGGTTCTTATAGGATCTTGATGATCCTTCTTTGCAAAATGACTACCTCTAACATGATGTTAAAAAATGCTTGGATGAACAATAATATGCAATATGGTTCCAATCTTCTCATTCCTTTTAAACTAGATGATCTTTCCCAAAGAAATTAGTCAAGTAGATTCTAAATTTTCTACTACCATATTCTTTTATCTATGATGTAATGTGTTATCACTCAGAAAAATGAAGCATCATTTGACAAAGTCATATAGGTTCATGTGTCAAAGGTAGGGTTATAGGGTTCCTTTTTCATTACTTGGTCAAGGAAATTTTTTAATTTTTCTTATTAAGCTTACCCTAAGGTCTAAACCCACTCTCTTTCAAATCCCCTCATGTCACATCACTCATAATTTTTTGACAGTTTTCATTTCCCAAGGTTTTAACACCGAAATGGTCGTTTTAGCCAAGAAACCACAGTTTCGTAGCGAAATACATTCAGAAATTTCACTTTTCGCTACGAAACAACTGATACTTTCGTAGCGAAAACAACCAGAGATACACTAGGAATGCAACGAAAGTGAGGTTTCCTGCCTGTCTTGTCAAATTAGCTGTTAGGTGTGAGAAAATCATTTGAAAGGGATAAGTTAGATGCCATTCGAGTCAGTTAGGGTAAATATCAAGGTACATGGTCAGGGCTGAAGTCATCATCACCATTTTAAGCATGTATGAGTAATCATTGTGTTATGAGTGGGCATCGAGCTTCAAAATATTTCCAAATGAAGTCATTTATCATTCTTCATTCCTTCTTTGCGTGATATCGAGTTCTGGAGAGCATTTTATTAAGCCAAAGTTGTGGTTGGTATTTTCAAAGGTTGCAGATATCAGTGATCAAGCGAGGCAGAGAAGACACTAAAGAAACTATGGCTGCAAAAAGAAAGGCAAATAAGGGTGGCCAATGTCTTAGATATGAGTCATTAGATATGAATATGATCAATGAAGACCCAACAACTATAGAAGTCTTCAGAAGGACAGGATGTTTACAGTTTTGTGAAAGACTACAAGGCTACCATGTACATGTTTCCAAAGAGTTTGCTCTTAATTTCAATGGAACAACTACTAAAGTGGGGATGTTGAATCTCACCATTACACTAGAGGTCATTGTAGCAGCAACAGGGATTCCAAGGGGACAAGAGAAATGGTTTAAAGGGTTCAAATTCAACATGGAGGAGTGCAAAGAGTTTATCAAGCCAAAAAATAGTGAAATGGACCTTACAAATGCCATTCCAAGGAGCTGCATGAAGGATAACTACTCAAAGTCACTGCTTATCATCCAGAAATATTTCACTTGTGAAGGGAGATACCATAAAGTCTATTCTTACCATTTCAAGCTTCTCTTACACTTCGCTGGTAAGATATCTCTTGATCTGCCTTTCTATTTGCACAGAAGTTTAACAAAAATGGTAGATAAGGTCCAAGAAAAATCTGAAGGAAGTGAAACCTCATTGTTTCATCATGGTTTAATAAAATCGCTGGTTTTAGATGAGCTCCAAATACTAGGCAGAGACTGGTCTTATTTCCTATTTGTTAGTGGTTTTGAAATGGATACCCTTACTCCTACAAGAGCTCCTAAACCTAGGGGTATCCCATCACCTTTAGTGGCATAACAAAGTGAACTAACAAGAGTAGAGCAAAGTGAACCAGTCATGATGGAAACAGAGCAATTTGCAGAGTTTTGATACACCCACTGTCCCACCTGCAAAACAAAAGTCAATAGTGACTAGACCTGCAAAACAAAAACAAGTTGTGAGCAAGCAAGGAAGCAAAAGGATTACAAGGAGTCAAACATTGGCTTTAGAAGACAAAATAGTGGCCAAAGGCAATTTAGAATACATACTACATGCCATTTATATTGAAGAGACTCTTATAGTTCAGGCTGAGGATATAGATGAAGGTGGACAAAAACTCAAGAAGGCTAAAACTGCAAAGAAGTTAGAGTTTGAAGGTGAAGATGCAGGTTTTATGTTTCAGGCTAGGAAGCCCATGACAAGGCATGCTAGAGAGATGTTGGAGAGCAGTAAAGAGGTTCATCCATCTACTGACACAGTCCAGCCACCACAAGACATTATTGATCTTTCATCACCTGCAGAAAAAGATCCAGTTAGCAAGCCAAAGAAAGGAAAGGAGAAAGTAGTGGAAAAAACATAGTTTTAACTCCTTGAAGAAAAGTTGAAGTTGGCTAATCATGAAATAGCTGTCATGAAGAAGGAGGCAAGGAAACATAATATACATAATATTCAGTTTGAAAAGATGAAAGAGGTTTGGGAAGAGAAAGTTAACACTGTATCAAAGACCCTAGACAACACACGACAGTTAATCAAATGGACTAAGCCATTGAGGAAAGAAGTCAAACATGTCAGAATAATGAACTTGCATTTGAAATCTACCAACATAAAATTTAAGGATCAGGTTAAATACCTCCAGGAACAACTAGAACTAATCCATGAAGAGTTGGAGAAGAAAGGCCTAAAAATGACAGTAGTTGAGGAGCCAATAGCTCAACTCATCATCAACGAGGAAGAAAACCTCAAGACTCATAGTTTGAGCTGGTTTATGTTTTTAAAGGTCAATGGCATGTTGGAAACAAGTTTTTTACAACTGGAAGGCATATTTTTGAAGCTAGACAAAAATCTAGAAAAATCACAGTTTTCATTAGTTTCATAGTGTTTCCTAGGCTTGAAGCCAAGAAAACGCTACGAAACCACATGTAGCTTTCTTTTTGTATTAAAAAACCACTTTGGGGAGCTTCCAGGAGGAGGAAATCACATGGAGGATGTGTCAAGGCATGATTAAGACAATACAAAAGGAAAGAGATAGAAATTTTGATGGCGAAGGGCATTTTTGTAATGCTACGAAACTATCATACTTTCGTAGCGTGCTGTTTTGAAGCTTTATGAGCAGGTTTTAGGGAAGTTTTGGATAGGGGGATACCTTCAAAGGGTCAAAGCACTATGTCAGCAGTCATCCATGACTTGAAGACTACGAAATGAAGACAACTCATTAGCCAAACCATTCGTTGAAGATAAGGACTAGTTTTCCTTAAAAATAGGGTTTGTTTCTAGATTTGGAGGAGGCTAATTAAGATGTCATGTAGTGATGAGTCCCATCACACCCTATTCGAACATGTGAAGCAATAGTTGTCAAATATATAACTGTTTTAGGAGATAAGGTTGTTGATGTAATAATGAACAATTCGAGTCCTATTAGGAAAAGGACTCTATTGTAATGTAGCTGTCATTTTCTCATTAAAGCATATTTTTTCTTGTTATGCAAGGCGTCATTAGGAAAAATTCAATGGATCTAGCCTAGAGGCAGATCATCTCTCATGTAACAAGTCTATTTAAGAGCAGATATTCAAATTTTCCGAAGGTTGGAGATTTTTTGGCAATATTGCAACTTTATGTAACTTGACTGTTTGCAGTAATACAAAGGAATTTTACTTGACCAACCTGAGATTCTCATGGAGTTTTTAGTGCTTACTTGATTTATACTTCCAATGTGTACCATTTGCAGTGGTTTTCATCTTTAATACTCAGAATTCATAGGTGTATGCTCTGACTTCCTTTATTGATGAATTGGCTGTGTTATTTTATGTTTCATGTGTGATTTACCTCTGCTAAAAAATCTTACCCGCCTCAGCTTTCATGTCAAGTGAAATTACCACTGAACAACTGAACTTGTTGACTCCATAAGCCCAATGATTGCATACTTATACTCTTTTCAATCTATACAAATCACAAGCAAGTTATTTTCCAAGTAGATTTAGCCATATAGATACATCTTTATCAAATATCATTAATCCCTTTGAGAGAGCCCTCTCAGACTGAAGAGGCTAAGCTTCTGTTACAAGTTGGTTTGAAACAGTTACATGAAGTTGTCCATTTAGCAGCCTATCAGGTGAAATTTTGTGATAAGACATTGCTTTTACAAAAATCAATACTTATTATGGAGAATGAAAAAATGCATGCTACTCTACTTTCTACTTAATAAAAGAAAGACAAATTTGATAAAGAACCTGATAGAGATGGGGCTTCCTTCAATAGTAGAAATCCTTTGGATCTTCTCCTTTTGGCTTTTTTTGAGGTTCTCCCTTTTTTCCAACTATGTGAGCTTCACTTCTTTCCTTTCTTTTGTTGTTCTTCTTGTTTGGACAATCCCTCTTAAATTGACCATACTCATCGCATCCAAGGCATTGAACCTTGTACATATTAGAATTTTTCTTAGAATTTCCAAGCTTCCCTTTCTTTAACTTATTGTACCTTGCAATAAAGGCTTATGACATTTTATTTGATTATGTTGGCCAAAGTTGTCATTGATGTCAATATGGCATTGTTGAAAAGCATGATGATGTCGTATGAATGACAAGCATGCATGCTAATAAAAATACTAAAGCCTTGTAAGAAGATGAAACCCTAGATGTAACCTTAGGTGCTAATTCAAACAATAGCTCGATATAGTTATACTTAAAAAATTCCAAAGTAAACCTAAAAGCCCTAGAATGTACCTTTGTAGAAGTGAAGCCCTAACTATTGATGAAGCCCCAGCGAAACCTTAATTATTAATGTCTACTCGTTTTTACAAATCATAAACATTAAACCCTAAAAATTTTAACTCCTAAACACCTATGCAAGCATCATATACCTATGCACTTTACCATATATATGAAATGACCATATATATGAAATGAATTTGCTTAGTTCCTAAACACCTACGCAAGCATCATATACCTATGCACTTTACATTACCATATATATGAAATGACTTTGCTTAATTCCTAAACACCTACCAAACATATACATATGCACTTTACCATTACCATATACATGAAATGACTTTGTTTAATGGCAGTAAAACATGGCATACATGTTCCCTATGACAGAAAATGCATAATTGCAGCATGTACATGGAAGATGGGATACAATGGCAGACAAGGTCTTTTACATGGCAGACAAGTTTTTTGATGAGATACAGTACTTGCATAGCAGACAAGTTTTTTTGCAAAGTTTTTATATGGTACATCTTTCACATGGAAGACAAATGTAATGTATACATCACATGGCGGACCATATAAAATTTGATGCTTTATTGAAATACACATGATGTGCTAACATTGGTATAACCTTAGTGCAATAACTGATTATATTACTATATATCCCAATTGTAACATGGAAATCCCTTTGAAAACAAGTTAAGGTTGTATGCCATACACAATAAAGTTGTTTTCTGTATATGGATTAAAACCATCTTCCATATACGAATTAAAGATATCTGCTAAAAATTAATTAATATAAGGTCGGATGCACACACAAAAAATAAGGGAAATTCAGGTTGGCTCGCCAATAGTCGCGTCTCTTGAAATAGGGGCAAACTACTATAAATACAAACACCGAATCCTTAGTTTTGGATGAAAAATTCATCAAGAACTGTGAGAGAAAGATTCAGACCCGAGATTAAAGGAATTCTCATCTGTGAATATAGGCACTGGTCTGAGGCATACATGTGTGGAATATATGCTCTAGTCTTGAGGCATACTTTTGTGGAATATATGTGTTGATTTGAGACACACTTCTGTGGGATATATGCAATGGTATGAGGCACACATTTTTGGAAATTATGCTGTAACTCGACCTGTGGAAAAATTTGTGATCAACAGTCTTATAAGTCTGGACCTGTAAAGTATTCACACTATAAATTTTGACTTGTGATGGCATAAAAGTGCATAAAAATGGCATAAAAAATTTAGAATATTTGGCATATTTTCAAGGCAAATTATTGGACTTTCTAAAGCTGTTTTAGAGCAGACTTGATGTTTTTGAAGGAAACTCTTGAAGGTGTATTATAGTCATATCTGAAAGATCCTTTTTGAAGTAGATTTGAAACAATTGGGGCAACTTTCCTTCTTTTGAAATAGTTTGTAAGACATCGAGACAACTTTGAAGGCAACACTTAGAACCCAGTTGAATATTTTTGTAAGAGTAAATTTTTGTGGACATTTGGAAGTAAACTCATGTGACATTTTCTAGAGGCATTCTTGAAGGATTGAGTGGATGATTGATGTCCTTTAAGCCTTTGATTTTGAGGTAGTAAAGCATTACCTTACAATGAAGCCTTAAATAATAACTTACAATAGTCTTGAGAGAGCCTTATTTGAAATAACTTGTTTGGATAAAATCCTGGAAAATAACTTTGAAACAACTTTGGAGCGTTTTGAAGCAATATTGTGATTTGTTAAGCTTGGTTGTGTTTGGACCTAATTTTGGACCAGCTCTCTAGGAGGAATTAGTGGATATCTTGATGTATGACTTAAGCCCTCATGGAGTAGCCTTGAAGAATAATGTTTGGGTATCATGAAGAGTATTGGTGACACTTAAAGTTGTCATTGATGAACAGAGTGTATTAAAGATCTTTGAGGGAATTATTGAAGATATCGTTAGGGATTGTTGTAGAAGGCATTAAGGAATCCTTTAAGAACCATTCAAATTATCTTGATGAATTGAAGCATAGGGTTGGAGCCCTAGAGGATATGGTTCCTCAAGAAAATCAGGTTGGAGCTTGTGCCAATGGAGAGGGTTGGAGCCCTAGAGGTTTGATCCTCATAAAAAAGGTTGAAGCCTTGTGGAAGATAGGGTTGGAGCCTTTTGAAGTCCATGTTGGTGCTTGAAAACGTATAGGTTGGATCTTGGTAGATCGAATATTGGAGTCTTCATCTAGGGTTGGAGCCATAAGCATCATTATACCTAATTTATTGTAAAGAAGAGGATTGGAGTCCTCATTATTTCTGATTAATAAAATTATTTACTTTATATTTTTCATTTTTGTGTTCTAATTATAAGTGATCTTAACTGGTAAAAATAACAATTGAAAATAAATATTGATTCACCCCCCCTCTCAGTATTTCCAACAATTGGTATCAGAGCGAGTGCCTTCACTCAAAGCTTAACAAATTGAAGGTAGATCCTTAGAACACAAATGGAAAAGCCAAGTAAGAAAGCCTCCAATCCTTCTAAAGGCACTTCTTTTTCAACCATGAAAACATGAAGATAATCAAATTGGGAAAGCTCCATTGTTCAATGGAAACTTTTATATATGGAAGAAAAGAAAGAAGAATTTTTTAATGGCTCAAGATTTTGAAGTTTAGGAATCAATGATTACTGAAAGCATGATGGAAGAAGAATCCAAGCAATATAATCCAAAAGCTATAAAAGCAACCTTGAGTGGGCTACCAGATCTTATAAAGGCCAAAGTGGAAAAATGTTCATCGACAAAAAATATGTGGGACAAACTTCAAGATCTTCACTCAAAAGGAGAATTGATCATTACCTCCAATCAAGAAGATTATGGAAAGGAAGAAGGAAATCTAGAATTCATTAAGAAAGTTGAAAATAAGAAAGAAGACATCAAGGCCAAGGAAGTCCTAGAAGATGAATAAAATGAATAAGATCTCAAAGAAGATATCAAGGAAAAACTTGTAGCTGCCCTAGATGAGATAAGCAATTTGAAAAAGGAAAATGAGGAGCTCAATAAGTAATCACAAGATGGCGACCATGACCTTGACAAGCCAAGGAATGAAGTTGACCTATTCAAGCTTCAAGTACAAGAAAGAAATAAGGATCTCACCAAGCTTAAGGAGGAATTTAATCAAAACAAGAAAAGGAATCGTGAAGAAGTAATATCCATGACAAATCAATTGGATAAAGAAAAGAAAAGGAAGACACTTTGTCAAGACATATTGAACAAAGACACAAGGACTTGAACAAACTTGAAGCGAAAATTTGTCAATACAAGGAAGAGGTCTCCCCCCTTAAATCTCAACTGGAAGAATCAAAGTAATAAGCACAAGGAGATGAAAAGGTGATGGAATCTTTGGCACTCCTAGAAGGACAAGTGGATGAAGTAGAAAAGGAAAAAAATTCCATGACATGCCAACTTGAAGAAAAATATGAAGATATCTCCAAATTAAAATTAGATGTCACCTCACTTAAGGACCAATCATGTGAAGCAACGAGAATGAAGGAAGAAGTGGGGAAGCATCTAACAAAGAAGGATGAAGAATGAAAGATAATGAAAGAAGAAATTAATCTCATAATAAAATATATTTATCATTTGAAAAAGAGCCTAAAAGTCTCTCAAACCCTATATGACATCCTAAGTCATCAAATATCTCCTCTCGATAAATCAGGTCTTGGTTATGAAGGTGAATCCTCAAATAGAAATGATGCATAACCTAATGATTCAAACAACAAGGATGTAGAGAAGCTTGGAAATTTTTTTGATGACCCCAGTTCAAAAAAAAACAAGGAAAATAGTCAAGATGACATTGGAAGAAACCCTACTCCAAGAAGATATGCAGATGGTGTCAAGAATGCAAGAGGCAATAAATTTGATCAAAGAATCCAAATACAAAATGACTTCAGAAGTACATCAAGGATCTCCATCTTCCAGGTACCAAAGTATATTTTTTGGTTATTTCTATTCTTGTGCAAATTTTGGGCATATGGCAAAGGATTTTAGGGCATACCACAAGGAAAAATATAATGGCCCCCATCAGTCTTCTAGAAGCCATTTTTGTAAGAAAAATAACAAGAAAAAACATGATATGCGAAGCACTTGATGGAAAAAACATTGTGGAGACACCACATTTTCCATTGATGTTAAAGGGGGAGAGAACATTGAAAGGGAGAGAATATTTCCATCTATGAAAAAGGGGGAGATTGTCAGTCAAATTTGTCATTGATGTCAATATGGCATTGTTGACAAGCATGATTATGTCCTAGGAATGACAAGCATGTATTCTAATGAAAATCCTAAAGCCTTGTAAGAAGATGAAACCTTAGATATAACCTTAGGTACTAACTGCAAACCATAGTCCGAGATGGTTATGCTTGATTAAATGCCAAAGTACCCCTAAAAGCCCTAGAATGTACCTTTGTAGAAGTGAAGCCCTAACTATTGAATAAGCCCTAGCGAAACCTTAATTATTAATGTCTACTTGTTTTTATAAATCCTAAACATTAATCCTAAATCTTTTAACTCCTAAACACCTATGGAAGCATAATATACCCATGCACTTTACCATTATCATATATACGAAAATGGCTTTGCTTAATTCCTAAACACCTACACAAACATCATATACCTATGCACTTTACCATTACCATATATATGAAACGACTTTGCTTAATTCCTAAACACCTACGCAAACATATACATATGCACTTTACCATTACCATATACATCAAATGAATTTTCTTAACGACAGAAAAACATGGCATACATGTTCCATATGACATATAATGTATAATTGTAATATGTACATGGTAGATGGGATACAATGGAAGCCAAGGTATTTTACATGGCTTTGTGACTTGTAAAATATTCACACTATAAATTTGGACTTGTGGTGGCATAAAAGAGCATAACAATTTTATCAGTTCAAACCTGTAAAGTATTCACACTATAAATTTGGACTTGTGGTGGCATAAAAGAGCATAATAGTGGCATAAAAACTTCAGATAATTGGGCATATTTTTGAGGCATATTATTGGCATTTTTAAAGTTGTTTGAGAGCAGACTTGATGTTTTTGAAGGAAACTCTTGAAGGTGTATTATAATCATATATGAAGGATCCTTTTTGAAGTAGATTTGAAATAGTTTGGGAAGCCTGTAAAGACGTCCTTTTGAAAAAAATTGTAAGACATTGAAACAACTTTGAAGGCATCACTTAGAACACAGTTGAAGATTTTTGTAAGAGTAACTTTTTGTGGACATTTCGAAGTAAACTCAACTGAAATTTCCAGAGACGTTCTTGAAGGATTGAGTGGACGATTGATGGACTTGAAGAATTTTATTTTGAGGTAGTAAAGCATTACCTTATAGTGAAGCCTTAAATAAGAACTTACAATAGTTTTGAGAGAGACTTATTTGAAATAGCTTGTTTGGAGAAAATTTTGGAAAATAACCTTGAAACAACTTTCGATCATTTTGAAGCAATCATGATTTGTTCAACTTGGTTGTGTTTGGAACAGCTCTCTAGGAGGCATTAGTGGATATCTTGATGCATGAGTGAAGCCCTCATGGAGTAGTCATGAAGAATAATGTTCGGGTATCATGAAGAGTATTGTTGACAATTACTAAAAGTTGTCAATGATGTACAAAGTGTTTTGAAGATCTTTGAGGGAATTATTGAAGATATTGTCAGGGAAAGTTATAGAAGGAATTAAGGAAGCCTTGAAGAACCATTGAACTTATCCTGATGAATTGAAGCATAGGGTTGGAGCCCTGGAGGATAGGGGTCCTCAAGAAGATCAGGTTGGAGCTTGTACTAGTGGAGAGGGTTGAAGCCCTAGAGGTTGGATGTTATGCAACCATCTCACAAAATAGAAGAAAATATAGATCAACGACCTAGAAATCAACCTCTTCAAGGGGGAAACCTCCTTTAAATTACATAAATGAACAATTCTAGGATAGCATGATTCAAATGATAAAAACCTACTTTCTATATATAGGAGTCTAAGGGGTCCTAATATAATCAGAGCCTAAATAACAATAATAATGTAAGGGAAACAATAACAATAGTGGGCATTAGAAGAATTTTCAGCCTAAAAGTGGTCTCCTAAGGAAAAATAATAAAATGTTATGAAACCAACTCCAAAAATAGAAGAAAAGAGAGATCAATGTCTTAGAAATCAACCACTTCGATGGGGAAAGCTCCTTTAAATTACATAAATGAACAATTCTTGGATGATTCAAATGAAAAAACCTCCTTTCTATATATAAGAGTCCATGGGGTCACAATATAATCCTAGCCGACCTAACAATAATAATGTAAGGTAAAAGAAATAACAATAATAGGGCTTTATGGGGCACTATAATAACAATATGGGGACTACAGGGGTACAACAATAACAATAAGGGGGCTACACTAACAACAATAATGGACTACACTAACAACAATAAAGGACTACACTAGTAATATAGGAACCTAACATGCCCCTCTCCTTAAAAAAAGTGTAGTTCTCAACACTTGAGTAGCTCTGGATGCTTCTGTATAAAATTCTCATCCTCCCATGTGGAAAGTGCCATAAATGGGGCCATTTTTTTTGCAGTATGTAAGCAAGTGTTATACCACCATTCAGCCAGAGGTAACCACTTGAACTGTTGTGTTTTTCTATCAGATACAAAACAACGAAGATATCCTTCCAAACATTTGTTCACTATCTCAGTTTTCCCATATGATTGAGGATGATAAGATGAGCTATGGGCTAGTTGAGTACCCAAACAAGAAAATAATTCTTTCCAAAAATTTCCAGTGAAAATGGGATCTCTATCGCTTACAATAATATTTGGGTTTCCATGTAGCTTTTGAATTGTTTCCATAAATGTAGTAGCAAAGGTACTTAATTTAAATGGATGAAATAGTGCACAAAAGTGTGCATACTTGGTAAGTCTATCAACTACCACCATGACGACACTCTTTCCTTCGGACTTAGATAAACCTATCATAAAATCCATTGAAACCTCCTCCCAACGTTGACTTGGAATTGCTTGTAGAAGACCTGGGGTCTTAATTGTTTCAACTTTATTTTGTTGGAAAACCAAACATTCTGCCACAAACTTTTGAATATTAGATTTAAGGCCATCCCAAAAAAATTCTTTCTTCACCCTGTGGTAAGTTTTTAAAAATCCTGAGTATTGCCTATGGGAGAGGTGTGCAATTCCAAAATAATCTTTTGTTTTAGTTGGGAATTATTACAAAGGTATAAGCGATCTTTGTACCATAAGGAATAATTTTTCCAACCAAATGTATCAAATGTATTGGGATCTTGCTGCAACTTTTGAATGAGTGCCCACACTTCTTCGTCATTCTTCCATTCCTCCCTTGCTCCGGTTATCCAATATGGTTGGATATAGAGATAGCACAAAGCAATTCTTCCACCTCCTCATCCTTTCTTGAGAGTGCATCTGCAACAAAATTTAGCTTCCCTTTTTTGTAGATGATTTCAAAGTCATAGCCCAACATCTTTGTGACCCATTTTTGCTACTCTTCTGAATATAGTCTTTGTTCCAAAAATTATTTAAGACTATCATGATCAATTTTTACCTTGAAGTGTCTTCCCATTAGGTAAGGTCACCATTTATTTAGTGCATGTAGTATTGCTAACATTTCCTTCTCATAAATAGATTTCTATAAATAATTTCCTTTGATTGGGCGACTTTCAAAAACAATGGGTCTTCCTTCTTGCATTAAAACAACACCAATTCCATTTCATGAGGCATCACATTCCACAATAAAGGTTTTTGTGAAGTTTGGCATAGCTAAGACCGGTGCTAGGCACATTACCTCTTTAAGATGTTCTATTGTGAAACCAACTCCAAAAATAGAAGAAAAAAGATATCAACGCCTTAGAAATTAGCCACTTCGAGGGGGAAATCGCCAATACATTACATAAATGAAAAATTCTTGGATGATACAAATGAAAAAACCTCCTTTCTATATATAGGAGTCCATGGGGCCACAATGTAATCCTAGCCGACCCAACAATAATTGTTTAAGGGCACAATAATAACAATATGGGGGTTACAGGGGTACAATAATAACAATAAGGGGGTTACACTAACAACAATAAGGGACTATACTAGTAATATAGGGACCTAACATGCCCCTCTCCTTCAAAAAGTGTTGTCCTCAATGCTTGAGTAGCTCTGGGTGCTTCTGTATAAAATTATCATCCTCCCATGTAGAATTTTCAGTGGGTAAGTTCTTCCATTTGATGAAATACTCTGAAATTGATCGATTTCGTAGTTGTCGAGTTCTTGTTTCCGTGACTGCTTCAGGTTCCAATATGGTTTTTCCTTCCTCATCTAGTTATGGCAATATTGTTTGAACTGGAAGTTTGTCCCATATAACCTTTTTTAAGCAGGAAACATGGAAAACTGGATGCACTCTCGAAGAAGCAGGAAGCTCCAATTTGTATGCCATAGTACCAATATTTTGCAAAACCTTGTAAGGACCATAGTACTTTGGCGATAATTTATTATCCTTCTTAGCTTGCTTGAGGGACATTTGTTTGTATGGTTGAAGCCGTAAAAATACCCCGTCTCCCACATCAAAACTTCTCTCACTGCGATGTTGATCTGCCTGTTGTTTCATTCGATTTTGTGCCAAATTTAGGTTATCCTTTAAGAGTTGGAGAACTTCTTGTTGATGCTCAATGTGATCCTCCATTGCTTGAACCCTAGAATTTTCCCTTAAATAAGATGTGATGGATGGTGGATGATATCCATAAAGTGTCATAAATGGGGTCATTTTTGCTGCAGTATGGAAGGAAGTGTTATACCACCATTCAGTGAGAGGTAACCACTTGACCCATTGTGCTTGCTTATCAGATACAAAAAAACGAAGATATCCTTCCAAACATTTATTCACTATCTCTATTTGACCATTGGATTGAGGATGATAAGATGAGCTATGAGCTAGTTGAGTACCCAAACAAGAAGATAATTCTGTCCAAAAATTTCTTGTAAAAATGGGATCTCTGTCACTTATAATAATCTTCGAGTTTCCATGTAGCTTTTGAATTGTTTCCATAAATGTAGTAGCAACTGTACTCACTTTAAATGGATGAGATAGTGCACAAAAGTGTGCATACTTGGTAAGTCTATCAACTACCACCATGATGACACTCCTTCCTTCAGGCTTAGGTAAACCTGTGATAAAATCCATTTAAATCTCCTCCCAACGTTGACTTGGAATGGATAAAGGTTGTAGAAGACCCAGGGTCTTAATTGTCTCAACTTTATTTTGTTGGCAAACCAAACATTCCGCTACAAAATTTTGAATATCAGATTTAAGGCCATCCCAAAAAAATTCTTTCTTCACCCTGTGGTAAGTTTTTAAAAATCCCGAGTGTCCTCCTAAAGGAGAAGTGTGCAATTCCAAAAGAATATTTTGTTTTAGTTGGGAATTCTTGCAAATATATAAGCGATCTTTGTACCATAACGAATCATTTTTCCAAATAAATGTATCAGATGTACTAGGATCTTGCTGCAACTTTTGAATGAGAGTCCACACTTCTTCTTCCTTCTTCCATTAATCCTTTGCTTCGGTTATCCAATCTGGTTGGATAATTGAAATGGCACAAAGCAATGCTTCCACCTCTTCATCCTTTCTTGAGAGTGCATTTGCAACAACATTTAGCTTCCCTTTTTTGTAGATGATTTCAAAGTCATAACCCAACATCTTTGTGACCCATTTTTTCTACTCTTTTGAAGATAGTCTTTATTCCAAAAAGTGTTTAAGACTATCATGATTAGTTTTTACCTTGAAGTGTCTTCCCATTAGGTAAGGTCTCTATTTCTTTATTGCATGCAGTATTGCAACATTTCCTTCTCATAAATAGCCTTTTGTAAATACTTTCCTTTGATTGAACGACTTTCAAAAGAAATGGGTCTTCCTTCTTGCATTAAAACAACACCAATTCCATTTCCTGAGGAATCACATTCCACAATAAAGGTTTTTGTGAATTTTGGTGTAGCTAAGACTGGTGCTAGGCACATTGTCTCTTTAATAAGTTCAAAGGCCTTAAGTTCAAAGGCCTTAGTTTCTTCAGGAGTCCATGAAAATGCATCTTTCTTCAATAATGTTGTTAAAGGTGCTGCTATTCTCCCATAATTCTTAACAAACCTGCAATAATACCCTGTTAACCCGAGAAATCCGCACAACTGCTTTATGGTTGTGGGGACTTTCCATTCCTTAATGGCTTTAATTTTGTTAGGGTCTACCTTAACACCCTCGTAAGATACAATATGACCCATTTATTCCATCTCTTGTACTCCAAAGAAACATTTGGATGTTTTTGCATATAATTGTTTCTCCTCCAATAGTTTGAGCACCCTATCAACATGTTGAACATGGTCCTTCCAAGACCTGCTGTAGATTAGTATATCATCAAAAAATACTAGCACAAATTTTCTAAGGAAGGGTTTGAAAATGGAATTCATCAACCCTTGAAATGTAGAAGATGCATTGGTAAGGCCAAAAGGCATGACCAAAAATTCATAATGACCCTCATGAGTTCGAAATGTTGTTTTTGGAATATCTTCGGTCTTCATTCTAATTTGATGATATCCTGAACGAAGATCCAACTTGGTAAAATAAATTGCTCCATGTAATTCATTCAATAATTCATCAATCACAGGAATGGGAAATTTATCTTTAATGGTGAGCTTATTGAGCTCCCTATAATCCGGACACATTCGCCATGATCCATCCTTCTTGTGTACCAATACTACAGGAGCAGAGAAGAACTTTGACTAGGTTGAATTATACCCGCCTCTAACATTTCTGCAATCATACGTTCAATTTCGCTCTTTTGGACGTAAGGATATCTATAAGGCCTGATGTTTGGAGGAACACTTCCTGGAATCAAATGAATAGCATGATGATGATCATGAATAGGTGGGAGTCCTTTGGGAGTTTCAAACACCTTGGAATGATTGTCCAAGACTTGTTGGAGATCTGCAGAAATAGATGATTTTGATGTTGGAACTTCTAGTGAGCATAATTGTGCAATTACGCCTCGCTGTTCTTCCTTTAGAAGCTTTGTCATGACATTAGAGCTTATTATCTTTCCTGGCTTCCCCGCAATACCCCGTAATTCGACTTCCTTTCCTTCTGAAAAAAATTTCAAGAAAAGTTCTTGAAAATTAAAAGCTATCGTCCCCAAAGATTGTAACCATTGTACTCCTAGTACAACATCAACACCTCCCATAGGAATGGAAAGCATTGGACTAGTCAATACATATTCCCCCATGGTTAGCTTGATATTATGGCATTTTCCCGAGCAATTTATAGTTCCTCCATTTGCAACCATCACTTGACATTCTGGTGCTGGGTATAGGAAACAATTTAATTCCTTGGCTACCTTACAATGAATGAAATTATGGGTGCTACCTGAATCAATCAACACTATTACCTTTTTCTTCTTGATATGTCCTTCTATCTTGAGAGTTTGAGGAGTGGTAATTCCTGCCAATGCATTACATGATATGGTCAGACTCATTTCTTCTTCTTCTAGGGTTTCTTCTTGGTGTATATCCTCTTCTTTTGAAGTTTCTTGTTCATTTTCTTCCTCCTCTTCACAATCTATGTAAAATAATTTCTTCTCAGCACACTTATGACCTTTAGTGTATTTTCTATCACAACTGTAGCAAAGCCCTTTTGCTCTTTTTCTTCCAATTGTTGTGGTGTCAACCTTGTAGGTTGTGGAAATCTAGGCGTAGCAACACTTCCTTCTTTATAGAATTGAGTGGTAGACTTCCTTGTCGCCATAATTTTACATTCAACTTTTCTTGCCAACCTGAATGCCTTCTCCAATGAATCATGTTCCAAAACACGAACTTCATGTTGGATGTTATCCTTTAGAGTACCTAAGAAGAGATCAATCCTGTGTTCCTCTGGAATATTAGTTACCCTTATATTCAATTTTTGGAAGTCCTCAATGTGCTGCCCCACTAAACCCCTTTGTTTGAGATTTATCAATTGGCTAAAGAAGGTGTTGCTCTTTGTATCCTCATAATGTGCTATCATTTCCTCTGTAAAAATTGACCAAGTGACAATTTTTTTACGAAAGCAAAGCCATCGATACCATACAAATGTATTTTGTTCTAAATGTAAAGTTGCAATGCATACCTTTTGAGTGTTTTGCACATTATTGAGATCAAAATATTGCTCCATTTGTAGTATCCATGTTACGGGATCCTTGCCATAAAAATTCCTCATATCCATCTTTGGAATATGGTGGTTCTTTAATCCAACATTAGATTTTATGAAACCACGATTAACATTTATTTTGTTCTCATCATGAGTTTCTTCTACTATCTTTTCACCATTAGGAATCATTTATTGTATCAACTTTGTCAAACCTTCGATGTCTGCTTTTAGATCATTCTTCATGTTTTCCATGTTGTCTTTCATTTTTTCTTCCATGTCCTCCATATTACCTTCCACACCATCCATCTTAGTTTCCACGCCTTTCTTCAAACCATCCATCTTCGCTTCCACGCCTTTCTTCAAAACTTCCATTTCATTTTTTGCTGCGCTTTGCTAGAGCGAAATTTGGTGCACTTGCTCTTGTAATTTTGATAGATCAGGTTGCAATTCTTCATCTTCATGAGTAATAGTAGAGTATTCTGAGGGCTTAATGGGTGTTGAATTCTTTTTAAGAGGCATTTCAGAACCCAATATTGAAATATATGCTCAATAGGTCCTTGGAATCACTTCAAACTGATGTTTTACAAAAATTATGCAATTCAGAAACAAATACACACCTTTTTCTTGCTTTTGAGGAGCTTGATATTGAAACTGAATTATATCTGTGATTTCAGATCTTCAATATCTTAAATTTGGCACTGCGGTAGCCCTTTGAATCCTCTTTTGAATGCCACAGGTCTGACCTGATTTGGATTCTTCAAGTCAAAGTTATGTCCAATCTCCCACAATGACCTAATTATGGACTGGTTCAGTAGAGCGAACTTGTATGACTTGCCACGTGTCCCTGTTTCCTCCTTCAACTCTAAAATTGATAGACAAGAAACTACAGTCTGTGTACTTGCAACCACTTTTTACCGCATTCCAATTCGATGCTTAGAGAGAGTTATGAAGATTTTCCCACAATCACCTATTTGAGATGAAATTTGGGAGCCTGAAAAAGCCCTAACTTCCATAGATCATATCTCCGAAAATATTACGAACTAAGCTTGAAATTTTGCGAAGATGTTCCTCAAGATTTCGGCTTCGTGTTCTAAAATATTCAGCTTCTAAACCTTCGTAGAAAAAAATTTATAGCGAAAATACCACGATGACCTATTTGGAGCAGCGAAAACCCTAAAATCCAAAGCTCCGATACCAAATGTTGTGAAACTAGCTCCAAAAATAGAAGAAAAGAGATATCAATGCCTTAGAAATCAGCCACTTCGAGGGGGCAACCTCCAATACATTACATAAATGAACAATGCTTGGATGATACAAATGACAAAACCTCCTTTCTATATATAGGAGTCCATGGGGCCACAATGTAATCCTAGTGGGACCACAATGTAATCCTAGCCGACCCAACAATAATAATTCAAGGGCACAATAATGACAATATGGGGGTTACAGGGGTACAAAAATAACAATAAGGGACTATACTATTAATATAGGGTCCTAACATGTTCAAAGGCCTTAGTTGCTTCAAGATTCCATGAAAATGTATATTTCTTCAATAATTTTGTTAGAGTGTTATTCTCCCATAATTCTTAACAAACTTGTGATAATACCCTGTTAGCCCGAGAAATCCTCGCAACTGCTTCATAGTTGTGGGGACTTCCCATTCCTTAATGGCTTTAATTTTGTTAGGGTCCACCTTAACACCCTCCTGAGATACAATATGACCCAGATATTCCACCTCTTGTACTCCAAAGAAACAATTGGAGGTTTTTTCATATAATTGTTTCTCCTCCAATAGTTTGACCACCCTGTCAACATGTTGAACATGATCCTTCCAAGACCTTCTGTAGATTAGTATATCATCAAAAAATACTAACACAAATTTTCTAACGAAGGGTTTAAAAATGGAATTCATCAACCCTTGAAATGTAGAAGGTGCATTGGTAAGGCCAAAAGGCATGACCAAAAATTCATAATGACCCTCATGAGTTCAAAATTTTGTTTTCCGAATATCTTCAGTCTTCATTCTAATTTGATGATATCCTGAACGAAGATCCAACTTGGTAAAATAAATTTTTTCATGTAATTCATCCAATAATTCATCAATCACATGAATGGGAAATTTATCGTTAATAGTGAGCTTATTAAGCTGCTTATAATGCAGACACATGCGCCATGATCCATCCTTCTTGCACACCAATACTACTGTAGTAGAGAAAGAACTTTGACTAGGTTGAATTATACCAGCCTCTAACATTTCTGCAATCATATGTTCAATTTCACTCTTTTGTACATAAGGATATCTGTAAGTCCTGATGTTTGGAGGAACGCTTCTTGGAATCAAATGAATAACGTGATTATGATCACAAATAGGTGGGAGTCTTTTGGGAGTTTTAAACACCTTGGAATGATTGTCCAAGAATTTTTAGAGATATGGAGAAATACATGATTTTGATGTTGGAACTTCTAGTGAGCATAATTATGCAATTACACCTCAATGATATTTCTTCAGAAGTTTTGTCATGGTATTAGAGCTTATTATATTTCCTAGCTTCCCTGTGATACCCTGTAATTCAACTTCCTTTATTTCCGATTTTTTTTTCAAGAAAAGTTCTTGAAAATTAAAAATTACTGTCCCCAAATATTGTAACCATTGTACTCCTAGTACAACATCAACACCTCCCATTGGAATGGAAAGCATTGGAGTCTTCATTTCATATTTGTTTAGTCAATTTAATGTCTTAAATTTCTATCATAAATTATCGAATGAGGTTAGTAATTTGATGAAGTGTGGTGCACTTTTCATATTTGTTTAGTCAATTTAATGTCTTAAATTTTTATCATAAATTATCGACTGAGGTTAGTAATTTGATGAAGTGTGGTGCACTATATATGCTTAGATAACCTTTTTTCTTACTTCGTTGTCTATGTTTTATATTTTTTTGGGGTTTTTTTATCTTATGCCAAAAGTTTTAAGAACTGAAATTGATCCGAGAAATGAAATCTATGCTTCTAAATGAAATCTTTAAATGCTAGTGAAACACCAAATCTAAATGAATTTTAATGATCAAAGCTTATTCTTAAAGAAGGAATAAAAAAAAATGTTGTTTTTATTCTAAGAAAAGGAATTGAATTACAAATTTCTTTTAATGAAATGAATGAAATATGAAATCTAAAAGAAGCAAGAAAACGAAATGTTGATTAACTAATCTAAATTGCATAAAAATAAATCAAACTTTGAATGGTTAAAATGTTAGACTTATCTAGGCCGACAAAACATGTATGAAAAAGTATCTAATTGATTTAAAGCAAAGCAATATTCTAAATTGCATTCAAATGAAAAGGATGAAATCATTTTCTATCTTATCCATTGAAAGCTTTAATTCTATGGAAATAGAGCATTGGATCTATTTTAAAACACAATTCTAATGTAACTTTTTCCTAGTTTTAAATCTAATAACGTTGAAAGATAAATTTAATCTAATTCTATTCCATGGACTGAAAACATAAATTCTATTACTAAGAACTTGAATGACAATGCTACTTGAAATCAAAAGCAAGTGAGAATAACAGAGTATCTATTGTGCAAAGCATGTTTAAAAACTAAGGTCGCTGTATGACCAGATTTACAAATCTATCCAATTGGAAAATGACAGAGTCACATTCATGAGATGAATTAAGCGAGCATAAGGTGACACAGTCAACTGTGAATGAAATAACTAATTCAAAAAACATTCATGAAACTAATCTATAAAATAGTGAGCAATTTAAACTATGAATTGACAAGAATCTGATTATAAAATAATGCGAATTTAACTATGAATTAACAAGAATAAAACTATGCATCAACAAGAAATTAAACCAAGGAATTGACATAAATTAAAATACAAAACAATTATGAAACTTCCGGGGAATTTTGAGGTCTAAAATGAGCCTCCTAAGGAAAATGTACAATCAAAATTCACTTTATGAGAACCAATCATATTTTAATGGATGGCATCATCCTTAATGGTTGAGGTGTCATTGTTTGAGTTAAAGGTATTTACTTGTCACATTCTCAATGGGGGATAAAAACTCATGGTTAACCATGGTAGTGCTCTAGGTACTTTTAAATTCATAAAGTAAAGTACTCATAATAAATGTCATTTCACACTTTTTGAGTAAAATAATATTATTGTCATTTCATATTTCTTGAAAGAAACAATGCATATTCATATACATTTATTATATTATATTATTTTTATATAGTATATTAATTACATGTTATTATACAATTTAAATAATATAAATTTTAATTAATATCATATAATATAATTAAGAGTTTATAAATTTATATTTATATTTTATTTTAAATTATTTAAGTACAAAGTACAAATGCATTAGTTATTCAATGATAATGACTTTTTCTTGAAAAGATCATTCTTATTTATAGCACATCAATACCATTTTTTTATTAATTTTATCTTAGTACAACTTTTGAATTGAATTTAACTATGGTTACATGGATAGTGGTGCAAAAAGTGAATTTCAAATTCATAAATAGTATTTTATTGGTTTAGCTATTATTTTATTATTTCCTTAGGAGGCCCATTTTAGACCTGAAAATTCCCCTAATGAACCTCCTTTCCGTGCAGGGGCCCTCTGCAATAGAATGAGTATGAAATCTGCTTAGACTATGTATGCTTCAGAAATCTGGAACTTGTCTTCTTTATTAACAAAACAGAGTTTGAAAGTGTAACACCGAATTATGACGAAAATTAGACTATCTCTCGGTTTGAACATATCAGTATTTATACAGGTTTTTGGATTTAACTTTTTGATGCAATTCCACCCATAGATAGCAAATATAACTAAAATTAGAAGTCTAGTTAGAAGCAAATTCTTCATGGCTATCTCTCAATTTTCTACATAAGAGAAAATCGAGAGTCTTTCGTCCACTGATCTCGTTCTTTGAATGATGTTTGACCACGAGCGTAGGCACGATTTGTTCTTGTATTCGAACATGTAAGTGGGATACAATCCATGTGTGGACCATTCCAGAGATACCCATATGACCCGCTTCCTCATTTGCTTCTCAAAGCCTGTCAAACAATAATGGTGGCTGCAGAAACAAAGGTTAGCTACAAAATTGCACCAATTCTGTACCTAATTACAGAAATTCATCTAAATAATAAGAAACATTATAATATAAAGTAGAGATCATCTAAATTCCTTCTCTCATGTGGAATATGTCAATTATCACTGATTGAAGTCATGAGTTTGGGAAAAAGGAAGAAAAAATGATGAAAAAGGGTTTCAAATTAGGAACAATTTTGAGGTTCAACATACCCCCACTAAGAGACCATTGCATGTCCTCATGCAATTCCCAAAATTGTGAGCCTTCAAATTCTAATGCATTTGTTCTGATACCTCTGCCAATACATCCAACTTCCTCTTCTTTTCTTTCTTTGAAGTGATTTCCATTATTGGTTTCTTTTTGAGAAGTTTGTACTTTAGGCTGATGACTTTCCTGTTCAGAAAGCTATTCCTTTTCTTCAGTTTCTTGTTCTTTTTATACCATAGCCCAAAATGTAAGATAGTGTTGTCACTGATGACCTTATCCAAGTGATTCTGTTCCTTCAAGGTTTCATTTTCTTGTTTAATGTTCCTGTTCAGTATCTCTAGCTCATAGATTTCTTGCTTCAAGGTGTTCACCAGAGGTTCTTGTGGATTGATAGGCTGCTCTTCCACACTTGGATTTTCTTCTGCGTGTCTTTTCTCCAAGGACTCAATATAGTCATATATTTCCTGCTGTGCTGGGTCAATTTCTGGGGTCCTTCTGCTCAGAGTGTGTATAGGATTATGTACATAAGAGTGTATAGGACTGTGTGTAGGAGAGGCAGTAATGGGCGATGGTGCTTGGGGTTCTTCATCTAAATTAACAAACTCTGCTTCTTGTGGAGGTGTCTTCTTCAAGGGTTTACGAAGTCTAGAGGTTGTCCTTGGCTTTGAAGGGTTTAAAATTTTTGAACTTGTAACTTTTCCCCTTTCCTTAATATTACCTCTCTTTTTGACTCCATTCTGTTTCTTATTATTCAGTGACTCTGCAATGGTGAGTTCTTCTTATTGCTATGGTTGAGGTGAGGATTTGTCTTTGATGCATGTATCAACCTTTCTCCTCCTACTTATTTTGGTTTTGTCATCCTTAGGTTGTTCTGGCGCTTCATCTTGAAAGTGATTTTTGATTAGGAAACTTTCCCAGGAGTCGCCTATACTCTTTAGATGGAATTAAATGAGATATTTATCAGTCCATGATGATGCATGGTATTGTCTATGAATTGGACTCTTTTCTGCACATTTGCTAACATTTTCTTTAGGATGTTCAGTAGGAAGTGTGGGAGGTTTATTTCTCTGTCCTCCAAGAAATTAATTAACAGTAGGGCATGGTAGACAAACATACAACTGAATATACCCTCGCAAGTAACAATTTTTTGTAAAATTAACAACATATTTCTCCTTTTGTTTTTGAGTGCCATACTGGGAATTCCCTTCTTAAAAGCAGTAGTTTCCATACTCGGATTCTTCAGAATTTTTTTCCATTTTTCGCCATGAATTTCCCTGTTCTTGAACCATCTCTCGCTAGTTTTTGGAAGTTCCATGGCTTCAACTATGAAGGCTTCTGTCACTGAAAACTTTATGTCCCCTATTTCGACCTCTGTCCCGTCGAAAGGTTTTGCAAAGGACTTGGTGACCTCCTTATCGAACCCATCGAACTTCTCTATGAACTGGAGCCGTTGCACCTTCTGCAACATTTCCTTCATCTGAGGATAACCTTCCATGAATTTTGCTCCCACAGGTTCAGTTCTCACTATTAGACCCATGTCTCTGTCTTAAGGAGTTTCACCTTCAAAATTGTTCTTCTTTGATCAAGTGGATTGAGGGTTTGGCTCTGATTTAATGGTCTCGAGAGTTTGTAGAGACGTGTAGATAAAATAGATATTCGGCGAGGGTTAAGGAACGTGGATGAGTGGGTTATGGAAATGAGATATGACCGTTTATCATTAATGGATGAAATCGATATTGATTATTATGGGATATGATACGGATGCAGTGATCAGATTATGGAATTGTGATGTGAATCCGAATACAATTAGTTCTAATGATGACATATTGAGGTGGTAGAGTATGATCATCTAAATTATATACATTAATGTTTTTAGGTCTTATTATTTAAACAAATTTTGTAACATACCTTGGAAATAACCTTTGTTGATCTTATTTTTGTGTTGATTCCTCAGGTGCCTTTTGAACATGATCTTCAATGGAGTCTTCAAGTGCTTCTGTTCAATATTTTATGCTTTAATAGACTGTAAAAATGTAACAGAGTTGCAGAATGTAATGAAAACTATAGATTCATATGAGAGCCGTAGAAATGTAGCAATTCTGTAGCTACTTCCTTTATTGCTTCAGAAAAAGAAAGGGAAATTTCATATTTTTAGAATGGAAGAAAATATAAGATATCAGAACTCTGATTTTCATCTTGTATTTTCTGTACAAGGATGCCAATCATTGATTGGTTTTCATACTTATACAATTATTTATTTATTTATTTTTATTTTTTGAATAATATATATATATATATATATATATATATATATATATATATATATATATGAAAAGTAGAAAGAAGACTAAGTTGGGGAAGAAGAAGGATTCTTCTTCACCAACTTCATATCAACATTGTCTTGAATGTTTTTGATAAATTCTTCCTTTATAATTGGGTTACGATAGAATTTTAATCGATGTCCATTCACAAGAAGATGTACCTTTTCTTCATCAATTGTCCTTATCCTGACTTCCCCATTGTCAAAGAATTTTTCGATCTCATAAGGCTCAAGCCAATGAGTTTAAAATTTTCTTTGGAAGTCTTTGAACTTTGAATTGAAAAAAAGTGCCCAATCTCCTGCTTGAAAATTTCTATCTTTTATGTACTTATCATGCCATTAGGATCTTTTTTACTGGATTAGGTTGGTTCTTTGAACTACATCTTGCCTGAAATCATCAAGCTCATTAAGTTGCTCCATTCTGTGCTTTTGGGATTTTTATAAATCAAGTCCCAATCTAACTGCTATCTTGAAGGTTTTGATCTGAAATTCTATTGGAAACAAGATTTGCTTCCCATAAATAAGTTCATAGGGAGTATTTCCTGTTGTATTCCTCCATGTAGTCTGGTAGGCCCATAAGGCTTCAGGAAGCCTATCTGCCAAATCCTTCCTATGTAGATGTACAGTCTTTGTGGGGATTGCTTCGATCACTTTATTGGTGGACTCCACTTGTCCATTTGATTTTGGATGATACGGAGTAGAATTTCTATGTTTGATCTTATATTCATCCACAATCTTTTGCACCAGCTTAGATGTAAACTGAGATCCCTGATCTGTCACAATTTTCCTTGGGACACTAAAACGAGTGAAAATATCCTCAAAGAGAAATGAAACTACAACATTTTCATTAGCAAAAGGAAGTGCTTTAGCCTCTACCCATTTGGTGACATAATCAATGCAAACTAGAATGTGCCTCTTTTGTTTTGATGGTGGATTGATTGGTCCAATAAATTCCAGGGCCCACTTCTCAAAGGGTTCGATGAGTATCTGAGATTGTAAGGGCGTTTCATCTGTAGGAACAGGTTTCCCCATTCTCTAATAGCTTTCACACATTTTGACATACTCCTTGGCAGCTTTAAAGATGAATGGCCAATAATACCCTAAATGAAAGATTTTATAGGCAGTCCTCTTGTCAGCAAAGTGTCCTCCATAAGGTTCATTGTGGCATGCTTTCAGAATTTCAGGCATTTCATCTTCTCGGGCACATCTTATGATGATGAGATCTGGACCTGTTTTATACAATTCATCATTAACCCATGAGTATAATGCACTTGTTTGAATTATTTTTCTCATTTCTCTAGGAAACAAGTATGCTAGTAATTTTCATGTAGCTAATTATTTAGAAATATCTGCAAACCATGGAGATTTATTAGATATTGCAAAGATATATTCATCAGGAAAACTATCTTCTACTGGAGTACCATTATTGTTGTTTTGAATTCTAGACAAGAAATCAACAGTTGTGTTTTGTTTCCCAGGTTGGTCTAGAATGGTGATGTTAAATTCTTGCAGGAGTAATAACCATCTTGTGATTCTAATATTAGTGATAGATTTATTCATTAAATACCTAATTGAAAAATGCTATGTGTGAATAAAGGTTTCATATGTAGTGTCTAAATTTGTTAATAGCATGGACAAAAACTAGAAACTCTTTTTCAGTTACAGTATAACTTAACTCAATAGGAGTCAAATTTTTACTTATGTAATAGATGGCATAGGGGATCAAATATTTTTGTCCTAAAACAGATCCCAGAGTTGTATCTAAAGCATCTGTTGAAATGTGAAAATGCATTTTCCAATTTGGTCCTCTTAAGATGGGTGCTTCAGATACATTTTCTTTTAAAATTTCAAATGCCAATTGGAAATCAGGATTCCAACTAAATTCACAATATTTGGTAAGAAATTTGAAGAGTGGAGATGCAATTTTAGTGAATTTTTCTATAAATCTTCTATAGTACCTTGTAAAACCTCGAAAACTTCTAACATCCTTTTGAAAACTTAGAATTGATAATTTGGATATGACTTTAACTTTGAATGAGTCTACTTTAATTCCATCACCTGAAATGTGATGTCTTAAAACAATTCCTTCAATAAACATCATAAAACAATTTTCATGACTTAATGAAAGATTTTCTTCTTAGCATCTTTTAAGAACATTTTCCAAGTTTTCAAGAGCCTCTTAAAAATAATTTCCATAAACTATAAAATCATCCATATATATTTCCACACAATCATGTATTAGATCAGAGAAAATTCCTAGCACTGCCCTTTGGAATGTAGCAGGTGCATTGCACAATCCAAAAGGAAGTACTTAGTAAGCATAGGTTCCCCATGGACAGGTGAATGTGGTCTTGTCTTGGTCTTCAGGTGATACTTGAATTTGATTGTAAACACTAAAACCATCCAAGAATGAGAAATACTTCTAACCTGCTAATGTGTCTAATAATTGATCTATGAAAGGAAATGGGAAATGATATTTTAGAGTAGCCTTATTCAATTCTCGATAATTAATGCATACCCTCCATTTACCATTATTTTTAGGTACAATCACCAAGGGAGAAACCCACTGACTGTCTGAAATAGGATAAATGAATTTTACATTCAACAACTTTTGCAATTCTTCTTTCACAATTTCCCTAAGATTTGGATTCATCCTTCTTTGAGGCTATCTGATAGGCCTAGAGTTTTCCTCAATGTAGATATGATGTATGCAGGTCTCAGGATTAATTCGCTTCATGTCAGTGTACTCCCATGCATATGCAAAAGAATTTTTTTGCAATGTTTTGATTAACTCTTCTTGTTGGAATTTCTCCAAGTTCTTGTTTATGTTTAAAGATTTTTCTGGAAAGATTTCAACTATAGAGTTACCAAATTATTTCATAGAATATAAAGACATATGTCTAGATGACAAGTATTCAATATTGCATTGTTCTTGAAAACTATGCTCATCTTCACATTGTGAAGATGTTTCAAAGTTTTCTGTTGAATTTAAAATGAATTTCTTAACTAATATGAGAAATAGTAAAGAGAGGTTGCATATCATTGTCATCATCCATCCATTCTTCATTTTCTATTTTTGTGATTGTTTTTGCTGGAGGATATAGAGTGAATTTCTTTGTTGAGTTACCATCAGAAATAAACATATCACCAGATATACAACTAATGAAAGCATCAACTGTAGATAATCAAGGTCTTCCTAAAATTAATGGATGCCCCCCTAGGTTTTTATTGGGAGCTAAGATCATGAAGTCAACTGGATATTCCCAAGATTCTAAGGACACAAATATGTTTTCTAACACACCATCTGGCTTGATTATTGATCTATCTGCTAATTGCAGTAATGTTGGTGTATACTAAAGGTTTGGAAGCCTAATTTGTTCCATGGTTTGCTTGATCATGATGTTGATGGCTGCTCCTAAGTCAATTAATGTATTTGGAATCTCAATACCATTGATATTTATTTTTACAACTCGACTTCCTGGGTCCAAATATTTTTGTATGGCTATTTTTCCCATCATAAAGTAAACAAATTTTCCTACTAATTGAATCTTTTTTATTTCTTTTGTTTTTCTTCCTGATTTTTTCATGCTCAACTCTCTTATTGTTTTAGCTAGAATAGGAATCTCTTTAATGGAGTGTAACAAAGGGATTTTGATATAGACATTTTTCAATTCATCTAGAAAATCATAGTTAGGCAACAAAATTTGTTTTTCTATCCCTCTATCGATTTGTAATCTTTTAAGAAAAGGAGGGTTAGGACTAGATACTGAAGGTTTCTCTATGATAGGAGTTGAGTTTATTGGATCTTTTTGTTTTTGATTTTCAGAATTTTGATTCTGCTGAAGGGATGTCCCTTCTCTAGAATTTTTATTTTGCTGTAGAGAAATTTCTTCATCAAGATCATCTTTTTCTTGAATAACAACATAAGGATTTTTCCTTTCTAATATTCTACCAGATCTAATTTGGACATTGTTAAGATCTAGTGGAGTAATCATATAAGATGAAAATTTTTGTCCTTCTATGTTATAAGTAGTTTGAGCATTTTTATTATTTTGGTTTGGTAATGGTTGGGTAGGTAGTTGATTTGTTCTTTCTGGTGTTGGCTCGGGGGGTCCTGACCCAAGTTCGGAGGTTAAGGTTTTCCAACAAACCCCTATACTACTGGCCCTTTCGGCAGTGACTTGCTTGTGCAGGTCAAAGTCTCACCCGAAGCAGTATGAGTGGGTGCTGGAACCAGGTTTACGCACCCTGAGAGAGGATAGGTAAGCCAAGCCGAGCTGCATTCGGCTTTATAATGACCAGATCGCCTATCTCAGAACCAGATCTATAGATCTCCTTTGCATCCACATGTGCAAGGTCAACTATACTTACTGTTCTCAACAAATCATATAATTCTAAAATAGTAGTGCAACATTATAGTTATTCTCATAAAACATAACAAAATAGACCCAGATGCAGAAGAAACACTTAACACAATACTTTCGCATATTAACACAGAATATGCATAACACAACAGCTATCAGAGATTCACATCAACAGTACAAATACATTTAGCTACGTAACAACCTTTCTCATTCATTAATCCTTCAGTTCCTTCTTACAATACCCAAACTCGACCTGCGCACAGAGCAGCAGGGTCCACACACAACAAGACTTGGGATCTCCGCGCACACAGCTAGCAGGAGTCCTTTCCCAAAAAAACCAAACAGATCTACTAAGCCAAAATTCGCATCAAAATCCCATCATCTTCTTCCTTATAATTTAAAATGTCCCTCTATTTATAACAATCTAGCCTAATCTTTCCTATGGACCGCAAACCATGGTTTTCAGACTCTAGGTCTACCCCTTGATCCATTACAATGCTTTCGGGGCTTTGACCCACCCCAAAACCCCTGTGCTAGACTAAATGTAATAAAAAATATACAAAATCGGACCAATTTTGCAGCTTGCAGGAAACCCTGTTCCAACAGTCCCCCAACACAATCTTGTGACTCGCCCCGAGTCACTATGGCTGCAGGTCCACCAATTGTCCTTGGAGTTGCTTGATTATCATGACCAGTGTGCGTATCCCATTCGTGCCTCAGCACCCCATCCCTGGTGGGCCGAGTCTTCCTGAGACAATTATATAGTCATTTAACCCTATATGGTTTGAGCCAACTGCCATTGAAATATCTTGGTAACACGTCACCTCATAGGGTAGCTAACCTGACTACTCCACCATCCGTGATTTCCTTAACGGTGTAGGGACCAAGCCAATGCTGTCGGAATTTCCCTGGGTGTTTCGCAAATTGCTATCGTATAAGAGGACTAGGTCGCCTTCTACGAATGTCTTTTGGTGAATATGTTGATCATGGCAAGCTTTATCGCGAGCCTTCTGAACCTGCTAATGAAAGTTAGCAATGAACTGATCTTCTTCCAACGCCAAAAGTTGCGCAAGGCGTTCTTTGATTATGTCAGGTTCTGCCATATTTGTAAATGTCGCGATACATAGACTAGGAACAATGTATTCTATTGGCATAATGGCCTCCTTTCCGTAGACCATCCGAAAGGGGTCCTTCCTGTTAGCTTCTTGCAGGTCGTTTGATGGGCCCACAGAACAAAGGGGATGCGTACGTCCCAATCACTACGATCGGCATTTCAGACCTTGGTCAATGCCTGCTCTAAGATTTGGTCAAAACTCTTCTAACATTCATCATTCCAAAAAAAGGAAACATCCTTTTTAAGAAGTTTTTCCATGGGTGCTGTGATCAATGCGTACCCCTGAATGAATTTTCTGTAATAGCCCGTATTTCCGAGAATCAATTACGGCTACCTTCGCAGGATCAACCATTAGCCCTTGCCAACATACTATGTGTCCAAGCAAGATTTGAAAAGGCACACAGAAGATACACTTCTTGATATTCAAGGAAATTTGGTGCTTTCGATAGGCATCCAACATCATGCGCAGGTTGGAGACATGCTCCTTTACCAAGCCAAATACCGTCCAGTCATCGAAATAAACTTCCAGAAACTTATGGATGAACTCCTTGAATACGACAACTACTACTCTTGAGAAGATAGCAGGTGCATTCTTGAGACCAAAAGGCATGACTGTATACTGAAAGGATCCCCATTCTGTTGCGAACGTAGTCTTACTGTGATCTTTAGGTGTGATTCGGATCTGGTGGTACCCTGAGAACCCATTGGTGAAGGAATATGCTTCCTGTCCGCCCATGCTATCAAGGATTTCATCTGAGAAAGGCGTAGGGAAGGGGTCATGTACACAGGTGTCGTTTAACTTGCGTAAGTCTACGCGGATTCGTATCTCCCCCTTTGTTTTCTTCTCCTGGATGACCATCGAACTTACCCAATCCGATTGTTCAACCGGTTCAATGATACCTGCAACAAGCATTTTGTCCAGTTCTTCTTGGACCTTTTTCTTATAGTCAGGGTTCAGCCGGTAAGGCCGCTACTTTACGGGGTGCGCCTCTGGTTTCAGAGTGATGTGCATAACGCCTAGGTCCCTCATGATTCCTTTGAGCTCGGAAAAATTTGTTGGGAATAAGTCCTGATGTTCTGTAAGTAGCTCTGCAATTTTTCCTACGGTTCCTTCATCCCAATAGTCCCCAATTTTGGCCAACTTAGGATGTTCTTCTGTCCCGATATTAATATTCTGCAGTGGTAACATCAATATTCTGCAGCAGGGGTCCAATAAATATATGTTCCCCCTCGGATTCTTGGATAGAGACGTTCCGATGATTATCTTCCTCTTCTTCTATTGCAGGGCTTCGACAGTTGATTATGTCTTGCATATGTGCTTCCCATGTCAGGACTTCTGGTGCAGCATGATGGCGCGAGTCATTAAATACAAAAGCATCGATGTCCTACAGAGCTTTTTCGAGCACCTCCGTCCCCCCAATTAGCCCGAACGTTCCTATAAAGTCATCTTTTAGTGTTTCCCAGTGGTGGGTGCGCTGATGTAGCTCCGCATATAAATACCATGCGACACGGATAGGCCCCAAGGCATGAATAAACAAATGAACCCATTCTTCTGTAGTTCGGTTAGACCATTTTTCCATCTAGGTGAGCAGATGCTCGTGAGGATCTCCTAGTCCGAGGAACGTCTTGGTGCATACGTCAGCCGGGGGTGCGAACCGTAGGATCATCATATCTCAACATTCCTCCCAATCTTGGAATGATTCCTTGTGGGTGTCCCACCATCGCGTAGGTGTTCCTCGCATAGCTAGATTAAGGGCCCATAGCCTTTGTTCTCTCGGAACCGTAGCTTCCAGTGTCCTCAGGAACTCCTTGATGCTACCAGACTCATCGAAATGGGGTAGATCCCTTACCTCTGAGGAAATGCAGCAGAAGTCCCTTGTGACTCGAAGACATCGTAGCACCGAGACATCGTGCAACCGGTTTTTCCAATTCTCCATCTCCTCATTAGAGTCAGAGAAGCATTCACTGTCTGCTTGCCAACAGAGTACCCCGTCCGCCGTGGGATTAATCCAATATTCGTTCCGCGCAGTCAATTTGTAGATGTGATCCACCTCTTCTTCACCACGTACTGACTCTGTGTAGCGCTCAACTTCCTTTGGATCTAATGGTACTATCACCCTTGTTCCGTTATTTTCAAACACTATGCTTCTCTCTTTGAGGTTGATGATATCACCCATATCTATGGCCTAGTCCAGTCCTAAGAGCGCATGAGGGTATGGGTCTGCATCTTCTACAATCTGAATTACTTTGAAATCAGCTTGGACCTTGACCCCAGCGATATCTACCATGATTTTTGATAGTCTCCCCAGAGGTATAATCTTCTGCTAGTTGGCCATATGCAGCTGGATATTGGACCACTCCAATTTGGGTTCTCCCATTTGCTGCCAAGTTTGCTTAGGTAGCACGTTTGCATCTGACCCCAAGTCTAAGACAACCTGATCCATTTCATAGTTACCGATTTGGGCAATTAATCTCATCTCCCTACCGGTGTGTTTCCTATATCCGCCGAGCTTGTGCATATCTTGGACTTCTAGAGATAGGTGGGACTGCACTACGCAACTGTCTATCAATGCCTGAAGGTTTTCTTCGGTTCGTTGGTTACGCAATAGCTTCATACACGTCTGTAGGAATGGTCTCACCTCATCACCCATCTTGAGGTGCGCAGGTGTTTGCACAGTAGCTTCCCCTATCTCAGCAAGGTCCTGGTGGACTGCGACAAATGTTTCTTGTCCCATTTTTCGGTCCAACCCTTCTTGGTTGATAGGTGCCTGTTGGATTAGAGGACCCCTGGTAGCCTCCTTCTTAGGTCCCCTGGTGGCCATCCCATTGCACGTTAACATTCGCACTCGAATTTCTGTCCCGTAGTTCAGCCTTAACTCTTTGTACATTATGTGTTGGTGTTGGATGCTTTTCTTGCATTTTTTCTATCAAGATTGGACAATATTCAATCGCATGGTCCAGCTGTTTGCAATATCGCAGGATTGCCTTGTAGGATTTGGACAGCCCCTTGCAAAGTGTCCTACTTCCCCGCAGTTATAACAGATTAGATGTCCGTGTCCTCGACTTGCGCTTCCTCCCCGACCTCCCCTGCCCCTAGCTGGAGAGCCACCAAAGCTTGTGGGAGATCTAGGTGACACAGGGTCTGATTGCACCCTATACAAGTTTCCTCGATCTATCATCGGATCATAAGTTCGACAGTTCTGCTCATCATGTCCTACCGACCGGCAAAATCTTCACCATTGTTGCTTCAGTTCCGAGACGTAAGCACCTAGCCGGGGGCAATGGTTCGTATCATGCAGCCCTACTACATGGCAGTCATCGCACCACAACGCAGATCCGCTTGAGCCTGGACGCAATAGGTTGGGTTCTCCGCTTGCTCCTAGACATAACAGACTAGGTCCTCCTACCTGCATGTAATCTGCCAGTAGTGAGCACTAATCCTTCTTATGTCTAGATGCCTGACATCGTATGCACCATAGGTCTGCGTTAGCTCCTTTTCCCCATTCCTTCTGTAGGTTCTGAATCTCCATGTGCATAGCTTCGAGCTACTCCTGAATTTGCTGTACTCCTACTACAGTATCTTCTCTGGGCGCAGCTTCCAATTTCATGGCGGCTTCCAAAGCTTTTTCTTGTGATTCGAAGGTTTGGTGGCCCATGGGTACATGCAGGTGAGGTAGCAGCATAGTGATGAACCATTCCGTATGCTGTCTATCCTCATACTTAAATCCTCCTTCTCTGATTGATTTCTTTAGTCTTTGATCAGCTTCCCATATAGACTCAGTTGTTCCTTGCTTGAAATCTTTCACGTCTGCTAGGATCTGAGAGTAGAACTTAGGTTTTCGGAACTGTTTTTTCAGAGCGTCCATAATATCTTGAATGGATATGCTTCCGTTTTGAGATATGTATCGCATATACCAGTCCAAATCTCTCTCTTCGAAGGCCAGGGATAGCTGTGCCCTTTTCATAGTATCGCTTGCCACACCTTACGCAGTCCATACCGAGTCTACAACAAACCAAAATCGGTCCATGTCCTCATCCCCCGCACCTTTGAAGGTAGGTAATTTCAAGTGCGCTGCCATATCTTCTTCTGGCGGGGTTTCGGGCGAGGTTTTACCCTTACATGGTTCTGAAGGTGGTGTAGCTGGCGGGATTTGTGTAGCTGCTCCTCTCAGTAGGCTATAGACAGATCTATCCCCTTCTCGATTGGTTCGATAGTACTTACTGCTTCGCGTTGTAATTTCGTTCAGATTGGAGATCATTCAACTATACCTACTCTTCTTCCTTCTTAGGCCTTCAATACTTCTCTTTGCATTACCCGATACCATTATCAAAATGCTCCCAGTCCCGGCAATGGAACCATTTGTTGGCTAGGGGGGTCCTGACCCAGGTTCGAAGGTTAAGGTTTGCCAACAAACCCCTATACTACTGGCCCTTTTGGCAGTGACCTGCGCAAAATCTCACTCGAAGCAATATGGGTGGGTGCTGGAACCAGGTTTCCGCACCCTGAGAGAGGATAGGTAAGCCAAGCAGAGCTGCATCCGGCTTTATAATGACCAGATCACCTATCTCAGAACTGGATCTATAGATCTCCTTCGCATCCACATGCGCAAGGTCAACTATACTTACTGTACTCAACAAATCATATAATTCTAAAACAGTAGTGCAACATTACAATTATTCTCATAAAACATAACAGAATAGACCCAGATGCAGAAGAAACACTTAACGCAGTACTTTCGCAGCTTAACACAGAATATGCATAACAAAACATCTATCATAGATTCGCATCAATATTAAAAATACATTCAGCTACGCAACAACCTTTCTCATTCATTAATCCTTCAGTTCCTTCTTACAATACCCAAACCCGACCATGCACACAGCAACAGGGTCTGCACACATCAGGACTTGGGATCTCTGCTCACACAGCCAGCAGGAGTCCTTTCCCCAAAAACTCAAACAGATCTACTAAGCCACAATTTGCATCAAAATTCCATCATCTTCTTCCTTATAATTCAAAATGTGCCTCTATTTATAACAATCTAGCCTAATATTTCCTATGGTCCGCAAATCATGGTTTTCGGACTCTAGGTCTACCCTTTGACCCATTACAATGCTTTCGGGGCTTTGACCCACCCCAAAACCCCTGTGCTAGACTAAATATAATAAAAAATATACAAAATCAGACCAATTTCGTAGCTTGTAGGAAACCCTGTTCCAACATGTGGAAATGGTAATGAAAGTTGTGGGTTATGATTTTGGAGTTGGAGTGGTTGATTTTGTTATGGAAAATGTTGGGGAGGATAGTTTGGATAGGATTGTGGATATTGGTGATACTGAGAGTATCTTCCAGAAGGATTTTTTATCCCTTGTGTCCAAGGTTGAGGCTGGGACCAAGGTTGCTGCCATGATGAATTCCAATTGTTTGGTGGGGGATGATTATACATTTGATTATTAAAACCTTGAGTTTGTGGCCCCTGCCAAGGTCTTATAGAGACAAAACAAAGAGGATCTACTAGAGATGGAACTACTTCTTCTTGAAAAACAACCTTAAGAACTGGTATAGAGGGATATATTTTTGTTTCATGATTTTTTGCACAAATAACACAGGTCTCTATGAATTTTGCATCAAGAGGACATTCTCTTAAAGCATATTTCTTCCTACATTTAGGACATAAAATAGTTAAGGCATTAGTTTTAGCTTTCTGCTTGTTTTGTAATTTCAGGGTGTCTATTTGTTCAATGAGACTACCTAAGATATATGTTTTAAATTAATCAAGCATATTTCCAATTTCAGCCCTACTTACTGTTCCAGTTGTAGATTTATTCACTCTAGAGAGAATAGGATCTCTTGTATTTTTCCCAGTTTTTGATTTTCTTCTTGAGATATGAATGCATAATTCAACAATTTCAGGTAATTATAGCTGAGAGATATCTCCCTTTTCCATCATGTTAAGAATATCTATCCATTCATCTCTGATGGCTTTCAACAAGAGATATTTTAAAGTATCTTGATCTAGGTGTTCCATCTTAGCTCTTTTTATATTGTAATTGAATCTCTCAATTAAATCTTCCAAGTTTTCATCCTCTCTTTGCATCATTTTAAATACTTCATCCTTCCTATTAGTAGGTGTGCAATAATCCATATATCTTTGTAAAAATGCACTTTTCATCTCATCCCATGTCCTAATAGATTGTGTTATCAAACCCATGAACCATTTTAAAGCTGCACCCTTGAGTGTTGCAGGAAATAGCTTCAATTTTTGAGAGTCTTGTAAGTAGTCATAAGATCTACATAAAACCTCAAATTCAAATAAAAATGTTTTGTGATCTTCACTCCTTAAACCATGGAAATTGGGAAGGACAGAAGGTGAAATATTTTTCATTTTAAAATTTGTATCCTCATCAACTACAGGAAATCCAAAAGAATTAGGATCTCCTATACCTCTACCTCTTCCTCCATCTTTTCCTCCACCTCTCCTTCCTCCTCTTAAGGCATCTCCATTCAAAACTTCTCCTCCTCCTTCTTCTTCCGCCATTGTATATTCCTCAGAGCTAATGTAAGGTTCTAACTTTAGATTTATTTGTTCTTCCTCTGGTTCTTCTAACAATGGGATATTGAAGAATGTTTATTTTTCTTCCTAACTATGGTTTTCTAACTCTTGAGCTAGAATATGTTCACCTGTAGAGGTGAAAAAGGTTACTCCTTCTGTTGGAGATCTAGTATCTTCCTCTTCTAAGACTGCATCAGTAGATGAAGTTGGAGAATCTCATGGTTGTATTTTTGACCTTAAGACTTCAGGGAGTCTATGTCTTGAGGTGGAAAATGGAATATGAGTTTGAGATGGTGGTGTGGCACTACGTGGTCTTGGTGGGGTGAGTGGTGTTGTTGGAATCAAAATTTTGCCTCTAGCTATTAATATACCCCTATAGTCTCTTTCTCTGCGCATATCAATATATATATATTTTAATGTAAGAAATAAGGCTTCCTATTTACACTTCCCCGAAAACAACGCAAAAATGTTTAGTCAATTTAATGTCTTAAGTTGCTATCATAAATTATCGACCAAGGTTAGTAATTTGATGAAGTGTGGTGCTCTATATATGCTTAAATAACCTTATTTATTACTTCGTTGTGTACGTTTTATATTGTTTTGGGGGTTTTGTATCTTGTGCCTAAAGTTTTAAGAACTAAAATTGATTTGAGAAATGAAATCTATGCTTCTAAATGAAATATTTAGATGCCAGTGAACAACCAAATCTAAATGAATTTTAATGATGAAAACTTATTTTTAAAGAAGGAAGAAAAGGAAATGTTGTTTTTATTCTACGAAAAGGAATTGAATCACAAATTGATTTTAATGAAATGATTGAAATATGGAATCTAAAAGAAGGAAAAAGAGGAAATGTTGATTAAATAATCTAAATTGCATAAAAATAAATCAAACTTTGAATGGTTAAAATGTTAGACTTATCTAGGTCGGAAAACCATCTATGAAAAGTATCTAATTGATTTAAAGAAAGGCATTATTCTAAATTTCATTCAAATGACAAAGATGAAACCATTTTCTATCTTATCCATTGAAAGCTTTAATTCTATGAAAACAAAGAATTTGATCTATTTTAAAACACAATTCTAATCTAAATCTATCCTAGTTTTAAATCTAAGAATGTTGAAAGATAAATTTAATCTAATTCTATTCCATGGATTGAAAGCATAAATTCTATTGCTACGAACTTGAATGACAATGCTAATTGAAATAAAAAGAAAGTGAGAAATAATAGAGTATCTATTGCGCAAAGCATGTTTAAAAACTAAGGTTGCCATATGATCGAATTCACAAATATATCCAATTGGAAAATGACAGAGTCACATTCATGAGATGACTTAAGCGAGCATAAGATTACACAGTCAACTGTGGATGAGAATAACTAATTTAGAAAACATTCATGAAAATAATATATAAAAAAATGAGAAATTTAAAATATGAATTGACAAGAATCTGATTATAAAATAATGTGAATTTGACTATGAATTGACAAGAATAAAACTACGCATCAACAGGAAATTAAACTAAGGAATTGACAGAAATTAAACTACAAAACAACTATGAAAAACATCCTTTCCGTGCAGGGGTCCTCTGCAACATAACGAGTCTAAAATCTACTTAGAATATGCATGCATTAGAGATCTGGAACTGGTCTTATTTATTAACAAAATAGAGTTTGAAAGTGTAACATTGTATTATCACGAAAATTAGACTATCTCCCGGTTTCCACAGACCAACATTTATACAAGTTTTTAGATTTAACTGTTTGAGGAAATTCTGCCTATAGATAACAAATAAAACTAAAATTATAAGTCTAATTAGAAGAAAATTATCCATGGTATCTCTTGATTTGCTACGTAAGATAAAATCGAGAGTATTTCGTCCGCTAATCTCGTTCTTTGAATGATCTTTGACTGCGAGCGTAGGCACGATTCCTTCTTGAATTCGAATAAGTAAGTGGGATACGATCCATGTGTGGACTATTCCAGAGATTTATCAATTGGCTAAAGAAGGTGTTTCTCTTTGTATCCTCATAATGTGCTATCATTTCCTCTGTAAAAATTAGCCAATTGAAAATTTATTTACGAGAGAAAAGCCATCGATACCATACAAATGTATTTTTTTCTAAATTTAAAGTTGCAATGTGTACCTTTTGTGTGTTTTTCACATTATGGGGATCACAACATTGCTCCATATGTATTATCCATGTTACGAGATCATTGCCATCAAAATTCCTCATATCGATCTTTGGAATACGATGGGTCTTCAATCCAACATTAGAGTTTGCGAAATCACAATTAACGTTTATTTTGTTCTCATCATGAGTTTCCAATACTACCTTTTCGCCATTAGGAATAATTTCTTGTATCAACTTTTTCAAACCTTCCTTTAAACCTTCCATGTCTTCTTTTAGATCATTCTTCATGTCTTCCATGTTGTATTTCATTTTTTCATCTATCTTAGCTTCCATGTCATCCATATTTCCACGCATTTCTTAAAACCATCCATATTAGCTTCCACGCCTTTCTCCAAACAATCCATCTTAGCTTCCTTGCCTTTCTTCAAAACTTCCATTTCATTTTTTGTTGCTCTTTGCGAGAGCGAATTTTGGTGCACTTGGTCTTGTAATTTTGATATATCATGTTGCACTTCTTCCTTTCCATGAGTCATAGTAGAGCCTTCTGAGGGCTTAGTGGGTGTTGAATTATTTTTAGGGGCCATTTTAGAACCCAATACTAATATCTATGCTTCAATATGCCCTTGGAATCACTTCAAACTGAATTTTCAAATAAGACTTATGCAATTTGAAAAACAAATACACACCTTTTTCTTGCTTTTGAGGAGCTTGATATTGAAACTGACGTATCTCTGGAATTTCGGATCCCTTAGATTTTATCTTCGGTACTTTAGTAGCCATCTGATTCTTCTTTCCAATTCCATGTGTGTGACCTAATTTGGATTCTTCAAGGCAAAGTTATGCCTAATCTCCTACAATGACCTAATTATGGACTGATTCAGTAGAGATAACTTGTACGATGTGCCAGGTGTCACTGTTTCCTCCTTCGACTCTGAAATTGATACACAATAAACTACAGTTTGTTTAAGTTTGGTCATTTGTTACAAAATTCCAATCACATGCTCAAAGAGCGAGTTATGACGATTTTCCCAAGGTCACCTATTTGAGATGAAATTCGGGAGCCATTAAAACCCTAAATTCCACAGATAATATCTTCGAAAATATTGCGAACCAATATCTGAAATGTTTACACGACGTTCATTAGGATTTATTCGCAAATGGGTTTTTTTAAAGCTTCTGAATCTTCGTAGAAAATAATTTATAGTGAAAATTTCATGATGATCTGTTTGAAGTGGCGAAACCCTAGAATCCAAAGCTTTGATACCAAATGTTATGAAACCATCTCCAAAAATAGAAGAAAAGAGATATCAACTCCTTAGAAATTAACTACTCCGAGGGAGAAACATCATTTACAGTACATAAATGAACAATTCTTGGACAATTCAAATGACAAAACCTCCTTTCTATATATAGGAGTCCATGTGGTCACAATATAATCCTAACCGACCTAACAATAATAATGTAAGGGCACAACAATAATAATAGTGGGGTTTTATGGGGCACAATAATAAAAATATGGGGACTACAAGGGTACAACAATAACAATAAGGGGGCTACACTAATAACAATAAGGGACTACCCTAGTAATATAGGGACCTAACATAAAATAATAAAATAAGAGTTATGAATTTTGGAGGGAAAACAAAAAAAAAAATTTTAAATTGTACTTTTGGCTTATATTCTTATATGTTTACTCAAATTTCAAGTGTAAACACTCATTGGATTGTGGAATTAAATTCCACATCCAATGAGTATCGATTATGCATACTTTTGAGAAGACATACATTGATAAAAATTGAAGATACATTTAAAAAACGTGTTAAACACAATTTTTAAATGTATGTTAAATTTTTATCAATGAGGGTATTCTCAAAAGTATGGATAATGGGTACTCGTTGGATTGAAATTTAATTTCGCATCCAACGAGTGTCTACACTTGAAATTTAAGTAAACCTATAAGGATATAAGCCAAAAATACAATTAAAAAAAGTAGTTTTTCTTCTTTTCCCTCCAAAAAATTTGCATGTACCTCTTTTTAAATTTAAAGGATTTTGATTGGTTTACATATTATGACATGGAAATTACGTGAAAATTTCATGGGCACTTTTAAGCTGAAATTTTCTCTGATGCTTCTATGGGGCACACTGATAACACTAAGTGAACTACATGGGCACAACAATAACATAAGGGGGCTACACTAACAATAAAAATAAGTGGATACACTAATATTATAGCGACCTAACATGCCCCTCCCCTTAAAAAAAATGTTGTCCTCACCGCTTGAGTAGTTCTGGGTTCTTCTGTTTAAAATTCTCATCCTCCCATGTGGAATATTCAACGAGTAATTTCTTTCACTTGATGAGATACTCTAAAATTGATGAATTTCATAGCTGCCGAGTTCTTATTTCTGTGACTGCTTCAAGTTCCAATATGATTTTTCCTTCCTCGTAAAGTTATGGAAATATTTTTTGAACTGGGTTTGTCACCTTTAACCTTCTTTAGGCATGAAACATGGAAAAATGGGTGCATTCGGGAAGATGTCAGAAACTCCAATTTGTATGCGATAGTGCCAATATTTTTCAACACCTTGTAAGGACCATAATACTTTGGCGATAATTTATTATCCTTCTTAGCTTGCTTGAGGAAATTTTTTTTGTATGGTTGTAGTTGTATAAATACCCAATCGCCTACATCAAAACTTCTTTCACTGCAATGTTGATCTGCCTTTTGTTTCATACGATTCTGCACCAAAGTTAGGTTATCCTTTAGGAGTTGGAGAACTTGTTATTGATGCTCGATGTGATCTTCCACTGCTCTAACCTTATAATTTTCTCTTAAAGATGATGTGATGGATGGTGGATGATATCCATAGAGTGCCATAAATGGGGTAATTTTTGCTACAGTGGGGAAAGAAGTGTTATACCACCATTCAACCAGAGGTAACCACTTGACCCATTGTGTTTATTTATCGAATACAAAGAAACGAAGATATACTTCCAAACATTTTTTCACTATTTTAGTTTTCCCATCATATTGAGGATGTTAAGATGAGCTATAAGATGGTTGAGTACCTAGACAAGAAAATAATTCTTTCCAAAAATTTCTAGTGAAAATGCGATCTCTGTCGCTTGCATTAATCTTTGGGTTTCCATGTAGCTTTTGAATTGTTTCCATAAATGTAGTAACAACTGTACTGGCTTTAAATGGATGAGATAATGCAAAAAAGTGGGTATACTTGGTAAGTATATCAACTACCACCATGATGACACTCTTTCCTTCGTTTTTGGGTAAACCCGTGATAAAATCCATTGAAACCTCCTCCCAATGTTGACTTGGAATGGATAAAGGTTGTAGCAGACCCGGGGTCTTAATTTTTTCAACTTTGTTTTGTTGGCAGACCAAACATTTCACCACAAAATTTTGAATATCAAATTTAAGTCCATCCCAAAGAAATTCTTTCTTGACCCTGTGGTAAGTTTTTAAAAATCCATAGTGTTCTCCTAAGGGAGAGGTGTGCAATTCCAAAATAATATTTTGTTTTAGTTAGGAATTATTACAAATATATAAGCGATCTTTGTACCATAATGAATAATTTTTCTAACTAAATGTATCAGATGTACTTGGAACTTGCTGCAACTTTTGAATGACTATCCACACTTCTTCGTCATTCTTCCACTCCTCCCTTGTTTCGGTTATCCAATCTAGTTGGATAGTAGAAATGGCACAAAAAAATGCTTCCATGTCCTCATTATTTCTTGAGAGTGCATCTATAACAACATTTAGATTCCTTTTTTTGTATATGATTTCAAAGTCATAACCCAACATTTGTGTGACCTATTTTTTTTTCTCTTCTGAATATAGTCTTTGTTCCAAAAATTATTAAAGACTATCATGATTCGTTTTTACCTTAAAGTGTCTTCCCATTAGGTAAGGTCACCATTTTTTTAGTGCATGTATTATTGCCAACATTTCCTTCTCATAAATGGCTTTCTATAAATACTTTCCTTTGATTGGATGACTTTCAAAATCAATGGGTCTTCCTTCTTGCATTAAAAAAAACACCAATTTCATTTCCCGAGGCATCACATTTCACAATAAATGTTTTTGTGAAGTTTGGCATAGCTAATACCGGTGCTTGGCACATTGTCTATTTAAGATGTTCAAAGGCCTTAGTTGCTTCTAGATTCCAAGAAAATGCATCTTTATTAAATAATTTTGTTAGGGGTGCTGCTATTCTCCCATAATTCTTAAAAAACACGCGATAATACCATGTTAACTCGAGAAATACTCGCAAATGATTTAGGGTTGTGGGAATTTTCCATTCCTTAATGGTTTTAATTTTTTTAGGGTCTACCTTAACATCCTCATCAGATAAAATATGACCCAGATATTCCACCTCCTGTACTCCAAAGAAAAATGTGGAGGTTTTTACATATAATTGTTTCTCCTCCAATAGTTTGAGCACCCTGTCAACATGTTGAGCATGATCCTTCCAAGACTTGCTATAGATTAGTATATCATCAAAAAATAATAACACAAAATTTCTAAGGAAGGGTTTGAAAATGGAATTCATCAACCCTTGAAATGTAGAAAGTTCATTGGTAAGGCCAAAAAGCATGACCACAAATTCATAATGACCCTTATGAGTTCTAAATGCTGTTTTCGGAATGTATTCAGTCTACATTAATTTTTGATGATAAACTGAACGGAGATCCAACTTGGTGAAGTAAATGACTCCATGTAATTCATCCAATAATTCATCAATGATAAGAATGGGAAATTTATCTTTAATAGTGAGCTTGTTGAGGTCCTTATAATCTAGACACATGCGCCATGATCCATCCTTCTTGTGCACTAATACTACTGGAGTAGAGAAAGAATTTTGACTAGGTTGAATTATACCGGCCTTTAGCATTTCTGCAATCATACGTTCAATTTCGCTCTTTTGGGCATAGGGATACCTGTAAGGCTTGATGTTTGGCAGAACACTTCCTAGAATTAGATGAATCAACTTCCTAGAATTAGATGAATATCATGATCATGATCATGAATAGGGGGGAGGATTTTGGGAGTCTGAAACACCTTGAAATGATTGTCCAAGATTTTTTGTAGATCTGGAGAATTAGAGGATTTCGATGTTTGAACCTGTAGTGAGAATAATTATGCAATTACGCCTCATTGTTCTTTCTTCAAAATCTTTGTCATGACATTAGAGTTGATTATCCTTCCCAGTTTCCTCGCGATACCCTGTAATTCAACTTCCTTTCCTTCCCAAAGAAATTTCAAGAAAATTAAAACCTATAGTCCACAAATATTGTAACCATTAGACTCCTAGTACAACATCAACACCACCCATTGGATTAGAAGGCATTGGACTATTAAATACACATTCCCCCATGGTTAACTTGATATTATGGAACTTTCCAGAGCCATTTATAGTTCCTCCATTTTCAACCTTCACTTGACATTCTGGTGCTAGATATAGGAAGAAATTCAATTCCTTGGCTATCTTAAAATGAATAAAATTATGTGTACTACCTGGATCAATCAACACTATTACCTTTTTTTTCTTGATATATCCTTCTATATTGAGAGTTTGAGGAGTGGCAATTCATGCCATTGCATTACAAGGTATGGTTAGATTAATTTCTTCCTTCTTTGGGGTTGGTTCTTGGTGTATATCCTTCTCTTTTGATGATTCTTGTTCCTTTTCTTCCTCCTCTTCACAATATATGTAAAATAATTTCTTCTCGGTGCACTTATGACCTTTAGTGTATTTTCTATCACAATTATAACAAAGCCGTTTTGCTCTTTTTTCCTCCAATTTTTGTGGTGTCAACCTTGTAGATTGTGGATGATAGGAGCAGAAACATTCCCATATTTATAGTTGTGATTGGTAGACTTCCTTGTTGCCATAATTTTTCTTTCAACTTTTCTTGCCACCCTGAATGCCTTTTCTAATGAATTAGGTTCCTAAAGGTGAACCTCATGTTGGATGTTATCCTTTAAAGTACCTATGAAGACATCAATCCTATGTTCCTTTGGAATATTATTTACCATTATATTTAATTTTTGAAAGTCCTCAATGTGCTCCGTCATTGAACCCTTTTGTTTGAGATTTATCAATTGGCTAAAGAAGGTGTTGCTCTTTGTATCCTCATAATGTGCTATCATTTCCTCCGTAAAAATTGACCAAGTGACAAGTGGTTTACGAGAACAAAGCCATCGATACCATACAAACTGATTTTGTTCTAAATATAAAGTTGCAATGAGTACCTTTTCTGTGTTTTTCACATTATGGAGCTCAAAGTATTGCTCCATTTGTACTATCCATGTTATCGGATTCTTGCCATAAAACTTCCTCATATCGAACTTTAGAATATGGTGGGGTTAAATACAACATTAGAGTCTATGAAATCATGATTAACATTTTTTTTTTCTCATCACGAGTTTCATCAACTACCCTTTCACCATTAGGAATCATTTCTTGTAGCAACTTTGTCAAACCTTCCTTCAAACCTTCCATGTCTTCTTTTAGACCATTCTTCATGTCTTCCATATTGCCTTTCAATTTTTCTTCTATACCATCGATCTTAGTTTCCATTCCATACTTTAAACCATCCATCTTAGCTTCCATGCCTTTCTTCAAACCATTCGTCTTAACTTCCATTTCATTTTTGGTTACTTTTTGTGAGAGCGAAATTTTTTGCACTTGGTCTCGTAATTTTGATATATCATGTTGCACTTCTTCCTCTTCATGCGTCATAATAGAGATTTCTGAGGGCTTAATGGGTGTGGAATTATTTTTTGGAGGCATTGTAGAACCCGATACTGATATCAATGCTTCAATATGCCCTTTGGAATCACTTCAAACTGTTGTTTTTTTTAAACAAAAGTTATACAATTAAAAAAAAAAAAAACACACTTTTTTCTTGGTTTTGAGAAGCTCGATATTGAAATTGATGTATATATGTGAATTTGGATCCCAAATATTTGAAATTCAGTCCTATAGTACCCCTCTGAGTCTTATTTCCAATGTCACATGTTAGACATAATTTGGATTCTTCAAGGCAAAGTTATGCCTGATCTCCCACAATGTCCTAATTATGGACTGGTTCAATAGATCGAAATTGTACAGAGTGACACGTGTCATTGTTTCAACCTTCGGCTTGAAATCGATACAAAAGAAACTAAAGTCTGTGCACTTTCGACCATGTTTTACATAATTCCAATCATATGTCGGAAATGAAAGTTATGACGATTTTCCCTCGGTCACCTATTTGAGTTGAAATTCTGGAGCCTGCCAAAACCATAACTTCCACAGATCATATATCCATAAATATTGCAAACGAAGGTTTGAAATTTTTACATAAAGTTCATCAAGATTTTGGCTCCATGTGGTAAAAGTTTTAGCTTCTGAAGCCTCGTAGAAAAAAAATTATAGAAAAATTCCAAGATGACATTTCTAAAGAATTGAAACCCTAGAATCCCAAGCTCTGATACCAAATGTTATGAAACCAACTCACAAAATAGAAGAAAATATAGATCAGTGGCTTATAAATCATCATATTTGAGGGGGAAACCTTATTTATATTACATAAATGAACAATTCTTGGATGATTCAAATGATAAAAATCTACTTTCTATATACATGAGTCTAAGGGGTCCCAATATAAGAACCTACATAACAATAATAACGTAAGGGCACACCAATAATAATATTGTGCTTCTATGGGGCACAATGATAACACTATGAGAACTACATGGGCACAAAAATAACAATAAGGGGGCTACACTAATAAAAAAAATAAGGGGATACACTAGTATTATAGGGACCTAACATTGGAGCCTCCTAAAAAAAAGGTTGGAGCCTTGTGGAAGATAGGGTTAGAGCCTCATGAAGTCCAAGTTGGTGCTTGGAAAAGTACAGGTTGGAGCTTGGTAGATCGAAGATTGGAGTCTTCATCTAGGTTTGGAGCCCTAAACATCATTATACCTAATTTATTGTAAATAAGAGGATTAGAGTCCTTGTTATTTCTGATTAATAAAATTATTTACTCTATATTGTTCATTTTTGTGTTCTAATGATAAGTGATCTTAACTCGTAAAAATAACAATTGAAAAGAAATTCTGATTCAACCCCACTCTCAGTATTTCCAACAAATTCAATGTCATCCTTTTCCTTGATCCTGGATTCTTCCAAGATACATTGAGCCCATAACTCATCCATGTGTAGTATCCTTCTTAGAGTATATATTAGTTGCAAAAATATTCCATTAAGGTTGCAAATCATTCAATACACAAATGGTCATTTCAGAGTCAGAAACAATTTCCTCAAGCCCTTTCAATTGATCCCTTATTGGGAGATCTCCATTGTCTTCATCCTTTGAATTATTCTATATAGTTGATTCCTCAAAAATATATTTTGACCTGATGTAGTTATAGAGTACAAATCAAATCAAATCAACAACAAAGGGAACACGATGATATTTAATGGGTTAAACAATGATCCTTTCTTCCCTTAATTATACCTTCATGTATTTTGATAACTCTTGAGTCTTTTCCTTTTCTGGTTGAACTACTTTACCAAGTACATATTCCATGACTTCATTTTCTATGAGTTCCAAGTCTATCCTCTTCTTCCATGCTAGGAATTTTTCTGATCCAATGAGCTTATTGCTTTCCTTGCAAAATGTAGCCATATGATATGTAGATTGAGACATAGAAATCAATATGATACTTATTTTTCATTCAAGATTTCTTCTTCTTGATGATGTCTCCAACTATCTTGATGTTTTCAAGATGTTCAAAGAAACTTCAATGATGCCCTATAACGATGACTTCTAGGATACCTAATAGTGTCTTTGATCAACTTCAAAGAGTGGGTGATGATACAAATATTCTTTGATTATTTCTTTCCTTAAAATATTTCATCCAATGAGCATTCAAATGGATGAACTTTTAAGAGAGATCAATATTAAATTCCTTCAAGATGATGGCGTCAACTAGAGATCCTTCAAAAAGATCTTGTAATATTCTTCCTTAAGCCTTCCTTTGATGAGAGCTGGAAGTAGTATCCTTCCTTCCTTCAATAAGAACTTGATCCTTATAAATATGATGATGTCTTATTTTTTCCATTCCTTGTGTCCTTAGTGAATAATTCCCCTTGACTAACAAATCCTTCAAGATAATCTTCTAGCTGCCTTCTCTTGTTTACCTTAGCTTTGATACCATGTTGGAGAATATAGTAGGACAACGATTAATTCAATTTCCCCTTAACCTTAATAATTGCTTGTGAACTTTATTTATCTTCTTGTGTTTCTATATTATATATTTTCATAAAACAATTATCAAGAGAAAAAACAATAAAGACAATGGACACAAGTATTATGCTCCAAGCCAGGGAAAAACCCCTCCAAGGGGAAAACGTAGAAAAAATATTTTCTCTTCTTATAGAATCTACTTCAAATGAGATAACCAAGACCCAAAGACCTATACAAATTCCTCCAAGAAATAAGTCAACCCTCCATGAATCCCTTTTAAGTAGGTCAAAAATAAACCATGAAAACATGAGTAAATCCTTCTTCAACTAGATTCCAACTTCAACTCTGGCCCCTAGCTTTGACCTATAACTTCAACTTGCAACTTCGACCCTGCAATTGCTGAAGAAAGCCTACATTATTCACACATGTGAGAGAAAATATCCAAAAAACAATTTTTCTTAGCCTTGGATTCCTGTTGCTTCCTTGACCTTCGCTTTGATTTTCTTGATATTTCCTGCTTCAGATCAAACTTCTTGAGAGATCAAATTGGTGTCCAAATGAGGTCAAATCTGCTTCTTTTTACTTGAGTTTTTATGAGGTCGAATTCCATTCTTTAGGCTGACTTGTATATTCTAGGGACAACCTGTGCTTGGACGCTCACCTAACTTTCTAGACTCAAATAAATATCTTTTACATGTTACAACTTTCCAAACATTGTCATATACATATTAAAATGACTCTCTTGGCTCAAGAAAATTATTCTTTTGACATGACAAACCCCAGAAACATGAAGAACATGCTTAAAATAATATATATATATATATATATATTTTTAATTTTTTTTATTGTAACATAAAAATATATATAATTATTTGAGTACATTGAGAATTATGAAGACCAAAACTAGTTACATTTTCCAACACAAGTGTAAGTTTTGAGCTCCAAAAATATATTTGTTTCTTTGTATCCTCAAGCATTCACCAACAAAATTAAAAAAATATCCAATTAAAAACCCTCTATCCTCCTTCATATATGCAAAAAAATAGAGAGAATATCCAAATATGTACAAGAGGAAAATGATTTATGTACAAAGGGGTTAGAATATATACAAAAATTTATAGATCTACTAACCCAAAGAGTGTGAAGACACCTCTGCTCCTAGATAGTAATAATAATCTCTTAAAATAGATAGATGTGACAAATAAAGTGCATAAATAAATAGATTTTAATATTTAATGATAGTATTCACAAAATATGGCAATGAAAGTCCCTTTTAGAATAAATCTTATGATAAGCCTTTGAGAGAGATCAATGTGGGTTCTTCCACTTCTATTCCTTTAGAGTTGGTTGGTTCAACAAAACCTTACCCAAACGCTCAAGATCTGATTCAGAAAATAGATCTCTACACACCTTCAAAAAATATTGTTATATACACAAGGGATTATATAGCATAATGAAAAAGAGGACTAGGGGTTCAACCGAAAACCCACTAATGCTTCTAGATCTGAAGTTTTTCTCTAATCCAAATATCATTCAAGATAACTATACATCAACAGATCCAAAAATGGAAAATGGAAGTAAAAATTTAATTAGAGCAAGAAAAATATTAAGCATAAATGAATCAGAAAGATATTACCATAGATGTAGAAGAATAACACTAGTAAACATTTCCCCCAAAGTATTTCTTTATTATTTAGAAAAAATATCCGGTACAAAACCGATGTAGAGCTTCGCCAACCATTAAATCAAGAATTACAATGATGATACAAGTGAGGAGCGAGAGCCTAAATTTATAGGAAGTTATGAGGGGAGGATCCCCCTCCAAGTGAAATGTCTAGGTCCAAGGAAAAAATGGCTAGATCCAAGCCAAATGAATCGAACCCTTGATGAGATAGCACCTTGATGAGATAACACATATTTCTAAAAGGAGAATTCGTTTGACTTGAAGGAATGGATCGGTGGAGGGAAATTTGATCCTGAAGTGGTTTGGACCACTTGAAAGTATTTTTCATCTTTTTTCCTGGCAAACTTCTCATTCAAAATAACCATCTTGGACCATCCTCTTAAAAAATTTGATTTGTTGGGACAATAGCTTCTTTTCTAGACCATCAAATTTTTACTTAGGACATATTTTCTTGGTAAATGAAATTACTATCATTTTTTGACTTGAATTTAATATTTGAGAGTTTCCATATCATTTTTTATCATTTTCACTTGGAGAGAAATTTTTATTCTCTTTCAATTTTTATTTTTCGTTTAATTATTTTCCATTTTTGATCAAAAATTAGAAAAATGGATTTTTGAGGGGTAAATACATATTTTTCCACCCTCAAATTGTGTCCAAATTTAAAATTGAGGTTTATAGATCTAATTTTGATTACTCATACCCACTACAACTTCTATAGAAAACACTTATTACATTTTACATCAAAAAAAAATTAAAAATCCCGTCCAGTGGTAAATTTTTAATAATTAAAAATTGACACATAGACTCAACCAAATTCTGTGCAACTTTAGATATGATCTAGTATGGTAATATTAATTAATTATAGGCACTAGGACTCACCTAAGACTCTACCATTAAGCCACACTCTATATTTGGGGTAATAACTGAGAGAAAAACTCAAGTGATTATAACACTCTATATTTGGGGTAATAACTGAGAGAAAAACTCAAGTGATTATAAGTGTTGAAAAACACAAATAATGGGTTGAGGAAAAAATAATGGGTTAAGGGAAATTACAACTAACTTGATTAAAAAATGATTTACCATTACAATTGGAGATTTTAGAAATTAATCAGCAAGATCAGGTCTGAAATATCATGACTCAGCTGGAACAAGTCGAATCTGGTATTGCAATTGGAAGAATTTGGAAAACGACCACAACAACAAATATGAGAAAATTACCTTCAGATAACCTTCCCTTTCTCTCAATCTAAGCTGAATTTTGGAAAAATTATTTTAAGAAAAATGAATTGGTCCGTTCTGCACAAAACCCATGTCTCGGATTTTCAAGATTCATCTTCATTTGTCTGAAATAGCCAACGCAACGCTGTTGCTTTTTATCCTAGCGAATTTCTGAGTTGGAATAATTGGAGATCAAATTTCCAATCTGGAAGAGATCTTGGAGGCTAAAAAGCGTGATTGAGGTTATAACAGATTAATAAACCATATTTGACAAAATCATGTATGATAATGATCAATTTTTTATAAATAAAGGAGAATACATATTACTTATCCATAAGAACATAAATTATTATAAAATGGAATTAAATGATAAATTATGATAAATAATGTGATAAAGAATGGTAGAAATGGATGAAATAGACATTAGAAAGTGGTAATAATAATGACATATTTGCCCAACATACCCCCAAATTGGATATGTTGCATGTCCTCATGCAAGCCAAAGCCTCTGTATTAACCAAGCTGTAATACAATAATCAAAATGTTCACCCCAAGTCATTATAGTGATGGAACAAATGACTTCTTCCTCAAATATTAAATATTCAATTTTAGCGATGTTGGTGAAGGCACAACAATTTTTATATAATTTCAACCGAATGTTAATGCTTCTCTAATCCAAAAATCGGATTGTTTTGATGCATGGATCATGAGATATAAGAAAAATTGCTGTAGGTGATAGTGCATGATTTCTGAAATTTTACAAACTAGTTTAGCTTGAAATTTTTTGGGTTTGTGTAGTTTAAGATACTTCTTTGCTGTCCAAAAATCACAAGAATTCAGTTCATAGTTATAAAGATATGCACAAATCAATTTCTGCACTATATAAAAATGAAATTATATTCCTTAAATGAAAAAGAAATTAGAAAACATCCATCATGTGTAGCAATTCCTCCCCCAAGCTGGAGAATTAGCATGCCCTCATGTTATACTAGAAAACAGATTGAGGTAGTTGCTACAATCATTATGCTTGGTGTACAACAACATGGAATAAGGGAGGTTTTGAGAATGAATAAGGAGATCGATGGATGATGGCATGGTTAAAATAAAGAAATGAAAGAAAGTAACACTCCCCCAAACTGAATGTTTTTGTGTCTTTGAAAAATGGGGAGCCGTAAAGAAGTGGAGCAAATTAAGATAAATAATTCTCAATGAATTTTCATGAAATTGTCCTAAATTTTTAATAAATAAGAAATTTATGCTATTTTACCTCAAGTTTTACCTCCGTAAAAATGTGGAATGACATGTATGGATTGGAATTTTTTGAAGCTTATGTAGGCTAAGCTGATGCTGAAAGTGATGCAAAAGGTGGAAGCCATGCAAGCTGAAAGTAAGTACAAAGTGTGGCAAGGTTTTTCTTCCCCCAGTGTCCATGACCAGAAAGCACAGGAAAAGACGTTATGGATTCATAAATGCAGTAGAATAATAACCAGAATGACATATATTGAGGCATAAATTAATCAAATCAACGCAAATCATAAGGATGGTGGGGGTTATATTGAGATTGACATGGATGCCCTAAGACAATAGTATTCCATAATGGATTATGCAAGTAAGAAAATGGAGAGGAAGTGTTTTGAACCATACATGTAGGCCATGGTTTCCATGGTTGTGAGCTTGTAGCTTCTCGATCTCTTTGATATGTTGCTTCCATCCTATGTAAGAAAGAGAAACTATGCATGGTATGCTCCTTTTGGCAATGAGGGAAAAACACTTCTTCAATTTGTTCCTGATTTTTCTTTACCTACAAAAAACACAATTGTGAATTTAGAGAGCTAATAAAATCAAATTTAAAATGGTCAAATAAATCATCGGTTTCAGTTCTTATATCTCCTGTTCTTGTAGTAGATTTGGAAATGAAAGAAGAAAATTCTCTAGAATTCTTACTAACCTTGGAGATTCCTCTTGAATACCTTATGCATAAATCACAAACATCATCATATGATAGCTGAAAAATATCACGTTTTGCCTATCAGATTTAAGAGTTCTAAAAGTTCATCTTTGATTCCTTTGAGTAGGAGTGCTTTTAAGATCTATTTTTCCAAATGCTTATGCCTTGATTTTTTAAGGTTGTATTTAAATCACTCCACATAGTCCTCCAAGCTTTCGTCTTCCTCCTGTATCATACTGAAAATATCTTCACTGGTCTTGAAATATTCTTGGTACTTCTTCAAGAATACATTCTTCATGTCCTCCCATGTTTGAATGTAGTTCCCACCAAGGCTCATGAACCATCAGAGAGTTGCTCCTTTTAGAGTAAGAGGAAACACTTTCAACCTTTGATCATTAGTACAATAATCATATCCTCTGCAAAGTACTTCAAACTCAAATAAGAATGTATCTGGACCTTCATTTGCTCAACCATGAAATTTTGGTAGAGCAGATGGGGGGATTATGTGAATTTGTGTCACTCCTCCTAGATCTCTGATAGGAAATTCAAAAGTAGCACTGTGTGCCATTTCTTACCATTATAGAAGATTTTCTTCATGTGATACTTTAAATCTCCTCCTTCAAATGTTCCCATCAATTGGTTAGTGGAATGGGTGGTGCGAACATCACCACTTAAGTGAAATGATTATATTTCTTCAAATTTCTACCTTTTTCTACTTAGTCATTCATAAAAAAAAACAAACACCTATCCTATTTAACCTCTGCACAATTGCTGAGAAGCGGGCTGGAAAGCAAATGTTTTTCTTACTAATACACAGGTTATTACCTCTTGTTTTCAATACCCAATTATTTCACAACAGAAGGAAAATAAAATAAAAAGACATCACTCATAAACACTCTCACTGAAATGAGGTATGTATCTACAACTAGATATTAGTGTGGTAGTGCTATTTGAATGCCTTCCCCGGCAATGACGTCAAAATGTTGGGTAAAATTAATTTCTTAATAAAAACAACTAATCACCTATTCATTAATTATCAACCACAGAATTTTTTTTTTTATTTCAAGGAAATCAAAAAAATATATGCATAGAAAATACCAATATCTAACACTGGTTCTACATGATTATGTTCTACACTATGAATCTCATTCGAAAAGAAATGAAATGTAAGACTTGAAAAAATACTAAATCTCAAAACATAAAGTAAATGATAGGAAAACAATTATGTTAATAACACGACTAGAATCGATACTAAATTAAATTACACATTGTTGAATTGGAAATTTAACCTATTACACTCAAGATAATTCAAATGCTAATCTAGAGCAGTGACTTAAATGAAATCTAGAAATTGCTAGAAATAACAATATGGAAAATGCAGCAAACAACAAATTAGACTTAAAATAAAGGAAATCTACTTTAAGGAATGAGAATTTAAATTCAAATAAATAAGCACACGACTAAAATACTTTAGATGTTCAAGGCATCACCTCGTCCAAGGTAGTGGGCCCAACTGCCCAAGACTCATTTCTGCCTTGAGAAAAAACTCAGATAATATTACAAGTAATAGATGTAAAACTCAATGCATAACTTATTTCATTAAAATATATGAGAGAAATAATTACATCAGAATGAAGCTCTTGGCTTTGTGTCAAGTTCAATAATTATTCATCTCGTGTTCAACAATTATTCATTCGTTCATCCTGCAATTGTTCGTCTGTTCATTCCCATTCCTCATTTTGATCTTTGTTTTCATTTAAATACACATAGAGCAAAGGGAAATTACAACTAACTTGATTACAAAATTATTTACCATTACAATTAGAGATTGTCTACAACAAATTGATCAACAATATCAGATATGAAATATCATGACTTAGTTGGAACAAGTTGAATCTGGTATTGCAATTGGAAGAATTTGGAAAGCGGCCACAACAACAAATCTAAGAAAATAACCTTTAGAGAACCTTCTGTTTCTCTCAATCCAAGCCAAATTTTGGAAAAATTCTCATTAGAAAACTGAAATGGTCCATTCTACACAAAACTCATGTCTCGGATTTTCAAGGTTCATCTTCATTTGTCCGAAATAGCCAACACAAAACCGTCACTTTTTATCCCAACGAATTTCTGAGTTGGAATAGTGGGAGATCAAATTTCCAATCTGGAAGATATATTGGAGGCTAAAAAGCGTGAGTGATGTTATAACAGATTAATAAACCATATTTGACAAAATCATGCATAATAATTATCAATTTATTATAAATAAAGGAGAATACGTATTACTTATCCATAAGAGCATAAATTATTATAAAATGGAATTAAATGATAAGTTATGATAAAGAATGTGATAAAGAATGGTAGAAATGGATGAAATAGACGTTATAAAGTGGTAATAATAATGACATATTTGTAGCCCAACACTCTCCATCTATTGTGCTCAAATAAAATGAATTATTTCCAGCGGGTTCTATGATGATATAATGTCCAAGTCATAAGTTTTCGAAATTTCCATGATTTCCTATCTTCTCATTCCTATGATCCTATAAGGGTACCATATCTCCTTGTTGAAAATGCCTAACTCTAGAGGATTTATCAAAATATTCTTAAATTTCACTTGATTTCTATAATTATTCTTAAATTCTTTTCTTATGGTTTCATCCAACTCCACTATGTGATCGATTATTTGTTGAACAACATCCTTATTAGAAGTGAGATTTTGAAGGTGTCAGTAAGCTAGAAGCCTAAGGTGCACAGTTAAAGTAACATCAAATCCATATACAAGTTAAAAGGGACCTTTTATAGTAGAAATATTCTTTGTAATCCTATCTGCCCACACCGTGTACTTGATTTTACTATCACAAGCACACTTATTATCCCCTACTATCTTTTTGATAATGGTTATTAAATTTTGTTAAATAATTAATTGTTAGTAGGTTAAAATCTTAGTTTAGAAGTTAGTTTTAGAGAGTTTGTTAGAAGAACAGTTATGTTAGTTATAACCATCAAATTATTATATATCTAGACATCCTCTCAATGAAATAGCATGGTGGTTGCTCTCAAAAATTCGACCTGTGTGTTTATTATTTTTTCTGTTTACTTTCTTAGCTTGTCTCTGTTTGCTGTAATTTGTCATGGTATCAGAGCCTTCCATCGAGGGAGAAGCCTGTTGGAGTTCCGCCTAGAAGAAAGCGTTCAATCAGAACTTTTAAAGAGCAACATTCAGTCAGCACCATTGAAGAGAAGTGTTCGATGTTCGACCCATTCTCCCATTGCTGATTCTGTTAATTTCTAGATACAAGAGGTTGATTTCACTCTTGGTTGATTTCCCTCTTGTTGAGGGAGAAATCTACGACTTTAATTTCCATTATTGTTAGGATGAATTCTAATCGCAAGCGTACGCAAAAATTCCACTTTAGCTGTGCATAAAAAACAACCCTAACATCAAATATGGCTACCAATTTATTTAGATCTACAGTTAGTTGACCAAGATAAATGCTACAAATCAAAATCTATGTAGTAAAAGACATTAAGCAGTAAATAAAAACAAGAGTTACTCCATGCATCCAATATACAAGACAAGAATATTTTTAAAGAATTTTTGTATTTTTGACACCTGGGAAGGGAACATAGAAAGATGTTACCATTCCCCCTCAATGGGATGGGTTCTTGTATGTCCTCAGCACTTTAGATCTAAGATCTCTTTCTCTTGATGGTGCAAAAAACCCAGACAAAAAATGGAACTCAAAGGGAGCTCACAAGAAAAATAGTAGCAAAATATGACAATGATGGAGGATCAAAGTCAGACCAAGAGTATAGATCCATAGTGATCTTTAGGCAACAAAAGGTAGTGAATGAATGGAAAAGCCCTTCTATTTATAACAAAATATTAAGTTAGTCTAGATATTTGTGCATAATTAAAATATTATTAACCAATTCTAGATCCAACTTTTATGGAATATTTTATTATATTTGTTGGAGGGAAAAAGAATTTGAATTTGGTCAAATCCCTTTATTTGTAAATAATAAATAAATAAATGATTTATTTATTATTTTAATGATGTCGTTGAGTAATAATTAAATAAATAATGATTTATTCAATTATTTATAAATGATTTATTCAAATTTAACAAGGAATATTATTTAAATAAGGTTTAAATAATTATTCCTAGAAAATAATAAGATAAATAATGATTTATCTAATTAATTTTCTTGTTTTGGGTCAAATATGACGAGGAATATTAATTAAACTGATGTTTAACTAATTATTCCTTGAGGAAAATCAAACAAACATGGATTTATTCAATATTTCCTCATGGTGTTTCCTGTTTTGACCATAAACAACTTAATAAATTAAGGATTACTAAGTTATTTTTCATAGTGAAAGCAATTTTACTTAGGGTAAAATTGGTCTTACATGGTGTACTTTGGTCCATCTAATAGTAACAGGTTAGATGACCAAAAATTGGTGTAACAGATTTCCCCCCAGCGTGTGAGTGTTAGGAGCTAATCGTATGACCAAAGTACGTTGTAAGAACTCAATCACTAGACGCCGAAGGGGAAGTCAGAGAGAGAGAAATATAAGGTAGACCAAAGTGCTAGAGGACAAGACCCTGAGGAGGTGAGACTTCTAGGTGCGACAAGTCTCTTTTATGAGTGAGTGAGTTTGTGCTAAAAGAGACGGGGGAGGCATACCTATGCCCGCTGAGACAGAGTACAAAGAATAATGCGTCCAGTAAACAAGGGACTGAACTATATATTACATGCTGGTATAAAAATGAGCCAAATAAAAACATGATAATGGATCCCACATACATACTGTGCCTGGGATAACAGCCAGGACTTATACAATAATATCTGAGTACATGAGATATAAGTACAACCAAAGAGGCCCTATAAATAGGAAAGGGCTCTGAAAATTTGAATGATACATGCAAACTAAAAGGTGCTGCACGCGGCTAAGGCCGAAACCATAAAATTTGTGGAGCTACATCGAAGGCTGCAATGAAGAGGTCATTCGGGCATATGGGGGGCTACCTGAAGGGCCACTCCCTCATGAGGTCTGAAACATCTCACACACACTCGAGGATCACTGGTACAATCTGCTGCATCACTGAACCATCAAGTATATGGATCTCAATCATGTCGTAAGGAGTTGGAGTTGAGAAACAATCAAGTCAAAGGGCAATAAGGGATCCCTTTTCTTGATTCGAGGCACTGAACAAGAATGGAAGCTGGAACCAAGGTACACCGCCCTCTAGACCTATCTTCTGGAATGAATGATCTGAGGTCGACAAAAGGAGGTTTTCCATAGGTGAGGCAATAAGGGATCCTCAACTAAGGCATGAGAGAAAATAGTAGAGCGACTGATAGACTAACACTAGGGATGATGATGGAATGGGGGGTACTGATTAGTGGGCTGACAACTTCCCTTGTTAGATCATGAAGGGCATGGATGACCTGGCAGCAAATGAAACAATATTAAAGGGGAAAAGGGACAATAGGAGTGAAGGCCATAATGTGTGACATGAGAGAGGAACCAAGCAATAAAGGATGGAGGACTATAGCGGGATACAAAGGGACTTGGGATAGACTCCATGGATTTGATGATAACCCAACTCGGATGCTCTAAACAAGGGCGACTCGATGATGATGCCACATAGAAAAGGTCCAGTGGGACCATGAAAACACGAGTACAAGATGGTTACTCATGATGAAATTCGACACGAGCATGGACAAGTATGGAGGAAAAGTGGTGCACCAAGTACAAGTGTTGCAAATGAAGAAATTTGATTTTGAGGAGTGGTGAAGTGACCCTTCTTGGAAAAATGTGTCCTGGTGAAGTATCAAATCACAAAAAACCATAATATGGCTACCTAAAATAAATAGAACTTGCATTTCAGGAAGGAAATGCTAATGGAAATATTTATTAAGGTATAGTGCATTACGAGGATTAGGAAGGGGGTGGCCTTCAAAATCCTCTAAGAGGTATGCCCCTTTACCTAAATCCTTACTGATTATGTAAGGGCCTAGCCATAATGAGTCAAAATTCCCATGACCGAGGACATCATGGGCCTGGTCATACACCAGAATGAGTTCACCTTCGTGAAAAGTACGAGGGTGGAATTTTTGGTCATATTGAGCTTTGGTGCGTTTCTTAGCCGCTTCGGTGGTTTGCAATGCAACACGACGGTATTCGGAAGCGTGCTCAAGCATGATAAGTTGTTGTTCTAAAGGTTAGGTGTCAAGGATAATTTTGACGACTAGGTGAAGGGAAGGGATTTCAAACTCGATCGGTAAAACTGCCTCCTCGCTGAAAACAAGGTGGAAAAGAGTAAACCCGGTGGCAGTTTTAACAGAAGTTCTATAGGCACACAAAGCAGGGAAGAGCATAAGGTTCCAGTTGGTTTTGTGCTTATCCACCGTCCGTTGAAGCATGGTTTTAAGGATTTTATTGACTACTTCAACTTGGCCATTACATTGGGGGTAATAGGAGGATGAATATTGGTGCTCAAAGCCCAAAAGAGAGGATAGCTCACACCATATCTCATCTTAAAAATTCTAGCCATGGTTAGAGACCAATTTCTTTGGAACTCTGAATCAAGAGATAACATGGTTAAAGAAAAATAGGGCTGCGGTAGCTGCCGTGTTGTTAAACATTGGCATGGCCTCAGCCCATATTGTGAAATAGTCAACCACCATGATGATATACTTGTGGTTGCCAGTAGATGAAGATCGATACTCCATAAAGTCTATGGCCCACTTACAAAAGGGACCAGCTGCGATGACAGGATGGAGGGGAGCTGGAGGGGCTCAAGCCTTAGGGGTGAAATGTTGGCAATTGGAATAGTGTTTGACTGCTTCAATGCAATCACCGAAGAGAGAAGGCCAAAAATACCCGGCGTGCATGATTTTCTGGGCAGTGGTGAGACCGAAGAGGTGGCCACCACAAGCGCCACTATGGCAGGCATTGAGGACTTGCTCAGCTTTAGCGTGCATGAGACAATGACGAAGGACAATAACTACACCGCGACGATAAAGGTCATCACCGATAAGAAGGTAGCGAGGGGCCTGGTGTCGGATACATCATCGAGCATCAAGATTAAGATGGAGGGCGAAATTTTGGGTTCGAAAATAAGTGAGGATTTCACCATACCAAGGATCATCTGTGGTAATGGAAAAAAAAAGGTTCATAGGGAAAATCATCATTAACTGGAGGATCTTGCGTACCAGTAGGTAATTTAGAAATGAGTTCAGCGAGGGCTAAACCTTTCTTACTTTTAGATGTGAAAAATTCAAGATCGAATTCTTGGAGGATAAAGATCCAATGGGCATACTTCCCATTGATGATCCGGCAGCTCAAAAGGAAGGCCATAGGGTTGGAATTAGTCATGACCTTGGTGGAACGCATGAGGATGTAATGACGAATTTTTTGGACTGAGAACATGACAGCTAGTGCTAATTTCTCTTCATGTGAGTAGGATACAGGGGGGCCTACAAGGTTCTTACTGACATAATAAATAGCATGCTCGATTCCGTTCTCATCTTCCTGAATAAGGACTCTAGCGACCGAATGGGTGGGGGCTGAGATGTACAGGATGAAATCCCTATCAAAGTCAGGGGGATGAATCAAGGGAGTAGATGTGAGAGCATGTTTCAGGGCATCAAAAGACTCTTGAGCATAGTCATCCCACACAAATGGAATTTTAGATCTGAGGAGTCTAAGGAAACCATGCGCGGTGGTGGCATATTCAGGTACAAACTGTCAAAGGAAATTAGCTTTGCCTTGGAGGCTTTGTAACTGGTGTAAAGTACGAGGAATAAGAAGCTCAAGGATGGCTTGAAATTTCAAGGTATCAAGTGTTATACCATCTTTAGACACAATGAAGCCTAGAAGACAACCGACAGGAATGCAAAAGACACACTTCAGTGGGTTGAGGCAGATATTATACTTGCGACATCGGAGAAATACGGTATGCAGATCATGGAGGTGCTGCGCCATATGTTTAGAATGAGTAGTAAGGTAATCTAAATAAGCAAGGATAATATGAGCCAGGTCATGAAAACAGTAAGACATGGCCAGCTGAAAAGTGGCTCCGGCGTTCTTAAGGCCGAACGACATGACCCTATAGGCAAAGGTTCCCCACGGACTAATGAACACAGTCTTAAGTTGATCAACATGACGGATAACAATCTGGTTGTATCCTAAGAAACCATCCATGAAGGATAGAACCTCGTGCCCCACATACTCGTCAATGATTTGGTTAATGAAGGGTGTGGGGAAGTTGTCTTTGGGACAGGCTTTGTTCAGGTCGTGAAAGTCAGTGCAGACACAGATGGTGCCTTGTTTCTTGAGAACAGGAACCGGATTGGACACCCAAGTGGTGTCTTCGATGGGATAGATAAAACCATCCTGCTTGAGCTTATCGATTTCAGATTTGACAACCTCTCATCTTGAAGGATTAATGGGTATCAACTTCTGAGGGACAGGATTGGCATCAGGCCATGTATCGATATGCTGTTCGACAATGGTGGGATTAAGTTCTAGAATTTCTGAATAGCACTAGGCGAAAACATCATGAAATTCCTTGAATAGCTTGGTGTAAGCCTTAATTTCTTCCAGGGTGCATTGGGCACCCAAGGTAATGTTTTATTCTACCCCTGGTTGTTAGAAATGTCAATTTTAATGGTAGGAGAGATATTTGACATATTTCCTTCTTCGAAAGCATCGAGTGCAGGGATTGGATTTCTAAACCAATCGACTTCATCAGGAATGAAGTCTTTAGTTTCCACAACATATTGGTCATGGGACTGATGTGGGAGGAAGTACGCACGGTGGTGCATATCATCCCATGGAAAGTCAGGGTCGGTCATCGCTTCCTTAATGTATTCATCGGAATGGAAGATGGGGTGACTGGAGGAAGGGATACCACTTGACGCGGTAGAGCTACCTGACTCATCATCATGTGAAGAAAGGCTCACATGCGCAATGTCATGGGGGGTGACAGAAGAGTAAGTAGATAAAGGATCTACCGATGTTGAGCCTAGGGTGATCGCTGAAGGGAGGTCAAGCAAAACAGGAGGGGAAGTCTCAAAGGGATATTCCACCGAGAGTCTCATGGATGATGATAGGTAGAAAATGGTGGCCGAAGACTCTGTCATTTCGAAATAGGGAGGGGAGATGTCAATGGGAGTAGGCAGGTCCTCTGGTTCTATTGAAGCATAACTCACAAACAAGGGAGAGGTGAAATTGTTGCGCTTGGGCTCGAATTGGTAGACCGCTTCCAAAGAGGAGTGATACTCTTCAAGGTGGGGACAGAGGTGAGTATAGTGGTGATTTGTGCACAAGGATTTGAGTTTCGGGACTGAATCGGGTATAGTGACATAGACCTTAGGGACATTAGACTCTGGAAACATTTCATTGACCATGGGATTGAGGCGAGGCAATTTATGATAGGTATGGGTGGCATGACCGACAACATCACACAAAGAACACCAGGTGGTACGCTTTGGAGGCTGAGGAGGAACAGGGTTTGTTGGGGCGACCTTGTCTTTAGGTGCCTTCTTGCGAGCTTTGGCCCCTTGACCCGTAGCTGTCATAACAGGAGGAGGTTCTTGTTGAGGTGGCTGAAGCACAATAATAGAGGGAGGGGTCATGGGGACCGGTTGAACTTGGGTCAAAGCAAGATAACGTTTGGGCTGACCAGGATAGACAGCGGCTGGGGGATCAATGTACCAGACTGGGATCCCTAGGGTCAAGTTAGGAAGGGATAAGGTAGCCATAATAGGTACCAAAAACACTTCAGGAGGGGGAGCTAAGAACGGTATCTGAGCGGAGGGGTAATGGCCAAGCGGGACAACTCTTAGATGGTTAAGGCCAGGAGGAACCGTGCCGGGAGTGTAGAGAGGCTCATGGATACTAGCTGCAGATGAGGGGCCTTGAGGAGGGGGTCTTGAAGGCTGGGTCGAAGTGCTAGGAGCAAGTTGTAGAAGGCGGGGCTGCTGAATAGTCGAAGCGGGCCGCCTGAGGGAAGCCCGAGACGATTGCATCATGCAAACGTTCGATGAGCTGGGATCAGAGACATGAGGAGGAATACCAAGGAAAGAGCCAAGCAAAGAGGAGTCTTTGTAAACTATGGGTGAGACACTGGTTAAAGGTTCGACATTTTGCTTATTGGCCACCGTAGAGATGATGGACTCAGGGGAGGTCTAAGAGTTCGGTTTGTAATATGTCAACTGGTCGCTATCTTTCCGTTATGAGGAAAGGAAATCTTGCAGTGAACTGTAGATGGGACAACAAATATCGCATAAGTGTAGCTATGACCAAATATAATGTTGTAATCTAAGGGGGCATCAATGACTTCTATGTCAATGCAAATAGTCTTGCCCGCAAGAGTAATAGGACAATTGCAGAACAGGCCAATGGGCTCGAAAGAGTGGCCATCCCACGCTCAGAGGGTGATAGTGGAAGGGGCCAACTCAGGAGATCCGAGTTGCTTCCAAACCGAAGCGGACATCACACAGGTGGCTGCCCCCTCATTAATGACACAACAGAAGATGTTGGCATTTTGGATCTTGACGGGGATTTGGAAGGCGATGAAAGTAGCAAGGGGAGGATGTTCTGACTGGTCAACATCGAAGATGATAAAATGATCATCTGAAGGATCCACAGTGCCCATATCTATTAGTAGAGATTTTTGTTGTGAAGGGCATGACTAGAGGAGTTCCAGCGTTGAGATGGCTGTAGGAGATTGTGCCAAATCATCTACTATACTATACGAATGGGCAACTTTTCCAGAAGTAGATTTTCAGCGTAATGGTCCCTTGGGGATCTTGGTATGAACCTCTGCCTTAGGATGAGGGATATGTAAAGGACCATTGGTTGTTGAAAAAGGCTCTATGGGACCTGAAGAAGGGGGCTCGGGGGCAGACGTAGCGGGAGGCTTGTTGTATTGACGGGACTGAGTCTGAAGGTTGAGGTCAATGGTAATGGGTTGGTCAGATTTCATCATGAGAATCTAGTAATCGGAGGTACTAGATGGAGGAGGTTGAGTGGCCGCCTAACCTTCAGGTGGTTGGGTAGCCATGAATCCTTGTTGAGGGAAAGGATTGGTAAACATAGCCGGCTGGATAGGTGCAACATTGGGAGGAACTGAAGGGGAGGCTTGCTATCCGCGTGATGCTGCTTCAGTATCCCACATCTGACACATGTGAGGTAAGAGAGGACAATCGTGGGTGTAATGAACATAGACACCACAACAAGAACAAGGCTTATTCATGCGAACAAGCCTGTCCTGCTTGGGATGAGTGCCCTATTGCTGGTTAGCAGTGTTAGGTGCATTCCCTTGGGGATTAGGTCCTGGATTACCTGGGGAAGATTGATTTTGGGTGCCTTTCCTCTTCTTTTTGGAAGTAGGAGGATTAGTCGTGCCCTGCTATGCATACACTTGCCCTTTGGGGGGTGGTGGCTACTGTTGCGGGGGTTGAGAAGGAAAGGGAGGCAGGGGTGATAATGCTAGAGGAGCTGGAGCACCAAGCTGCGGATATGGATAATAAGGAGGTTCGGCAACATTGTGGTAAACATGTTGGGAAAAAGGAAGAGGCATGTCGTATCCTTGATACATGCTATTGGGAGGGGGAAAAGTGTTGGAGGAGCTGGCCCCTCCCCGAGGGAAACCATAACCCATGGGAGGATGAGTGTACGGGTGAGAAAAGGCTCCAACGATACTGTCGGTGGCATGGGATGCCCCCGGTGCATTGGCACCATCGGGTCTAGGGAGATTAGGTAAGATGGTATAAACATAACCAGACTGTGCGTAAATCAGGTCATATTTGAACGCAATCTGGAGAGCGGCTTCTTCGTTCTGAGGGAAATGAGATGCATCATCTTTTCTGATAGCAGGAAAAAGGGATCTAAGAAAATAGTCCATGTAGACACGGTCTTCGAAGGTAGGGGCTCAACATAGGCTATTTCTTCTCCACAATTCCTGGACATGATCGGATAGGCGGGTCACAGACGATTGATGGAAAGAGGTCAGAAGTTCAGTACTAGTGTCATAACGAAGGGGAAGCTGGAAGTAAGACAGAAAATCCCGGGCAAGAGTCGCAAAAGTAGTATGAGAGGAGGAGGCCTGGTCAACATACCACTTAGAAGCTTCTCCGGTAAGCGCACATTGGAAAAACTAAAGACGAACATAGTCATCGGTGATGGAATTAGATGAACACCACATGAGGAAAGATCGAACATGGTTTGTAGGATCTTCTCCAGCAAGACCTTTAAACTTGGGGATATCAGAAGGGAGCTTGGTTGGCATAGCAGGCCAACTAGGGTCATGGTGTACGGGGTCATTGATCAACTTGTTAAAATTGGGAATATTGAGGCCTAACATATAAGGGAGCAAGGGAGCAACCAGGATAGTTCCTGTTGCGGTCCCACTTGTAGTATTCCCAGCATTAGGGCCAAGGCTACCACCAGTGTTAAGTCCTGAACCAGACATGGTGAAGGTGACAGGGGGAGAACTGGGGATAGAACCAGAGGGGGAACCCAATGAACCAGAAGCAGAGTTAGAATGGGGAATAGGTGGAGGATTAACTCAAATCCTACGCGGAGGAGTAAGTCTTCCTAATGGAAACTGAGGATGAAGGCCAAGAAGTATCCGAGATAAATGCCTTGGGGGCACAATGATGGAAGGCCAAACACAGATCATAAAAGGAAGAGAGACCAACAAGGGCAAAGAGGTGTATGATCCAATGACTACAATGTTGAAACAAGGGTAGGGAGGTGCAGGATCAATTGATTACAATGTTATAGTCTTTGCCTGGCAGTGTTAACCAGGTGCTCTTCACTTAGGGTGTGTGTGTTAATTTTAATTTTTAAACCCAGATGTTTGTAGAAAAAAATAAAAAAGTGTGATGTATAACTGTAAATAAATCTGCAAATAACAGTAAAGGAAACTAAATATAGTAGAAAATAAACAGCTAAAGATGCATCAATCTAAACCCAAGGAGGCGGACTTCCTAACAACTAGTCTATGGGTGGCAAAAAATCTAGTCAAAACAAATCAAAATAGCCAATGGATCTAAAGTCGGGAGGGACAATGATCTAAAGGTCAAATCTGCTAGAAATAGGTGCAAAAATCTGCAAAAAACCAGAGGGAAAAGTGCTACAAATGAGGTGGCGAAAGGCTACAACCTGAAGGGAAACGAAGGGGACCTTAGAGGAGGACCAAATGAAATTGAAAAGAGGTGTTTTGGATGGATGAATAGCCAATTTGAAATGGATTTGAAGGTACAGGATCAGATCTGAAAAATTGTTGAACACACTGAAATTTCAGACGACCTGCTTCAGCAAAACTCCTCCTAGAAAGGTGGAAGCATACTGAAGCCCTAGAGGGCTAGGTTCCCACTTCGAAGAGTAAAATAGAGCAAGTAAAAGTCCAAAAAAAATGAAGATGGAGGTCAGACAACCCTGAACAGTAGCCCAGAAAAACCCAGAAAAATCTTATTAAAATTCCCGCAAAAAGTACAGGTTGCAGTTTCTGACCTGATTTCTCTAGAGGTCGTAGGTTTGAGGCTGTTTTCTGCGTCCTAGAATTTGAGGTCACAGGTTTTGGCCCACAAAGTGTGACTTGCACTTCCGGCACTCTCAGGAGTAGGTTTTAGAAAAAAGTGTCGTCTCAGCTGCGACTGATGCCTGTCACCTACGCAATAGGTCCAAAAACACACGAAAGTTAGAATTTTTATTGTTTTAGGGTTTTATAGGTTAAAAACAACATCAAGAAAAGAAAAAAAAGAAGTTGAAGAAAAATCCTAGGGTTTGAAGCAGGTGGTTATGCAGGGATCTGAAAAATGACAGAGGTCATAATCGTAAACCCTTGTGGAGTCGCTAGTTGTTAGGATGAATTCTAATCGCAAGCGTACGAAAAAATTCCACTTTAGCTGTGCATAACAAATAGCCCTAACATCAAAGATGGCTTCCAATTTCTTTAGATATCTAGTTAGTTGACCAATATAAATGCTACAAAATCTAGATCTATGCAGTAAAATACATTAAGCAATAAATAAAAGAAAGATTTACTCCATGCATCCAATAGACGAGACACGAATATTTTTAAAGAATTTTTGTATTTTTAACACCTGGGAAGGGAACATAGAAATATGTTACCAGTCCCCCTCAATGGGATGGGTTCTTGTATGTCCTCAACACTTCAGATATAAGGTCTCTCTCTCTCTTGATGGTGCAAAAAACCCAGACAAAAAATGGAACTCAAAGGGAGCTCACAAGAAAAATGTTAGCAAAATATGACAATGTTGGAGGGTCAAAGTCAGACCAAGAGTATAGATCCAGAGTGGTCTTTAGGCAACAAAAGGTAGTTAATGAATGGAAAAACCCTTCTATTTATAACAAAATATTGAGTTAGTCTAGATATTGGTGCATAATTAAAATATTATTAACCAATTCTAGATCCAACTTTTATGGAATATTTTATTATATTTGTTGGAGGGAAACATAATTTGAATTTGGTCAAATCCCTTTATTTGTAAATAATAAATAAATCAATGATTTATTTATTATTTTAAGGATGTCATTGAGTAATAATTAAATAAATAGTGATTATTTCAATTATTTAAAAATGATTTAGTGAAATTTAACAAGGAATATTATTTAAATAAGGTTTAAATAATTATTCCTAGAAAATAATAAGATAAATAATGATTTATCTAATTAATTTTCTTGTTTTGGGTTAAATATGACCAAGAATATTAATTAAACTATTGTTTAACTAATTATTCCTTGAGGCAAATCAAACCAATATGGATTTATTCAATATTTCCTCATGGGGTTTCCTGTTTAGACCATAAACAACTTAATAAATTAAGGATTACTAAGTTATTTTTCATAGCTAAAGCAATTTTACTTAGGTAAAATTGGACTTACATGGTGTACTGTGGTCCATCTAATAGTAATAGGTTAGATTACTAAAAATTGGTGTAACAATAATGATCTCTACTAGAACCACGTTAAAGTTGTCCACTCTGAAGCTGTTGTCGCTTTCGGGATTCGACCGTGGATATGCAAGGATTATGTTAAAACAATCCTTGAGAGCCGAAATTCGCTACATTTGAATTGAAGCTGTAGTTCAGTAAAATGTTGATGGATTTTAGATCCTTGTGATAAATTGATTAGCTATTTTTATTATTTTATATTTAGGACCGTGGTTCAGATTCAGAAGTTTTTTTTTATCAAAATCAACAAAATTCATTCAAAAAACTGCTGAAAATGTTGTGAAATCGCAAGGAAAGTTTTTATCACTGATGACTGTGTAGAATTGGGAATTTAATTCGTAGAGGAGAAAAGAGAGTGATTGTTGCCCTATTTGTATTGAAATCTTTTTAAAAGGTGTTGTTTTGAGTCAGATTTATGATTGCCTTAAATTTGGCTTCGACAAGTCAGTTTGCAATTCATGTTAGTGTGAATTCTAATCACAAGCGTATGAAAAAAGCTCACTTTAGCTGTGCATAACAAACAACCCTAACATCAAAGATGGCTGTCAATTTCCTTAGATATGTAGTTAATGATCAGAATAAATGCTACAGAAATCCATATCTATGCAGTGAAAGACGATAAACAACAAATAATAAGCAAGAGTTGCTCCATGCATCCAATGAACAAGACAATAATTTTTAAAGAATTTTTTGTATTATGACACCTGGGAAGGGAACATAAAAAAGATGTTACCAGTCCCCCTCAATGAGATGGGTTCTTGTATGTCCTCAACACTGCAGATCTAAGATCTCTCTCTCTCTTGATGGTGTAGAAAACCCAGACAAAAATGGAACTCAAGGGGAGTTCAAAAGCAAAAGTAGAAAAATATGACAATGATGGAGGATCAAAGTCAGACCAAAATTATAGATCCAGAGTGATCTTTAGGTAACAAAAGGTAGTGAATGAATGGAAAAATCATTCTATTTATAACAAAATATTGAGTTAGTCTAGCTATTGGTGCATAATTAAAATATTATTAACCAAATCTAGATCCAACTTTTATGGAATATTTTATTATTTTTGTTGGAGGGAAAAAGAATTTGAATTTGGTCAAATCATTTTATTTGTAATAATAAATAAATAAATGATTTATTTATTATTTCAAGAATGTGGTTGAGTAATAGTTAAATAAATAGTGATTTATTCAATTATTTATAAATGTTTAAGTCAAATTTAACAAGGAATATTATTTAAATAATGTTTTAAATAATTATTCCTAGAAAATAATAAGATAAATAATGATTTATCTAATTAATTTTCCTGTTTTGGGTTAAATATGACTAGGAATATTAATTAAATGTTGTTTAGTTAATTATCCCTTGAGGAAAATCAAACAAATAAGGATTTATTCAATAATTCCTCGTGGGGTTTCCTATTTAGACCAGAAACAACTTAATAAATTATGGATTATTCAGTTATTTTTCATAGTGAAAGCAATTTTACTATGGTAAAATTGGTCTTACATGGTTTACTTTGGTCCATCTAATAGTAACAGGTTAGATGACAAAAAATTGGTGTAGCAGATTTCCCCCCAGCGTGCGAGCGTTAGGAGCTAATCATACGACCGAAGTACATTGTAAGAACGCAATCAATAGACACCAAAGGGGGATTCAGAGAGAGAGAAAAATAAAGTAGACTAAAGCGCAAGAGGAAAATACCCTGAGGAGGAGAGACTTACAGGTGTGACAAGTCTCTTTTATGAGTGAGTACTTGTTCTACATGAGGTGGGGGAGGCATACCTATGCCCACCAAGATAACAAAGTACAAAGAATAATGATACGTCCAACAAACAAGGGAATGAACTATATAGTACATGCTAGCATAAACATGGGCCAAATAAAAACATGACAATGGATCCCACATACATACTATGCCTGGGAAAATAGCCAATACTTATACAATAATATCTGAGTACATGAGATATAAGTACAACCAAATGGGCCCTGTAATACAGGAAAGGGCTCTGAAAATCTGAATGATACATGCAAACTGAAGAGGCACTGCAAGTGGCTGAGGCTGGAACCATAAAATCTATGGAGCTGCATCAAAGGCTGTAGTAGAGAAGTCATCCAAGTATGTGGGGGTCTACCTGAAGGGCCACCCCCTCACGAGGTCTGAAACATATCACACACACCCGGGAATCACCGATACAATCTACTGCATCACTGAACCATAAAGTATATGGATCTCGATGATGCCATAAGGAGCTGGAGCTGAGAAAAAATCAAGTCAAAGGGAAATAAAGAGTTCCTTTTCCTAATCCGAGGCACTGAAAAAGAGTGGAAGTTGGAACAAAGGTACACCTCCCTCTAGACCTATCTTCTAGAATGAGTCAGCTGTTGTCGAAAAAATGAGGTCTGCCATAGGTGAGGCAATAATGGATCCTTAACAAAGGCACGAGGGATAATAGTAGAGCGAATGGTAGACTGAAACTAGGGATGATTGTGGAATGGGGCGTACTGAGTAGCGGGCTGATGAATTCCCTTGTTAGAGCATAAAGGGCATGGATGACCTGGCGACACAAGATATGAACAATTAAATTAAGGATGGAGGACTGTGGTGGGATATAAAGGGACTCAGGACAGACTCCATGGATGTGATGATGACTCAACTCAGATGCTCGAATCAAGGGTGACTCGATGATGCTGCCACACAGAACAAGCCTGGTGGGGGCTATAAAAAATGAGTACATCATGGTTACTCATTACGAAAATTGACACGAGCGTGGAAAATTATGAAGGCAAGGTGGTGCCCCAAGTACAAGTGTTGCAAGTGAATAAATTTGATTTTGAGGAGCGGTGAAGTGACCGTTCTTGGAAAACATGTGCCTAGGTGAAGTATCAAATCACCAAAAATGAAAGGATACCCATTTGATGTCTCGTGGGAGCTTTCCAATGGTGTTGACGGTTTGTCAAACCGAGCTACGGTTTGGTCGCAGCTGGCAAAAGAATAATCTAGGGTTTCTCTTTTAATAAGGCATTTTCCCTCCAATTTGATTCATTTGCAAGTGTAGTTGTGGTGAATTTAGAGAGTAGAAAAGGTCCTAAATCTTGCGGCGAGCGTAGCGGACAAAATTACTGTTGGAATCGAGATCCGTCAGTTGCAGGTAAGAGGCCTAACCATACTATTTCAAATCAGTGGATTAAAGTTTTAGATTAGGCACCCAGAGCCTAGGAACAGGCCAGGGCACAATTTTTGGGGTTTGTTATGTGACTTGGGTAGCAGGAACTGGGCAGAAAAATGCGACATGTCCTAGGAAATGACCTGAAAAGTGCGACATGTTAGAGAAAGGGGGTTTCAGTGCTGTTTTTTGGCTAAGAGCTGGGATTTTTATGGTTGAGGGGCATAGGTGCCCCCAAGCATGTTATGGTCATGCCAAATGTATTTAGGAAAGTGGAATATAAACACATTTTTATGATGTGGTTCGCCATTTGTTTACGTCATGGTTATTTTCTGATGGAAGAATGGATAGATGCAGTTCGAGAAAGGGAATAGAGGATTACCAATCTCTTTTGGTACTGCATATATGAAGTAAATACACTAAATTTATGGGTTCGCATACATGGTGTCACTATCCCAAAGAGTGGATTTGGATATAATGAACTGGTGCTAAACTATAAAACACACAGGTTGGTCAACAACAATGTCTAGGGGACTGGGTTGTTTATGTAAAATGAAGGAATGAGGAAGTGGATCATGCCTATAGTGATCTGAAGTGATATGGAACTCTAGTGGTTCTTCTAAATGGGGAAGAATAATGGTGCTAGAGTCGACACTACCAAATGCACTAGGAGGGTTGTGGAGAATTTATTCTCCTGGACTCTCAAATATGGGTGCCTCCTTACCAAAACATTGGGTGTCAATGTAATGACCACAAGGTGTATGTGGATCAAATGCATGAGTTCGATGTAAGGGGGGATAGATAAAGTCAGGGGTAGTAAATGCTTCCATAATGTTGTCATCGTAATAGAAGATGGGGTGACTGGTGGAAGAAAGACCACCTGACGCAGCGAAGATATCTGACTCATCATAATGAGAAGAGAGGTTCACTTGTGCAGCGTCATGGCGGGTGACTGAAAAACAAGTAGATGAAGGGTCCACCGACGTTGAGCCTAAGGTGATTGCTGAAGGGAGGTTAGGCGAAACAGAAGGGGAAGCTCTAGAGGGATCTTCCACTATGGATCTCATAGATGATGACATATAGAGGATGTTGGCCGAAGGCTTCGTCATCTCGACATCGGGAGGGGGAATGTCAATGGGAGAAAATGTGTCCTTTGGTTCTACTGAAGAAAAAAGCGCAAATAAGGGAGAGGTGGACTCGTTACGCTTGGCCTCAAATTGGCAGACCGCTTCCAAAGAGGTGGGGTAGTCTTCGAGGCTGGGAAAGAGGTGAGTATAGTGGCCATGGAAATCACACAAAGCACACAAATGATTTGTGTGCAAAGACTTGAGTTTCAAGATTGAATCGGGTAAAGTGACATGGACCTCTGGGATATCAGACTCAAGAAACACGTCGTTGAACATGGGCTTGAGACGAGGCAATTCAGGACAAGTATGGGTGGCATGACTGAAAACATCGCACAAAGCGCACGTAGGGGTACACTTTGGAGGCTGAGGAGGAGAAGGGTTTATCAGGGAAGCCTTGTCTTTAGGTGCATTTTTACAGGCTTTTTCCCCCTCACCCAAAGCTTTCATAACAGGAGTAGGTTCCTGTTGAGGTGGTTGGTGCATAGAAGAAAAGGGAGAGGTCATGGCGACTGGTTGGATCGGGGTCAAAGATGTATAAGGTTTGGGCTGACCAGGTGGGATAATGGCTGGGGGATCAATGTACCAGACTGGGATCCCCAGGGTCATGTTAGGAAGAGACAAGGTATCCATAACAGGTACCGAAAATACTCCAGGAGGGGGAAAAAGAAACGGTATCTGACCGGAGGGGTAATGGCTGTGCGGGACAACTACGAGATGGTTAAGGCCAGGGGGAACTGTTCCAGGAGGGTAGATAGGATCATGGACACCAGTTGTAGAAGAGGGGCCTGGAGGAGGTGGTCCTAAAGGCTGAGTCGAAGTACTAGGAGTAGGTTGCGGAGGGTGAGGCTGCTGGCTAGTCGAACCAATCCATTTGAGATTAGACCAGAATGATTGCATCATGCAAACATTCAATGAGCTAGGGTCAGAGATAGGAGGGGGGAGACTAGGGAATGAACCAAGCAAAGAGGAATCTTTATAGACTCCGGGTGAAACACTGGTTGGAGGTTTGACTGCTTTTTTATTGGCCACCGAAGAGATAATGGACTTAGGAGAGGTCTGAGACTTTGGTTCGTAATATGTCAGCTGATCGATGGTGACGATATTTTCGTTATGAGGAAAGAACATCTTATGGTGAATCACAAATGGGACAACAAACATTGCATAAGTGTAGCTACGACCCAATAGAATTTTGTAGTCTAATGGGGCATTAATGACTTCAACGTCAACACAAACATTCTTTCCCACAAGAGTAATAGGACAATTGCGGAACATGCTAAGGGGCTAGGAAGAGTGGCCATCTCACACACAGAGGGTGATAGTGGAAGGGGCTAACTCATGAGTTCCTAGGTTCTTCCAAACCAAAGTAGACATCACACAGGTGGATGCCCCCTCATCAATGATACAACGGGAGATGTTGACATTCCGGATCTTGATAGGGATTTGGAAGGCGACGAAAGTAGGAAGGGGGGGATGCTCTGACTTGTCAATGTTGAAGAAAATCAAACGATCATCTGAAGGATCCATAACGCCCATAGAAGTTAGTAGAGCCTTTTGTTGGGAAGGGCACAACTAGAGGACTTCTAGCGTTGACATGGCGATAGGGGAATGTGCAAGTCATCTACTATACTGTTGGAGTGGGCAGCTTTACCAAAAGCAGCGTTTCGGTGTAATGGTCCCTTGGGGACCTTGGTATGAACCTCTACCTTAGGCTGAGGCATTTGTAAAGGACCATTGGGTGTCGAAGGAGGCTCTGTGGGACCTGAAGAAGGGGGCTCATTAGTAGACTTAGCGGGGGGCTGGGTGTCCTGACGGGACCGAGTCTGAAGGTTGAGGTCAACGGTATTGGGTTGGCAAGATTTCATCATGAGGATCTGGTAATCTGAGGTACCAGATGGAGGAGGTTGAGTGGCCACCTGAATTTTAGGGGGTTGGGCAACCACATATCCTTGCTGGGGGAAAGGATTGGTAAACAAAGCCGGTTGGATAGGGGAAACATTGGGAGGAGCCGAAGGAGAGGCTTACTTTCCTTGGGATGTTGCTTGAGCTTCCCACATCTAACACATCTAAGGTAAAAGAGGACAATCATGGGTATATTGACCATAGACACCACAACAAGAACAAGGATTATTCGTGTGAATAGGCCTGTCCTACTTGGGCCGATTTCCCTATTGCTAGGTTGTAGTGGTAGGTGCATTCCCTTGGGGATTTCTTCCTGGATTACTGGGGGCAGATTGGTTTTGTTTGCCTTTCCTTTTCTTTTTGTAAGTAGGAGGATTATTCGCACTCTATTGCGCATACACCTGACCCTGAGGGGGTGGTGACTGCTGTTTTGGAGCTTGAGAAGGCAAGGGAGGCTGAGGTGCTAATGATGGAAGAGTTGGAGCACTAGGCTGTGGTTACAGATAATAAGAAGGTTGGGCAACATTGGGGTAAACAGGTTGGGAAAAAGGAGGAGGCATGCCATATCTTGGATACATGCTACTGGGAGGGGGAAAGGTGTTGGAGGAGCTGGCCCCTCCCTGAGGGAAACCATAACCCATGGGAGGATGAGTGTACGGATCTGAAAGGGATCCAATGATACCTTCGGTGGCATGGGATGCCTTCGATGTGTTGACACCACCAGGTCTAGGGAGATCATGTAAGATGGTATAAATATAACCAGATTGTGCATAGATCATGTCATATTTCAATATGGAGGGTAGCTTCCTCGGTCCGAGGGAAGTAAGATGTGACATATTTTCCAATAGCAGGCAAAAGGGATCTGAGAAACTAGTCCATGTATACACGGTCTTTGAAGGTAGAGGCTCGACATAGGCTCTTTCTTCTCTGCCATTCTTGAACATGGTCAGATAAGCGGGTCACAGAAGTTTGACGGAAAGAGGTCAAAAGTTCGGTACCGGTGTCATAGCGAAGGGGAAGCTGGAAATAAGACATAAAATCCTTGGAAAGGGTTGCAAAAGTAGTATGAGAGGAGGAGGAGGCCTGGTCGACATACTACTTGGAAGCTTCTCTAGTAAGAGTACGATGGAATAATCGAAGACAGACAGAGTCATCAGTGATGGAGTTAGATGAACACCACATGTGGAAAGAACGAACATGGTTGGCAGGATCCTCTCCAACAATTACTTAAAACTTGGAGATGTATGAAGGGAGCTTGGTTGGCATAGCAGGCCAACCAAGATCATGGTGTATGGGGTCATTGATCAACTGGATAAAATAAAGAAGGATTAGGCCTGCCATATAAGGAAGCAAGGGAGAAATCGAGCTAGTTCCTATTGTGACACCACTAGTAGCATTCCCAAAATTAGGGCCGGGGTTGCCACTCACGGTAGGTCTTGAACCAGACATGGTGAAGGTGAAAGGTGGAGGAGAACCAAGGATAGAAATAGAAGGGGAACCCGATGAACTAGAAGCAAAGTCAGAATGGGGACTCAGTGGAGGAAGAACACAAACCCTACGCGGTGGGGTAAGTCTTCCTAATGGAAAATAAGGATGAAGGCCTTGGAGTCTCCGAGACAAACGCCTTGGGGGCGAAATGATGGTAAAAAGACATAGAACAAAAAAAGGAAGAGAGGGAAATAAGGGCAGGGAGGTTCAGGATCAATTGATTACAATGTCGAAACAAGGGCAAGGAGGTGCATGATCAATTGATTACAATGTTTTAGTCTTGACCTGGCAGTGTAAACCAAGCACTCTTCACTTAGGGTGTGTGTGTATGTGATAAGTGTGTTAATTTTAACTAAGCACAGATGTGTGTAGAGAAAAAATAAAAAATATGTTGTATAACTGTAAATAAATATGAAAATGATAGTAAAGGAAATTGAACACGACAGAAAATAAACAGCTAAAGATGCATTGATTTAAACCCAAGGAGGAGGGCTTCCTAACAACTAGTCTATGGGTGGGAGAAATATAGTCAAAACACACAAAATGGCCAATGGATCTAAATTCGGGAGGGACAGGGATCTAAAGGTCATATCTACTGGAAATAGGTGTAGAAAACAACAAAAAACCAGAGGGAAAAATGATGCAAAAAAGGTGGAAAAATGCTACAACTTGAAGGGAAACAAAGGGCACTGTAAACAAGGACCAAAAAAAAATGAAAAGAGGTGTTTTGGATAGATGAATAGTTGATATGAAATGGATCTAAAAGTGCAGGTTCAGATCTGAAAAATGGCTAAACACACTGAAATCTCAAAAGACCTGCTCAACTAAACTTCTCCTAAAAAGGTGGAAGTGTACTGAAGCCCTAGGGGGCTTGGTTCCTACTTAGACGAGTAAAAATAAGCAAGTACAGGTCCAAGATGGGTGGAGAGGGAGGCCAGACAACCCTAAACAGTAGTCCAAAATAACCCAAAAAAATCACAGAAAAATTCCCGCAAAAAGTACAAGTCGTAGTTCCTGACCTATTTTCTGCTGAGGTCGCAAGTTTCAGGCTGTTTTCCGCTTCCTGAAGGTTGAGGTCACAGGTTTTGGCCCAAAAAGTGTGACCTGCACTTTCGATTGTTTCGAGAGCAGATTTTAGAAAAATTTTCCGTCTCTGCTGCGACTGATACCTGTTACCTGCGCAATAGGCCTAGAAACACACAAAAGTAAGAATTTTTATTGTTTTAGGGTTTTAAAGGTTAAAAAAAAAAACAAGAAATCCAAAATAATAAGCTGAAAAAAAACCCTAGGGGTTGAAGGAGCTGGTCATGCAAGGATCTGAAAAACGACAACGATCGTAATTATAAACCCTTGTGGAGTTGCCAGTTGTTAGTGTGAATTCTAATCACAATCGTACAAAAAAGCTCACTTTAGTTGTACATAACAAACAACCCTAACATCAAAGATGGCTCTCAATTTCCTTAGATATGCAGTTAGTGATCAGAATAAATGCTACAGAAATCTAGATCTATGCAGTTAAATCAATTAAGAAGTAAATAAAAGCAGGAGTTGCTCCATGCATCCAATGAACAAGACAAGAATTTTTAAATAATTTTTTGTATTATGACACCTGGGAAGGGAACATAGAAAAGATGTTAAGAGTCCCCCTCAATGGGATGGGTTCTTGTATGTCCTCAACCCTTCAGATATAAGATCTCTCTCTCTTGATGGTGTAGAAAACCTAGACAAAAATGGAACTAAAGGGGAGTTCACAAGCAAAAGTAGAAAAATATGACAATGATGGAGGGTCAAATTTGGACCAAAAGTATAGATCCTGAGTGATATTTAGGCAACAAAAGGTAGTGAATGAATGGAAAAACCATTCTATTTATAACAAAATATTGAGTTTGTCTAGATATTTGTGCACAATTAAAATATTATTAACCAAATCTAGATCCAACTTTTATGGAATAATTTATTATTTTTGTTGGAGGGAAAAATAATTTGAATTTGGTCAAATCCCTTTATTTGTAAATAATAAATAAATAAATGATTTATTTATTATTTCAAGAGTGTGGTTGAGTAATAATTAAATAAATAGTGATTTTTTCAATTATTTATAAAGATTTAGTCAAATTTAACAAGGAGTATTATTTAAATAATTATTCCCGGAAAATGATAAGACTAATGATTTATCTAATTAATTTTCCTGTTTTGGGTTAAATATGACCAAGAATATTAATTAAAATGTGGTTTAATTAATTATCCCTTGAGGAAAATCAAACAAATAAGGATTTATTCAATAATTCCTCATGGGGTTTCCTGTTTAGACCAAAAACAACTTAATAAATTATGGATTATTAAGTTATTTTCATAGTGAAAGAAATTTTACAATTGTAAAAATTGTCTTACAAGGTTTAGGTTGTTGGGAAACTATAGAATTGGGGTTCACAGAACCTGATGCAAATATAATTGCTGCAATGAGTGCAGCTCAAAGAAAAAAATTTGATGAACTTAAACATAAATAAGGTAGAGCGAAGTATTGCATTTTAAATTCATTAGATAACTCTATTTTTTCTAAAATTACTGCTGCTAAGTCTTCTAAATCAATATGAGATATAATTAAGGTTGATTATCAAGGGAATGCCAAAGTAAAGATGGTGAGATTACAAACTCTCAGAACACAATTTGAAACACTTAAAATGACTGAATCAGAAACAGTTGATGAGTTCATGACTAAATTTATGGCTGTTTTTAATCAACTTCGGATGAATGGTGAAGAAATAGAAGATCAAAGAATTGTTGAAAAGGTTCTTAGATGTTTGCCTAAAAAATTTGACATGATAGTTACTGTTTTTGAGTTGAGAGAATTAACAAAATTGTCTGTGGAAGAATTAACTGGTTCTTTATTGGATCATGAAACAAGAATTAATTTAGATGTCAATACTTTAAAGCATGCTTTGAAATCTAAAGCTTCTATGGATAGAGGTAGAGGCAGAGGTTTTCGTGGCAGGGGAGGAAAAGGAAGAGGACAGTCTCAGTATGATGATAGATCACAGGTAGCTCAAACACATTCAGAGCAGTATCCAACTGATCATGGTCATAGGTGGATAGATAAATAAAAAATTCAATGTCACTACTGAAAAAAATATGGCCTTTATAAGTCTGAATGTCAAAAATTACAGTATGTTTTGAGTAAATATAAAGCCAATGTCATAAACACTGAATGTGAAACATCAATTGCTTTATTTTTTGCATGCCAAGTGACTATGCAAGTACCTAATAAAGATGTTTGACTGGAAGACAACAGATGTAGTAATCATATGACTAGTCATAGTGATTTTGTTTCACAACTTGATACATCTTTCAGTTCCTCTATTGGTTTGGGTGATGATTGTCAGGCCAAAGATTCAGGAAAGGGTGTTGTACCCATCTTAAACAAAAAAAATGTTGTGAAGAATATCTATGATGTTTATTTTGTACCCAATTTCAAGCATAATTTGTTGGGTGTTGGTCATTTAGATGCACACAGTTATGATGTTAGCTTTCACAACACTGCTTGCACGATTTCTGATCAACATAAGTCTCTTGTTGCAAAGATTTCTATGACATAGAACAAGTTGTATCAATTACAAATGAAAAGTGAGAAGTTGTATGCACATAATGTTTCAACAAAAAATGACTCTGATCTCTGGCATTTGTGATATGGTCATTTACCTATCAAAAGTATGAGTTTCTTGCAAAGAAAATGTATGGTGAAAGGTTTTCTTACTTTGTCTGACCATATCTCTTCTTGTAAAAGTTGTATAACGGGTAAACATAAGAGAGATAGTTTTTCATCAACCTCTAATAGAGGCAAAGAAAAACAAGAATTAGTGCATACAGATTTATGTAGTCAGATGCAAGAAAAATCAGTTGCTGATAGTCTCTATTTTCTTACTTTTATTGATGATTTTAGCAGGAAAAGTTGGGTGTATTTCATCAAATACAAATACGAAACATTTTCCAAGTTCAAGGCGTTCAAATCCGAGGATGAAAAACAAAATGGCAAGTTCATTAAAGTTCTCAGGTCCAACAAAGGAGGTGAGTATGAATCTAACAAATTCATTGATTTTTGCAAGCAACATGGTATTAAAAAACAAACGATAATCGGTTATACTCCGCAGCAGAATGGAGTCGCGGAAAGAAAGAATCAGTCAATTATGAATATGGCTTGAAGTTTGCTCAAAACACAAAATTTGTCTAAAGATTTATGGGATGAAGCAGTTGCATGTTTGGTATATATTTTGAATAGATTTCCAACTTCCAGTGTTCAAAGTTTTGTACCTGAAGAAGCATGGAGTGGAAAAAAGGTAACTGTTTCACACTCTTGCATATTTGGTTGTATTGCTTTCGCTCTTGTTCTAGAAAAATTAAGAAAAAATCTTGATGATATGAGTGAAAAGTATATTTTTATAGGGTATAGTGATCAATATAAAGCATAAAGATTTTTTAATCCTATAACTAAGAAGTTTGTCGTAAGTCGAGATGTGAAATTTCTGGAAGACAAATCTTGGAATGAAATGGAGAACAATAGTTTTCCTAATCATTTTATTATGTTAGACGAACATCGAGCACCTACAACGAGCACTCCAAGATTATAGGTTCGAGACAAAACTAGTAGTAGTTCATCAAGCAGTAACAATTCATCATCTTTAAGTGAGTTTGATTATGATAATCCTAAAATGAGAAGCTTAAGTGATATTTATGCACAAGACGATGTTGATGATATTGTAAATTTTGCATTTCTTTCATTTCAACGTACTTGTTTTGAAGAGGCTATAAAGAACAAAGAATGGGTAGATGCAATGAATAATGAAATCGATGCTATTGAAATAAATCAAACTTGAGATTTGGTTGATCTACCTGATGATAAAAATTATATAGGTGTCTAATGGGATTTTAAAACTAAGTTAAATGAGAGAGGTGAAGTTGATAAGCACAAAGCAAGATTAGTTGCCAAAGGTTTTTCACAGAAACCTGACATAGATTATGGTGAAACATTTGATCCTATAGCAAGAATTGATATGGTTCGATTTGTATTATCTATTGCAACACAAAAAAAGTGGCCAATTTACCAAATGGATGTAAAGTCTGATTTTTTAAATGGTGTTTTGAATGAACAAGTGTATGTTGATCAACCACCTAGCTTCGAAATCAAAAATAAAAAACATAAGGTGTACAGGTTGAATAAAGCATTGTATGGGTTGAAGAAAGCTCCAAGATCTTGGTATAGTCGAATATATCAGTACTTATTGAATAATGGTTTTAGAAGAAGCGACCATGAACCCACTTTGTATATTAAGAATGATCATCAAGGTAATATGCTGATACTGTGTCTTTATGTTGACATAATTTATACAAGTAACATGCAGTTAGATGGATTTAAAGTTGCTATGAAAAATGAATTTGAAATGACAGATATTGGATTAATGAGATACTTCTTAGGTATCGAAGTGAAATGAACATGCGATGGTATTTTTATGGGTCAACAGAAGTATGCTACTAACATTTTGAAAAAGTTTAAGATGGACAAGTGTAAACTGGTGGATACTCCTATTGAAGTTGGTAAAAATTTAAGTGAAGATGATGAGGGTACTGTTGTTAATTCGACTTTGTATAAGAAACTTGCTGGTAGTATCATGTATCTAATTGCTACTAGACCTGATATAGCATTTGCAGCTAGTTAGATTTCTAGGTTTATGGAATCTCCCAAAGATTGTCATTGGAAAGTTGGAAAAAGGGTGTTAATATACATTGTAGGTACATCTACTTATGATTTATCATATGTAGCCTCTACAGATAGTAGGATTGTTGGTTATATAAACAATGATTATGCATGATGTATTGATGATCGGAAAAGCACTTATGGATCTGCTTTTATATTTGGCAGAAATTTGATCTCATGGTCATCCAAAAAACAACCCATAGTTGCGTTATCTCCATCAGAGGTTGAGTACATTGTAGTGAATTCAACATCATGTCAAGCTGTGTGGCTAAAGGGACTTCTCTCTCACTTCGGATATACAAAAAATGAACCTCTGTCAATCTTTTGTGACAACACTTACACTATTTCCTTATTGAAGAACAATGTCTTTTATCAAAAGAGAAAACATATTGACACTCGTTTTCACTTCATTTGTGAACTTGTAAAAAATGGTGATATTGTTCTCAAATTTTGTGATTCCAAGGATCAATTAGCAGATATCTTCACCAAACTGCTAGGAAAAGTTAATTTTGAATTTCAATGTCAAAAGTTAGGCATAAAACAATGTAACCCTCAAGATTAATGGGGAATGTTAAAGAATTAATTTTTATTCGATTAAAATCTTAGTTTAGAAGTTAGTTTTAGAGAGATAGTTAGAAGAATAGTTTTGTTAGTTATAAACATCAAATTATTGTATATCTAGACATCTTCTCAATGAAACAGTGAGGTGGTTGCTCTCAGAAATTCGACCTGTGTGTTTATCAATTTTTTTTGTTTACTTTCTTAGATTCTCTCTGTTTCCTTTTTATTGCTAGACTCATCAAGACCATTACTTTGTGGATAGTAGTTTTATGAATGGGAAAAAATAATTCCATACTTGGAGAAAAAAGATGAAAACTTCAAGGAACTAAAATCCTTGGAATTATAAGTGGTAATATTAGCTGGGACCCCAATTCAAGTAATAATATTATTTTCAATGAAGTCCATAACAACATTTCTAGTGGTGTTTTTCATAGGAATGGATTCTACCCATTTAGTAAATTAATCAGTAGCAATCAAAATCCATGAGTAGCCATTACGATAATTTTCCAAAAATTTTCCTATGAAATCAAGACCCAAATGCTGAAAATGATCCTCCACGACCACTAGATGTAAGGTAAAGAAAACTATATTATACTTCCTGGTGAGCAATTGACATGATTGGAAACTTATAACATATTTGTTCACATTTGAAAATATCGAAGGCCAATAATAACCATCTCTTAAAATTTCGTGGGTGGTATTCTTTGCGGCGTAATGCCCACCACAAAATCATGCATGAAAATAAGAAATAAGATTCTTCTCTTGAACTTCATCTACGCATATAAGTATTACCATTTAATATTACTCCATACAAGGCCATATTTTATGATGCAATACTTAGTTTATTTTAGCCTGAAAGCTCTTCTCTTATGACCAACTAAGTGGCAAGGACATGTAAGATTTTGCAAATAATAAATAGTCACTGTACCACTCAAGTTATCCTAATATTTGAAGCTGAGGTGAAGTTGAGACCTTCAATGAATCATTTTGAAAAATAAGACCTAAATCCATTTCCCTTGGTTAAATACCTGAGCCAACCTATTATCACATTATACTTCGATTTTGAAAATTTTTCAGAAAATGCCGACAGTTTCAGTGTTAGCATTTTAGTTGTAATAAACAATGAAATTATTGATAGTGGGGCTATCAATGCTTTTGGTGATCCGATAAAATTCTATGAACAATGCGCTGACAATGGGGTTATCAATGTTTATGATATAGTTGACAGGTCAATTATCGACGCCAAAAAAATTTCAAATTTGATTTTTCAAATTGCACTGACCATATCAACAACAATGATAGGTTTGGAAACGTGCCACTAGATAAGTAATTTATTAAATCAATGATTTTTTCACCGCCGTTGGGTTTATGTTTGTTTATTTATTACACTAAGTTAAAGCCATGGAATCCCAAATTATAATTATTCATTCCAACATTTTATTATTCACCCCAACCTGTATTTATTCACTCTGCCAATTAAATTAATTTCATCGTGAAAGTTTTGTTATTTGCTGTGAAAGAGTGGTTACACTCGGAAATATCACATCCATTTTTTTCCACGAGAATCCAGGATCAAATCCCGGTGAGGTGTTGTGTTTGTTTCCTTTATAGTTTTCAATGGGGAAAAGCGGCAAGGCTAACCGGGCTGAGCCGAAATCACTTGACCTCTTGGAGGTCTATATATACATCCAACATCAATTACAGTAGGAGGGTTGTCAAGAATTCCTTCACCGATTCACTGAATACCATGATGTCATAGCTCGTGTGTTTGGTCAAGGTTTTATTCGAAACTAGGTGGAAATCGGTGGACTCTCCTTCCAAATCACGGAGGAGCTAATAGTAGAGGCCACTATCTTGCCAATAGATGGAGAGTGGGTTTTTAGGAGCTATGTATGGGAAGGAATCAATGTTCCCTTTTTCCTAAAGGAGGAGTTCAAAAATCACGACTAGAAATATGGGGTTCAAAGATCTTGGTTACAAGACAAATGGAATTAGTTGTTGAATATTACCCAGTCATACTTCACCTGTGAAGGACGGTTCAACCGGGTAAATCTATATCAATTTCATTTTGTTGCACATTTATCTAGTCATGTTAGGATGAATACCTGTTTCTATTTTTTGGAGAGTATAAAGCATATGGCCACTCGTTTCAGATCAAGAACATACCCTTCTCTTCACTATGTATACCAAAAATCCTTGATCAAACTATTGATTGAAAACCAATTGGCAAAAGCAGGAAGAACCTGGAGCCACTTTTTATTTTTGGGAGGTTTTCAACCTCAACCCCCTAAAGCTTTAAGAGGAAGGAAGGCACATACTAAATAGGGGGGAAGACTTAGTTACCAACTCCTATTGAGCCAAACCTTAGCCAATAGGACACAGAGATCCCTTCGACATACTTCGACCCTAAAATCCCCAATGTCTACCAAAGAAGAAGTGTCAGGCTTAAGAAATTAGACCATGCATCCCCTAAAAACTTACCCTATGATATCAGTTCTCCCTAGGTCGTGAGTTCACCCTTTCAAGCACCCCCTGCAGACAAAAGAGTTCTAGAAATTATTAAATGAAAAGAAGTTGAAGTTGAAAGCCAAACTGAAAAACATACAGTTGAAGAAACTCCATTTTATGAAACCCTTAAAGAAGGAAAACAAACTCTTACAAGGCTAACAAACAAATTATGGTTTAAAATCAAGTTGAGAATCAATCTATATTTGGAAAAGGAGGTGATTGACATAGATAATTTTCCATTAAATGAACTTGTAATAAACAGAAGTAAGACTGTAGGCTCTACAAAGAACAAAGATAATGAATATAAGAGAAAAGGTCCTATGGAAACAAGGCAAAGAAAAATACAGAGGATGGAGAAAGTAGATGTGATTTTAAAGGCAACTAACACCCTCAACTAGGAGGCTTGGGGTCGTTTTGAAAAGTTTTGATTATGCATTTGAGAAATTTTTTTTTTTGGGTTTATCGCTAACTGTGTGCCTGAAAATGCTATACATATAGAAATGCAGGGAAGAGTTTACATCTCTGTTGACAGCGATTTTGAGGGGAAAAGATGACATATCCATTGTTAGCGATTTTTGCAAAAGAATGCTGACATTCCCATTGTTAGCACATTCTGAAAACAAAAATCAAGGAAATGATGACAGTCAATATGTTAGCGAAATATTTGACTCAGGAAACTAAAGAAGCTGACAACAACAATATCAACAATTTCACTAGAAAACTTTAGGAAAAAGGAGCTATAACCAAAGAGAGTTTTTTCAGTAAATGATTAAACCTCCTTTTGAGAGGGACTTGTTTACTAGCGAGGAATTTGTTCTATCACTAAGGGATCATTTTCTATCATTGAGGGAGATATTTTTGAAGATACATTTTCTTAGCCTATATGTTAGCATATTTTCCAGAAAGTAGTTTTATTTTAGAAAAAAATAATGTAATTAAAATCTATTTTCCACATGCATGAATTTAGAATATTTTTGCTATTTTGGATTATTGTAATTAAGTTTTAAACTATAATCTTGTGATCAATTGATTTATTGTTTATAAAGACAGTTTATGAAGAATGAAAAAGGGTTGGTTTTTACTGGAAAACATAGCATTCTGGTGTATTTAAACAAATATTAATTATATACAGTGTTTTATGATAATTTGCAGAAAACTCTTGTGTTGTAGTTCCCTGTCTGTTGTTTCTCTTTTTATAAAAAACCTTCTTCATGTCTAAAAAATTAACTATCTGATTGGGATTCATTTATGCTCCTTTTTTTATATTTCTCAGTCATCAGTACTTGTTGTTCTGTTAACTATACTACTATTTTATTTTTAGTTCTTTTCCTCTAAATATCTCAAATTGTCAAAGGAGTTATTACTACCTTGTTTTTTGTGCCATGCTCATTAAATATGTAGCAACATATGATAAGACTAGAATCCATGCCCAATAGTGTATTTTATATACAAACCAACCAAATTTCATCATTTCTCAAGAAATTTTTTTCCATAGAGGTTAAAGTGTAAACCTACTACTATAGTGACATAGAGTAGTTGAGTTTAGGGAAAGATCCCTCTCTAGGTTGAAGGGGCCAACTTTCAACCTCAAAGAGGTTTGAGGTTAGCATAGAGTTTTTCCCTAGCATCTAGGGTTTCTCTAAGAGATAACACAACCCTTGGCCCTTAACAAGCTTAGTGGGTCTAATATCCAATCCATACTCTTTAATCTTCATGACCCATCTAGCTCTAGTACCTAAGCAATCAGTCTTAGTCAATATATCTTTAACCACAGAATGTGGGACGAAAGCAATCACTCTAGAATATCCCACATATGTCTTGAAATGCTTAAGAGATTCAACTAAGACATAGGCTTGCTTCTCCATGGTACTATAATTCAACTTAGAACACTAAAGCGAACTAATCATGAAAGTAATTGGATGCTCATATCCATCCTTATTTTTCCGAAGCAACATACCTGCGATGGTATCCTATGAAGCAAAAGAAAATATCATGGGATCCTTTGAATAATCTGGGCTATCGAGAACATGAGAATTCACAATAGAAAATTTGATCTCATGAAAATATTTCCTATTCTCATCTCCCCACACAAACTTCAAATCTTTGTTCAAAAGACTTTGGATATGCTTAGAAATCTTCGCATAGTTTGGAATAAGCTTCCTAAGAAAATTAATTTTCCTAAGGAAGGACTGAAGGGATTTGATATTATGAAGCAAGGGAAAATTTTGAATTGACTGAACTATTTTAGCATTAATCTTGATCCCATCCTTAGAAATGATATGGCCAAGTAACTTTTCTTTAGTTACTCCTAACAAAGATTTAGTGGGATTCAAGGAAATTCAATATTCTCTAGATCTGCCAAAAAATTTCCTTAGATGATCAATGTGACTAATTCCATCCTTAGAAAATAATGTAAGATCATCTTGATATATTTAGATACTTTTTATAATTAATACCTTAAAGGCATAATCCATAGCCCTTTGAAAATTTTCACCAGCTTCTGTAAACCCAAAAGGAATTATTTTATACTCAAAATTTCCACATGGTGTGGTGAAAGTCGTCTTATGTCTATCCTCTTTCTTAACCCAGACTTGGATGTACCTAGATAAACCATATAACAATGAACATAGGATCGATCTAGTTACCCTTTGCAACAAGTTTCCATATTGGAAAAGGATAATTATCCTTCTTACAGGCTACGCTAAGGTTTCTAAAGTCAAGACATAGTCTAATTGATCCATTATTTTTCCTAACAATCACCAAATTCGAACACCATGTGGAATGATGAGTATGAGAAATAATCTAGCCACCAGCATCTTTTGAAGCTCCTTATGAACCAAGGGGGCCAACTTAGGATTAATTTTCCTAGGTTTATGACGAAAAGGCTTAGCATTTTCATTTTTCAAAGGGATAATATGTTCCATAATATCTTCCCTATAGCCCTTTAACTCATCATAAGAAAATTATCACACGTATCTGTATTCATGAAGTAAATCAACCAATATATTTCTTTCTTCTTCACTATTTGTTACATGTAATTTTGTCACCACTAGGTAAAAGACCACAAATACATATCTCTCTCTATTCAATGAACTCTTGCAAGCAATCCCCTACAATGTTGGAAGAAAAATCATTTTGAAACAACAAAAATACTAGATTACATTGCTTTAAAACCTAATTTCAAGCACTATCACAATTTTCCTAAAAATTATATGTGCAAATGCAGTTCTAGTCATTGTAGCCTGCACAATCTTGCACTCTATCTTCCATTAAAAAGTGCTACAACCTTTTAACGTAGGCAATTTTTTTTTCTTTTTCTAGAAGCCTTGTTGGGGAATATTGTTGGGTCTCGTAATTTTCATATTTTCATCATGTTTATCCTTACCATTCCTTACATTCCATCACCTCATTTATCCATTTAGCATACCATCTCCATGGGTTCACCTCATTATTTTCCAATTTATTTATTTTTAATATTATTAGAGAATGTGTGATTAATTATTTGAAAATTGACATATTTCACTAATATCTTAAATGTGGATGAGCTTTGTAAATGTGTAGGATTATTTGGAAGAATTATTCAAAATCCTCTTGGATATTTCCTCCACCATTTCAATAATTCAAAGGATAATTGTTCAAGATTATTCTAAGGAGAATATCATGGAGATTCCAAGGAGAAGATCATGGAAGATTCCAAGGAGAATATCATGGAGATTTGGATAACATATCTTATCCAAGATTTGTGAGATATGAGTGAGGATTTGAAGGGATCATATTTTGTGAATATAGGGATATTGGTTGAGAGAAGAGTGGATTTGTAATTATGAGTTGCTTATCTTGTTTTCAAAGCACTCATGTATAAATAGGAGTGCTCTTTCTCCAAGAGTATAGAATGGGAACTTGTATGACTTATTATTATTATCTTTGAGACTTGAAGAAATAATAGAAGATCTATTCTATCATATTTTGATGCTGTTACATGCTGATTGATTGCTTGAAGTCTTGAGTAGCTGAGTTTACCTACAGTGTGCGAGGCAAGGGTGGAAGGCCCCCCACACCAAGCTAAGTGCACTTCTTAGTTTTCATAGCTATAATTTGTGAATTAGTTTGTGTAGATTTATTATTTCATTATTTCATGTTTTCACAATGGTATTGATGATATAATGAAACCAGTAATGAAGGACAACCAGGACCTCTGAACATAGAGCCTCTTGATTATTATTTCATATATCTTAATCCATTGTTTAGAAGTTAAATTCCCTGCTTTCATGTTTTCACAATAGTGTTAAAGATATAATGAAACCAGTAATGAAGGACAACCAGGACCTCTGAACATAGAGCCTCTTCATTATTATTTCATATATCTTAACCTATTGTTTAGAAATTAGATTTCCTGCTTTCATGTTTTCACAATGGTGTTGATGATATAATGAAACCAGTAATGAAGGACAACCAAGACCTCTGAACATAGAGCCTCTTGATTATTATTTCATATATCTTAATCCATTGTTTAGAAGTTAAATTTCCTACTTTCATGTTTTCACAATAGTGTTAAAGATATAATGAAACCAGAAATGAAGGACAACCAAGACCTCTGAAGATAGAGCCTCTTGATTATTATTTCATATATCTCAATCTATTTTTTAGAAGTTAGATTTCCTACTTTCATTTTTTCACAATGGTGTTGATGATATAATGAAACTAGTAATGAAGGACAACCAGGACCTCTGAATATGGAACCTCTTGATTATTATTTCATATATCTTATTCCATTGTTTAGAAATTAATTAAGTTAGTTTTTATATTTGTAATATGCATTTCCTAACTATAAATAATTCATCTTCTAAATTTGACTATGATTGAAACCCATATACTTTGGGGATGCTTGTAAGTTCACCAACCCAGATTGATAATAAATACTTGCGTTAATTTGCAACAGTAAATTGACCCAACAAATATTATACCAACAAGAAGGACTCAAGCCCCTACCTTAGCCCAACATTCATCTTTACTAGCTTGATTTACATTTTGTGGTTCAATGGTGGATAATAATGCTAGATAACTAGGAGATCCTACAAGGGTTCTTCTTGTTTGTACCCTAGATTCCTTTTCTACTAGAATTTGAGTTTTTGGATGATTATTTTGAACATACCTGTATGGAGCCTTTTCTTTATCTGATGTGTCTTCTTCTGACACTTCATTAGTTTCTTCTTCTATATCATTGTGATTTGATGTGGGAAAGCATTCATCACCATCATCCTCTTTTGTTGTTGTTACCCTTTTGGGAGCGGTGCATGCTTCATCAATCACAACATTAATACATTCAACAATTTTCTGAAATCTATTATTATAGCATTTGTATCATTTACTTCTAGAAGAGTAACCAAGAAGTATTAATTCATATGAGACTTTAAAAAATTGTATTCCTTATTGTGGCATTGAATTGAACTATGGTTTTCTTACCGAATTGACATGACATACATATGGTACTTTTTGGTAGGGTGATGTTGGGTTGTACATGAACAACTTTGAGCCTGCTTGAAAGATCCTTTTACTTCTCACGACAATAAAATGGTTGCTCACAATTTGTTTTCTTCATCGACATCTGCGGATATCATGATGATGTACTCTCAAGTTTAGGTAGAAACAAGGTCTAAAGACTACAAATATAAAAATCCTTCAAACCAAAATTATACCAATAAAACTTCCACATTGGTTCCACCTCCTTCAGAACCTTTACAGATTGAGAAACCAAATTCTGACATAGTAATCCGTCCTCCTTCGAAAGGTGTTATTCGAAAGTCATCTTTTAATCCACATTCTGGAGCGACTCAAAATTATAACATTATTGAAGAATTGGTTCAATCTCCTTCAACATTGTTGGCCCTTGAAGTGCTTCAAACATGTCCAACACAGAGGAAATTACTATTGTCATCCATCGATGCAATCACTCCACATGATTCTAACCACATAGTCTTTGATCTTGAAAGTTATATACCTATACTCCCGTATCAATTCGAATTTCAAATTTCAGATTTTGTTAAAACCAAAAGATTTTTTCATACATTAATTGACAAGGGAGCTTCTACTTGTATTATGTTTATTGCTTGTTGGAAATATTTGGGCTCTTCGATAATAAATCTATCTCCTACCACTCTTAAATCTTTTTATAGAAGAGGTTTTCAACCTTATGGTATTTTAAATGAGCTACTAATAGAATTAGAGGGTAAAACAGTTGATATCGAAGTAGAAGTTATTGATGCTAAACTTGATTACAATATTTTACTTCGTAGAAGTTGGACTTATGCATTATTTGCAGTGGTCTTGTCACTTTTTTGATTGATACTATTCCCACATCAATGGAGGATAGCTAAAGTAGACCAATTGGATTTTTACACTTCTTATCCAAATTCCACTAGTAGACCAGTTCTTATGAGAATGTTGGGCATCAATTTCTTAAGGATTCATCATTGATGGCATTTTTTCACTCACTCCACCCAACACTCCTTTTTATGTTTCCCAGGTCAATATTATTTCGTCAAGCACTACAAAATAATATTATCCTTGGATCATGCCTACACAATCATATTTTACCACCTACGGTGACCAAATGCCTCTAAGCCCATTGGAACTAGCTTATCAACTTGTTCAATAATTTTTAGAACCACTTCTTACTGAAACTGATCAATTGAATGCGATCATTGAAGAGTATTCTCAATCATCTTGGTTGGAACCTATATCATTCCATGGCCCTTTCAATAAAAATTTTCCAACAGACGAGAGTATAATGGAAGTTATGAATTTAGATGAAGTTCTTTGGGATTATTATCATCATCATTCCTCTTTTCTTCCATACCTCGAAAATATTAAGAACAACTTTTCTACAATGTTTTCACCGGAGATTGGAGATGAAATTGAGTTCCCTATAAAAATTTCGAATCTAAATATGAAAATAATTTAGGGAATATATCTGCAACAATTCTTCTTAATATCTTAGTGAAACTTGGAATTATGGAGAACATTCATATAAGTGCCTCATGCTCACTTGATGAAATCCAGACTTATAAGGTCCTATTCTAAGAATTCCACAAATTTTTTTCCTGGTATTATGATGAGATGTTAGTAATCGACCCAAGTATTGTGTTCATGAAATCAAGACCTACTGAGATTCTAATCCTATCAGACAAATATTACGTCCAGTGCATCCTAGAAATGTTGTTGCTATCAAAGATGAAGTTGAAAAAATTATAAAGGCTGGTTTTATCTATTTATTGATTGGGTTTCCAACATCGTTCCCATTAACAAGAAGTAAGGAATAATAAGAGAGTTAGTGTCTATGAGTCAGCACTGATAAAATGTACTCTTTCCATATGATTGATAGGGTCATTAGGTCAAATTGTTATATTTTCAAATAAAATTTTGCATCTCTTCATTGTCAAATGATCATTGGTCATTGTCTAGTCCAATGCTACTCCCTCCACTTGCTCACGGTCATCATCACTCATCATGGTTATGTCATCATTTAGGTGTCCTAGTCCATCAAAAGTGTTAATGTGCCATCATATAGGTCATAGTCTAGGATTTACATTTGATTTTCATCATGATATCAGTCATCCAAAGAAGACAAAGAGTCATGCCCATCATTTGGGTCACCATCATGGTGATGTAGGAGCATCCAGCTCGAAAAATCATTGTATTTTTGGTTGACTTAGGGGGTCTAATGTTTGTTAAAAAATTTAATTTATTAATAGGATCTTTTGTATATTTTAATTATTTGAGTGTGAAATAGGTGTGTGAGGTTTCAAATGTAAATATTCTCACATAATTGAGAATATGAGAGGTATTAGCCTTATGAAGATCTCATAAATATATTAGGGATTAGCAGATCCTAGAATAGATATTTAAGTGGATTTAGAGGATTTTCAGGATTGTTGTTGAGATCCTCAAGGGATAATTAAGATATTTTAGGAACTAGTTGAGAGATCTATGGATAAAATAATGGATCTAGAATGATCCATAACTATGTAATTGTTCCTATAATTCTAAGCCTATGGGCATGAAGAGGGGGAGAGTGTGTGGGAGTGTGAGGAGAGGCCAAGCATGAGGCCAAGTAGTCTGTAATTATTTTATTCATTAATTAATCATTAGTTTATGTGCATATGTATTGTTGGCCTTCCAGTTTTATATTTTTGTGTTCTATTAATTAAATAGTGCCGACTCTGTGGTTTGTGCTGCACCATTTGGTATCAAAGAAAAGCTGGTGATTAAAGGCATGTGTGCTTTCAAGTGATGGTTTTACATTGATTAGCGTAAAGGCTTATTAAATATCTACCTAGTGAAATCTGCGCTCGGGTGGAATTTGTGTCCTTGCATTCAACTTGGATAGCAGGATTTCCTTTGTCTCCAATTATAACAGTGAAGGGCCATATTCTACGTCACTTTTAAAATCTATTCCAGAGTCAAGAACCTTTGTGACATTTTTTGTGTGTGGAATCTCATCGTTAAGATGATGCATAGAATGATTTAAAAAAAGTGTGTGACTTTTATGGTAACTTTGTGTATTGAAGCAACATCGTGCAATGAAGATGGATGAAAAAAATAATGATCCTTTCCTTAGAAATCCATTTTTCGTTGACGGGAGAAGTGCATATATGCTTGAACGTTTGTAGTGATCCATCGTGAAATCGAAGTGCAGATTCATGACTCAGCAAGTTGTGTGAGGAGATGCTGAGTTGAAGCATGAATCCTGGAACTGCATTGTAGTGACGACGAAGCTGAGACTTGTGAGTGAGATCGTGGATAAATTGTAGCGGGAAGAAGTCACTGTTAGGGTTGATGCGTGGAATTATTTTTACATTTCCCATTGGAAACACTACATTACCCATTACATTGTCAATTTGCAAAATACTCCGTGGGCCTCTCAATAATTTAGATGCATTCAGCCTCAAATTCCATGGGAAAAATGCTATGCATAAGGGGTTGTACGCATACTCAACAGAAAGGGAAGCAAAATATTATGGCATCGAACCTCTGGAATGTATAGGGGTTGCTAGATGCCATCACATGGGAGTTAGAAAATTACGGAATAAAGTAAAAGGGTAACATTTCCTTCTCAAGAAATTATGCCGCAGTACAATTACCTCATCAAGTCATTTCTCAAAAGTACATATGATGTTATACCACCACCAAAGAAAAATATCGAGTTTCAAGCTATTAAAAGAGCATCCAATCACTCAATAACTTCATTTCATCATACAAGGGCTCTTCTCCACCATTGTGCCTTGTAGAAATTATATGCACTACTCATGCATATGTCCAAGATTTTCCTGATCACACACTAGTTTAACTTCATGCACAATACAGAATATATTCCACCATTGATCATCACATGTAGAAATAAACACAATTGCAATGCACACATGAAACCATAAAAATTCACACACATTAACACAGTTGTTTTCACGGGAAAGCCTGAAGCTAAAAACCCCAACTATATATATATAATATATGTCATAGAGATCATGTAAAAATCCTCATAAAAGCTTATCACAAGCTCTCAGTACAATCTAATCGCTACACACTAATTAGGCCCGATCTTGCAAATCCATGCACTGATCTTTGCCAGCCTTTAGCCTGCCTCTACTGCGCAATCCCTACTGAAGAAATGGCTCTGGATGAACTCTATTTCATCCTATATTGACCACGCAATCCTCATTGGCATCTCCATCAATGTGTGGTGCAAACTCATGCAACACTATAGTCACAACTGATAGTCACACTTGCTCTTTCACCTACCTCTCCACTGGTCTCCACTGAAACTGTCTATGCATTGTAGTTAACTGATGTATTCTTCAGTTGATTAATGAGTTATTATTTAGTGAATTAATTAATAATTAATTCACACCACTCTCACTAGTGTATCAACTGGACTAGGATCTAACTAGCTCAATCGAGTCTAATCCAGTTAAATTGAACACAACTCCACCAACTACTTCTACAACTCCACCAAACTCGTCACATGAAGTTCTAAATCAAGTCTCCATGCAATAGCTCCACTTAACCCCGTAGAATAGTATAATTCCTTCGTCACTCCGTAAGTACATCTGTGCACTTAACTAAAGTGCTCTAAGAGAATAAGATAATTTTTAGAGTCAAAATATTATTAAGAGCTAATAATATTCGACATATCTATTTTTAGACTAGCAATCTAAAAATAGACTCTGCCCAATATGTCTAAAAATATAATTCCATCTATTTTTCCAACTTAACCAACCATCCAAAAATAACATCCTGCAACTCATAGAATATGATCGACATGTCTAAAAATAGACATAGTCTAAAAATAGACTTTGCACCAAAAATCAGCTGTGTGGGCCCCACCTAGTTTAGGTGATTATTTTCCAACTAGGATCAAGGATGATGTTTCAGGATGCCTCCTTCACTATTTATTGTTGAAATATTCAACACTCCCTCTCAACAAGAAAGGACTGTCTTTGCATGCGACATACAACTCCATGCATTCGCCCTACAACCTTTACAAGCACCATGCAACTCCATGCATCTGCTCTACAACTCTTCTCGAAATTGAAAGTCTCCAAACAACTCAATCAATCTGATGCATCGATCATCAAAGTCTTCAACTTCTCCGCTCGGTACCAACTCGCACATGTCTTCGTGAACCACTGCGCCGTTGAACTCGCACCCATGCACTCTCTGCACTTGCCGTCAACTTTGAACCGCGCTCCGTATCCGACACTACTTCTTCGATATGCTCGCATCAATCCAATTGATCAGTAATGCTTCTCTATGGGCACCTTGTAGCTGTGTTCAATTCATGAGATCCACACCATCTCAATGAATCCTGCCCGGTAACATCCTCTTGGGATTAATCATGCATGTCGCTCCACCTCTCACCCGGGTGGTATAGCCGCATGCACTCCTCCGCCCATCCGGAACAAAATTTTCTTCCGCATGAGTGGTTTCTCCCACTCCATGATCCTCATCTTGTGGCTGCTCCACATCCCGAGGTTCACTCTTACCTGCATGCAAATCCAGCTCCCTCTCAAGCTTCAATTGCATGGCTTTCTTGCACTTCCCAACAGTAGGAAGCTCCGTAGAAATCCCACCTACTTCAAGTCTATAGAGATTCTTAGCTCGAATCCCAACCTTCTTGACTTGTCCTGTTGCTTTATACTGAAGGAAAAATTTTCCTTCACTAAAGACAACATCATAGCCTTTATCCTCTAACATTACGACTGAGATTAAACTATTCTTTAAACCTAGAACATGCACAACATCTTGTAAAAGAATGAGTTTACCTGACTCCCTCTAAAAGGTAATGGTACCAATTCCAATCGCATTTTATCGTCCATTGTCACCCAACTCAACATGAAACTGGAGATCTTTCTCCACTAAGTCACTGAAAAGATTCACATCTCCCGTCATGTGAAAGGAAACGCCACTATAAAAATACCACCCCAATCCCAATGCACTAGACACCATGCATGCGATCAATGAGAAGTCCAGCTCAAATTGCGAGGCAAGAGCCTCACCAGCTGCAGCTCCAGCATCTTTCTTTTTCTTCTTCTTCTGTGGAAAATTTGTGGTGAAATGCCCATGTTCGTGACAGTGAAAACACTTCACTTTGGACATGTCATGCTCTTTTCCATCCGCACCGGATTGAGAAGGGTTTTTCTTCCCCTTCCCTTTCCTTGCTTTGGCAGCCAAAGCGCAATCATCTTCATCATCATTCTTTGATGAAGAGCCATCCCTGGTACTTCGCCTTATCTCCTCCTGCACAAGATCCGACCAAAGTCGCTCCCATCCTGGCAGTTCTCCCGACCATTGACAGAGTCCTGATAGGAATGCCAACTCTTTGGAAGCCTAAGGAGAGCCAAGCTCACCAAGTATTCTTCATCCACACTAACTCCTACACTCCCAAGCTCATCCCTGTAGTGGACAAACTTTGTCAAGTATACCGGAATAGTGTCATTCTTCTCCATTTTTATTTTCTTGAGCTTGTCCTTAAGTGCCAACTCCCTCTAGTCACTTCTACTTTGGAAAAATTCTGTCAAATCCTTCCACATCAAGAATGGAGTGTATTTACCGTGAAGGCTAGACACAATGTGATCCTTCACACCTTCCAACAGAATCCTTCGACACCTTGCTACCTTCTTTTTCCATGCGTCAAGTGCGTCGCTAGAACCAGGCCCGGCTTAGGAACATCGCTACCGATGAACTCCTTCAACCCATTATCCTCCAGCACCGCCTCCATCCTGTCCTTCCATGCAATATAATTCGAGCTTCCCTCAAGGGAATACTCCAATTGCAATCCGTTGAAAGACATTTCAATGAATGCTCAACTTCGACACCAAGAAAACACTGCAACAATTTCCAATTCCACCAGCACAAAACTCAACTGTTTCAATAATTGCAATCTGCTCCAATGATCAACGCTCTGATACCATGTAGAAATTATATGCACTACGCATGCATATGTCCAAGATTCTCCTGATCACACACTATTTTAACTTCATGCACAATACAGAATCTATTCCACCATTGATCATCACATGCAGAAATAAACACAATTGCAATGCACACATGAAACCATAAAAAATCACACACATTAACACAATTGTTTTCACAGGAAAGCGTGAAGCTAAAAACCCCAAATATCTGTATATAATATATGTCATAGAGATCATGTAACAATCCTCATAAAAATCTTATCACAAGCTCTTAGTACAATCCAATCGCTACAAACTAATCAGGCATGATCTTGCAAATCCATGCACCGATCTTTGCCAGCCTTTAGCCTACCTCTACTGCGCAATCCCTACTAAAGAATGGCTCTGGATGAACTCGAATTTCCCCAGCCTTGTTCACGCAGTCCTTATAGGCATCTCCATCAATGTGTGGTGCAAAATCATGCAACACTATAGTCACAATTGATAGTCACACTTGCTCTTTCACCTACCTCTCCACTGGTCTCCACTGAACTGTCCATGCACTGTAGTTAACTGATGTATTCTTTAGTTGATTAATGAGTTATTATTTAGTGAATTAATTATTAATTAATTTAGCGTCCACTAGTGGAGAGGTATCAATCAGCTTAGACTAGATACAACAAGCTCAACTGAGTCTCACTAACCGAGTTAAACCGAACACAACCCACCAAACTCGTCACATGAGTCAAAATTTAAGTCTCCATGCAATAGCTCCACTAAACCCTCAGGAATAGCGTAATTCCTTCTGTCAGCTGCATGTGCCACATCTGTGCACTTAACTGAAGTGATCCAAGAGGATAAGATAATGTTTCTAGTCCAAATATTATTAAGAGCTAATAATATTCGACATATTTATTTTTAGACTGGCAATCTAAAAATAAATTCCGCCCAGTATGTCTAAAAATAGAAGTCCATCTATTTTTTCTAACTTGACCAACCATCCAAAAATAGCATCCTGCAACTCATAGAACATGATCCATGTGTCTAAAAATAGACTTTGCGACAAAAATCACTTGTGTGGGCCCCACCTAGTTTAGGTGATCACTTTCCAACTAGGATCAGGAATGATGTTTCAGGATGCCTCCTTCACTGTTTCTTGTTGCAATCTTCAACATGCCTCATCTCAGCCATCAGAGCATCAATTTTCATCACCAAACACCTTATTCATCAACTTGCCGCGTTTCAGCTATACATCTTCTATGCTTCTAGACATTCCCTACGTTTTTGAGTTTGAAGGTCAAAGCAAGGAAACAACAGGTCATTTCTCATCCAAGAAGTTTTCAACTTTCCTAAACAAGTAAGTGAAGCATTCATTAGCCCTTTCATACAGTGATTTCCTTCAAAAAGTGATGAAATCCCTCTCTTAGCATTTTATGCTACATTTTTAAGATTTCATGATTCTTTCTTTATTTTTTTATCACTCCTCTATATTTCTAAGGCTGAGGAAGAAATCCCAACAGAGGTAATCGCAGGCCAACCTTTTAACTTTGTAGCTAGCCCTACGAAGTCAGAGAGATCTCTCTCCACAAAAATCACAGCCAAGAGGGCTGGATGAAAATGTTTTAGGCTATTTGTGAGTTTAGGGGTTTTGATAATTGATTTTGGTCCAGTTGCTAGATGAAAGTATGGTCAAGGGAGCTAGGTCATGGCAAATGAGATAGGGTTGTAGAGATTCAATGGGGAAAGGTAGGCATAAGGCTTAACACTTTAAGATTATTGTGATAATATGGTTTTAATACTGATGAGGAGCTAGTTAGAGCATGGGAGATGAATTCTTCGTAAATAGAGGAAAATGGACAAATTATGATAACTTTCCCTAAACAGAGCAGGAGAAAGCATGTATTCTGCCTATCAACTTGAAAGAGATCATACAACAGAGATGTAATGAACATGAAGACAACACATTCTAACATATTAAACTGAAGGAAAAAAAATGATAAACATCATACCACATGTATCCCATAAAATAGCTAGAAATCTTCTTTATTAACTGGCCAAACTGAGTACAATAGTCCTTGATCAATGAGCTAGCATCCAAAATGATTCTCAAATCTTGCTAAGACTGAAGAAAGGAACTCAATAAACATCAAAAAAACATTCACTCATCCTCAGGGGTCGAATCCATGAGGTGAGGAAGAGATCCACAAAATTCTGAACTGAAAGCTAGAGTATAGGGAGCTCTAAGTGACTCCTCCCTAAATACATTCAAACTGATTCATTTGACTTAATGACAACTTTAATCTACCCCTAGGTAACTTATCCATAACATAATTACATTTACCATCCTTAATTACATAGGTGGAAACATCAATTTCTAAGATAAAGTCAAACTCACAGTGAAATTTCCCAAAAAAATAGCAAATGGTCAAGTGCGCCATTTTTCTGTCAAGTGCGCCCTAGTTGTGTTAAGTGCGCCCTCCCTATTCAAGGCTGATTTTGATTGACTTTTAGGTGTCCAAATCAGACCCAAAGTGGTTTTTTGGAAATATCTTCAAGTCTACTTTCCGAATATGTCTCCAGTTTGAAAAATGAAAGTGATTTGATCCTTCAAAACTTCATTCTCCCAAGACTGCTCTGTTTGCAGTGCCTAGGCAAAAATAGGGGCAGAAACATGATTTTTAGCTAGTTTTTTAACCTTTTGACCTTCCAAATCTACAAAACAGGTCTGGAAAAGTGGTTTTCTTAGATGTATTTGTCCTTAGGAATCCACTAGTGATCTCCTTTTCCTCAAAAAGTGCCTCAAAAAAGTGCACAACGCCCATATGACCAATTTGCTTATATGAACTTGTTCAGGAATACACAGAAAAACACAGATTTTGCAAAAATGGGTCAAATGGCTTCAAAATTAGTGGAGAGAGTGTTGGTGAGGTGGCTAGGCTTGGAGTGAAGCCTCTACAAGTATATCCAATTTATTCTTCTCTTCTTGGTGAGTTAGGGCTTCAATCTTTGCATTTGCTGCCTTGAGTTTTGCCCTTGTATTTCTTTCTCTTTTGGCATAGTGTTTGGCCATTCTCCTTTGAATATTGTTATCCTTTTTAGATTTCTTTAAAAAATTATCCAAGTGGTCATTTATGGCTTGAAGCCAACCTTCCTTGTCTTCTTTTATCATCTCCAAGAATTGATCATCAAGGACGGCTTCATCAACTATCTCTCTTTGCCTTTGTCTTTCAAGCTCCAAGGCTCTAGGCCTGCCTCTTGGTGATTTTTATCCTTGTTCTTCAAGCAAACCATGCTTCTCTAGGGTCTCATCTAAAAAAATATTGGCTTCCTTCTGCCTCCCCTTCTTCTATTGTTTCTTAGTGTCAAAACCCTAGGGAGATGGAATGATAGTGAAAATGAATTTTGAGAAGTGTGAATGTGATGGGGAAATTTAGGGAGATGGGGGCAGGGGTTTATGAAATGAATTGAGTGATAAGGAGTAGGAATGTAGAAGAGTTTGGAATAGGGAAATTTATTACAGGTATGAGGTTTTTTGGGAGCCTAGGCAAATGAGTAGCCTAGAGCTTAGGGTATTGGGAATAAAGGGGTTAAGGAAGGGGATAGTGATATAGGGATTTGGGAAAGGATTTTTTACAATGTGGGAAGGTTAATGAAGCTTTAGGGACTGTGATTTTTGGAATTGAGAGTGCAATGGTGATTTGAGGGCGATACTAGGGTTTGAAATGAGTAAAACACTAAATCTTTAGTGAAACTTTCCAAACACCATAGAGAATGATATTTGGAGGAATAAGAATGATGTAATTGACTTTCAATCACTTTTTGGAGGCTAAAGAAAACATTTCTGAAGCTTTTGAGGTGATTTTGGCAAAGTCTGGAAGCGTTTCTGGCATTTCTGGGTAAGTGTGCCCTCCCTGAAGCAGGTGCGTAGTGCCTTTTTGTAGACCACTTTTGGAGGCCTTCCTGAACTAAAAATTGAGCTCATGATAGCTCATTGGAAATATATATATCTCTTGGATACACAATGGACTTATCAATATCTAAAAGGGATCAAGTTAAACCCCTCAAAAATCAATTCTCCCAAGATTGGTCAAAAAGTGTAGAATGAGGGTGCAAAAATGCAATGTGTTGTTGCAGTAAACTTTTGGAGGCCTTCCGCAACTCCAAATTGAGCTCATGATAACTAATTGGAAATCTATTCTAGTATATTTTTCATTTTACCTATCAAGAAATTCATTTGGACACTCCAGATAGAAGGAAAAGTTATTTTCCCAAGGTCGATCCAGAAGTGCAGAAAACCTCTCGTAGCACCTGTATTTTTGAAATTTATCACAAACCACTATACCTGTGTAAAAACAGAAGGAGGTTTTTATTTTTTTATCTATGGTGGAAAAAAACCTCTCTTACTTTTATCAAATTCATTTCTTTTTGGTCAGAAACATACTTTGAAGCAAAAATTTCCCTATGAGTGGAAAATGATTTGACTCTTGGAATGACTGCTTGAAAAATGATGAAGACATGATGTTTATGAGCTGAAATGACCTCATACTTACTGATATGACCTACGTTATGCCTAATCTGCTAAGAAATCTTTGATTCTATAGCAAAACCTAGCTCAGTGGGAGAGGAAATTAGGGTTTAGTGCCTGTGGAAAATGATGATTTTGGCACCATTGGGAAAAGACAACTCCCTTTGAAATTTGATCAATTGATGAACTAAAAAATCTTGCACTTTGAAATGTGCTTGTTTGGCATGTGGAAATGAGTAGGAAAATTTTGGGAGACTGAGTACTTATTACATTTGAATTGACATAAAATTACATGAATAAAAATAAAATTACATCTTGGAATGAAAGTCACATTTGAAATTAAAATTACATGATGAGATGCACATTTATCGTTACAAATCATCTTCACATGGTGAAGAGATGTCATTTGATCACCATTTACTTGCTGGCCTTATGAAATGGAATGGAGTTTTATTGGAGCATGAAAAAACCTAGTGACCTAAATGGACCTTGAATGACCAGACTGCATGTTGACTTTGACTGACATAATGACATAGTGAAATGAGCTTTCAAGACTGATTTATGCTCAACAAGACATGAAGGTGGGCCAGAAAATGTGAATTTTTTAAGGGGAGTGAGGTTTTATGACTAGGGCTACCATCAGTGAGTGAATTTTTTGCATGACCTAGTGGAATGATAAAAAAAATTTCTGAGTGGGACCCCTAAAATGAATATGAAAAGAGTGATTTTGATCACTGATGGCAGAATGAAAATTCTAATACTAACATATTCCAAGGAGGAAATACCTATGTTTTATACCTAAACACCCTTTTATACACTTCATAGACCTTCCCAAACCATTTCCCACACCTAATTTCCCCATCTCATCACTTTTCCCAAAAATCCAAGCCCACGCTGCGCTTCTACTGCATTTTTAGTCTTTCCCTGTGTTTTCCACTTTTCCCCCTCCTTCCCTCACCCATTCTAAGAAATTTAACTATCCCTATATTCCTAACACCCATACCTACCCCCCATAAATTTTCTACAATTTATCCTACCCTCTCATTTTAGCATTTTCCCAAAAACCCTAGTGTTTTGTTGTGCTTTTACTCTAGGTCTGTGTTTTTACCTTTTCACTGATATTTTTTCACTCATTTAGGGAAATTTTACCTCTATTGTCTTCCTAACATCTATCCCTACCTCCCATAATTTTTTCATAATTTTTCCTACCCCCCTTCCCTCTCATTTTCCTCCTTTGAAATTCATTGCGCTTTTGACTTTGTTTTTGGTCATCATTTTCAAAAGAATTTTCTAAAAGTATGAAGATGAATTTTAGAAAATTAAAATTTTTTTTTTGTTAAGGATAGACCAATTCACAATAACATCCTTCAGTTTCTACACAGGTATCATATATTGGGAGATATTCAACTTTCTTGGAGACCTATTTTAGAAAATCAAATTCTCCAATTTTTCTTGTCTATTTTAGCCATCATTTTGTGGCATGGATTCCAAGCAAATGTAAATGAATTTCAAAAAATAGAGAGAGGTTTTTCTGAAAAATAACCTTATCTACCGAAAACTCTCCCAGTTTTGTAAAACATGTTATGGTTAAAAATATATCAGTTCATCTTGCCCCTATTTTTTCACCGCGCTTCTAGAAAATTCAATGTGTTTCTGTGAAAACTTGAATTCAAGTCAACTTTTCAGGGGTTTGGAGCTAGTGCTTTCAATTATTTATAACTCCATTGTGTAGAATAAATCTCTAGCTTTATAACCATACCATTTTCAGCCAAAAACGCATCTGGGAAGGCCTCCAAATCACCTTCCAAATGTTTTCTATGCTTCTGCTGCTAGATGCTGCACTTCTATAATGTTTTGCTGCGTTTATGGGTCTGGAGTTTTTTCTTGGCATGTGGTGGTAAAAGGTAAAAATGGTCGATGTAATATCTAGATCATGAGTTTTTTGATGGTTAATAGGCCTATTTATGGTCATCTTTGTTAAATAATCTTATGTTTAATGAATTGAGACAAAAACTCAACTTGTTAGCTAAAAAATGGGAAGTTGTTTCTAACTTCCCTAGGATTAGGCTATGAGTCATTAGGTGCATTAATTAGCTGATTTGGATGAGGATTCAACCCCTAGAGGTGGAATCTTATTTCATTTTCTATATGTACTCAAACTCAAGTCATTAAGAGGGTTGGAAATTTTTGGCTCATACCTGGAACTAATGTACTGAGCATTTGCAAAAATATAACAAACATTTGCAAATATTTTCATGGAATTCTTGTGTTATGGTTAGTGGCTTTGTTTTTCCTGTGTTTTCTTTTATATTTAATGATTAGATCTTGTTATAAGCCATCTGATTTCTTCCTATGCTTTATCTTTTAAGGTTTGAAACATTAATCATTATTTTATGCTCTGTTTTTGTTTAAGATAAACATCTATATGTATCATCCTAGGAAAAAGTGAATTCATGCTTTTGTTCACTTGAATCCTATTATTTTATCCTCACCACCACTACAATGAAAAACCAATTGTGTCACTGATCATACCTACCTTGCTTCATACTATATCTGCAACTGACCTTTGGGATACCTTACCTAGTTCTGAGACCTAGTGGTCTTTGTCAAACAAACCCTAAATTAAACCCTACCGAGCTTATTAATTAGCCTAAAACCTATATAGCTTCCAGTCACTTCCATTGGATGTGAGTTTAATTTCAAGAGAGACCTCTCTGATTTGGTTGGGCTAGATACCAAATCTAAATATTTGTTTCTGGTTACCCCTTTGGCTTCCTTTCTCAGCCTTGGGAAACTCAGGGGAGTTAACAAAGAGTATGCGTAGATTATAGATATATTAATAAATCTTGTCCTAAAGACAACTATCATACTTCTTACATCGACCAAATAATTGATGATGGTTCCACTAATACATGTTTAAAAATGAAACAATAAATTCTCAATTTTATTTTGCCTTGATTAAATTGAGAAAATTCGAATTTCCACATCAGCAGACAACTTGGATACAATTAACTTATGTGACAGGGCTTGTGTCACCCAGTTTACTCAGTAAATTCAAGTTTTAGGAGTTAGAGTTCAGTTAAGCATGTGTGATTGAAAATTTGTAGCAATGAAGGTTAGTTATCTCAAGTAGTTTCAGTTAAACTAGTTTCAACTTTTGGAGGAGCTAGTGGAAGGTCAGCTGTGCAGTGGGACTTCATTCAAACTAACTGATCATCCAATTAACTAATAAATCAACCAAAAATATCTATTACATGCATAGAATTCAAGTTCCCCATATTTTGTGTAGATTCCAAGGCTGTGTATGTTAATATAAGTTGTCATTCATGTCAATATGGAAATAGGATGCTAGATGATGATGAAGAAGTGTTATTCATGTACCTTGATGAATAATAATGAGTGACCATACTTGCTAAAGGAATAGATGATTCCTTTGGTGATCTGCATGAAAAAATACTACATGATGCTTCATATGATTGATGACACTGATGACGACATTATAACCCTATGATGAAGAAGTAAAACAATGAAGAAATCAAACCATAAATAAGCCCATCACTTGAAGGCATTCTACCGTACATCCATTTCTACATCAATAAATGAACAGTCACATTAAAAAATATTTTTCACTACCTTAGAGGCTGAATTTATCCATGAAACCTTCACCATCCTCTAGATCATAATTTTAGCTTTCTAATGAGCTATCACTTGGCCAAAAACTCCAAACGGTGAGGGAGAATGAGAATTTTCAAGTTAAGAATATTATTCTGGTCTTGGAGCCGACCTGTCCTAGCCTACCTATGTCAACCTGCCTTAGGACATGGCTATTCACGCTTGAACCACTATAAAAATAATGATTTGGTTAATTTTTCCAACGATCCAGTTCGGTCACCCATCACAAAGAAACATATACAATTCACAACTCATGAACTTGAAGGCACAAAGGATAGAAGCCTGATTGGGTTAGAAAAGGAAAAAATATTTTTGACATATGAAGCAAATTCAAGGGATAAGACACTAGAGGTAGAAGGAATATTGTACAGGAAGTAGATCTTGGACACAAGCTACAAGATAAGGCTCGAACATAAACAATTTTAAGGGTCAGATTTCTTGCAGACATAGACCTAGCCTCTATCACATTCTTAGACCTGTGATGATTGCACAAGTAAATTGGGACTTGCGGTGATCTATCATACCGGTGTTAAAAGGAGAAAGTAAATAGGTTGCTGGAAGACTATAGGACAACATTTGATAGAGCTCAAACTCCTCCACAGTAACCTCATAACTCCACCACAGTGTGATTGGAATAACCTACAGGCAGAATCAACTCCATAAGCAACTGTAGAGGCTCAGACTAAGCCACCATCATAATCTCGGACCTTATTTCATTGCAACCTCAGTTAGAAGCTCAGACCTATGGAATATATACTTCAGAACTTTATCTTTACAACTTCAGACAAGTTTTGTTGGCTGGGATTGGAGGGAAAAAATAGAATTCTTATCACTATTAGATTAGATCTCCATTAAGGACTAATCTAATATAAAGGTGGTTCTTCAGACCTGTGTTAAAATCAAAGATACTTTATGTGGTGGATAACTCTTGGTCTTGTAGTTACTCAACCTATGAAGGCTTGGAAACAATCAAGCACTAATTGTTTGTGAGCTAATTGAAGCATTGAATAGTGCAGAAGTATTAGTGCTATGTGGTGGAGAAATCTTGGTGCAAAATTTGGTTCAAAATTGATAAAGAAGTGTGATGCAGAATAGATGGTGCAGTATGGTGCAGATTAGTGCAATGGAGCATCTTTGAATCAATAATCCAATAAAGAGGCGAAGAAGGATTGGTGTCCTTGGGGTAGGAGATTTTAAACACATGGTTGGTGCCTTGGAGAAGATAGGGTCGAAGCCCTAGAGGTCGGAGCCTCATTAAGTCCAAGTTGGTGCTTGGAAATCATTGTACTCATTCATTTGTAAAAGGATCATTATCCTCCTTTCTATAATAAAATTATCCATTTCTATGATTTTTTGTGTAAAATTTAATTGGTTATAATAAAAATTGAAAATAAATACTGATTCAAACCCCTCTCAGTATTTCCAACAATTGGAATCAGAGCCAAATTCTTCATTATCATCCTAATAGCTGGAAGAAGGATTCTTAGACACAATGAAGAATATATAAGTGACGGGGAAGATGCCTATGTTCTATGGAGCAAACTTTTATTTTTGGAAGAAGAGGATGTCCTACTATTTGATGTCCCTTGGACCTGAAGTGTGGCATTATGTTTTGAATGGGTACAAGGCTCCCTACACTCTTCCAGCTGATCCAAAAAAAAGAAAATCATACATTGCTAATGCCAAAGCTCTAAATTCCATTACTAGTGGAATCTCTGATTCTGAATTCACAAGAGTCAAGAATTGTGACTCAGCCAAATAAGTATGGGATAAGCTGGTTTCCCTATATGATGGGGACTCCAAATTTAAGAATGCAAAGCTTCAAACTCATAGAAGACAATTCGAAAGTATGAAATGGATGACGAAGAAGATATTGCATCATACTTTCTCCGAGTAGCTGAAGTGGTCAACTCTCTTAAAGGGTTGGGAGAAAATGTTGAAGAAAGCAATGTTGTTCAAAATATCTTGAGATCTCTTCCTCACAAATTTGACTCCAAAGTAAGTGCCATAGAAGAAATGAAGGACCTAGATACTCTCAATATGGATGAACTTCATGGAATTATCATTGCTTATGAGATGAGGAAAGGAATCCTAAATTCCAAAGAAGCAACATTCAAAGCCTCAAAATAAGAAAAAGAGGAAAATTATGGAATAACAACAGTGATGACTCCGATGCTGAAACCGAATTAACACAATTTGTATGAAGACTAAATAAGGGATCCAAGCTAAAAGGTAAGTGCCCTCTTATTTTCTTAAAATATGGAAGAATACGCCGTTATGCTGCAAAATGTCCTCATAAACATGATAGTGATGATGAAGAGGATTCTAAAAGGATGGTTTACAAAAAGAAATGGTTTACTAAGAATAAATTCTTCTCCAAACAAGATGAGTGTGATGAAGATGAATTTGTAGTCATGAAGAAGAAATCAACTAGAAATATACCTCATCACAAAGGAGGCGACGATGAATTATATGAATAAAATTACTATGTTGGAAGAAAATAAGTGTTATTCATGGCATTCACAAATAATGATGATTTAGAACTAGAAGGAAAAGGAAATGTAGATGAATTACTAATAAGTTCCATTGAAGAAAATGAAAACTTACAAAATAATATCATTTCTCTCAAAGGATAAAAGGAGGAAGCAAAAATAAGGGAATAATTCTTGAGCAATAAGCTAAAACAAAAAGAAGATATCTGTGAAAAATGTGAAGCTGAAATAATATCTCTAAGGAAGGAGTTGGGGCAAGTCAAAAGGAGTTTGGAAAGCTCTCAAGCACTTGAAGACATCATTAATACTAAAAACCCTCAATATGACAAATATGGGATAAGTTTCAAAGGAGAATCATCAAGTACTAAGGATAATACAAGGAGTTATGCCGAAACACTTTCTTGCCATCCAAAAGAAGATAAGTAATCTCTCCAAGAAAAAAGGCCCATCTCAAATCCAAGAAATGAAGGAAGAGCAACTCCAAAGAAGAATGTTGATTCAAGTTATGGCTATTACAACAGGTACCAAACTATCTTTCTTAGGTATTGTTACTATTGTAAAAACTTTGGTCATCAAGCTAAGAATTAAATGGCCCATAAGAGTGAAGCAGCAAGAGTGAAAGATCAAACAAACAAAATACATGGTTCCAAAGAGCAAGGAAAAAAAAATTACAATCCTTTTGATCCTTTGGCTAAGTTTGACTTGACTTTCTCATTATGTAATAACTATGATCATAATGAAAAAAATTTCCCACTCAAAAGAGAGGAAGCTAAAAGGGTGAATCTCAATACCGATAAATGTGGCCTAGCATTATGTGCTCATAGTGATGAAAATCATTGGTTCATGGATAGTGGATGCTCAAGATATATAACATGTGAAAAAAAGAATTTTGTCTCATTGAAAAAAAAGAATGGAAATGTATTTTGTGGAAGTGGATCTACTAAAATCATTGGAAACGGAATTGCTACCCTAATTAATGGACAAGGAAAGGCTCAAAATACTTTGCTAGTTGAAGGGCTCAGACATAATCTCTTAAGTGTTAGCCAAATTTGTGACCAAGGACATAATTTTTTCTGTAGTACTAAAAATTGTGAAATAAGAGACTCATCCTCAGGAGAACTTGTGGAAAAAGGAGTAAGAACACTAGGTAACGTTTACATTCTAAGAAAAATCCAAGAAGATAAATGTTACTTAAGTCAAAAAGATGAAAGTTGGTTATATTACATGCGATTGGGGCATACAAGTTTTGATAACTTGATTAATATTGGCAAAATTAATGAATTAAGGGACATTCCAAAGATTTTTATGCCAAATAAAGTTGTATGTGGCCCATGAAAACATGGAAAGAAAATTAGAACCAACCTTAAAACTAAGGATTTTTCAACATCAAAAACTCTGGAGATCATTCATGCAAATTTATGTGGGCCAACCAGAACTCCAACCCTTCAAGGTGAAAGGTAATTTTCTTTATTTTTTGATGACTATACTAGAATTATGTGGGTATATTTCATAAAATATAAATATGAAGCATTTGAATGCTTTAAGAATATTAAAGCTCTTGTTGAAAATGAGAAAGATTCTAAGATTAAATGTCTTAGAACAAATAGAGGAGGGGAATTCACTTGAAAAGAATTTGATGAATTATGTAAAGTGCATGGAATCGAAAGAGAAATCTTCCCTGCTAGAACACCCAAGAAAAGTGGAGTAGTTGAAATAAGGAACCGAACCGTTCAAGAAATGGCAAGGACAATGCTACTAGCAGCTGACTTGCAGCCACAATTTTGGAGAGAAGCAGTTGGGACGACAATTTATACCTTAAATCAAACTCAACTAAGACCAAATAATGAAAAGAATTCTTTTGAATTATGGAAAGGATGACCTTCTTCAGTAAAATATTTCAGGATTTTTGGAAGCAAATGCTTCATAAAGATCAATGATGACTTACTAGGAGAATTTGATTGTCAGGTTGACGAAGGAATATTTCTTGGATATTCCACTACGAGCAAAGATTACAAATGTTACAACAATTGACTATGGAAAATAATGGAAATAATTTATGTGAAGATCGATGAAGGCCTTCCAGAAAATAAAAATGAAAAGCATGAAGTTGAGCCCTTTCTTGAAGAAAGCGAAGAAGAACCAAAAAAAGAAGAAAAGGATGAAGAACCTCAAAGTGAACCTTCAGAAACTCCTTCTAAGATCAAATTCCTTCAAAAACATCATCCGAAAGAACATATTATTGGGAACATAGATGAAGGAATTCAAACTCAAAAGAAGGATGATAAACACTCTAGGAAACGATGATGTTGCTCTCTTATCTTAAATAGAACCTAATTTTTTTTCTCAAGCAAGTAAAGATCCTCATTGGATAAAGACCATGGAAGAAGAAATGTCTCAAATTGAAAAGAATGAGACTTGGGAGATAATACCTCGTCCACAAGATAAAAATATAATTGGAACAAAATGGGTATTCAAAAAGAATATGAATGAGGATGGACAAATTATAAAAAATAAATCTAGGCTTGTTTGCAAAGGATACTCACAAATTGACAGAATTGATTTTGAAGAAACCTTTTCACTAGTAGCACGATTGGAAGCTATAATAATGTTTTTGGAATTTTTTGTAAATTAAGTAAATATGATGATTCCCATCTCATAGATGAAACTCTTTAAAAGTAAATAATTTGAGCTCTCCTATACTTAAATGCTACAAGTCCAGATATTATGCAAGCAGTGGGAATGGTGGCAAGGTTTCAATCAAGTCCTAAAAAATCCCATCTAGCTGCTGTGAAGAGAATACTTAGATATTTGAATGGAACTACTGATTTCGGTCTTTGGTATCATAAGATATCAACTCTTACTATAACAACTTACTCCGATGCTGATTGGGTTGGAAGCATGGATGATTGAAAAAGTACCAGTGGAAATTCATTATTTATGGGAGATTGTCTTGTATCTTGGCTCAACAAAAAGTAATAATCTATATCTCTTTCTAAAAATAAAGCCAAATATATACCTCCTGTTGATTGTTGTACACAACTACTATGGATGAAGTAATATTTAAAGGATGTCAACATAGAAACTAAGCAACCAATCATTATTTTTTGTGACAACACTAGCGCCATCAGTATCTCAAAGAATCCAGTGATGCACTCTAAGACCAAACATATTCCAATCAAATACCACTTTCTCCGTGAAATTTTTTTTGAACATAATATCGACTTGGAATATGTTAATACAAAGGAGAAACTTGTAGATATATTTACAAAACCCCTTCGTGAGAAGCATTTGAATATCTTTGCCAAAATATGGGGTTATTTCTATTGCATCACATTAAAAATAAACCAAGAAAAGGAGCATCGTAATAGGGGGAGAACCATGACAAGGGGAGTACGCTGGCACCCCATTTTCCATTGATGTCAAAGGGGGAGGAAAATGTGGAATATTTCCATCAATGACAAAGGGGGAGATTGTTAATCTAGGTTTTCATTGATGTCAATATGGAAATAGGATGCTAGACGATGATGTAGAAGTGTTAGTCATGTACCTTGATGAATAATAATGAATGAGCATACTTGTTGAAGGACTAGATGATGTCCTTTGGTGATTTGGATGATGTAAGACTACATGATGACATGATGCTTCATATGATTGATGACAATGACGATGAAATTATAACCCTATGATGAGGAAGGCAAAAAATGAATAAATCAAACCATAAAGAAGCCCATCACTCGAAGGCATTCTTTCCTACCTCCATTTCTACATCAATAAATGACCAGTCACATTAAAAAATAATTTTCACTACCTTAGAGGCATAGTTTCTCCATGAAACCATCACCATCCTCTAGAGCATATTTTTAGCTTTTTAATGAGCTTTCACTTGGATGAAAACTACAAATGGTGAGGAAGCATGAGAATTTTCAAGTTAAAAATATTATTCTGGTCTTGGAGCCGACCTCTCCTAACTTGCCTATGTTGACCTGCCTTAGGACATGGCTGTTCATGCTTGAACCACAATAAAAACAATGATCAGCTTCATTTTTCAAACGATCCAGTTCGGTCACCCATCATAGAGAAACATATATAGTTCAGAAATCGTGAACTTGAAGGCACAAAGGATAGAAACTTGATTGGGTTAGAAAAGGATGAAATATTTTTGACATCTGAAGCAACTAAAAGGTATAAGACACCATAGGTATAAGGACTATTATACAAGAAGAAAATTTCAGACTCAAGCTACAGGATAGGGCTCGAACATAAAAAGTTTTAAGGGTCAGATTTCTTGTAGGCATAGACTTAGCCTCTATCACATTCTTGGACCTGTGATGATTGCACAAGTAAATTGGGACTTTCGGTGATCTATCATACCAATGTTAAAATGAGAAAGTACACAGGTTTCTAGAAGACTCTAGGACAACATTTGATAGAGCTCAGATTCCTCCACAGTAACTTCAGAACCCCACCACAGTGTGATCGGACTAACCTAAATCACCTCCACAGGTAAATGTAGAGGCTCAAACTAAGCCATCATCATACTCTCAGACCTGCTTTCATTGAAACCTCAGTTAGAATCTCAGACTTGTGGAATATATACTTTAGACCTTTAAATTTACAGCTTCAGAGAAGTGTTTTTGGTTCGGATTGGAGGGAAAAAATTGAATTCTTATCATTTTTATATTAGATCTCCATTAAGGACTAATATACTGTACAGGTGGTGCTTCAGATCTATGTTAAAATCAAATATACTTTATGTGGTGGAGAACCCTTGGTCTTGTAGTTACTCATGTTGGAAAGTGTAACTAGGCCGGTCTTCATATTGACTATGTAATTATGTATTTAATGTAAAGAAGAAGACAAAGATAATAAAATGTATTTTATTTTACTTGCTTCATGGGATTCATGAGCAAGAATTTATTATAAGTCAATAGACTTCTTCTTGATGTCTATTAGGGTTGTCTTCTATTTACATGTGTAATTAAGTGTCTAGTAAATGAAGAGTCTAGTCATCAATATATGCTCCAGACCTTGTCATGAAACTTGTCACAAATCCTTGAAGAAATGGCTATGAACAACCCTAATCAATGTTAGAATAAAATCACTCAAGTCGGCCTAAAACTCAATGAGGAATTCAACTCAATAGGTGATTGTATGGTTGGTCTAGAGGCAGGAACAATGCCTTTTATATACACTGCACTGCAGATCATTTGAAGGGGATAGGAATGCAAATATATCTCAAATAGAAGTGAGTATTAGTGCGTATTATTCTGAGGCTAACTTCAGAATAAATACAAGAATATAAGTGCGGATTAACACTGAACTCAAGTGCAGATTACACTGAACTCAAGTGTTGATTTCTCTGAGTATAAACTGCGGATTTCAGGAAGCCTGTATAGGGTGTTAATTGCGGATTTGTTTAAAGTTATCACATCACCTATTTTGGATATTAGAGCAAGGAGAAGTTGTGGATATAACACTACTGTACTACATATTGTTTTGTGCTTCCAGAGATGTGCAAAGGTCCTGTAATATAAAGTTAAGGGCGGTTGTTTTGAAGGAACAATTTGGTAATAAGCTAGACTATGGATCAATATGTTCCTATATTTCATGAAGTGAAGACAATTATCATAAGAAGAAAACAGTCTTAAAGGCGAGTAAGAGTGAGGAAGGTAAATATGTGATTTACCTTCCTAACTACAATACAATTGCAAGTATATCAAAGGTGAAGATATTTCAGTCCCAATATTTAACTGAGAAATAAGAAGTGAAACTTGGAGACCGAGTTCTCTAGTACCAGTGCATAACAGTGCAGATTGTTGAAGAAGAGAAGGATCAAGTTTGAAAAGGCAGTGACAAGGTCTTGGAGGTATTCCTAGGTCAAGGGTCTGAGTCTTGGTCATGGTACTTGTCATTTTAAGATCTATAAGGAGAATTCTTTGCGGGTTTTCCTCTCCAAGAGGGAGAGGTTTTTCCCTGGCTCTAGGAACCTAATTTTGTGTTTCATGCATTTTGATAATTGTGTTGATGAAAGACTAACTAAGCTAAATAAAAGAAGACATAAGTAACTCAATGATGCCAGGATACTGGGTTAAACATATCCTAACATATAAAAACTCGTGTGCTTCCAACAGACATTTAAAATCTCAAGAAAACAAACATTTGTAGCTACTTAAAATGTACATAAGCAAAAGAGAGATTATACAGAAAAAAATGCTGATATATAATAAACATAATAAAATTTACAAACTCAACATCTTGCTGAATATTACAATAATTGATCTTTCGGCTCTCGGCCCTTTACAAAAAGCTCTCAACCAATTTCTCACTCTCTCTGTATTCCTCACTTCCTCACACAACCCTCCTATTTATACATAAATATGAATTTATTCCACTCCATAAATTCCTCCACACAAATCTCAACTAAAATCTAAATTAGATTTATCCCTTTTTTAGGCTCAACTAAGTCCCGTTTATGGAATTCCTAATCCCTAGATTATCTACCTAATTCAACTCCACTCATATCCTTAATTATTTAAGGAATATTTACGAAAATCCTCACATTTATATTTTCTCTCTTAATTTATTAAAAATGAGTAAAATAATTAAATAAATAATTAAAACATCTCACCCCCTAAATCACAAAAATGATTAATGGAAATTTAGCTTTGATTCTCCTGCATCAGACTCCCCATGTAGAGAAGTTTCCATAGACTCCTGTCTATGAGGTCTGTCGCTTTTCTGTAACAATGCGATAGCTACAAGTCCTGATGACTTGCTCCCTCCAGGATTCCAAACTATGTTCTGCCGCTAGTCCTTCAAAGTATAAACTTGATTTGGTAACTCATCACTCACTCTGTTGATCAGATTCCATCGGCTTCTCCAACACTTTCTTTCGCCAATTCATCGGAGTAATTCCTATTTTTCTAATGCTTTCGTCTCCAACTGTGTTGAATACTCAACTTTCTGAAGCAAAGAATAATCAAGAGTTTATTCTTGATCACAACTATAGTCTTTGATTGCTTTTATAGCAACAACGTTCTCGTCCAGTGTTGTACCTGCATTCACCAACAAACTGTTTGTTTTAAAAAGATAAGACCTTTCAGTCTCTTTTGATGTTTCAAGCACCAATCTCCCATCATCGGCTTTCTGGATTTCAGTAGATTCTATTTTGGACTGCTGTCTGCTTCCATCTTTATCCTGCTGGATCAATATTTCCGTCTTCTTTATGTCTCTACGGACATAAATTTCTTGCTGCTCCTAATCTTTCATCTCAACTCCAAATAATTTATGCTCAATTTCTATGATTCTGACATCATATCTGTTAATTTCGTTTTTTGTATCTATAGTCATATTGTTATTTGAAAATTTATAACATTCATCCAACTCTATAAATGTTAAAAACAATTAATCTCTATCATGCATAATAACTGTGATTTCTTCTGGATCAGGTTCTGCAAGCTTCATTTCTCCCTCAGGTTCCTTAAGCCATTGTTCCAAGAATTCGATTTCCATGTGAAATATTTTCAGCACTTCATCACAACCTTCATTCCCAGCTTCATCCTTCTTCTGGAAATCTTCTTGAGTTATCCTGTTTTTCGTTTCATCATACTGCAAAATTTCGTCAGCAATTTCATTAAACAAATACATTTGTTTACCTCCTTGGAATATCTCTTCGGCATTCTTATTTTGCTTCTGCTCCATAACAACTTCAACTGGCTGTCTTACCCCAAACAAGAATTCATTTATGACTTATTCCTGCTGCAACAAATCAGTACCTTCCTCCTCTGAAAGGTATTCTACATCACACTTTACCTCAAGAGTTTCATTCATCTCTGTGCCAGTTTCATCAGACTACTCACCATCTCTCACACATCCTTCAAACATACATAAATTGTGAGATTTAAAAATGCAAGGCTTCATAGCCTCATCTTATTCTCTTGACAACACATCTTCAAATTCTTCTGAACTATCCCAATAGTTCATGAGATCTTCCTCATTGATCTCTTCACCCAGAATTTCACCCTGTTTTGGGCCACAAATGGAAACATCCATTTTTAACTTAGCCTCTCTGAGTTCTTCACACCTCAACATCTGCTCGAGCTTCCTTAGCTCTTCTGCCAACTGTATGTTTACCTGTTGTTCCCTATTTGCATATAGTCTCCGACACTTTACCTTATTTCTCATGGTCCAACCATGTGTCTGGTATTTCACATTTTTCTGCAACAATTCCATTAAAATTCAAGGTGAACTGTTATCTCAGCCTTCTCCCACTCATAATCTTCATCAGTCAACTATTCACATATGCCACTTACCTTGGCATTTTCCTTCTTCTTTCTTTTGCTATGGTCTTCATCAGATCTTCGGAAATTACTATCAAAAATCATTTTCTCCTCCTTTGTGAAATTCATCTGTTCATGTGTGGATTTCATTTAATCCTCTTTTCAGCAAGTCCCCACACTTGCCATTCAACAATGCAAGTTCTCTTCCTGCGCTTGATCACTTTTAGTTCTCTGTCTTGGAATCAATCTCTGGAAACCCTCTTGCTTCACTTTGATGCAAACAACACTTTAGTAACTCATGTGTTACAATGACCAATTCTTTGGGTGTCGAGCTCTGTCGATCATGCACCCAATTAAATTCAAACCTTTGACTTTGGTTTATGACTCTTTGACTTCAGACTTCACATCAACTCTTCATCTTGGATGAAAAATACTTAATCTTAACTCAAACTATCCAAACTTCCATTTGACTCTAACATCTGTTTTGATTTCAAGGCTTGCCCCAATAATTATGATAGTGGATATTTTGACTTAATTCAAGTTATAAAATCCTCCAATGAACATCCACCCTCAATACATTTTATGATATAAAATCTCCACTCTCTCTCATACTTCATTTTTATGAAAACATCATCAGTTTCCTCGTATCATTTCACATGATACTGAAGTATTTAGTCGAAATGCAATCCATGTTTTCCAATATTTATTTTATGGTGAAAATAAATAAACCATTCAATTTCCAACATTCAAAAATACCTTCTCGAAATGATGTATCATACCTTATGTTCCCAACAAGGTTTTTAACAAACCTTTTCTTCGCAATCTCAATTCCCTGGATTCCACTCTTCTGTGCCATCTTTGTCACTGTTAACATTCGCATGCCCTTCATACCATATGCTCGTCATTTTAATGCAAACATTTTTCCTACACTTTTATGCACCATACAACATCAATTCACATCTTTCACTTGTGTACAAAGAACATGTTTTTAACCTCTTTGATGAATAATGTACAACTTGTACATCACATCCATTCTGAATAACACCTCCTTAGATGCCGCCACATGATTGTAAACAAAAATATTTTACAACATCAAGAAATTATGTTTTCAATCACAAATCAAAATAATTCTCCTTTTTCCAACTACAAGCTTTGGTCCAAAATGACTTAACCAAAACTGTGAAGAATTCACATTATGCATAATAAACCCTCTCACATAAAAATGCATGTTTCTCTTTATATCACCCAGTATTAGCACATTTTTCATTCATTTTCCATTCATTTATACCTCACATTTGAAATATTTCCACTCTTTCATAACATTTACAAAAGATCATCTTCTCGAGTATGGCAAGGAAATTCAATCATCGAGCTTTTAAAATACCTCTACTCAATGAATATTGATTCATTCAATGCACACTTACCTTGAATCTTCTTGTGGTTGAAATGATCCAACCCTGATCTCTCGTATTCATTTAGGAATACATTCAAGCCTCTATAGACTTTGTCTCCGGCGGACTCCTAACTATCCAACTCCAAACTCCACAATATAATAATATCTTTGGAAATCACCATTCACAAAGGAAATTTCCATTCACCCAACTGTGCTTCTACGCAAATTCCATTCACCCAACTTCACACAAATTCCATTCACCCAACTTCACCATTTACTAACGCAAATTCCATTCACCATTTCAAATGTTGATAGTAAAAAAAAACCCATTAAAGAAATTGTTACTGTCTGTAACAAAGTGGCTGTGTTAAGGATACATTACCAATGTTGGAACATTGCATAAGGAAGCAAAAATTACGTTTGTTTTTAAGTAGTAGTTAATACAAATCATCACAGGATGTAAAAACATTGCAACCAAAGTATATGCTGTCAAACGGACTGTATCATATTGGAATGGCGTTGTCTGTTAACACAAATATCAAACGCTGCCCATCACCATGACTCCACGGTTCAAATCTTCTCGGCCTTTATGCACATAATACCATAAGACGTTGTGATATTTCACAGAGATATCCACATGCTATGCAAAAAACCTCAACAATTGATTCTCCAACACAAGATTTCTGTTTCCACAATCCCAATGTTGCCTCCAAGGGATCTTATTCGTCTTCAACATTTTTGCATCATCATTTATAATTTTTTCCTTCCTTCGTATGTTAAAAAAAAAACTGAAATAACATCAAGGTCTCTACAACCTGCAGGCCAGATGTTAGCAACGCTACCCGCCGTCTATGGTCGCCTTCGTAGACACCATGCGGTCTATACTCCAAGTGACGGTCCCTTAATGGCTGACGTCTATCCATACTTCTGTTTTTCGATGCAATGGTTGATACTCTTGTTTCATCCATGGAAGCCTTGGAATATCCCAACATCCCAATCGTCATTGATGAAAGTGGATGGCCTTTTGCCGACGCTGATGTGGCCACCATTTAGAATGCTCAGACCATGAGTTGTGTTGGAATCCACATCACATGTGAGCCGAATCGATGTGGAAAATGCCTTATCTCCATGTAGTGAGATATGTAATCAGTTTTGGCTGGGATCCCATTCCCAATTCAGACATTTTTTTGTTTGATGTGAAATTCTCAGAAAAATTAGAACCGCACATACAAGACTGCTAACGTAGTATTTAATCCCAAATAACACCGTTCCATATCGACTTATGATTTTTGCAAAACATTCCGTCATACCTCAAATCCACTCCTCGTTTTTCTCTTTCGATGGATACCATGGAACAAGAACTCCACCAAGGAAATTCCACTGATTTCTGCACTGCAGAAGAGTCCAATGATTATAGGAATGATGCATGGGTTTAGTGTTGACAAAAAAAAATAGAGTTGCTAGGGCATGGTTTGGATCTTGTTGTTGACACCATATAGAAATGGGACAAAGACACAGAGCTATGGGAAGCGAGAAAGTACGTTTGTGCTTGAGAAAAGTATATGCCTCTGCAGAAATGTTGAAGAGTAGTTGGTCTTTGGTAGTAGAAAAAAAGACAAGTAGGTTGGATCAACACACATATGGGTAGAATGGGCATGCAGGTAGGCAGAGAAAAAAACAAACGTGAATGAGTAGGAAAAAATCTCTAGAGAGAGCAGGGGAGTGCTAAGTAGAGAAATGCAGAATTGGCTCTTACAACAACCCACAAAAATCATATAATGGTGGAGAGGGGCTACGTCGATCCCAACATACCGACTCTCAAGACTCGAATGCCACCAAATTACAATTCGATGATAAATATCTAAAAATGTTGTGCCAAATACATGATCACAGAGCTTCATGAAAACAAGTATCTTAACATTCCATTATTTTGTTCCCATCGGTCTTTGAATTGCACATACTTTTGGCTCTGATACCAAATGATGCTAGGATACTGGGTTAAACAGATCCTAACATATAAAAAATTGTGTGCTTCCAACACACATTTAAAATCTCAAGAAAACAAACATTTGCAGCTGCTTAAAATGTACATAAACAAAAGAGAGCTTATACAGACATAAAATTTTGATATATAATAAACATAATAAAATTTACAAACTCAACATCTGGCCGAATATTACAATAATTGACCTTTCGGCTCTCGGCCCTTTACAAAAAGCTCTCAACCCATTTCTCACTGTCTCTGTATTCTTCACTTCCTCACTTGTTTTTCTTCCTCACACAACCCTCCTATTTATACATAAATATGAATTTATTCCACTCCATAAATTCCTCCACACAAATCTTAACTAAAATATAAATTAGATTTATCCCTTTTTTAGGCTCAACTAAGTCCCGTTTATGGAATTCCTAATCCCTAGATTATCTACCTAATTCAACTCCACTCATATCCTTAATTATTTAAGGAATATTTACAAAAATCCTCACATTTATATTTTCTCTCTTAATTTATTAAAAATGAGTAAAATAATTAAATAAATAATTAAAACATCTCACCCCCTAAATCACACAAACGATTAATGGAAATTTAGCTTTGATGCTCTTGCATCACTCAAGTAAGCTCACTAGTAATTATCAAGAAGAGAATTTGAATTAAACACCAACCCTCCAAATTCTCAACAAATCAACCTGTGAAGGCTTGGAGACAACCAAGCACTAATTGTTTGTGAGATAATTGAAGCATTGAATAGTGCAGAAGTATTAGTGCTGTGTGGTGGAGAACTCTTGGTGCAAACTTTGGTTCAGAATTGATAAAGAAGTGTGATGAAAAATAGATGGTGTAGTATGGTGTAGATTAATTCAATGGAGCATATTTGAATCAATAATCTAATAAAGAAGTGAAGAAGGATTGGTGTCCTTGGGGTAGGAGCTCCTAAAGACAAGGTTGGTGCCTTGGAGAAGATAGGGTCGAAGCCTTAGAGGTCGGAGCGTCATGAAGTACAATTTGGTGCTTGGAAATCATTGTACTCATTCATTTGTAAAAGGATCATTATCATTCTTTCTATAATAAAATTGTTCATTTCTCTGATTTTTTTTGTGTAGAATCTAGCTGGTTATAATAACAATTGAAAATAAATACTGATTCAGCCCCCCTCTCAGTATTTCCAACAGTGTAACATCAGTTGTAGACTAGTATTGAGTGTGCAGGTGTTGTATGTAGCCAGATGATCAACCTTCGGAATTGCAAAATCCATTCTGAATTCCTAAATAATCAGGATCTAGTTTCTCATGTAATTGCACAAGGAAATGGGGGCTCAATTAGAGGAAAAAATTGACTAATTCTGGGTTAGAGCTTCTCAGTGAGAAGAGAGATAGGTTATTCATTTGCAGGTTGTGCTCAGTTGAGAAAATAAATTGTAATACATCTCTATTCATTAGATTAATGTAAGTAAGAAATGGTTTTTTAGCAGATTTGTTTCCCCTGGAAAAATTACTGTGTGCATGCATGTTATTTCTCATTACATGTTTCTGATGATGTTCTAAATTGTGAATTGAATTTTGCAGAGAAGGAAAGTAGGTTTTTGTCTTGTGTTTTTGATTAAAATTTCATGAGTAGTTGTAAATCTACACCATAATTTATACATGGTATCAAAAAGCATGATTCACCTTAGAGAAGGAATTTCAAAGTTGTTTCTCAGGAGGTTCGAATTTGTAGTTCATTGTAGTAAGATCTCTTCAGAGTTGAGAATATGACCTTCAACAAGCTGAGGCTATAGTATGCCTTGGAAGGCACCTATAATTTCATCGCATGGAAGGATCACATGGAGGCGATATTGGACAGCAATGGATTTTTAGAATACATCAAGACAAACGTTGCAAAACCATAAGCATATGATGCCCATAACCTTGATCAATGGAAGAAAAATGTAGCGAAGGTGAGGAGAATAATATTGGAAGGAGTATGGGACCACATTGTCACCAATATCCAAGGGAAAGAAAATATTTATACAATGTGGTAGGCACTAACAGATCTAATCCATAATATTAGTGACCACAGGAAGCCGACGCTCAAGGATAGACTTCGAAATATCAAGATGTAGAAGAATGACACAATTCAACAATATCTAAGAAGGTTCACAGAAGTTCTGTTGAAAAGTCAACAAGAAATGTGTGTCTAATTTAATTTTCCCTTAATTAAATTGGACAATAAAATATAATCTTATCTCATAATCACTTGTAATAGTTAACTGAGTGTGATAAAATCAATTATATCATGAATTTTGAGTTGAGGGTGGTTGGTGAGGCATGCAGAGTGATTATAGTAGTTATGGAGTTCAAGTTGCATTTAGTGCATTAGTTTAATGCATGAGAAATCAGTTAACTTAGTTTATTGAGTTAAAGTCAGTTGTTGTAAGTGTTTGTTGCACTAGTGAGAGATCAAGTGAATTAAATCATATTTAATTCACATGCAGTGATATTCCATGCAACTGATGATTTACTATTAATAGTTGAATGCATGTTAGTTCCAGTGGAGTCCCAGTTGAGTCAAAGGTTAAAGGGATTTTTACTATTAGTTGTATCATTAGCAGGCTGCCTCCATGCAGTAAGACAACCATAGGATTTCCCATGAGCATTGCACATTTTTGGAAGGCTAAATTTCCTAAAGAATATGGATTTCATTCCACATGAATTGCGAAAGGCAGGCAGGCTGATTAGAGGCAGGAAATTGGCTAAGTGTTGGTTGATTTTGTCTGGATCAGTGTGAGACAGTTGTGAGAGTGCAGGAGACTCTTGTGAGAAGAGTGAATTGTAATTGTTTCATGATTCCTTGGTGAATATACAATAGAAGATAGAGGGGTTTTGAGCAGCAATATTTCCCCAGGAAAATATCTGTGTTGTGGTTTGATTTGATTCTTTCTTTACTTGTTGTGATTGGCGATCACATTTTATTTGTAGAAGGATTCAGTATCTTGCTGTAGCATATTACATGATCCGATTTAATCCATTGATATACATATTGTTTGTATGATTTCTACATGGTATCAGAGCATAGGAAATCACTACATTGGAGAATATATTGAGTTTGTGACTGAATAGCATTCGAATTTGCAAAAGTATTCTTTGGTGTGATAGGTAGATCGGGATCAAGATGTATTTCAATGGCTTGATATTGGAGTATGCACTCAAGGGCAGTTCCAATTATATTGCACGGAAAGAAAGGATGGAGGCATTTCTAGAGGAAAATGGGTTCAAAAAATTCATTGATTATGACATTCCCAAACCCACTGCAGAAGATGTCGCTCTTCTTGATGCTTGGAAAAAGAAGGTTGCAAAGGCGAAGAGGACCTTACTGGAGGGAGTACGAGACCACATTGTCTCAAGTCTCCATGGAAAAAAAACTCCATATGCAATGTGGAAGGCTTTGACAGATCCATTTCAGATCAACAATGATCATAGAAAATTGGCACTAAAAGACAAGCTCAGGAAAATGAAAATGGAGAAAGGTGACACTATTCTGAAATATTTAACCAAGTTTGTCCAATTTCAAGATGATCTTGGGAGCATTGGAATTACTGTTGTAGATTATGACTTGGTGAGCCTAGCTGTTCTAGGCCTTCCCAAGAGTTGGCATAGTTATCAGGACTCTGTCAATAGGAGGGAGAAGCTACCAGATTTGGAATGACTTTGGTCGGATTTGGTGCAAGAAGAATTCAGGTGGAATACTAGGGATGGATCTTCATCTAAGACAAATGATGAAGAAAATTGTGCCTTGGCCGGTGTTGTATCTCAAGAAAAAATCCCTTAGCTGTGGTAAGGAATCAGTGCTTAAGAAATTTTATAAATGTATGTCACAATTACGATGTCAAATGGCCTATGTTTAACACCTTTGGAGTTTAATTACTTAATACTCTCAATAATCTGATATAATGAGAGCCTTCACAATGCCATAAACTACTGATACTTGAATGAAATGAAAAGAAGAACTGTAAGAGAAACTCAAAATGATATGCTGAGAAAAAAAATCTATCACTTTTAAGTTTTAGAGGAAATCATGGAGAGAGAGGAAACTCGAAATAATATGTTGTAAACAAAGAATCTATTACTTTAAAGTTTCATCAGAAGTTTGTGAAAAGACGAGAGATGAAGTGAAACAACAAAAATTATGGTGATTTAACTCTTACTCACAGATGTAATTAAGAGATAGGCTGCTACATTAATTCACTTCATTCAACGTGGAATAATCACAGAGCGAAACTAGAAAGACATATCAACATCAACAGGTGCATGAAACTTGATATTCTTTCATTAATTTCTTAGAAAATTCAGTACCAAATTGACAGTCATCCAGAGGTCCAAAACTCGGAAACTTTTTTCTTTATTTCTATCTACTTAAATACATCAAAGTAGTTCATAACTTCTGAACTTCTTGAAACTATTCGAATACCTAAAATATTAATATTACTTATGAAATCATACAGAGAAAACAAATAAAAACTGTAAATATTGTTCGTTTTTCTGAATCTAATGTTGTTGATGCATCTTCAGGAAGTGCCAAGGTGTCCTTTATGGTTATGTTGCAGCAGCTGCACAGTTTTGTAATGACACCTTTGTGCCTGAATTGACCCAGCTGTCGTGCTTCCCATAGTGCCACTATACATTCTTCTGCTCGACTCTGCCTATGCCTCTTTATTCATTGGCCGCCCCTTCGCATTACCTTATCGTATACATGGCTGCAACTTTATACAAACCTTGCAGACCTATGGTTTACAGGCCCACACATGACCTGGCCAATCAGAAGTAATCACACTACGCAACTTATTTGATATCGCATGCCGACAACTATAACAAATAGCTTAAATGGTAAACAATAATAATGCCGATGTGTGAAATATCTCTGTTTGTGATTTAACTTCCACCGTTGATCTGCACCCCAATCCAATGGTCCCGATGTATTGTCTCACACTGCCATCTCCCATTTGTTGCATTGCAACCAAAATATTCTACCTTGCGAAGAATTAATGCTAAACTCTAAACCTGTCGATGTGCGGTATTCACTGAATCGCTGTGCCAACACGTGGCTCCTCCCTTTATCGCATCGCAAGTTTTGCTTCTTACCGCATCACAAGTTATTTTGTTTAAATTGCAAAGTCCTTAATGCATAAACTAAATAATCACCGATGTGGAATCACACTATGCCGACACATGTCCACTTCACAACTTTTCAAACTTAACTTTGCGATGCAACTTGGTCTATCGATCTCTCACTTTAATTTTGCGATTTAATCCTCATTGTCAGATCACCTCCTTTGGGAATATTCTAAAGGTTTTCTGCCTTAACTGATTTCTCTGTTTCTTCGGCTGTCGCCACTCTACAGCTCCATCTTCTCCATGCTACTCCCTGTGATAGTTAATTCAATGAACTCGTGCAACTCCATATTTCTCCACGGTGTTAAAACCCACCTGAGATTTATTCTGGTTATCCAATCCTTCGACCTACCTTCACATCTCATCACAAAATGTTAATGTACTCACATATAAATCAGAATTCTTCTTTGACATATAAACTTTTACATTTTCTAAAGTATATGATTTTTTTTGTGTTTGGAAAAATATTTCAAAGGTAAATGCAAATGAGCCACAACATCTGGCTCCACTGAGGGTTAGTGCTAGTGCTAAGAACAGTAGATTAGTTCCTTATCCATTGGACATGGAGTCTAATATTGCTTGGTGACATATGAACAATGAGAAATACGGTATTTACAATGGTGGAATGATGACTTTTAATGCTGGAAATAATGCTTTAGATAGTGCCCGTTCACAGGCAACTGTACTGACTCTTCATCTAGATCTTCCAGAATAAATGTGTTATTTGACCTTGCATTAGAGATTCTATATGGACCATACCAGAGAGGGTAAAATTTACCATGCTTCCCATTTTCTTCTCGTCTAGTGTCCCATCTTAGTACTAAATATCCCGCTTGAAAGATAACTTCTTTTGCTTTTCTATCAAATATAGACTTCATCTTTTCCTAATAAGTAATCAAGTTATCCCTGACTTTGTTTCTATTTTCAAATGATTCAATTATCTTGTTCAATCTTCTTACCAGAGCATTAGGTTCTCCCTGAGCTTCTTGAAGGAAAGAAATCACTGGTTTGGCCAGCTGAGTAGGAAATAGTGCATGAGTCCCATAAACCAGTTCATAGGGAGACTTCCCAGTAGATCTCCAGAGGGTGACTCGAACTGCCCAAAGGGCGAACTTCAACTTCATATCCCAATCCTTATGATTCTCAGTGATTGTCTTCTTCAAGATTCTGACCAATGTATTATTTGAGGACTTTGCCAATCCGTTCCCTTGGTGATGATATGATGTGGAATGTGATAAAGTTACATTATATGTTAGACATAAATTAATGAAACAAGCAGAGTTGAATACCTGAGCATTATCAATCACAATTTGGACTGGACATCCGAATCTGCTGAATTTTTTTTCCTCCAAAAACTTCATCACTACTTGGTCATTCGCCTTCCTAGTGGGTATTGCTTCAATCCATTTTTTAAAGTAATTAGAGGTAGTCAGAATCTAATTGAATTATCCAATTGATGGTGGATTGATCTCTCTAATAAAATCCAATCTCCATTGCCTGAAAGGTTCTTCAAAAAATACTGGGATGAGAGGGAACAGAGAAAGTTTTCTCTTTTCAGCAAACAACTGACACTTTTGACAGCTTTTGAACAGTCTATAAAAATCTGCAAATAGGGTTGGCCAATATAAGGCTGACTTGAGAATTTTATGAGCAGTGACCTTCCAGCTATAATGTTCTCCACACAGAGTTTCATGATGTTTTTTGGTGACTTCAATAGATTCTCCTTCGGTCAAACATAACAACAAAATACCAGCAGGATATTTCTAGTATAGCTTTGCTTCTATGATAACATATGGCTGAGAATTGAGCTTGAGAGCTCTGTATTTTGTTATATTTAGTGAATTTGGACAAGAAAATAAACACAGGTAATTCACAATATCTTTATACCAATCAGAGCACAAAAAATTGTATTGAATACCTTCTTTGGACTTGTTTTGACCTTCTTCATTAAAAAATCCATCCACTGGTGCCAACAGATTGATTCCCAAGGCTTGAAAATTTGTTTCTGTCAACAACTTCACTAACCCCTATCCCTTGACCAGCTTGGTGGGTTTGATGTCCAAATCATACTCTTGGATTTTTTCTATACACTTCCCCCCTTTTTCATTCAACATTTATTTGGACCAACACGTCTTTCACAACATAATTAGGAACATAAGTAGTTATTTGGGACTGTAACACATAAGTCCTGAAGGCTTTTAGTGCTTTTACCAAAGCATATAATTGTTTCTCTATAATATTATATTTGAGCTCAACATCTCTAAGAAATTTACTGAAAAATGCAACTGGCTGCTCCTTACTATCTTCATTTTTCTACAACAACACAATGAAAATAGTAGTGCGAGATGCAAATGAGAATACCTGAAAGAACTTTTGATAGTTTGGACTAATCAGAACTGGAGCTTCCTGCAGTGCTTCCTTTATTCTAGAAAATGCTTCTCTTGTTCCCTTGTCCCATTTCACTTCTACATTTTTCTTCAACATATCTGTTATACTTCTCACAATATCAACATAATTGGGCACAAATATCCTCAAAAAGTTTATTTTTCCCAGGAATCTATGGATATCTTTCTTGCTTGTGGGTAAAGGAATAGTCTAAATGGCTTCCACCCTTGCTGGGTAAATATTTACTCCTTGTTTACAAACTATGTGACCCAATAATTTACCTTCTTCTAAGGAAAATAAATATTTCTTGGGATTTAATGACAAACCAAACTTTCTGCACTTTTGATTTTTTTTTTTTGCAAATGCTCCAAGTGTTCATCATCTAACCCTGAGAAAATAGTTACATCATCCAAATATATAACTAAAAACCTGTCACCAACGAAGGCTATGTCCATGGCCCTCTGAAATGTTGCACCTACGTTCATAAGGCCAAATGGCATCCTTGCGTATATGAAGGTGCCCTAGGGTGTAGCGAAAGCAATCTTCTTTTTCTACTGCTACCTGATTATACCCAGAAAATCTGTCAACCATAGACAACCTGTGAGCTCCTGTCACCTTCTGTAAGACATAATCCATTTTCGACAAAGGATAATTATCTTTTAGAGATGCTCGGTTCAAGTTCTTGAAGTCTAAACACAACATTATCTCTACATTCTTCTTTCTTACAGGGACCAGATTAGAAACTCAGTTTGAATATTTGAGAGGGACTATAATTTTTGCCTGCAACAGTTTCTTCACTTCTTTTTCGATTGGAGCTAACAACAATGGATTAATCTGTTTGAGCTTCTGTCTATGTGGTTTGAGTCCTTCCGTCAATGGAATCTTATGCTGAATTATGCTTTTTTCATATGTTTTCAGGTCTTCATATGACCAGGAAAACACATCCATATATTTCTTAAAAAGATCAATGTATCTTTCTTTGTAGTTTTTGGGAACACCTTCGAACAATTTCACTATTTTGGGTTCCTACTGAGTTCCTAAATTAAAATCTTCCATCTCTTCTTCTTGATGTGTTTTCTTTGAATCAACAACAACATCATTAGCATTGAATAATATTTCAAGGGGAACCAACCCTTTGGGGAGCACATTATCTTTCAATTGGATAATCTTTTGTTCACCTATTGACTGCTTAAGGTTTCTTATTTCTGCTTTCTGCTCTATTTGTTATTCCTCTTGGTCTATCTCAACATCTTCAAAGTTTCCAATCATGGTCAGGAACTGATTTATCTGTTCATCATCATTAAACACTTGCCAATGTTTCACATTGTCAAGGATAGAAGGTCTATGTATAATTTTAATTTCATACCTTAACCTTGGATTTATTAAAGGTTTGAAGGTGCTGGCTACAACTAATAGAGAATCAGCTAATATATTCTCCTCCCTTGGAATATATTGAAGATTGAAGGCTTCAAAATAGTTTTCTATTAGATCCCAAAATTCATTCCTATACGATCTCAATCTTAGATGCCTGGTTTGACAATGATTTTTAATCTTCCTTATTATCAATTCAGAGTTTGAAATACATTGAACTCCCATCTTTTTAGAAACTGTAAGGCTTGATATTAAGGCCTCATACTCAACCACATTGTTTGTTGAATCAAATTCTAGTTTAAAAGAGATAGGCATGAGGTTACCTTCTGGTGATATCAACAAGAATCCAACACCTGCGCCCTCCTTGGAGTAAGCACCATCAAGGTAGCACTTCCAAATCTTCCTTGAGTGAAGCTCATTATTTAAAACTGCTAAAGAGAGCTACTTACCTATGTCTTTAGGAAATTATGCATCTTCATGCAGCATGGAACAAGAAATATCTTCTGTTTCTTGACTATAAATGGGGGAATTTCCTGCATATTTCTTGAGGTAGTCTTCATAAACCTTGTTTCCCTGTACAATCTCCTTTCTTCCCCATTGAAAATCGAAATGATAGCATAAGTGAAATCTAATTTTAGTACACCTCCCAAATTTTCTCCCCAAGATCTTGACAGGCACATTTCAAACCTGGGTGGAATGTCAGCAACAACTACATCCACGACTATACTCTTTGCTGGGATTTGTGCCAACGAAACTGCTACATGTTTAATTAACCTAAAAAATTTCACCCTTTTGGAATCAAATGAATACATATCTCTATAAGGTTTGGTAATCTGCAAGTTAATTTCCTTCATAATAGACAATGGCATGAGATTATGAGACGCTCCTGAGTCCAGCATGCAATTATGTAGAGTAAAATCATGAAGCAACAAAGAAATATAGAAGGGTGGAACAAAATGATCTACTTCTTCTACATGAGGACCAAAGGTGACCACTGGCTTTTCTTCTTGTAAGTTCACCATGTCACTTATATCTTCCACCTGTGTGAGATTAATAAATTCTAAAATTTCTTTCTTGTAAGATGGTATTTTAGCTAATTCTAGAAGAGGTACCTGGATTTTAAACTTCTCCAACTCTTTTGCTAGATTGAAAGCATGAGTTTTCTTAACTTTATTTTCAGGTTCTTCTTCACTCTTTCTAGAATTTTCCGCTTTTTCGGGTACAAGAACAACTTTCTCCAAAATATTAGTGGCAATTGCTTTGTTATGGGAAGATTAAGCCCGCTGCACATTTTTTCTATTAAGTGAATTTACAGGTTGTTTCCCCTTACTGACCTATTTCATAGGGTCCTTTTGTTGTGGAGTCGCCATTGGAGGAGGAACGAAACCTTGTTGTTCACCTTCATTATCGTGCACTCTAGATCTCTTTCTAGACCTTAAATCATACTTTTTATGTAACTCAACTTGAATGAAATTTGTGAATTGTCTACAATATTCATCCATTTCATCTTGATCAAAATATACTTCAGCTTAAGCATATTATCCCTCACAATATTCCTCTTCATCCTCTTCTATTGCATAAATAAAGATACCTGATCCTCGACCTCCCTTTGGTCATCTTTTTCCGGCTCTGTGGGCTGCTTCTATATACAATGGTGCTTGAATATTGTCTTGATCTCTCTTTCCCTCTACAAAATTTGCAGGGGATGTTTCCTGAATTGAGGGTTAAACCCCCCTCGGTTTTGTTGTACTTGTATTTTGGAGTTTTTATTTTCCAATTCCATCTTGGCCAGATTATTGGTTGGATGGTTCATCACCTTTTTTATATCTTCAATTCTTAGATCTTGTGATGATTCTTCTTTTGCTTTCCACTTCTCTGGGACCGACTATTTCCCTTTCGCTTTTCCAACTGCAGCCATATTAGCTTCGATCTCTAGAGAATATGTATGTATCTTCTCAAGAGTAGGGGCTCTTATATCTCTCAATGTAAAGCTAAAATCAACTTCAAAAGCCCCAACAAAAACTACCTTTGCTCCTACAAGGGGGCTTCATCTCCATGGGTAAAATATTGTACAATTTGTTAAATATTTTTACAAACTCAGAAATGCTTTCATTAGGCCTTCTTTTAATTGCATTAACTCTATCAATGAGTAACCATGATCTCTCTTTTATCCCCATCTCTGAGTGAATTGAGTTTCTAACTCTTCTGAGTTATTTATTGAACCATTTTCTAGCCTCTCCATCTAGGGACTACACAAATAGTCTCATCACAACATCAAGATGTTCTACATTTAAATTCTCAGCAAAAGTGCAAAACAAGGGTAAATGTTGTTATGTAGTTACTTCATCTTCTCCAGTGAAACGAGGAAGTAATTTGAGGTATTCTTGAGGCATGGAATTCATTGGTTGCGCAATATTTAGTGGAGCATATCTATTCAACAAAAAGGTTGGTGCTGCCATATTTACACCTTGGTTAACTATTCCTTGGGTAGTTGAGGTTGATGCACTTGCTGTGAAAGTGAATGAGGGTGGCGGAAAAACTGATATGGGAGTGGGTTGATGAACAATGGCAGAAGAACCAACAACTATATTTAGTTGATTTCGAGTGAAGGTAAAAGAAACAAACTCGAAAGAATGTTCTTCTAACTTAGGTTCTTGAAAATGAATGGGTGTCAAAGGAGAATATTGTTCCAATAAAGAGAGTTCCTCAGAAATATATTCAAACAAGGGTTATGAGAACTACTGTCATGACTAGACAATGTAGGATCAGGTATTGAAGGAATTTCAGGTTTCTGAGCCTTTTTAGAAACCAATCTTTCTGGGTTTGGAAAAGTAGGGACTATCTGCTGTGAGGTTTCTGGCCTCGTGTGAGGCCTTTTGAAAGCCAGAATTTTGAAAATAACAAACACATCCCAATATTTCCTCCTCACTAAACAACTAGAGGAAATAATGTAAAAAAAAAAAAAACCAAGGAAAAATAAACTTCGTTTCTTCACCCTGGCAACGATGCTTAAAAATGTTGTATCTCAAGAAACAATCCCTTGGTTGTGGTAAGGAATCAATGCTTAAGACATTTTATAAATTTATGTCACAATTACGATATCAAATGGCCTCTGTTTAACACATTTGTAATTTGATTACTTAATACCCTCAATAATATGATATAATGAAAGCCTTCACAATGCCATAAACTGCTGATACTTGAATGAAATTAAAAGAAAAACTGTAAGAGAAACTCAAAATGATATGATGAGAAACATAATCTATCACTTTTAAGTTTCATAGGAAATCATGGAGAGAGAGGAAACTCGAAATAATATGCTATAAACATAGAATCTATTACTTTAAAGTTTCATCAGGAGTTTGTGAAAAGAAAAGAGATGAATTGAAGGAGTGCAAATTAAGGTGATTTAACTCTTACTCATAGATGTAATTAAGAGACCGACTGCTACATTACTTCACTTCATTCAATGAGGAATAAACACAGAGTGAAACTGGAAAGACATATCAACATCAACAGGTGTAGGAAACTTGACTCTTCTTTCATGAATTTCTTAGAAAATTCAGTACCAAATTAACAGTCATCTAGAGGTCCAAAACTAGGAATCTTTTTTCTTTATTTCTATCTACTTAAATACATCAAAGTAGTTCATAACTTCTAAACTTCTTGAAACTATTTGACTACCTAAACTATTAAATTACTTATGTAATCATACAGAGAAAACAAATAAAAACTGGAAATATTTTTTTTTTTGTTGAATCTGATGTTGCTGATGCGTCCTCATGAAGTGCCGAGGTGTCCTTTCTGGTTATGATGCAACAATTGCACAGTTCTATAACGACACCTTGGTGCCAGACTTGACCCAGATGTTGTGCTTCCCACAGTGCCACTATACATTCTTCTGCCCGACTTTTCCTATGCCTCTTTATTCATTGGCCGCCCCTTCGCATTACCTTATTTCATACATAGCTACAACTTTATACAAACCCCACAGACCTATGGTTTACAGGTCCACACATGACCTGACCAATTAGAAGTAATCACACATCGAAAATTATTCGATATCGCACGTCGACAACTATAAAAAATAGCTTAAATGGTAAATGATAATGTTGCCGATGTGCAAAACTGGTCTGTTTGTAATTTAACCTCCACAGTTTATTTGCGCCCCAATCCAACGATCCCGTTGTACTATATCACACTGCCATCTCCCATTTGTTGCATCGCAACCAAAATACTTTACCTTGCAAAGACTTAATGCTAAACTCTAAACTTGCCGATGTGCGATATGCGCTGAATCGTTGTTCCAACACATGGCTCCTCCCTTTATCGCATCGCAAGTTTCACTTCTTACTGCATCGCAAGTTATTTTGTTTAACTTGCGAAGTCCTTAATGCATAAACTAAATAATCTCCGATGCGAAATCGCGCTATGCCGACACGTGTCCACTTCACAAATTTTCAAACTTAACTTTGCGATGCAACCTGGTACGCCCATCTCTTACTTTAACTCTGCGATTTAATCCTCACTGTCAAATCACCTCCTTTGGGAATCTTCTAAAGGTTTTCTGCCTTAACTGATTTCTCTATTTCTTCGGTTGTCACCGCTCTACAGCTCCATATTCTCCACGCTACTCCCTACGATAGTTCATTCAATGAACTCGTGCAACTCCATCTTTCTCCATGGTATTAAAACCCTCCTGAGCTTTATTCTGGTTATCCAATCCTTCGACCTACCTTCACATATCATCACGAAATGTTAATGTACCCACATATAAGTCAAAATTCTTCTTCGAAATACCAAATTTTACATTTTCTAACGTAAATGATTTTTTGGTGTTTTGAAAAATATTTCAAAGGTAAATGCAAATGAGCCACAACAGCTGGTAAGATGAATAAGGGGAAGGGAAAGAAATCCTATTCCAAATTCAAGTCCGGAAAATAAGGCAAGAAGCTCGACATGTCCAAATTGAAGTGTTTTCACTGTCATGAGCATGGAAATTATGCCACTAATTGTCCACACAAGAAGAAGAACAAGAAGGCTTCAGGATCTATAGTAGGTGAGGCTTTGGCCTCACAATTTGAGTTGGACTTCTTACTCATCGCATGCATGGTGTCAAGTGCGATGGGATCAATGTGGTACTTAGATAGTGGTGCATCTTTCCACATGAAGGGAGACAAAGAACTTTTCAGTAGCTTGGAGGAGAAGGACCTCTAGATGCATATCAAAATGCATGATGACGGGCGGTACAGTGCTATCAGGGTTGGTACGGTTACCTTCCAGAGACAGTCAGGTAAACCCTTCTTATTAAAGATGTAATTCATGTACCAGGATTGAAAAAAAGTTTAGTTTCAGTCGCAATGTTGGAGGATAGAGGTTATGATGTGGTTTTTAGTGAAGGGAAAGCTTTCCTTCGAGACAAAGCCACAAGACAAGCCAAAAATATTGGGATTCATGTGAATAATATTTATAAACTTGATGTAGATGGCTGCACATGAATTATGGGTAAGGCAGACAAAGTGGTGAGCTGGGATGAGGGTGAGTTATGGCATAGGAGATTGGGCCATATACACCATGGAGCCTTGAAGGTCATGCAACATATTTCTATAGGTATTCCCAAGGGTACTCTTGAGCAGATAGACACATGCAAGGGATGTACCATGTGGAAGTATGCAAAGGCCACTTTTCACGAGAAGGAGAACCAAGCTTCGGAAATCCTTAAGAGAGTTCACTCAGACATGTGTGGACCATTCTCTACAAATTCGACAACAAAGCACAGGTATTATGTGATATTTGTTGATTATTTTTCTAGAAAGTGTTGGATCTACTTCATGCAGAAGAAAGATCAGAGGTTCTAAAAATTTTGTGAGTTCAAAGCACTGGTGGAGAAAGATACGGGGAAGCATGTGAAGGCTCTTAGGAGCAAAAATGTGGTGAGTACATCTCCAATGAATTCAAGAAATTTTGTAGAAAAGAAGGAATTCAGAGAGAGTTGATTGCGCTTGATAACCCACAGCAAAATGGGGTTGCAAAAATAAATAATAGAACAATTGTGGGTGCGACATGAGTGATGTTGCTTGCTCAGGGTCCACCGTTGCATATGTGGGCAGAGGCATGCAACACAATAGTATTTGTGCAAAACCGTTGTCTTGATTGGATACTTGGCATGAGTACACAAGAGGAGGTTTTTTCTGGTAAGAAACCTAATGTTTCATATTTTAAAATTTTTGGCTCATCTTTCTATTTCCATGTGACCAAATATTCAAGGAAGAAGCTTGAACCAATAGTTGAGATTGGGATATTTGTGGGTTACACTGATACTCCCCACAACTATTGGGTGTATTTTCCAAACATCAAGATGAATTTTTTGAGACGGGATATAAAATTTGATGAGGAGAAAGCCATGCGATTGTCCCTTGCGAGGGAGCTGGATTTGCATGAAAATGAGGAAATATTGGTTCCAAAGAATGAACCTCAAGATATGGAGTAGCCACATGCGGAGGATCAAGGAGTGGAAGAAAACACTAATGCAGAGCCATCCACGATAAATGGTAGAAGGCGCACCACCAAAGATGATAGATTAAGACTTGATGTGGAAGAACATGTAGGAGCACCTACTTCACTGCGCAAATAGAGACAATTTCCAGAAAGGTTTACTAGATACATGGCTCTTATGAAAAAGTGTATTGTGACACAACCATCATCTTTTGAGGAAGTAGTGCAAGAACCAATTTGGGTTGATTCCATGGTTGAGGAGTATGAATCCATCATCAAGAACAGTGCATGGGAAGTTGTCTCAAGACCAGTCAAAAAATCATTGATTGGATCTAGATGGATCTATAAGGTTAAGCAAGTGGTAGATGGGAGTGTGGATAAGTACAAGGATATATTTGTAGCTCGAGGATTCTCACAAGTTGAGGGGATTTACTATGAGGATACTTTCGCACCGGTTGCAAGGTACTCATCGATTATATCTATCCTTGCACTCTCAGCGTAGATGGGGTGGCAGATATATCAGATGGATTTGAAAACTACATTTCTCAATGGAGTTATTAAGGAAGAAGTGTACATAGAGCAGCCAAAAGGTTTCGAGATCTTTGACAGTTTTTCGCATGTGTGCAGACTCAAGAGAGGATTGTATGGGCTGAAGTAAGCATCTCGTGCTTGGTACACCAGGATTGACAACTATTTCACTGAGTTGTGCTTCATCGAAAGTGAAGCGAATGTGAACCTGTACCAAATTGTGGTTGATGGTAAGCTCTTGATTATCATACTTTATGTTGATGATATAATTTTGACAGGTGATGAGCACCTGATAACTTCTTGCAAGGAAGATATTGCAAAAGAGTTCGAAATGAAGGACATGGGACTCCTTCACTATTTCCTTGGTTTGGAAATATGGCACTGGGATGGTGAGATGTTTGTTTCTCAAGGCAAGTATGCGAAAGAGATTCCGAGTAAGTTTCACATGGAGATATGTAAACCCATGGAGACTCCTCTTCCAGGAAATTTTAGGAAGGAGGATTCTACTTTAGGTGAGGTAGTGGACGCTACTGTTTATAGGCAACTAGTGCGTTCATTGATGTACTTGGTGAACACCAGACCAGACATTTGCTACATAGTTAAACAACTGATTCAAGCTATGGTTAAGCCGACAAAGATCTTTTGGAAGGTGGGGAAGAAAGTCTTGAGATATCTCAGGGGCACTACCGAGTATGGATTATGGTATAGACAAACAGAGGGAGTGAAGCTTCAAGGCCTCACCGATGCAGATTGGGTAAGAAGTCCAGTAGACAGAAAGAGCACATCGAGGGATATTCAACATAGGATCGACAATAGTTTCTTGGTACAACAAGAAGCGACGATCTATGGCACTTAGTTCAGCCGAGGCAGAGTACATGCCAGAAAATCATGCTGCATGTGAGGCCATCTGGATGAGGAAGATTCTGGTTGGTTTGTTTGATTCTCAGATGGATCTGACGGTGATACATTGTGATAACCAAAGTTTCATTAAACTCTCAGTTAATCCGGTATTCCATGATAGGTCCAAGCACATAGACATCTAGTACCACCATATTAGAGATTGTGTTCAGAGGCGCATTATGTTACTTCAATACATTCCCACGGAAGATCAAGATGAAAATATTTTGACGAAGGCGCTCACTAGGAGAAAATTTGAATACCATAGAGGCAGGACCCGGGTAGCTGATAATCCCTTTCTTGTTGAGAGGGAGTGTTGAAAAGTCAACAAGAAATGTGTGTCTAATTTAATTTTCCCTTAATTAAATTGGACAATAAAATATAATCTTATCTCACAATCATTTGTAATAGTTAATTGAGTGTGATAAACTCAGTTAGCTCATGAGTTTTGAGTTGAGGGTGGTTGGTGAGGCATGCAGAGTGATTCTAGTAGTTATGGAGTTCGAGTTGCAGTTAGTGCATTAGTTTAATGCATGAGAAATCAGTTAACTCAATTTATTGAGGTAAAGTCAGTTGAACTAGTTGTAACTATTTGTTGCAATAGTGAGAGATCAAGTGAATTAAATCAGATTTAATTCACATGCAGTGATCTGCTATGCAACTGATGATTTACTATTAATAGCTGCATGCATGTTAGTTCCAGTGGAGACCCAGTTGAGACAAAGGTTAAAGGGATATTAACTATCAGTTGTATCATTCGTAGGTTACCTGCATGCAGTTAGAAAACCATAGGATTTCCCATGAGAATTGCGCAGGTTTGGAAGGCTGAATTTCCTAAAGAATAGGGATTCCATTCCACATGAATTGCGCAGGCAAGGCAGGATGATTAGAGGCAGGAAATTGGCTAAGTATTGGTCGATTTTTTCTGGATCAGTGTGAGACAGTTGTGAGAGTGCAGGAGACTTTTGTGATAAGAGTGCATTGTAATTGTTTCATGATTCCTTTGTGAATATACAATAGAAGATAGAGGGGTTTTGAGCAGCAATATTTCCCCCAAAAAATATCTGTGTTGTGGTTTGATTTTATTCTTTCTTTACTTTTTGTGATTGGCGATCGTGTTTGTTTTCTACAATTGATTTGTAGAAGGAATCGGTATATTTATTTAGCATATCACATGATTAGATTGAATCCATTGATATACATATTATTTGTATAATTTCTATAAGTTCATGTTGAGATTGCAGGAGTTGGAGCTACTATTTAAGATGATGATTTGGTAAGCCCAACCTTTCTAGGCCTTCCCAGGAGTTGGAATCGCTACAAAGATTCGGTGAACAGGAGGGAGAGATTACCGAATTAGGAACAATTATGGTCCAATTTGGTACAAGAGGAAATAAGGTGGAATACCGGAGATGTAACTTCATCTAAGGGCGAGGATGAAGAAAATTTTGCATTGGTTGGAAAGGGAAAGAAGTTAAAAGGGAAGAAATCTCAAACCAAGCCAAAATCCAGCCAAGGGGGAAAGAAGAAGTATTTTTCGAAAATTAAATGCTTCCATTGTCATGAATTTTAGCACTATGCCACGAAGTGTCCACACAAAAAGGCAAGCAAGAAGACCTTAGGAGGAGCAACAGGTGAAGCCTTGGCTTCATGTTCAAGCTTGACTTTACCCTTATCATATGCAGTACCAACACAGTGATGGGGAGCATGTGGTACTTTGACTCAGGTGCATCATTCCACATGACATGATGTAGAGTAAAGATTTTTTCAGTGACCTGGAGGAGAAATATTTACAGATGCACATTGATCTGGAGGACGATAGCAGGTACATCATGACCAGGGTTGGTATAGTCACCTTTCAGAGGGAGTGAGACTCCCCTCTCAAACTCAAGGATGTCATGTTTGTTCCATGCCTAAAGAAAAATTTCATCTCTGTTGCAATTATGGCAGACCATGGTTATGATGTGATCTTCAACAAAGGAAAATAATTCCCGAGACACATAGCCACAATACAGGTGAAGCAGAACGAGGTTTGTGTGAAGAATCTGCATAAGCTATATGTGGAAGATAATGTTGTATTAAGCACTAAGGTGGAGAAAGTGTAGGGCTACGATGTTGGTGAAATTTGGCATGAAAGACTTGTTCATTTTCATCATGGTGCCTTGAAGAATATGAAATAAATAACCAATGGCCTTGCTAAAGGATAAATTTATCAACAAGATGTATGCAAAGGATGTGCTTTGGGGAAGTATACAAAATCCACATTCCATGATCGAGACAAAAAAGCACATGTAGCCTTAGAAAGGATCCACTATGATGTTTGTGGACCTTTCTCGATAGCCTCCAATGCAAGTTACAAATATTTTGTCATTTTTACTGATGACTTCTCACGAAAGTGCTAGATCTTATTCATGCACAAGAAAGATGATACATTCTTTGAGTTCGTAGAATTCAAGGCACCGATTGAGAAAGAAATCAGTAAGAAGGTGAAGGATCTCAAGAGAGATAATGAAGGTGAGTACGTGTGGAATGAAATAAGAAAATTATTTGTGAAATAAGTCAATCAATGAGAGTTGAAAACACCCCACAACCCACAACAAAATGGGGTGGATGAGACAAAGAACCGTAACATTGTGGGAGTAGTAAGGGCGATGTTGAATGAACAAGGCATACCTCTGCATTTGTGGGATGAAATATGCAACACAACAATCTATTTTTAGAACCAAATTCCTCATCAGATTCTGGTCATGATTACATCGGAGGAGGTTGTATCAGGGAGAAAGCCGGATGTGTCGCACTTCAAGATTTTTGGAGCCTATCTTTATTGCCATGTCTCCAAAGAATCAAGGAAGAATATTGAGCTGAAAAAATAATTGGGGGTATTTTTGGGTTACATATAAACTCCCCACAACTACCATGTGTAATTTCCATCCCTCAGAATGATAGTTGTGTGAAGAGATGTAAATTTTGATGGGGAAAAATCCATGTCATGCTCTCTTGATATGGAGCTTCAGATCCCACCAGAAGAGGAGCTTTTATCTCTATAGGAGGAGCCTCAGAAAGTTGTAAAGTAGCCACAAGTATAGGAGTAGAGAGTGAAGACATACACTCAAGGAAAAACATCCAGAGAAGGTAGGAAAAGGACCAAGGAAGATGATATATTAGTGCACGATGCGAGGGAGAATGTGGAAGCTCCTTCAAATTTGTCCAAACAAAGAAGGTCACCTGATTAGTACACTGGCTACATGGCTCTAATGACTGAGAGTGTAGATACCGAGCCATCCTCTTTATATGAAGCAGTATAGAAACTTGTATAGGTTGATGCCATGGTGAAGGAATACGAATCCATTGTAAAGAACAATGTTTTGGAAGCGGTCCCAAGACCAACAGATAAATCAATTGTGGGTTCAAGATGGATCTTCAAGGTTAAGCATGCAACATATGTAATAATAGAGAAGTATAAAGCTATATTTATGGCCAAGGGGTACTCTAAAATTGAGGTAATTGACTATGATGAGACCTTTTCTCCTATAGCAAGGTACTCATCCATTAGATCAATTCTTGCTTCGACTGTGAAGATGGGGTGGAAGATACACCTGATGGATGTAAAAACAACATTTCTTAATGGAGTTTTTGAGGAGGAGGATGACAATGGGGAACTATTTGTCTCTCAAGGAAATTATGCAAATGAGATACTACAAAAGTTTTGTATGGAGAGTTGCGAACCCATGGAGACACCGCTAGTGACCAACTAAAGGAAGGAGGATGCCACTTCAGGTGAGGAAGTGGATGCTACCATTTATCGATAGCTGGTGGTTTCACTAATGTATCTTGTGAACACATGCCCAGATATGTGCTATGCAGTCACCCAACTGAGCCAAGCAATGGTTAGGACAAACAAATTATTTTAAAAGGAAGCTAAGCATGTTTTATGGTAGCTTAGAGGCACTACGCATTTTGGATTATGGTACATATAGACATATGGAGTGAAGTTGTGTGGATTCAAAGATGCATATTGGGCGGGGATTCCATCAGACCGAAAGAGTACATAAGGTGGAATTTTTAGTGTTTGGTCTGTAGCAGTTTCTTGATACGGCAGGAAGAAAAGATCCATGGTGCTCAACTCGGCAGAAGACGAGTACATGGCTACAAGTCAAGTGACATGTGAGATGATCTGGATGAGAAAAATACTTGTGGGACTATTTGGTCAGATGATGTATCCAACTATGATCTACTGTGATAATCAGAGTTGCATCAAGCTCTTTGAGAATCCTATATTTCACAATCGATCCAAGCATATAGATATTTGATATCACTATTTATGGGACTATATGCAGAGGAATATTATGTTGCTACAATACATTTCGATAGAGGAACAAAATGCTGACATTTTGAGAAATTCCTTATCAAGAGGCAAGTTAAAGTTCCATAGGCGCAAGATTGGAGTGGTTGATAATCCATTTTTTGCTGAGATGGAGTGTTGAAAAATGAAACAATAAATTCTCAATTTGATTTTTCCTTAATTAAGTTAAGAAAATTCAAGTTTCCACATCAGTAGACAGCTTGGATGCAGTTAGCTTGTGTAACATGGATTGTGTCACCAAGTTTAATCAGCAAATTTGAGTTGTATGAGTTAGAGTTCAATTAAGCATGTGTGATTAAAAATTTGTATTAATCAGGGCCAATTATCTCAAGATGTTTTCAATCAAACTAGTTCCAATTGTTGGAGGAACTAATGGAAGCTCAGTTGTGCATTGGGACTTCAGTCAAAATAAATGATCATCTAGTTAACTGAACAATCAACCCAAAATATCTAGTGCATGAAAAGAATATGAGTTCCCCAGCTGTGGTGGATATTCCAAGGAAGTGTAACATCAGTTGTAGAATAGACTTGTGTGTACAAGTGTTGTATGTAATCAAATGATCAACATTAGGAATTGTGCAATCCATTTTGGAGAAATTCCTAAAGAGCAGGGGCCTAATTTCTCAAGGAATTGTGCAAGGAAATATGGGCTCAAATAAAGGTAGAAATTGACTAAGTCTGGGTCATATATTCTTAGTGAGAAGAGAGATAGGTTATTCACTTGTTGGTTATGCTTAGTTGAGAAAAGAAATTGTAATACATATCTATTCATAATATTAATGCAAGCATGAAAGGGGTTTTAGCATATTTCTTTCCCATGGAAAAAATACTGTGTGCATGCGAGTTATTACTCATTGGATGTTTGTGATTGATGTTTTAAATTGTGAATTAAATTCCACAGAGAAGTAGAGTAAGTTTGTGTCTTGTTATTTTGATTAAAACTTCATGAGAAGTTGTAGATCTACATCATAATTTCTACAATGTAATCTTTTCTTTTATGGAGGGATTTTCCAGTTACAATCAAATTGACATATTTCCTATAGATCAACATAAAACCACATTCATTTGTACATGGGTAATTTTTTCCTATCAAAATCTTCCATTCAGGCTAAAGAATGCTGGCACCAGCTTTCAACGAGTTATGTATTATGCCTTTCGTAACATTAAGCATATTGTATAACCATACTTAGATGAACTACCAACACATTCATTAAAACGTCAAGATTGTCCAATGGATCTAAGAGTGATTTTTCTCCGATGTCGACATTGTAATATACACTTAAACCCACAAAAATGTGTTTTTTGTGTCACATATGGTCATTTACTAGGTTTTGTCGTGTCCAAAGAAGGAATTCGTGTTGTCCCCCTCAAGGGAGAGGCTATTTTGAATCTTCCTCCTCCTTCCAATTTATGCCAATTCCAAAGTTTGCAAGGGAAAATTTTTTTTTTACGTCGATTCATTCTAAATTATGTAGAGCTAACTAAAAGTTTTACTCGATTTTTGAAAAAGGGCATCTCTTTCATTTGGGATGAAACCACTCAAAAATATTTCAATACACATAAACACATGTCGAATCACACAGCTTTATTAAATCCATCTGATTATCATCGATATTATTTTTTGTATATAGTTGCATCAGATGTTACCATCAGTATGGTATTAATCTAAGAGGATGGATTAAACAATGAACATGTGGTTTACTATTTGAGTAGGAATCTTACCAATTTCAAAATAAAATATGCACATTTTGAGAAATTCGCCTTGGAAGCTGTGCAAGCTATCCAAATATTTTGTCATTATATTCTATTGCTCAAAACAATAGTGGTTTCAGATTGTAACCCCATGGTTTATATTCTTACTGGAAAATTGCTTAGGGGAAAATATTATGACTGGATTGTTATCCTACACGATTTTGAATTAGAATTTGTTAAATCCAAGTCAAAGAAATCATTAGTGTTTGCTGAGCTTATTTCTGACTTTCCTTATTATGAGACAAAAATAGTGGCAGAGGATTCTCTTCCAGATGAATTTATCTTTCTTATCAGTACAATAGATCCTTGGTATGTAGATATTATTGTTTGTCTACAAACTCAAAATTTTCGGCCATAATTATCTCGAATTGACCATCATCACATTCGGTACCAATCCAAACAATGCACTATTGTTGGCGATACAATTTATCGTGGTGGTGCCAATTCAGTTTTCTAAATGTTTAACACATGACGAAGCTGAAAAAGCTTTGAATGGATGTCACTCTACAACATGTGGTAGTCATATGTCAAGGTTTTCCATTGCTCAAAAAATATTGCGCACTGGATATTTCTGGCCTTCTATGTTTAAATATTTCATCGTCGCAGTCTAAAAATGTCATAATTTTCAAATTTATCATCATAAAATGTCTGCACCTCTTACTTTTCTTCACCCAATCAACACTATCAGTCCCTTTGAAAAATGGGGCATCGTTTTCATTACATTTAAACCTCACTCGGGCAAGGGACATGGATATTTTATCCTACCCGTGGATTATTTTACGAAATGGGTCAAGGAGATGCCTACATTTAGGGATGATGGTGGAACCACTACTATTTTTGTATTCGACCATGTGATTGTTTGATTCGGTGTCCCACATGCCATCATCACTAACCATGGTGGCCATTTAAAATTTTTTATGATGAATGGAATCATCGCGAAGTTGGGCTTACGCTATGATAGCTCGACTCCCTATTACCCCTAGGCCAATGACCAAGTAGAAGCCGTGAACAAATTTTTGACCACATTGCTTCAACGAATGATGGGGATCCACAAGAGGACTTGGAATCTAATTATTTTCTCAACATTGTGGGCATATTGTACCTCAACAAAATATGCAACCAAATTTACACCCTTTTAGTTAGTTTACTATCTGGAAGCAGTTTTACTTATTGAATGTGAAATTCCATCACTTAAGCTAGAAATCAAACTAGTTCCTGCTACTTCTGTAAAGAAGGAAATATTTTTATACTTGGAATGTCTAGATGAAACTCGCCGTGATGTTGCATTGTCTAGAGAGGCTCATAAGAAGTGTGTTAAGGCACATTTTGACCAAATTGTAAATCCTTGTGTGTAATCAGAAGGCGATTGGTATTGGTTTATGATCAAGGACATGATAAGTTAGGAGCTCGCAAGTTCAAACCTATGTGGCATGGTCCCTATATTGTAAAACATGTACTAACAAAAGGTGCTTATGAGCTAGTTGTCTATGACGAGATTCTTTTGTCTAAGCCTAGGAATGAGATTTAATTGAAAAATTACTAAGCTTAGATTACTGTATGAGTACATAGTATATTGTTGTACCATATTTTACATGTGTAAAAATTTTATTTCTATTTTACAAACTCCTATTTCTCCTTCTTATCTTGTATTACACTGGATTTTCATATCTCGAAGCTCCCTTAAACTTACATTGGCTATGTTGATGGCGTTAGTTGTAGTACTCAAAATATTTTTTTTTGCCACTTAGGCCATCTATTTTCCCATTGATGGGTTAGTGAGTCTGCATGGGGTATTCCTTGGTGACACGATGATTAATATTGCATAATATAGTTATGTCATTGAACTGTTATCTGATGCCATTTCATTTAGCATTGGTTTTTTAATTGCCAGATTAGATTCTCAACTCATAATATTACACTCAAGTCGTGTTTATTCAGTTAGAAGTTTTTCACCAGAAAAAATTTGTAATTTTATTAATGAAAACAAAATTATATGTTGCACGAGTTGATAATTGTCAAAGACAGGCTAGTAAGTTACATCAAAGAACCCTTAATACATGGGCAGAAAATTAAAATTTCCTCCCTTTCTTCTTTTCTACCTTGTGCCAAGGACCTTGTGTTGGCGTGGCGGAAATAAGGGCGAGCTAATTTTTGACTGTGATTGCTCCATTGTCCTTATCCAAATCTGAATTATCTGAGTTGTGTTGTCTTTTTTTTTCCTCCACTATCTAGTGCCCCATTGTCATTTGTCAACTGGGCCGTGATGGTATGTTCAAAAATTTCTTGCATCTCTTGTTCTTGTGTCTCCAGTTCAGTAGTTTTCCAGTTGTTTTCATTTGGGTTGGGTGCGTCCTCTTCTTCTTTCATCTCCTGTTCTGGCTCTTCTGAAGGAAATTGCCAGCCCTTGGTAGCTTTTCCTATCTTTTTCTTTTTTCCGTTGTCTCTTTTTGCTGCTGAACATGTATTTTGCAGATGCCCAGTGTTTCTGCATATTCTGCATCTGAATGCAGTGTTTTCATAGTCGAGATGCTGAGTCCATTTTTGCTGTTTATGATTCAGTTGGATGCTCTCAAGAATCCCTTTGCTGAGATCCACTTCCATGCATATGCTTGAAAAAGTGTAGATCCTCTCCTCCAAACATTGGGTGTCAGTTTTTATGTATCTCCCAATGATGTTGCCAATGCCTGCTAGAACAACTTCATTCCAAAAATGAAGTGGGAGGTTGTATAGATGGACCTAGATCGGCATTTTGGTGGATCCCCAGAACCACGGTGCAGCCCTAAGGATGTTTTCTCTGGCCTCCAAAGATAGGAACTTAACAATGAAAAATCCCTTTGAACAGAGATGGATTTCATAGTCCATCGTCCAGTCGGTGAAAATCCAATGAAAGAGCTCCATTGGTTTGGGCCAGAAACAATTAAATATGCAAATAAGTGCTTGTGATCTGAATTTGGATCGATGTTCATCAATCTCTGGTATATCTATTTGCAGTTCTGGCACATGATTTAGTTGTTCCACAATGTAAGGTTTTGGGGCATTCTCTGCTGGTACAGTTGGGGTTGCTGTTTTTTTTTTCCCCTGTAGTATGTTCATGTAAGAGGGACCTTTTGAGTAATCATTTTTGGATGTGATGGGTCCCCTGGGACCCTGAGGTCTGTTCTGCACAGCTGTTCCACCTCTCAGTCGAAGATTGAGATAAATGGTGGAGTCAGGGCTAATGGAGTATTCTTTTAGTGTGATGGAATCTTGTAAGGATCGCCCACAATATATTAGGGACTGAAAATGGCATGGGTATCCGGAGGGTGTCTAGATGTAATGCTTCAGGTCTATAACTTCATCAGTGTCCTGTATCCAAATCAAAAAAATATTTCCCACAGGGGGTTTTATGAAAATCTGATAACGTTTTGTGCTTACCGGATTCACCCTTGCTGTGACGCTAATGTCGTTTCCTATTTGTTTCTATTCTGTCAGTGGAGATGGGGACCAAACAGAAACTGGTACAAGAGCTCGATATCAAAACAACGTAGAAGGCCAGGCAGTGAAATCCAGTGGTTAACACTGTGTGACAAGAGTTCTGCCTTCATTACCCGGAGCAAGCACAAATATGTGTGGGTAGCTATGTACCCAGTCCCGTCTGGTGACTGCCGGCTTCAGGTATACACCACTTCCATCGAACCAGTGAACCCGTTTCCTATTACGAAATATTTTCATGGCATACAGATGCAAGTGAGGAGCCGTCGGAGCAGTCCACGGCCTCTTGTCAAACAATTTGATGAGGTTCCGTGGGTCGACAACAACAGGGTGTGATAAATCCCAAGTCTGGGCATATTTCCCCACAGTCCTGATACCATTGCAAGGGTGCATGCAAAATCGTCTCCTGAGTGTAGCACCGCCATGAGAGGTTGCGACTAAACGATTACAGTAACCTAATCTGGAAAACCTAAACCTTCCCTTTGCCGCCATCGCTCTCCCGTTTTCGACCAGACGACCTCATATTCAGTTAGAAGTTATTCAATGTTAAGGATGTTTTTACGGGTCCATATCTTGGAAGGAGAATTCAATTATAGTGAATACCAACATATTATAAGACATTTAAACACATTAATTGATGCATTGGAAAATTATGTGTTAAATAGACATTTGAAACTTTTGTAAAAAGAAACAATAATCATTCAAACATTGTACAAAATAAGCTGAGTCAATAGAATTAGTCTCCATATATTATAATGTATGTAATTTTTTTTTGGTTTTTACAAAAATTAAGTCCAAAACAAATGAGTCCCATCGCCTTTATTATACAAATATATGCCGATAATACCAAAAAGACAAAATCTAGCTCTATGCTCTATGGCGCTCATGATATTAGATGATAGCACAAGCCACTTGTCGTAAAACAGGACTAATCCACCTAGGTACACTTGCTGTATGCCTTTGATAATGAGGTGGAAGGTCATAAATCCTGATGTCTGGGATATCTAGAGTCAACCTCTCTAGGTTCCACTCGAGCTCAACTAAGGTCTCTACTACAATAGTATCCTTCTCAATAGGATATAGTATTCACAACATCACCGCTGGTCTAGATAGTACCACATATGCATAATATTTACATAATTTAAGTCTTGGTTGAAATTTAAAAACAAAAAAAAAATCTTGAAAAGGAAAAAAATAACGAAATTGAGATTTTTTACCTACGTCTCCCCATTGGATTCCTCTAGGAAGAGGGATATCTGGATCACTGAAGTATACACCTACGTATGGATAATCCTAAATCACGAGGAGCTACTGACCCAAGCATCAGAAAATCGTAGGAGTGTATCTGATCATTGGACCACCACCACCTCCGTGTTGAGGCATCAATGAAACCCATTGTAACATATGAGGATCTCTTGGACTCACCATCTCCATGGAGACCTGTGGACGTAGTATAGGGATCCTCTCCAGGGAAAATGATACTACAATCACACCATATCAAAAGTGCTTTAACAATCCATTCTTTTCTCTGGTGAGCTATCCTTTCAAATTGGCTAGAACCAATTAAACACAATAGGTTGAATACACTCTAATGAAATTTGAATTTACACATTTGTGACTAGGTGAAGCGCTGCACTTCTACATAAGTGAGCAATGATAAATTCTTTGGTCCTTAGTGGAAGTTCTATTATGTCCTAATTTCAATCCTTCCACTGTTGAGTTCGGTTCCATGAACACAATACTTGTTTAGATAATAAGATGTTGGTTTACTGCCTGACCTAGCGCCGAATAGTGAAATATTGGTTCCTCAGCAAGAGAGACTCGTCAAAAAATAGATGTCCTCGAAATCAATGGTTTGTGTGTGATTATAAATATGAAGGCACTGTTCTTGTAAATTGCATGCTCTCACTAACCATCACAGTAGATCTATTTGGGCCCTCACACCCATAATCAAGAATTTTTTTCTAAACCACAATTATGAGTGCTTGCATTATTGGTGGATCATTCACAACCTCAACATGTTGGGCTTCGTGTTCTCTCTTTGTCCATTTTATTTTGACAAAAAAATCTACAATGAATGAGGGAAATATGTTAGAGAACAAGAATCAAGAGATTTGGCAAAATATTTTGATCATTTTGACCATTTTTTGGGTACCCTTGTCGCTTTGCACCCTTTTCTTTGAGAGAAAGAGATTATTTGTGCACTTTCTCTTAAGGAAAAGTGTGAAAGTCAGACTTTTCCTATATTGGGAGAGCCGAGATTGCGTACCTCTCGATACAGGAGAGGTGTGATAATCCTCAGGTGTACCCTAGGATTTTAAAAACACTCAAAACTTAAAAAAACATCAAAATTCAAAATGAAAACCATGAATGACGAGATCAGGGAATGATCTCTTACCTGGAGAATATGACACTTGAAATGGTCCACTGGATCGATCACAATTTTCTCCTGAAGATTTGGGAGAAAATGCACACTCAAGAGCCCTGAAATGGTAAAAATTTATTTAATTTTTCACTTTTTAAGAGAAATTTAGGCTTATTGAAATTTTTTTTTTCCTATAGCTGTGAAATTTCAAATATTTTAAATTTTTTCACTATTTGTGACAAATTATTATGATTTTGAGACTGGGTGTGTAGATTGCAAGTTTATTTTTGAAAACAAGTCATTTTGGTGATGAGTATACTTTTATCACTTTTTCGGGCTCTTTAAACTTACGAAAAAGAAAAAGCCTAGAGTTATCTTTAAGCTATTTTCTGACTGTCGAAACATGAAAATATTTTCGAGTACGCTTGTTTCTCTCAAACTCATAAAAGTAATTGAAAGGATGTCTACCTGGTATAAGTTTACCCATTTTACAAACCAAGTAGAATAATTATGAAAAATGTATACTTTGATTGATCATGCCTAAAAGTTTTCTCCTGCATTATTTTACCCCTTTCCAGGCTTGAGAGACTGAATTTGCAAAAAATTACATTTTGGAGTTTACTTAAGTTTTTCTCCTGACTCCCTAAACATGAAAAATGTTTAGCTTCACTTTCTCTCCGCTCATTAAAAATTTACATTGAAATAACTGCATGAGTTTTTTTTTCCCTCTTTTCAAACCCTTAAAATATGAAAAGGAGTAACTGAGTTACACCTATATTGGACTCGTAAAATTAAACAATATAATACTTGTCAATCATGATGAAACTGAACCACTTCTTCCTAGTGTTCGTTAAAAATACTCTTAAGGACTCATTCAAAGGATGAGCTTACTCTTAAGGACTCACTGTTGTCAAACCATAGGGGTGGGATATGTAAATAATGATAGTTTTAGACCGAAGGGCTTATAGTTCACGTCAGGGAAAATTTTAAGGATGGAAAATTATCTCGAAGTTTAAAACATTGGTGAATCTCACTAGTCCCTAATATGAAAATTATAAAATATTTATTGATATATTTGTAAAATTATTAAAATCTATAATGATTTTATATATAGTATATATATAATGTTGGTGATTTTTAAGGTAAAATAATTTTATATCTTAAAATTTTGGCGAATCATTTTTAGAAAAAGGGAAATTGGCTAATATTTTTTTTGGAGAAATCATGGAAAATTAGCCCATCTGCGAATATTAGCCCCTAAAATTTTCCATGGCGCACATGGGGATAATAGGCTTTGGTCTTAAACATTAAATAGAGGGTTTTGGGGTTATTTTAAATATAAGGGAATTGATAAATACGGGAGGGTACTTCTTAGGGATTTAATAAAAATGTGTTAACAATTAATATGAAAGGGTAGTGAAATGTAATATAAACACATTTTATCTCCAAGTAAAGTGTATATGATAGACAAAGAAAAGGAGTGTTGTCTTTTTTAATATTTTACACTGTAACTTAGGACAAATTGTATTTTTGGGGTTTTATGAATGCTTTTGAAGGGATGAAGTTAATTATTTTAGGGTTACAATTTTACTAAGTAAGAATGTGTCTTTACTTAAGAAAAAGGGGTTTTAATGTATGACTAAAGGGTTAATGATGATAAATGTGGGTTTAACATAAGAACTCAATATTTTTAACTAGCTAGTCATTGAGCCTTGGGTCCGGTCCCAACAAAATTCAGAGAAATGCTCTGAGCTTGTTTGACTGATAGCTTAAAATACTGAATACTTATAGGGGAGGGGAAATTAGTGATTCTGCTAGATGATGTTTTATTTACATGATTTCTCCACTACTTTCTACCTACCCAACTTTATTTCTGACATTTTTTTTCTTCATTTTGCAGGTGCATTTAGGCTTGCAACCTTAAAACATTTTCTTTCAAAGCATAAAACTAATCTAAATCTACCTTATTTCATCTGAGGGCTCAAATTAGACTGTTGAGCTCCTCATTATTCTCTACCTATCTATTGATTTGTCAAGTTTAAACTGTTTGACAAATCTTTATTCACTATCTAAAACATAAAATTGAAAGCATGAAAAGTTAAGATTAAACTGTTTAACTGATCATGGATTATGGCATTTATTGACACTCTGCACATAATCATTATTCTTGCAGTAAAGTAAAAGTAGTGGCATTTGGACTTGCTCACTTTCAGGTCTTATTTCTCTTTTTTCTTTTTGGGTCTATATTTTTCTAAGTCCTTTGATTTTTCTTTTAGGAATTTTTACCCTCTTTTTGACCTTTTATTATTTTTTCATTTTTTCAAAATATGGGAAAACAACTTGCCGAAAGCAAGGTATGTACATATTTACAAGACTAATAAAGTCAATTAAAAATTACGAATCCTATATTTATAGGACCCTAACACATCCTTCTTGTGCGCCAATACTACTAGAGTAGAGAAAGAACTTTGACTAGGTTGAATTATACTAGCCTCTAACATTTCTGCAATCATATGTTCAATTTCGCTCTTTTGGACATAAGGATATCTGTAAGGCTTGGTGTTTGGAGGAACACTTACTGGAATCAAATGAATAACATGATCATGAATATGTGGGAGTCGTTTGGGAGTTTGAAACACCTTGGAATGATTGTCCAAGACATTTTGGAGATTTGGAGAAATAGATGATTTTGATGCTGGAACCTCTAGTGAGAATAATTGTGTAATTACGCCTCGTTGTTCTTTCTTCAGAATATTTTTCATGACATTAGAGCTTATTATCTTTCCTGACTTCCTTGCGATACCCTGTAATTCAACTTCCTTTCCTTCTGAAAAAAATTTCAAGAAAGTTCTTGAAAATTAAAAGCCACCATCCCCAAAGATTGTAACCATCGTACTCCTAGTACAACATCAACACCTCCCATTGGAATGGAAAGAATTGGACTATTCAATACATATTACCCCATGGTTAGCTTGATATTATGGCACTTTCCAGATAAATTTATAGTTCCTCCATTTGCAACCATCACTTGATACTCTAGTGCTGGTTATAGGAAGCAATTCAATTCCTTGGCTACCTTACAATGAATAAATTATGGGTACTGCCCTAATCAATCAACAATATTACATTTTTCTTCTTGATATGTCCTTCTATCTTGAGATTTTGAAGAGTGGTAATTCCTGCCAATGCATTACAGGATATTGTTAGACTCATTTCTTCTTTCTCTAGGGTTGGTCTTGGTGTATATCCTCTTATTTTGAATTTTCTTGTTCATTTTATTCCTCCTCTTCACAATCTATGTAAAATAATTTCTTCTCAGAACACGTATGACCTTTAGTGTATTTTATTTCACAACTGTAGCAAATCCCCTTTGCTCTTTTTTCTTCCAAATGTTGTGGTGTCAACCTTGTAGGTTGTGGAAGTCTAGGAGTGGCAACACTTCCATGTTTATAGATGTGAGCAGTAGGCTTCCTTGTCGCCATAATTTTACTTTTAATTTTTCTTTCCAACCTGATGCCTTCTCCAATGAATCAGGTTCCCAAAGGAGAACCTCATGTTGGATGTTATCCTTTAAAGTCCCTATGAAGACATCAATCCTGTGTTTCTCTGGAATATTAGTTACACTTATATTCAATTTTTGGAAGTCCTCAATGTGCTCCACCATTGAATCCTTTTGTTTGAGATTTATCAAGGTGTTGCTCTTTGTATCCTCATAATGTGCTATCATTTCCTCTATAAAAATTGAGAAAGTGACAATTTTTTTATGAGAGAAAAGCCATCGATACCATACAAATGTATTTTGTTCTAAATATAAAGTTGCAATGCATATGTTTTGTGTGTTTTTTCACATTATGGAGTTCAAAATATTGTCCCATCGATAGTATCCGTGTTACGGGATCCTTGCCATCAAAATTCCTCATATCGATCTTTGGAATATGGTGGGTCTTCAATCCAACATTAAAATTTATGAAATCACGATTAACATTTATTTTGTTCTCATCATGAGTTTCCTCTACTACCTTTTCGCCACTAGGAATCATTTCTTGTATCAACTTTGCCAAACCTTCCTTCAAATCTTCCATGTTTGATTTTAGATCATTCTTCATGTCTTCCATGTTGCCTTTCATTTTTTCATCGATATTAGCTTCCATTTCATCCATATTAGCTTCCATGCCATCCATATTAGCTTCCATTCCATTCTTTAAATCATCCATCTTATCTTCCATGTTTTTTTTCAAACCATCCATCTTAGCTTTCATTTCATTTTTTGTTAATATTTGCGAGAGTGAAATTTGTTGCACTTGGTCTTCTATTTTTGATATATCATTGTGCAATTCTTCCTCTACATGATTCATAATAGATCATTTTGAGGGCTTAATGCGTGTTAAATTATTTTTAGGGTCCATTTTAAAACCCAATACTGACATCTATACTTAAACATGCCCTTGAAATCACTTCAAACTAATTTTTCAAGAAAGACTCATGCAATTAAAAAAAAAATACACACCTTTTTTCTTTCCTTTGAGGAGCTTGATATTGAAACTGATGTATCTCCATAATTTTTTATCCCCGATATTTTATCTTCGGTCCTTTAGTAGCCCTATGAATCTTCTTTTCAATGCCGTAGGTCCTACCTGATTTGGATTCTTCAAGGAAAAGTTATGCCCAATCTCCCGCAATGACCTAATTATGGACTAGTTCAGTATAGTGAACTTGTACGACATTCCACATGTTAGTGTTTCCTCCTTCGGATTTGAAATCGATACATAGGAAGCTACGCTTCGTTTACTTTTGGCCACTTTTTACATAATTCCAATCCAATGCTCAAAGAGAGAGTTATGAGGATTTTACCAAGGTCACCTCTTTGAGATGAAATTAGGGAGCCTGCAAAAACCCTAACTTCCATAGATAATATTTCCAAAAATATTGTTAACCAAGATATAAAATTTTTACATGAAGTTCCTCCAGATTTCTTTGCAAATGGTTTTTTTTAGCTTCTGAACCTTCGTAGAAAATTTTTATAGAAAAAAATGTCACGATGACCTGTTTGAAGTAGCGAAGCCCTAGAATCCAAATCTTTGATACCAAATGCTATGAAACTAGCTCCCAAAATTGAAGAAAAGAGAGATTAATGCCTTATAAATTAGCCACTTTGAGGGGGTAGCCTCCTTTACATTATATAAATGAACAATTATTTGATGATGAAAATGAAAAAACCTCCTTTCTATATATAGGAGTCCATGGGGTCATAATATAATCCTAGTTGACCTAACAATAATAATGTAAGCACACAAAAATAACAATAATGGGATTTTATGGGGCAGAATAATAAAAATATGGGACTATAGGGGTACAACAATAAAAAAAATAGGGCTACACTAACAACAATAAGAGAATACAATAGTAATATAGGGACCTAACATCCATCTCTTCAACTAGATACAACGAGCAGAGTTGGTACAATGTTAGAGAGTACAAAATAAACTCCAAATTTCTCATTGATTATGTCATGATGCTAGTGATTGTATCAGATACTTGGTTATTTCTATGCACATGCCATCAATTCTTTTGAGACTCCATGTTCATCACGTCAGTCTCTAGGGTGCGATCAGAAACCTCCATGAAAATCAGATGAGCAACAACTCCCGAAGCACAAATCTACACAAAAAAAAAAATTTACTCAAAAAACAAAATCTCCTCCCTCGTCTACTTATTTATAAGAATTACCTATCACAATTATCACATTTTTCTGGGCCTGGAGGGCCAAGTCCCATGCCCATATGGGCTCTGATACCAACAAATAAAATCAATTTGCACATATAAAACTAATTTTGTCACCTTTCGTTCAAAATTATGATACATATAGTCGGATTGAGATCCAAAATATTCCAAAGATGAATAAGGAAGTTGAGATATTCTCTCAACATAATACCAAACCAACTCTAAATTTACCATGTAAGCATTATCTCCAAGTTCCAAAACAAAGGGATGCTTAATGAATTCATTGTTTTTTGTATATTTAGTTTGAATGTTTTTGAATTTCATTTTCTCTTGCAAATCTTATTGAATGCCATATGCTTCATTAGGAAAGCACCCACTATCAGTTTCTAAGGATAAGTGAGGCATAAATATCTCGTCACTTTGGGATGAAAATGTAGTAGAAGCAGTTTCAATATCACCCCATGGTGTGACTAAATGATAAAATTATTTTTCTGTAACATCGATAATGTGTTTATGTGAAAAGTATGCTTGAGCCCATGTTTCTTAATTTTTATTTAATCTGTATTCAGACTCTCAGTATGGGATATAAAGCATCATTTTTTTCTCTATAATGGTTTTTTGGGTCAATGTGTTCATTGTATCGAATGAATCTTATGCCACATGGACGTTTTTTTTTTTGTGTGTGTGTGTTGTTTTCATGATTGAATAAGAGGAAACATATTCTGCCAAGCAAACATGTTCAAGAGAAACAATACATGTAATATTTCTATCAACAATTGTCATGCAAACAATATCCTCAAAATTATCGCGTTCTTGTTCTAACAATATATGTATTTTTGAAACATAATTTTGTTTTTAAGCTAGAGAAGTGTTAATGAAAATTGCTTTTTTAGAAGTTGAATACAAAGGCAATAACAGAGAAATGTGAGATGCTTGTTGACTTGACATTTGTTGCATATCTAGTAATGTGTTTCCAAGTTGATGAATAGTTTCAATTTTGCTGTCTCTGCAAGATATGCAATTTTCTCAAATTTGTTTGAATGAAGTTGTCATGGACTGATCCATCTTTGTCATACAAGAACTGCAATATGTTGTTGCACCATAGGAATCTAAAATAAATTGAGCATTTGTGTTTTCTTGCCACAATGAAAGGAATTTTTTTGCAAATGCATTTATCCACACATCAGAGGGATTTATTTTGAGTAGTACAATTGGCCGAGTGATACAAAATCATAACATCATGATGTATTCTTATTTTGTAATTCCAAGATCAACTAAAAACATTGCAGATGTTATGTTTTTTGAATATGATTAATCCTGTAGAAGAACTGAAAGTTTCTTTTTCATCGTTTGGTTCTCATTGTTTCCATTGCATAAAGGATGCAAAATACAAGTTTCATCAATTGGTGGGACAGGTAAACCAAATGTAGAAGTAGAATTTTTATGCTTTTTTCAAGTTTTTGTGTGGTTATGAGTTTGAAATTGAAGTATTTGATTCGACAAAATTGTTGAATCATAAGTCAAATACTGATCAATGAAAACTATGGCATCGACATCAAGGGATTGTTGATACATTGGCACATTTTGAATCCAAAGTAATCCATGGTCATGACTTGTTGCTCTACTTTGGAATTCTGTAATAAAACAAATATCTTACACTTGACCAAAAAATTCATTTTTTTTTTTTTTTTATCAAGGAACACGGTGACAAGATTCTATGCCTATAATATCGACTACATATTACCGACTGATGTTTGATAAATGTGTAAATGCATTCATCATTAAAGTTCTTTGCCTCATTTGTTATCGACTCACTACTTTGTATTTTTGGTGCATTTATCAATGGTTCCCAAATATGCTCAACACTAGTGAATTTCACAAAGAAACTCAGTGGGCCAAGCTGTTGTGTCATTGCAAATATAAATTTTTGTAAATGTTAAAAATAGTCAGGCGATGTGTGAATGATTCTTAAACATTGATAGGCAATTAGTGATTTTAATGATTTCTAGAGATTTCTTTTATTTTTAGCGTCTTTAGCAAATGGTTGTTGTCCTTTCAATTCTCCTTTGCGAATAGAAACCCATTTCGAGTTAGAAACATGGTTTATCAAAATACAAATTTATTTAAAAATATATTTTTAATATGTGTTGAAAAATCACCCGACATGTGCAACAGTTCCCATTGTGCAATTTTTTGATACGAAAAGAGAATAATAACATCAATAAGGCGGCTTGATTAAAATTACAGTGCCAGGAAGTTCAATTCTTCAGAGAATTTGTCTTGAAAAATGCCTAGGGAACGAAACCCTTCAAAAGGTGCAATTTGTATTATCCTTGTATCAAGATCATGGATAAGGTGGGCTTATGAATAACCATATACAAGTGTTTCAATTTCTGGCTCTAGATAATTATCTGCATTTGGTGAGTCCAGTTCCTTCATTTTTGGACTATCGTTATGATGATCTTTCCTACTTTGATCAAAATGTTTTTTCCATTCATAGTTAATTAATATGTCTTTACTCTTGTATAGAGATGTGTTGCACAAATAATGTAATGCAAACATCACTTTTTCTAGTCAAATATTTCCAAACAAACAGGTATTCTTGTATTCCAATTTTATTTTTACCATAATTCCCATTGTCATATTGTCATCAATATCTCTAGGTAAAGTTGTCTGAATTCTATCTAGACTAGAAGTAACCTTTATGATTATTCATGTTAATCCAATTTGTGATATTTTGTAATCAAGTTGTCTTGTTTGTGCAAAATCCATCCTTGGTGCCACTAATCTCTCTTCCAAATATGTCAATTGTGCAATGGGCATCAATTTTTCATTTCGTCGAATATGAAAAGGCAATGCAAATGTAGAAAATTTCTCATTAAGTATTGCATTGTTACAAAATTTTCATATTTTTTCATTTATTTTAATGACTTTGAAGTTTGAAGTAGGCATCAAGCAACAAATAGTATATAATATGCCTTTTTCAATAGAATGCATGTCCTTCCCAAATGACAAATTTTCGCAAATGCAACATGCACATGTAGGCGTGTATTGGATTGATTTAAAATATGCCTCAATTTCTTTATTCAACTTTACATGCTGCTTTTGTGCTTTTTTTATTATATCACCCCGCGATTGTATTGAAGATTTCAATTGATCTAAATGATGCACCGTTTAATAAATGAATTTGAGAAATAAATACATACTTCTTTGTTATTTTGTACCTTCATTGAAAAAGGAATATTGTTCTAATTTGATGATGCGAAATCCTTTGACAGTTGAACTCTTTTTTTTTTTGATATTGTATTATCATTTGACAAATGTTTTAACTGAATTGAACATCTAGTAAACCTAGATACTTTTCTAACAAGCTACCAATAAGGTACACTTTAGAACAATTTGCAACCCTCTCTTTCCAATATTATTTGGAGCATTTGTGGTGTCTTGTCATTTCCATTAATATTTTCAACACTCCAAACTTCAAAAATTGCATGGAAATCTGCATGTGATGCAGATATTGGTATATGCATGAAGTACAAGAATTTAGAGCAAGTTTTTGTTGAATAAAATCTCAATTAAATATCTTTTGTTTCTATATTCCAAATATATATGTTAACACTCTGGAGTTCACATATCCATTGTATTGAAAACTATTTTTCCTTCTATATGTCCATTTTCATATGGCATTGATAAGTTTATAATGTAATCTTGCCAATCATTAACATATTTCTCTTTTAATATTTCTAGCATTCAAGTGTTGTTGTAAACAATTCATAGATCTCTTGTCATTGCAAATGAAACAATTGTAAAAAGTATGTGCAATTTTTTTTCTCATATTAGACATATCAAACCAGGGTGCAAGTGTGTAAATAGAATTGAAAAAAGAATGATGACAGTAGAAATTTTGTCAATAGATTTAAGAAGCCTTGTTCAAATAACATTTTCTCAATTGACAATATGTCAAACAATCCAAGTGAGGATTGATATGGACATATGCATGGGCCAATTTTTCTATCTATTGATGCTACATTATCTACTATCTTATGTAACAAGGGTTTTTCAAAATGTCCACATGTAGTATTTTGGTTATGTAGCAAAATATTATATTAATCACCATCAATTTCCAATTTGAACCGTAGATATACTTGGCCATTTTTAAATAGCCAAACATTGACTGGAATTGTCAACCACTTGGAGAACCATTTGATAGAAAATGCATCTCCCCATAAGATAATTGTAGCCGAAGGACAAATATAAGAAGGTGTATGTGATGAAGATCCTGAAGGTATTCAGGAGTCAATTCTACATGCAATGAATGAAAAGTAGCATCATGTCCATGAGATAAGAAATGTCAAAAGTGGTTTACAATATCATGTCATATTTTAGTTGAACTATAGTGAAAGTGAAGAAGAACAACAAATAATTCAAATAAACAATCACCAGGATAATAGAAGTAATGATCTAATCTATGTAAATTGAATCTAGAAAACTTGTGATCAATTTCTTGAAATTTTGAACCTTTCAACGCAAAAATATTTCCCATTGCCATAGATTATATTGAGACAATGTGACAAATTGTACAAATGTGATAATGATTTATAGCATTAAGAACACGAACTGCATTGAATGTTCAATCACCACATACGATCCTAGAAAAATCCTACACCTCATATATTATCCAGTCTATATTGTCTTTGTCACTATCTTTTTTCCCTGTTTTTTATTTCACAATACTTTGGAAATCAATACCTAGCACTGCAACAAAGGAGTAGACAAAATGGCAATAAGCAACCTTGAATATTGCATTGTTTGAAATTGAAACATAAGTTAAAATTAAAGGCATTTATACAATTTAAAATAGCAACAAAAGAATTACTATCATTTTAAAAAATTTCAAAACACAACATTTAATTTGCAAAATTTCATAAATTTTTTTAAAAAATTATTGTAAATTATTTTCATAATTTATAAATCAAATAGAATCCAAATATTACTTGAAAACAAAAAATTACAATATAGCTTCCTATAATAAACAACTTTAATTTAAAATAACAAAAATAAACTTACTTAAAACAATAATCATATTCAATAGTTTATTGAAATAATAAACATATTCAAATGCTTACTACTATAAAGCTATCAATTGCACCATGTCTAAGTTACTAAATTATAGTTGCATTATAAAGACAATATGCTATCAATTGAAATGTAAAATATTTGAGTTCCTAGGAAAATGTAATATTTGTTTTTTAAGGCTTGTTGCAAGTGGATATAGTTCCAATTAATTGAACATACTTATGGTGAAGACATGAACACCATAGTAGTTTCACATATACACATGATATCAAGTGAAGAAAGTCTCATATCTAGTGTGTCCATATGCAAGAACAAAACCTAGACATAAAAGTGGACAAAAAACAATGCATGGAGTTAATGGAAAAAACGAAAACTAGAAAAACTAATAATAGATGTTTCTATGTAGCAAGAAGTACCAAAGAAAAATTGCAAGTTTTTTGATCAATAAAACACACCAAACATTGTTTTTTTTTCCACAAACACCTATGCAATTTATTTTGTCATAAAAATTCTAGTTTCTTTGCTACATATATGATTTTAGAAAACTTCTATCTAAATTGCCTCTCTATGATTTATGACACAATAAAAAAATCACATTAGTTCTATATATTTTTTCTTCATGCATTGCCTATACATAGTTGAAATATTTTCATGATCATCCATTGATCATTAAGAGATTGATATACTTAGAATGAAACTACATGAGAACTTCCAACAATTTATGCAAGTTACAATAGTATTTATAGCATCGCAACAGTGAATTTATGCAAGGTACATAACACTTGTGTACAAAGAAAAACTAACATTGCATTCAATGATATATATATATATATATATATATATATATATATAAACTATTTTGTGCAAATAACAATGACAAAAATTAGGTAATGTGATTTTGTATCATATTGTTTGCTAGCCATTGAAAGTATTACCTACTATGGTATAAGTAATGCACAAAATTCGAGTGACATATGGCTAAAAAAAGCACAAATAAAAAATCATTTCCCAATTGTAATCATAGGACTATAACTACATTAAATTGGAAATCAAAGTGGCTAATGTGACTTTGTATCATATTTTTTGGTAGATATTGAAGACATTATCTACTGTGTACATTGTCCAAGTCGTTGGAACAACTTATAAAGGAGGAGGGTAATGATGATCAAAAATTAGATTCTGCAAATAAAACAGAGAAGGGGAAAAACAATGAGTGGTTTGGATTCAATTTCCGTGGCAGGTGGATTAGTAGAATAGTGAATGATTGTTAAAGGGAAACATTCAACAATTTTTTTTGTGTTTTAAAAGATAAATGTGTTCATTCACTACGTCTCACATGAGTAAGAATTTTGGTAGATTAAAAAGATAAAATTAGCAGGTATTAGGTTTATCTCTAAGTCTCATATTCGTTTATGTTGTGTATGTGTAGTTGGAATCTTTATTCGGGTGACTATATAAGCTTAAATTAGTGAATTTCTAGATAATTTTGGTGCAATATCTTTTGCTCAAATTGATACATTTACTAAAGTGCACATGTAATTTGATGTAGTTATATAACTAAGATTAATACTTAGCAATGGTTTTTATTTGCAATTTATTTAGTGATATGTGGCTAGAATGTTATTTTTTATATGTGTTTAATTTTTTTTTTGTGAATATCATATATACAAATAAACTAGCTGTTGTAGAGGTAAATCCCCTCTACGGACAGAGGCGATCCCTACTAGCCCAGATCGGGTCTAGCAACAATCGTATCACGCTAAAGTGCAAGTTCCTAATTGCAATAGACCAAATTGCGAAAAAGGCCTACCTCAAGTCCAACGTTGTTGTTTGTAGAGAAGATAACGCTCCCGTTTCCTTGCCTCGGCAAGTCACAATCCTCCCGCTTGCCGTGATAGAACACCTGCACACACAAGAAACACGACAAACACAAGCGTAAAACCCAATATATGCAATTATGTATCAGTCAGAGAAGACACAACTCATGATCATAATGAACAATATGAGTGGAACCATAACCAAAGTCGCTTATCATTAATTCATACAAAGGAAAATACAACCTGGCTCTGACACTGAATCTTCCTTCAGCGGGTTGTCAGCAGAATACGTCTCGTTAAAGCTCGTCGGGAATGGGGACAAGCCTCTCTCTTCGATCGTCAATCTCCTTGCTACTGATTTGGCTCTATGAGGACTATTGCAGCATTCTTTAGGCTATGAAGGCTCTTGGAGACTAGCTTGCAAAGGGAAATGACAAACTTATATAAATGGTGGAAGGGGAGTTGGGATCCCTACAATCATGGGATTGGCCCTATCCTCAAGGAAGCTTCCATGAGAGGTGGAAAACTACTTCCTCTACATGGAGATTCGGAGCCAAACGTCCCAACTCAATTTAGAGACTAGTTCAGGAGTTGGTTGGAGTCAATCTTCCGCCATTTATTTTTAAAAAACACTCCTTAATAAGCCTGGTGCGGGTACAACACTGAGAAAGTGCTCCAGCTGGCGCGCCCTCTTTGGAGGATTTCCCCCATTGGCGCGGGTATAACACTGACGAGTCGCACCAAGGATAAAAAGGCTATTTTTAGGGTTTTCCTCAAGGAGTTGTCTTCAGGAGAATGAAAGTCTATGTCTAGGGGAATGCCATGAAAGTGTTTTTAGATCATGTCACGACTCACAGGTCATGGAATAAGTGCTCCAATGTGCGGGATGGGGAATTGCAGGGACGGTGACAAATTACTGTGTAACACTAGCAATTGCACCATATGTTGCAAAAGAAATGCCGTAAGGCAATAGCATAGGAAAGAGTAGCCTAGATGAAATAAGTGTTGCAGAGAAGGAGCCATTGTGAAGGAATGAAAGGAAAATTTTGCTTAAATGGAAGCAGGTCGTGGAGGTTTCAAAGATATTTATTATAAGAGTTATCAACCTAAAAATTTTGTTATAGATATTGACATAGGAAATTGTGGGTGAAAACATATATGTAAACCAATATAATGAAATAAGTTGTTGTAGAGAAGGAGCCATCGTGAAGGAATGAAAGGCATATTTTGCTTCCATGGAAGCAGGTCGTGGAGGTTTCAAAGATATTGATTATAAGAGTTATCAACCAGAAAATTTCGTTATAAATATTGAAATAAGCAATCATGGGTGAAAACAATATATATGTAAACCAACATAATTTGTTCACATATAAAAAAAATTTGTTATAGATATTGAAATAGGAAATTGGGGTGAAAATCCTATGGTGATTAATAATCCTCCGAAACAAGCATGTAACTCAAATAAGATATTTTAAATACATTCAAGTACAATCTATCTAGCATAGATGTAAATAAAGAGAATTTTTATTAACAGAAATAGAGTTTACACCAAGTTCATCTACATATCCGAGCGCCAATTTCATGCTTGTGAGAAATTGTATATGAAGAACAATAGTCTTGGTATACAAGAAAGTGAATGTTATTTTAATATGGAGACATTTTTGGAAGAATATATTGTTCTTCATGTTATGGTTTATTTTCTTAACACCAAACTTGGTTTAGTCTTTCTCTATATACATAAGAAAAAAAATACAAAGTAATTTCACAAATTTAAGTTATAGTTTTATATTTTATAATTACAAATCTAGTTTCTTATTAAAATATTTTACACACATCTATTCATTCAAATAAATTATATTGTGAATATGTTTTATCCTATTATTTGATTACAAAATTATTGTACTCCCTACTAAGTAAAACAACTTTATTAATAAATAATTGAATGTCAAATTGAAAGATTACTCAAGCTATAACTACTATAATATATAGAACTGATTTTTTGACGTATAAATTATTTGTTTTATATGTCATTCAATTTCCATTACCTATTATCTTCAAACCCCATGGGGAGGTATTGAACATGGGAGGAAACTTTAGGTAAATAAGCATTCACATTGTCAACTTGGACCGAAAAAAAAAATTATAATCCTAAAATTCTCTTACATAATCATGTTTTTAAATATATAATTGAGTTTCATTTATTAAAAAAGAGGCAATATTAAGAACCTCCTAAATTTATAAAAGGTAATTGACATGAAAAATAAAAAATCTCCTCATGACAACATACAAATGTTAATCTTAAATGAATCATTAAAAAAATAAAAAGGGATAATAGATTTACTAGTTATATCATTAAAAGAGCCCACTTTTACAATCGACTTTCTACATTAATTTTTAAAAATATTATTTTATAATTATATATAATTATAATTGTATATTTTAAAGATATATATTTGATATTCATTAACAAATTTTTTTTTTTGAAAAAGTATGTATGTAGTTACAAACTATTACAATTAAGTAATTAAAGGTAAATTTAGTGTTAATTAAGAAATGAGAATTATGAACATTCATCATTATTGCTCAAGATAAATCATGTCTTGTGAAATAATTTGAAATTTAAAAAAATATCACATATTTTAAAAAATTTCTTTATTAATTTAATTTTTTATATATTAAGAAATACTACTCATGAATAATAAAACAGTTGTAACATAAATAATATATAACAAAAAAACCATGTATTTTTGGAATAATAAAATAGTTGTAACAAAAATAATATAGAACAAGAAAAACTATGCATATTTGTATGTATGAAAATTTAGATACATTTTATTAAGTAAAATATTAAAAGAATAATGGTTATAAACAATTAAAAATAATTTTATTAAATAGTTAGTTTAGATCTGAAACTTGGTTTAGTCTTTCTCTATATACATACGGAAAAAAACAAAGTAATTTCACAAATTCAAGTTATAGTTTTATATTTTATAATTACAAATCTAGTTTCTTATTAAAATATTTTACACACATCTATTCATTCAAATAAATTATATTGTGAATATGTTTTATCCTATTATTTGATTACAAAATTATTGTATCCCCAACTAAGTAAAACAACTTTATTAATAACAAATTGAAATATTACTCAAGCTATAACTACTATAATATATAGAACTGATTTTTTTACGTATAAATTATTTGTTTTATATGTCATTCAATTTCCATTACCTATTATCTTCAAACCCCATGGGGAGGTATTGAACATGGGAGGAAACTTTAGGTAAATAAGCATAATCATCTTTTTAAATATATAATTGAGTTTCATTTATTAAAAAGGCAATATTAAGAACCTCCTAAAGTTATAAAAGGTAATTGACATGAAAAATAAAAAACCTCCTATGACAACATACAAATGTTAATCTTAAATGAATCATTAAAAAAATAAAAAGGGATAATAGATTTACTAGTTATATCGTTAAAAGAGTACACTTTCACAATCAAATTTCTACATTAATTTTTAAAAATATTATTTTATAATCATATAAAATTATAATCGTATATTTTTAAGATATATATTTGATATTCATTGACAATTTTTTTTTTGAATATGTATGTATGTTGTTACAAACTATTACAATTAAGTAATTAAAGGTAAATTTAGTGTTAATTAAGAAATGAGAATTATGAACATTCATCATTATTGCTCAAGATAAATCATGTCTTGTGAAATAATTTGAAATTAAAAAAAATATCACATATTTAAAAAAATTTCATTATTAATTTAATTTTTTATATATTAAGAAATATTACTCATGAATAATAAAATAGTTGTAACATAAATAATATATAACAAAAAACCCATGTATTTTTGGAATAATAAAATAGTTGTAACAAAAATAATATAGAACATGAAAAACTATGTATATTTGAATGTATGAAAATTTAGATACATTTTATTAAGTAAAATATTAAAAGAATAATGGTTATAAACAATTAAAAATAATTTTATTAAATAGTTAGTTTAGATCCGAAACTTGGTTTAGTCTTTCTCTATATACATATGAAAAAAAATATAAAGTAATTCCACAAATTTAAGTTATAGTTTTATATTTTATAATTACAAATCTAGTTTCTTATTAAAATATTTTACACACATCTATTCATTCAAATAAATTATATTGTGAATATGTTTTATCCTATTATTTGATTACAAAATTATTGTACTCCCTACTAAGTAAAACAACTTTATTAATAAAGAATTGAATGCCAAATTGAAAGATTACTCAAGCTATAACTACTATAATATATGACGTATAAATTATTTGTTTTATATGTCATTCAATTTCCATTACCTATTATCTTCAAACCCCATTGGGAGGTATTGAACATGGGAGGAAACTTTAGGTAAATAAGCATTCACATTGTCAACTTGGACATAAAAAAAAATTTATAATCCTAAAATTCTCTTACATAATAATCTTTTTAAATATATAATTGAGTTTCATTTATTAAAAAAAAGGCAATATTAACAACCTCCTAAAGTTATAAAAGGTAATTGACATGAAAAATAAAAAATCTCCTCATGACAACATACAAATGTTAATCTTAAATAAATCATTAAAAAAATAAAAAGGGATAATAGATTTACTAGTTATATCATTAAAAGAGTCCACTTTCACAATAGAATTTCTACATTAATTTTTAAAAATATTATTTTATAATTATGTATAATTATAATTGTATATTTTAAAGATATATATTTGAGATTCATTAACAATTTTTTTTTGAAAGAGTATGTATGTAGCTACAAATTGTTATGTAGTTACAAACTATTACAATTAAGTAATTAAAGGTAAATTTAGTGTTAATTAAGAAATGAGAATTATGAACATTCATCATTATTGCTCAAGATAAATCATGTCTTGCGAAATAATTTGAAATTTAAAAAAATTATCACATATTTAAAAAAAATTCATTATTAATTTAATTTTTTATATATTAATAAATACAACTCATGAATAATAAAACAGTTGTAACATAAATACTATATAACAAAAAAACCATGTATTTTTGGAACAATAAAATAGTTGTAACAAAAATAATATAGAACTAGAAAAACTATGTATATTTGGATATATGAAAATTTAGATACATTTTATTAAGTAAAATATTAAAAGCATAATGGTTATAAACAATTAAAAATAATTTTATTAAATAACTAGTTTAGATATATACTAGCAATTGCACCATATGTTGCAAAGGAAACGTTGTAAAGCAGTAACAAAGGAAATAGTAGTATAGAGGAAGTTGAGTTTTAAGGTGGTGAAGGAGTTGAAGCTTAAGAATATGCGTCATATTGAGAAGGCTTTGGTAGCTAGATGCATATGGAGACTCATATCAAATAAGGGTGTATGAAGCTAAGTTATCCTCTAAAAATACATTGAACCTAATTCATTAGAAGACCTTCCAAGAATACTCATAATATAATTTGTTGATACGTTGGAAGGCCATTGTCCAAGCCTTGATGAAGAAGTTGAGTTTTAAGGTGGTGAAGGAGTTGGAGCTTAAGAATATGCATAATTTTGGGAAGGCTTTGGTAGCTAGATGTATATGAAGGCTCATATCAAATAAGGGCCTATGAAGCTAAGTTATCCTCTAAAAATACATTGAACCTAATTCATTAGAAGACCTTCCAAGAATGCTCATAATATAATTTGTTGATATGTTGGAAGGCCATTGTCCAAGCCTTCCATCTTGTGCGGAATTCCCTACTGTGGGAAGTTGTTAATGGAGAAAGAGTAAAGGTAGGAGATAATCCTTTCCGGGGTTGGAAATGGAGAAGATTATAAAGTCCTTGAAAACAACTATAACTTAAATTATACAACCTCCCTAGAATACTAATGTATATGGCATCAAGAGTGGAAGATATCAAACTTGCTAGGTTTGGATGGTATTGAAGGAGATGTATGGAAGGCCTATATAAGAAAAATGAAAACGAGTCACCTTAGAATTAAGAACATAAAGGATAAATTGGTTTGGTCAAATAATGGAGGCCTGAGTCAAACATTATAGGAGAGACTATTTTTTTGAACAGTTTTAATATAAGCTTTTGAGATACATGTATGATTATAGAAGACCCTTGTATGTGGTTTTGTTAGCTTTTAGAGTAGGGTAGATTTTAGCTAGGATATCCTTTATGTTTTTTTTGGATAAATTTATTTTAATTTCTTCTAGAATGGAATATATGATTTTTTTAAATAGTATCCAAATTTTTTTTGTGTAATGTAAGGTAGCTCTGGAAAATCATTAGGAAAATTATTTTAGACTTTAATATCTATATAAGAGGCTATAGGTAGGGTTGATATCCTATACATTGATAAAGAAACCTATATTATGTTGTAGGTTGGTGGTATTATCCTCTTAGGATCTCCTAGTGTAATGTAAGGTAGCTATGGAAAATCATTAGGAAAATTATTTTAGACTTTAATCTCTATATATTCTTTCAAGACAGGTGCATGATTCAAGACTGTGAAGATTTAATATTTATGGTTTATTTACTGAATTTTTTGTAAATATAACTATAACTAAAAAAGAAACAACAAAAGAAAAAAATGGTAATGGTGAGCACCAATGTATCCTGAAGCCCATTAGTTGTTTTCTCCCTCAGCCCCATGTTTACTCCCTACATGCCATTCCTATTGAGAGCCTGTCACATTGCTGAAAATGAATCCCACAACAATGAAATCCAGTTATTTACTGAAACAGGGTTATCCAAATTTAAATTACATGAAAAATAAGAAAATATAACCACAGATGAGTTGATCCAGTATTGGTAAGAATATGAACAACAGGCAGTGGTCAGGTATTATTTTGATTTGTGAATCTGATGCTCTTCTTGCTAAACATGGCTGTAAACCCACAAGCAGGTATCCACCTCACCTCCTCCACACTACGCACTAGGTCCCACTGACACAGGGATCCACCTCACCTCCTCCACGCTGCTCATGTTGTCCATATAACTGTGCAGGTGGATTGGTGCCAGGTCATCCACCTTCCAAACCAAATAATCAAAGGTCCAGAACTATAAAAGGTTCAGATTCATATATTGTTGACTATTTAACCTATTTGAATATCTACTAATCTAAGAAAACAATCATTTCATTACATGGAATACCAATCGATCAAAAATAATATATAGAAAAGCATCCATCCATCCCTCTCTATATCTTAAAAGATTCGTACCTCCTGTATGTGCTAGTTGAAGGAACTGACATCATGCAACAGAGTCACTCACTGTTTTTGAAGGAAAATTGACAACACAGAGGCTGAACAGAGACGCCTCCCAAGGACAGAAAATGCTCGCTCGAGATGTTTTACTCAACAGCTGAGATGAGATGAGATGAGATGTTGGGAATTTGAGTTGTTTTACTCAGCTGAGATGTTGGGAATTTGTGCATTTTTGGGAATTTGTAGGTGTTAAAAATTCCCTGAATCGCGAGGTCAGTTAGGTGATTCCCAACAGCCTCTGCACGGACTCTGAAGGAGGTGACACCTTCGTATATTGTACAAGTACAAAAATTGAATTGGATTCAAAACATTTCGGTGAGGTGATTACAATTTTAAGGAGGTCATAAATAAAATTATTGGATTCTACTATTTGTATCACAGATTTGGAATTATCATTGTCTAGGAAAATTAAGTAAGGTTGATTTACCTTGTCTAAACATTGAAACTCACCAGGTGCCATGTTGGTTTCAGGATCTGAGGGATATGTCAACTCCCCCACAAGGCCCCATTCCAACTTGAATTTCCTGCGTGTATGACAAACTTGCATTCTCAGGAAGGAAAAACACAAACAGAGCCTATTCAGATCAATCAAAGACTTAAAATGGAAATCTTGTTTCAATTGATCAGAGAGAGAATTAGATAGGCATATAATCTCTGAAACTTCTCATACAATCTGTGTATCAATATACCTAAATCAATGTTCTTCCTTTGAGCAGAGGTAGGGTGTCGCACCCTAATGAGATATACTCTTTGTTTCTCCTTCCAGCCTTATTGGTGTATACCAAATCTGGATTTCTCTGGACTTATTCCAAAGCCCAACAAGGTAAGGGAATGCTACATCCACAACAGAGAAGCAACAACGGTATAATTAAAAGAAAAATGATGACCTTATCATCCAGAACAGAGAACAGAGACCAGAGCAACATAGAAAACATAGACCAGAGCTGCTTGTATGCATTTAACAATAAAATTGATAATAAAGAGCTATTTATATGCATTTAACAAAATTGAATTAATAAAAGAAGACACACATAAAAAAAGAGACTATATAGAATTTGACCATATTAGATGAACATTAACACAAGAAGACAAAGAAAGTTGAAACAAAGAGACTATACAGGATTTTACGAGAAGATTCAAGAGAGGAGGATGGGGATGATGATGTGGATGTGGGAGGATTGAAAAAAAGACCTCCTTAATTCTGTGCTAACCTCCTTAATTATATGCCAATCAGGGGCAGGGCTTGTGAAGTAGTTTGTAGCAGTCGCAGGAGGCATGCCATACCAAGACAAGACAAGGGTAGTCAGTCTATGTTTGTCATAGCTTATGCAATGCAAAAAAACACATCTCTTTTTCATCATGGAATGGAATGGAATACCAATCGATCACTCTATTTCTTAAAAGATTCATACCTATCTGTTTATGCTCGTTGAATAAGACTAGCATCATGCAGCACAATCACTCACTGTTTTTGAAGGAACATCGACAAGAATAGAAACACCACGCAGAGGTTGAACAAGTCTCTCCATTAGAGACGCCTCCCATCCCAAGGATAGCAAATTCTCGCCCGAGACGTTTAAAGTCGTTTTACTCAGCTGAGATGAATGCTCCTTCTCGAACAAAACCTTAAGCTTGCAGTCGATTTTGAAATTAAATTATTTGTAAAACAATTTTCCTTATTTAATAACTGATTAATAACATTAATCAATCCAAAGATAGAAATAATTTGAATCGTCTAACATCAAAATCAATGGTGTACAATGGTACATCTAGAAATTAGGAAAGTTGTTTTCAAATAGTGACGCTTTACAACGTAATTATTTATGAGAGGGATTTTATTTTCACTCTAAAAGAGGTTTGTATATCAAGACATTTGATCCCTCTTGGCTCTTGGTAGCTCCAGAGTTAAGATTGATCCAGGCCATCTTAATTCCCCCCTTTAAATAAACTATATTCCACATGAATACCATGGGTCAATACCATGGGCTGTTTTTTATAGTTTTTTATTATTTTATTTTATTACCTAAATTAAATTTAACTTATTAAAAAGAAAAGACAAATACTATAAAAAAACATATATAAAACTATTTACATTTACATATAAAAATATAACAGATTTTTAATAGCAACATTTTAACTTAAAAGTCACAAAAACCTAAATTCAATCTAACTTATTAAAAGGAAAAAAAAAACTAACATTATAAAATATATATATAAAACTACTTACTTATGGATCTAATGGCCTGAAACATTTCAATTGTCTAACATTTGATCCAATGGCTTAGACATGGACATAGTGGCAGCTAGGGGAGTTCAATCATTACAATGGAATTAGTACTGATATGTCATGATATCATCTCTATATGGAGAATACGTGTTTTATATGAGCAATGAGTTTGGTTGAAGCATACTAGTATCACAGCTTACGAGAACAATATGGTTGAATAAGAGTGATTAGGGTAAATACGATAACCTTAACCTAATTCAAACGTTTAAACAGATCATAGTTATTTCCATAAATACAATGGACTCAACAATCTACAGATTGGTGATTACTATTAAGTATTGATATCACTATGCTTGAACTAATGTCATTGAATCTATCTTATAAGCTTGTATAGAGTAAGCAACAAGGACATGAAACCTCTTGCTTAATGACAACCTAATAAATATAATTTTTAAAGTAACATTATTTTTAAAATACTAAAAGAAATTTATCAAACACCATCATAATAATATTAAATATTTCATATTTATGTGGATAAGCATGGCTATTTTAGAATAAGCCTTGCATAATTTTAATTTAAGTATCCCTAATTATTAGATTGATGGTATAGATTTGACCTCAAAAGAATACGATGAAATGTTCATAGTAGTATTGACAAATCAATGATTATGATTTATCTCCAAGTTAATTATGTTTTTTTAATTATTTTATCTCAAATTAGTTAACGAAAAAAATGTCATATCAACATATGTCATATTAAGCATGTGGTATTGGTAAGCTAAGATATTGATTATAATTTATGTCCAAGTTAGTTATTTTTTTATTATTATTTTATCTCAAATTAATTAAATTAAAAAAATGTCATATCAACACATGTCATATTAAAAATGTTGTAACAATAACTATGTACAAATTAAGAATTTCCATAATAAAATGAGATTGAATTTCCATGATTAAAAATATTGTTTAACATATATACATTTAATTCATATATTTATTTTTTAAAATAATAATTAAAAACAAAATTATAATTTATTAATTTTTACAAATTTTTAATTTATAAACTATCTATTAATAAATATTTATGAGTTAAATTATTTAATTTATATAACTATATTAAAGATTATTTAATTTATATAACTACAATAATATATAATATTTATTAAATTTAGTAAAGTGTAACAGTCATCTAACCGCAATTTTACTCATTTAAATTTTTTTTTTATCCTAACCCTTTCGTGGTTCTTTACCCTTGATTTTCTAACATCATCGTCATTATTGTAAGTCCTATTCATACAATAATTTAATCATATCTACACTGACATTTAAGTTCCACATGCGCATTATCTCTAGCTGGCATGTATCGGTCTACGGCTCAGGTTTATGATGGTTTCAATCATTTAATTCTTTGTGATTGCCTATGGTTATATCGGTTCCAATCATTTATACCTTCGTGATTATATATGCATCCAGTTATTATTATGGTTGGATTGTTTATATGATAGATGGCTCTTGTTTAGCGTTGCACTTTATAAATATGAAATAGCATTATTGTGAATGTGATATGTGTACCCTCCCATGCATTCAAGCCTTAGGTTTTACACATGCCAATCGTTATGTCCTCGGGCTGTCAACCGGTCTTGGTTTTATTAATGGACATCTGGCTAAACTCACGCCGTCGATCGGGTTTGAGATCCGACGGTGGTAACGCTCTAGGGTTTGGTAATGACCTTGGCCATAACCGATTTTCCAAGTCATTGTGCTTCTCCGTCGGTTGGCCTCCAGAGCGCCTCCGTCGAGGGTTTGGGTAGATTCCAGAGAAATTGTGGTGGATGGTGTCGACTCAGTCTTCTGCAACCTTAATCCACCATGAACTCAGGTACAGGGTTGCCCTTCTGGTTTGCCTCGTTTATTTTTAAGTTTATATCCGGTATTTTCTGTCCATGCATAGCTTAATTGTATATTCTTTTCATTCACCGGCTGGTTCCCACTATTTTGTCATTTCGTTGTTTAACTAGCTCCTTCCACCTATTGCCGACAGGGTTTCCATAACCCGGATTCCTACGCTTTCCAGTAACCTACAGGTAATTATCATTTGGTTTATTTCTTCGTGTTTAATTTCATTGCTCTAACTGTGAATTGGATTGGCAGAGCCATCTCTTCTGTGAATAAACGAACTCTTCTAATCAAGTTCTCGGTTTCGTTTTCAGGTATTATTTCCTGCTCAGTTCCACGCCCAAGTTCCCTCCTGGTTCTGGCTACGGCGGCTTCTTACCCTCGCATTTTTATCTCAGGTACCCGGTTATTGGTGTGCTTGGGGTTCCATGGCTCTCTGCAGACTGGCACCTCGGTTTGAACAATGATTATTAGAACGACTAGGTTCTCTTAGGAGCCAGAAGCTTATTTTACAGTTTCAGGATTGAGATAATTTAATGGATATTGTTTAATGTGCCCTCGGCGCGGCTACCTGTCGGATGACTTTGTTTTTAGACTCTGTCTACAGGATGTTACCTTTTCGCTCGGATAGGGTTTTAAGTTTAAACTGTATCACTGATATTTTGACAGTGGGGTTGTATCGGTTCTCTTGTCTGGCTTAGGAAACTCTCCCAGTTAAGCTGTGACTTTCTTAAACTAATGACTATTCCGATTTTTGATGCCTAAGCTTGGCAATGCGAATTCGGCTGCAATTCTTTCTTTCTTTAATGCAATAGAACTCTCATTTGTGCATGCACTCTGTGATTATATGTTGAATGTTTACTGAACGTGATATGTTAAAGTTACACGAGTTAAGGAAATATATCTCGTTTTTGGGTACTGTTTACTTCTTGTCTGTAATACTGTCTACTTCTCGTTTTCCATACTGTTTTCATCTCTTTTCTTTAATACTGTAACTGCTTGCGAGATTTTCCAGAATTCTACTTTCAATGTTTCCTGTAAAGAAAGAAATGGATATCTAATTTCCTGTTTTCAATAGTTAATTTGCTCTTTTCTAAGAAGAAATATGTGCTACAGTGACCGGACCACCTTCCTGTCCGAGGTTATCATAGGTAGGGGGCGATTTATCCAGAAGCCCGAATTTACTCAGGCATTTGGATTAACAGCCCGCCTGTATTTATGTACTATCACTGGTTTGGTTTAATCGATTAATTTCTGCAATCACCACTATAGGACAGTGGACACTGACCTAGTTGTTTTAACCTTATCAAGTCCTCTCTGACAGTCTCAATGTCTTGTGAACTCCTGTTCTAGCTGGTTAGAAAACTATGTTCCTACCATATACCTGCATAAATATTCTCGGTGACCTATCATCTACACTTATAGAGTCAAGCCTTCTAAAATACCTTTGGCTTACTATCTCAGAGCAACTAATTAAAAAGAATTAAAATTGCAGTTAAGTATTACTGAATTAGCAAGATAATAAACTTAATGAAATACTGATAAACTAACTGTATAATACTTAATGAAATACTGATAGAAAACTGTATCAGTCAGAATTAACCTTTCACAAGAATTAAGAAAACCTATTAACATCTACTCATCTGAATCCGAATCCGAATTCCTCTGATGGTACTCGATTCCTCCTGTCCACGAACTGGGCAATTACGTCCACAGTTCTCCCCCGAGCTTCTAGCCTGGGTCTTGTTGAACACAGTTTCCTGGAGGCGAGTTCTCAGGACAGTTCGGTCCAACTCTTCATCTCCAGTGAAAAACAAGACTTCTGGGGAGACTCGGGACAATCCGGTCCAATTCTCCAACCCAAAGCTTAATCTGTCCTGGAATAACCTTCCAGTTCTTACAGAGTCCCTTCCTTTTCTTTTTCACAGAACCCCCAACTCTCCTTGGAATTTCCCCTTTATTCCAGAGTTTTCTCAGGTAACTGTAGAAACTGTTTTTCAGTTCAACTGACTCCAGATTTACTTTTACCATCAATTTTTACTCATATTAATTTCCACAAGTTAAATTTTATTCAAACATCAAAAATAGTTTTGTTCAGATATTTAATTAATTCATTCTTAATCAATAAAGTATAACCATTAGTCAACTGCTAATATGGTGGTTACAGTTTTCCCCCTCTGGGAGAGAACACTGTCCTCGGTGTTTTCATTCTAGCTCAGAAAAAGTTCAGGATAAGCCTCACGGACGAAACTTTCGTCTTCCCAGGTAGCCTCCTCTGGTCCAAAGTGTTTCCATTGCACTTTAACCTGGGCGATGGCTCGTTTCCGGAGCATGATTTCCCTCCGGTCTATTATACTGTGGGGTTCGACCAGAAATTCTCCGTCCAGTTCTACCTGCACACAATAAACTTAGTTTAATCAATAAATCCTTGTCATCATGTTATTAATTGAACCATCATGCTTACCCTCTACCTGAATGTTCTGCCAATGGATAATGTGTCTTGTATCATGAACATATCATTTTAATAACGATACGTGGAAGACGTTATGCACCCGAATATGGCTAGGAAGGGCTAAGCGATACGCTACTGGTCCTACCCTTTCCAATATCTGGAAAGGACCACAAAACCGAGGTGCTAACTTTGCATAGGAGGCCCATCTCAGTGTACTCTTCTTTGGCTTGATCCTGACATACACATGATCGCCAACCTCATACTCACGGTATGACCTTCTTTTGTCTGCGTACACCTTCTGTCTGTCCTGTGCTACTTTCAAATTATGTCGAATTTTCTTCACCTCTGCTTCCATTTCTGCTAGCATGTCTGGTCCTAGCATGAGTCTATTCTCGGGGTTGCTCCAATTAATGGGAGTTCTGCATTGCCGCCCATATAGCGCCTCAAATGGACTCATCTTTAATGACTCTTGGTAACCATTATTGTAGGCAAACTCTATCAAGTGTATGTACTCCTCCCATTTTATTGGTTGTTGCATAACATACATTCTCAGCATGTCTTCCAACACTTGATTCACTCTCTCGGTCTGACCATCTGTTTGCGGGTGGTATGCAGTACTAAAATGTACTTGCGTTCCTAATCCTGTAAACAACGCTTTCCAGAAAGCTGATGTGAATTTCACATCTCTGTCTGAGATAACGGTCTTAGGAATGCCATGCAGTCTGAAGATTTCCCGCATGAATAAGTCTGCTATCTGTACTGTCTTATAGGTGGATTGGACAGGTATGAAATGTGTCGACTTACTTAGTCTATCCACAACTACCATTATGGAATCATTACCTCGCTTTGATTTTGGTAACCCAGTGATAAAATCCAATGAGATCACCTCCCATTTCCATTCGGGAATGGGTATAGGTTGCATTAAGCCTGCTGGGTGCCGATGCTCCACTTTCACTTGCTGGCACTCTAAACACTTGGTTAGATAGCTTGCTATATCCTTCCTCATGCCTGGCCAACAATAGTCCTTTCTTATAGCTGTCAGCATCTTTTGATATCCTGGATGCCCTGCATAATTGCTTCTGTGGTATTCGTCCAGCAACTTAGTTTTTAATTCTACTCTGTTTGGAATGACTATCCTTTTCTTGAAGATCAACAACCCGTCCTGGTTAATCTCATAATACCCTTGTCCACCTTGTCCTTCGGATTCTTGTGTCTGCTGCCACAAGTATTTATACTCAGGATCTCTGTCTGCTTCTTTTCTGATTTGCTCCAGAAATCTGGTTTCAATTTGGTTGACATATAACTCATAAAGGTTATGTAGTTTCCTGCTTAACGCATCCACAACTTTGTTCTCTTTCCCCTTTACGTGCTGTAGATCAATATCAAATTCGCTTAACAAAGCGTTCCATCTTGCTTGCCGAGAATTCAAGTCAGCTTGTTTAAAATAGCTGGTTAGACTACTATGATCGGTTTTGAACACAAACCTCTTTCCAAGTAAGTAGTGTCTCCATACTCGGAGAGCATGCACAACTGCAGTCAGCTCTAGATCATAGGCTGAATATCGCTGCTCATGTTCCTTTAGCTTGCGGGATTCATATGCAATTACCTTCCCTTCTTGCGATAATACAGCCCCAACTCCTTCCTTGCATGCATCTGTACAAACCTCGAATTCCTTATCCGGATCTGCTACACTTAATACAGGTGATGTTGTCAATAACTGCTTCAATATTTCAAAGCTTTCCTGACATTCTTTTGTCCACTTAAAGATTTTCCCTTTTCTTTGTAAAGAAGTAATGGGAAATGCTATTTTTGAAAAACCTTTTATAAATCGCCAGTAGTAGCCAGCGAGGCCCATAAATGATCGTATATCTGCCACATTCTGTGGCACCTTCCATTCCATGATAGTCTTAATTTTCTCCGGGTCCACCGCAATACCCTTTTTCGATATGACATGTCCAAGGTATTGTATTTCTTCTTTGAAGAAATCACATTTACTGAATTTCGCATACAACTGATGTTTCCTTAACATCTCCAGTACCAAACGCAGATGCTGTTCATGTTCCTCCGCATTCTTAGAATAAATCAGTATGTCATCAATGAAAATTAACACAAAGTTATCCAGATAAGGGTGGAAAATACTATGCATCAGTCTCATAAAAGTGGCTGGTGCATTAGTTAGCCCAAAAGGTAATACCACGAATTCATAGTGGCCATACCTGGTGCGAAAAGCAGTTTTGTGTATATCTTCATCCTTAATTCTGATCTGGTGATACCCGGATCGTAAATCAATTTTTGAGAACATAGTAGCTCCCTTTACTTGGTCAAACAAGTCATCAATACGGGGTAGGGGATATCTGTTCTTAACTGTCAGCTTATTTAACTGTCGGTAATCCATGCACATGCGCATGGTTCCATCCTTTTTTCTAACAAATAGCACAGGTGCTCCCCAGGGTGATACACTGGGTCGTATATACCCTTTGTCTAATAATTCCTGAAGCTACATTTTTAACTCAGTCAATTCTGGCACACTCATACGGTAGGGAGTTCGCGAAATTGGCGAAGCTCCTGGTAGCAGCTCTATTGTGAAATCAACATCTCTTTTAGGTGGTAATCCTGGTATTTCTTCAGGAAACACGTCTTTGAATTGCTGTACTACAGGTATGTTTTCTAACACAACTGCTTTATCCTTAGACTCAGATAGTCCGACTTGTATGGCATACAGCTGGCATCCCTTTCTCATGCATTTTGCCATTTGGGAGGCGGTAATTGGACGCAGATGTACATGCTTCTTTATGCCCTGAATTTCTTGGCGATTACCATTCTGATCTCTGTACTAAAATATATTTTCCTTGCAGTCGATGAGAGTCCAATGTTTCTCTAACCAATCCATACCCAACAATACGTCATAGGATCCCAAAGGCAGAATATTTAAATCTACCATTAACTGCTGCCCACCGATTTGCAATGCACAATCCAGTATTTTGGCACTAACTCTTCTTTTAGCTCCTGTAGCTAACTGTACCAACCAGCTCTTTTTAAATTTTTGACTTGATAGTTTACAGTTTTCTACTAACTTAGGACTTATATAACTTAGACTTGCGCCTGGATCTACCAAAAAAGAAACAGTTTGGGATGACAGTTTACCTTCCAGTTCTATCATGGTGGGTTGGAAGTCAGCTTGCCAGTCCTCCAATGCTGCGTTAATTCTGGGTATGCTTATGGCAATATCTCCCACAGTAGAAGCCTCCTGCAAATTGTTCACTGTTTCAGTTTTACCCCGCTGTGGGCAATCTCGGTAGTAATGTGCTGCCCCGCAGCCCCAACATTGCAGAGGTGGCCTCTGGTTGTGGGGTTGCTCAAGTTTATTTGAAGCTTCCACCGTCTTGTCCTCCCCCAGCCATCTAATCCTCTGATAGTTCCTACCGAATTGCTTATTAACTGAACTCCTGGCTGAGCTTCTAAAATTACTGGTTTTTCCCTAAATGAAACCAGCACCGTTCCTATTTTCCTTCTTTGTTTGCCACCCTTTACTTTGGTCTACTTTATTTTTCGCTTGCTGATAACACAGCCTTGCCTTTCTGATGGCCTCATCCATTGTCTTTGGGTTAACAAACTCGATACGTTCCTTCATATGGGCAGGTAAACTACTCAGAAATTGCTGAACCTTGGCCTTCTCATCTCTTAAGTACGGTACATAGCGCAGTAATGATGTAAACTTAGTGATGAACTCGTCCATGGTCAATTGTCCTAGCCTTAAATCATGGAATTCCCGAGCCTTTTCATCATAGAAACGCTCAGTCAAGTACTTGTCTTTGAAGTACTGTTGAAACTTATCCCATGTCACATCCTGATCCTCTATACCCCGCACATTCTTCACTTCTTCCCACCATAGGGTGGCTTTATCCTTCAGCTGGTAAATGGCTAACCGTGCCTTGAGACCACTGTCATAATCATACACCTGAAAGTATTTGTTCATATTAATCAGCCATGCCTCTGCCACTTCCTCCTTTTCGCCATCGAACGTAGGTGGCTTTATCTTTCTGAATTCTCCGTGCAGCTCCACCTTCTGTTTTTTGTTTGTCTTCCTTTCAGTTTCATTTTCAGATTCAGCCTCATTAAAATTTCTGTTTGGATGACTTCGCTGTGACACACTTCTTTCTCTTCTGCCTGTACCTTGCTCCTCTGATTGCTGTTCGTCTCCTCCTTGAAACTCTCTGTCAGCACTGGGCTTTTCAACCCTTTGATTTTGTTTATCGGAGAGGCTCTTTAAGATCCTCTCCTGTTCCTGCATCATCCTTGCATTATCTTTGCGTACTCTTTCCATCTCCTCCTGTAGCTGTTGTACTGTGTGCAACAAAATGCGAGTCTGATGTTGCTGTTCTTCAATCAATCTGTTAGACCGCTGATGCTGCTCTATTCCTAGTTGAACCCACATTTCGGGGTTTCCTTTTGGTGGAGGTGGAATCTCTCCGGCATTTCGCTGTTGCTGTTGTGAGGGTGTCCGTCTTGGTTGTCGTTCCATCTAATTATCTCACTGTGCACGAAAGCATACAATTTGTAACGTCAGTTGACCCAATAGGGCCCAGCGTTGTAACGCTGCTTTGATACCACTTGTAACAGTCATCTAACCGCAATTTTACTCATTTAAATTTTTTTTTTTATCCTAACCCTTTCGTGGTTCTTTACCCTTGATTTTCTAACATCATCGTCATTATTGTAAGTCCTATGCATACAATAATTTAATCATATCTACACTGACATTTAAGTTCCACATGCGCATTATCTCTAGCTGGCATGTATCGGTCTACGGCTCAGGTTTATGATGGTTTCAATCATTTAATTCTTTGTGATTGCCTATGGTTATATCGGTTCCAATCATTTATACCTTCGTGATTATATATGCATCCAGTTATTATTATGGTTGGATTGTTTATATGATAGATGGCTCTTGTTTAGCATTGCACTTTATAAATATGAAATAGCATTATTGTGAATGTGATATGTGTACCCTCCCGTGCATTCAAGCCTTAGGTTTTACACATGCCAATCGTTATGTCCTCGGGCTGTCAACCGGTCTTGGTTTTATCAATGGACATCTGGCTAAACTCACGCCGTCGATCGGGTTTGAGATCCGACGGTGGTAACGCTCTAGGGTTTGGTAATGACCTTGGCCATAACCGATTTTCCAAGTCATTGTGCTTCTCCGTTGGTTGGCCTCCAGAGCGCCTCCGTCGAGGGTTTGGGCAGATTCCGGAGAAATTGTGGCGGATGGTGTCGACTCAGTCTTCTGCAACCTTAATCCACCATGAACTCAGGTACACGGTTGCCCTTCTGGTCTGCCTCGTTTCTTTTTAAGTTTATATCCGGTCTTTTCTGTCCATGCATAGCTTAATTGTATATTCTTTTCATTCACCGGCTGGTTCCCGCTATTTTGTCATTTCGTTGTTTAACTAGCTCCTTCCACCTATTACTGACAGGGTTTCCATAACCCGGATTCCTACGCTTTCCAGTAACCTACAGGTAATTATCATTTGGTTTATTTCTTTGTGTTTAATTTCATTGCTCTAACTGTGAATTGGATTGGCGGAGCCATCTCTTCTGTGAATAAACGAACTCTTCTAATCAAGTTCTCGGTTTCGTTTTTAGGTATTATTTCCTGCTTAGTTCCACGCCCAAGTTCCCTCCTGGTTCTGGCTACGACGGCTTCTTACCCTCGCATTTTTATCTCAGGTACCTGGTTATTGGTGTGCTTGGGGTTCCATGGCTCTCTGCAGACTGGAACCTCGGTTTGAACAATGATTATTAGAACGGCTAGGTTCTCTTAGGAGCCAGAAGCTTATTTTACAGTTTCAGGATTGAGATAATTTAATGGATATTGTTTAATGTGCCCTCGGTGCGGATACCTGTCGGATGACTTTGTTTTTAGACTCTGTCTACAGGATGTTACCTTTTCGCTCGGATAGGGTTTTAAGTTTAAACTGTATCACTGATATTTTGATAGTGGGGTTGCATCGGTTCTCTTGTCTGGCTTAGGAAACTCTCCCAGTTAAGCTGTGACTTTCTTAAACTAATGACTATTCCGATTTTTGATGCCTAAGCTTGGCAATGCGAATTCGGCTGTAATTCTTTCTTTCTTTAATGCAACAGAACTCTCATTTGTGCATGCACTCTGTGATTATATGTTGAATGTTTACTGAACGTGATATGTTAAAGTTACACGAGTTAAGGAAATATATCTCGTTTTTGGGTACTGTTTACTTCTTGTCTGTAATACTGTCTACTTCTCGTTTTCCATACTGTTTTCATCTCTTTTCTTTAATACTGTAACTGCTTGCGAGATTTTCCAGAATTCTACTTTCAACGTTTCGTGTAAAGAAAGAAATGGATATCTAATTTCCTGTTTTCAATAGTTAATTTGCTCTTTTCTAAGAAGAAATATGTGCTACAGTGACCGGACCACCTTCCTGTCCGAGGTTATCATAGGTAGGGGGCGATTTATCCAGAAGCCCGAATTTACTCAGGCATTTGGATTAACAGCCCGCCTATATTTATGTACTATCACTGGTTTGGTTTAATCGATTAATTTCTGCAATCACCACTATAGGACAGTGGACACTGACCTAGTTGTTTTAACCTAATCAAGTCCTCTCTGACAGTCTCAACGTCTTGTGAACTCCTGTTCTAGCTGGTTAGAAAACTCTGTTCCTACCATATACCTGCATAAATATTCTCGGTGACCTATCATCTAAACTTACAGAGTCAAGCCTTCTAAAATACCTTTGGCTTACTATCTCAGAGCAACTAATTAAAAAGAATTAAAACTGCAGTTAAGTATTATTGAATTAGCAAGATAATAAACTTAATGAAATACTGATAAACTAACTGTATAATACTTAATGAAACACTGATAGCAAACTGTATCAGTCAGAATTAACCTTTCACAAGAATTAAGAAAACCTATTAACATCTACTCATCTGAATCCGAATCCGAATTCCTCTGATGGTACTCGATTCCTCCCGTCCACGAACTGGGCAATTACGTCCACAGTTCTCCCCCGAGCTTCTAGCCTGGGTCTTGTTGAACACAGTTTCCTGGAGGCGAGTTCTCAGGACAGTCCGGTCCAACTCTTCATCGCCAGTGAAAAACAGGACTTCTGGGGAGACTCGGGACAGTCTGGTCCAATTCTCCAACCCAGAGCTTAATCTGTCCTGGAATAACCTTCCAGTTCTTACAGAGTCCCTTCCTTTTCTTTTTCACAGAACCCCCAACTCTCCTTGGGAGCCCTTTATTCCAGAGTTTTCTCAGGTAACTGTAGAAACTGTTTTTCAGTTCAACTGACTCCAGATTTACTTTTACCATCAATTTTTACTCATATTAATTTCCACAAGTTAAATTTTATTCAAACATCAAAAATAGTTTTGTTCAGATATTTAATTAATTCATTCTTAATCAATAAAGTATAACCATTAGTCAACTGCTAATATGGTGGTTACATAAAGAGAGCTCATCACGTACGGCAATAATAACATTCCATTAAGCACATATTGGATATCTCCCCCATATAAACGACATTGCAGATGCCATGTATTTTAGGGTTTGCACTTTTTCCACGTTCGGCGATAATGACAGTCCACGAACCACAAATACATATTTCCACATATAAACGTCATTGCAAATGTCGTGTATTTTAGGGCTTGAACTTTTTCCACATGTAAACTTCATGGCACATGTCATCATCATGTATTTTAGGGCTTTCACTTTTCTTGGTGATGGATTCAATAAACACGCCACGTAGGCAGTTCAAGAACTAGTCAAAGTATTAATTTACTTTAAAGCATTCACGCCTCATAAAATTTCTCACTGCTAAATACATGTAAGAATGCATACTAGTTGTGAGGAATTGCACGGAGTGTTGAAGTTTTGGCAAATTGGAGTAGTGTTTGAATTATATAGTGAAAATGGATTCAATATTATAAAAAATAATCTAATTTGACAAATATCTTTACAATCTATTGTTCGAAAATCTTATAAAAAATCTCAAACCTCATCAAAAACCTCAAAACTATCAAAATTTTAAAGTTTAATAACTATAATTTAAATTTACAAAAATCTCTAATCAATTTTATTAAAATCTGAACTAAATTTCTATGATTTTCAAGATAAAAAACAAGCTAGTTAAACTATCACCATAACAAACAATCCAACTAGGCGAATATCTTCACAATCTACTGTTAGAAAACCCCAGAGTTCGTGATGTACACGGAATTCATTCACTTAAAACAGTGTGCCCTCATGTTGTGCCATGGGTTGGTCTGTTGAAAAAACCAGAGATCGTGATCTACACGGAATTCATTCACTTAAAAAAATGTGCCCTCATGCTGTCACCATAAAAGAGGCAGCGCAACAACGATGAGAGGATCAATGAAGAGTGAAGAGACGACTCTAACCCACGGAGTTTTTGTCTGCCCAAAGATCCTCTGGATTCGCTAAACTAACTTCCCCCACTACCTCTGCATCAATTACCCAGTAGCACTCGAACGTCGTAGCTCACTGTCCAACAATCAGATGGCTCGCAATCCGGAACCCTTGCATGCTCTTGTGTTACCATACCCAACACAGGGTCACATAACTCCCATGATGCAGTTCGCCAAGAAGCTTGCTTCCAAAGGTGTTACAGTCACCTTCGTTACCACGCACCACACACACCAGCAGATCACTAAAGCTAGTTCTCGCAGTGCTGCACAACAAGATCCTATTGAGCAAGAAGCCCGTAATCTTGGTCTTGATATTCGCTCTGCTCAAATTTCTGATGGATTGCCTCTGGATTTCGATCGGTCCGCCAGATTCGATGATTTTATGCGTTCTGTGGATAACATTGGAGGAGAGTTGGAGCAGCTTCTTCATAGCCTGAACAGGACGGGGCCTGCCATATCGTGCGTCATAGCTGATACTATACTCCCCTCGTCATTTGAAGTCACAAAGAAATTTGGTATTCCCTGGATTCCGTTTTGGACACAGCCTACCTTCCTTTATTCAATCTACTATCACTTACATCTGCTGGAGGATCTCTGTCACTCTCTTTGCGAAGGAAGCGGTAAGTTTTCTGCTTGCTTTAAACAATATTTTTCCATTGAAATCTTGTTTATAGAAATAAACATATATATTTGAGTTGTGTCTTATTTTCCGTTTATTTTACTATCTTGTATGAGGGTGATGATGTGTAAAATTGTCCTTATTCAATTTCAATATAGAACTTCAATAAAATATCAGTGGGATTTGTGTGCAGTTGAGGAGGGCAGCATTTCGGTTGATTATATTCCGGGCGTCCCAACGTTAGAAACAAGGGACCTTCCGTCCTTTATCCGCGAGAAAGACGCCGAATCACAGTTCATCCTTGAAGTGTTTCGTAGGTCCTTTAAGGTAACTCGCGAAGCATATTGGGTTCTCGGGAACTCTTTTGACGATCTCGAAGGCAAGGCTGTGAGTTTAAACCTTCCGATTTTGCATGTTGGCCCGCTGCTTCCATCGGGTTTTCTGAACGGTGAATATTCCAAGGACGTAACTATTGGAACGAGCATTTTGACACAAAATGACTGTTCCGAGTGGCTGGATACAAAGCCTAATGGTTCGGTTATATACGTTTCCTTTGGGAGTATGGTTCATGCGACTAAAGCTCAGCTGGAGGAAATAGCGATTGGTCTCAAGGAAAGCGGACAGTTCTTCCTCTGGGCTCTTCGTCCAGACATTGTCTCTTCAACAGTCTCAGACTGCTTACCAGACGGTTTTCTCCATGAGACCAAAAAGCAGGGGCTGGTTGTTCCATGGTGCAATCAGCTGCAAGTGTTATCCCATCCGTCCATTGCGGGTTTCATTACCCACTGCGGATGGAACTCGATGCTTGAAAGCATAGCGTTTGGAGTTCCCTTGGTAGGGTTTCCATTTTGGAATGATCAATTCACCAACTGCAAGCTCATGGCTGATGAATGGAAGATTGGATTCAGATTGAGCGGAGGAGGTCAGTCAGCAGAGAAAGGAGTGATAGTGAGGAAAGATATATCCAGCACCATCAGAAAATTGTTGAGTGACGAAGGGATGGAGGTAAAGAAAAATGTGGAGGCTTTAAGAGACAGTGCGAGGACTGCAGTGCGAAGAGGAGGATCTTCGGACAGAAACATTGAGAGCTTTGTGGAAGGTTTGAAGGAGAAACGTATGAGCAAATAACTGGAAGTTAGTGAATCAATATCTCTCAGTCACGTGGAACATCGTGATCCTCAGTCTATGCTTAATAAATCTATGCTTTGTCCTATATCACAGCGGGTGATGTGATGCCGCACGTTCTTCTGGATCACTCCTCTGATGCTTATCTTTTATTCCTTCGATTTTTATAAATCCATGCTTTGTCCCACATCACTGCGGGTGATGTGATCCGCACGTTCTGCCGGATCACTCCTTTGATGCTTATCTTTTATTCCTTATTTAAATCGAAGGCTATTCGAACTTGTCTTTATATCTTAACTAAGTGTTTTTTAAAAAGTTATGAGACTAGTCCTGTGCTTTATTATTTTTCCATTATTTTTCTAATTATATTTTAGATTTCAAATGGCTGCCATTTTCCACCACTTTTATTAAGTTTGAACATGTGAAATGGTGTAACATAACTATTTAAAAATATTAAAATAATATTTTAAATTAATAAAAAAAAATTATAATTAAAATATTTTAATTTATATTTAAATTTTACACCATTTTATATTTCTATATAAAATGTAATTAAAAGTAAAAAAAACTATTTTTTTAATATGGGAAGAAATATTAAATTTATTAATAGTAAAAAATAATAATTTACTTTGTTATTATCTAAAAAAGACCCCTTAATCTCAACAGAGATGATGGTTGGAACATCAGCACATATTGGACACCTGCCTTATGTTCCTGATTTTCTTTTATTTTTTCCCTTTTTTTTTATATTTATTTATTTATTTATTTTATCTTTTTATGTTTTATTTTTTTGAAAGTTTGATATTTTATTTTTAATTTTATATTTATTTATTTATTTTATTTTTTCATTTTTAATTTAATTTAATTTAATTTATTTTTATTTTTTATTATTTTTATTTTGCTATTTTTTATTTTATTTTATTTTTATTTATTTATTTTTATATTTTATTTATTTATTTTTATATTTTTTATATTTTATATTTTTATATTTTTATATTTTTTTTAATTTATATTTTTTTTACTTAAGCCTCTCGCTTTAATTAATAAATAAAATTGATATTAAAAAATAAATAAATAAATAAAATAAATAAATAATAAGTTTATTAATCTATTAACTAAGTGAATAAATTAATTAAATGGTTTAATAGTAGGAAGGAAATAGCGGTTACTAATTAAAAACATTATAAATTATTAAAAAGTCAAACTAGCGGTTTTCTAAACGGCTAGTTTAACCATCTCTACATCTATTTAAGCTTATTGATTTGATCTGATCTCTCACCTAGTCCTGATGATGAACCACACTGGTTGGTTCGAAAGGCGTCGACAATTTTCCATTATATGTGATTATTACCAAAAGAGATTTTACAAAAACATAATTTTCTTCACTATATAATTATTAATAGTATATGATTTGTAATTTATTTTAAATGTGATATTTAAAAGAAAAATTATATTAATAACATAAAATAGTATATTGATATTGCATGATGTGTAATTTATTCTACATTTAGCATGATGTGTAATTCATTTTACATTTAATTTACATGTGATATTTGAAACATGAAATATTTTAGATTAACCATAAGTAAAATAGTTTAGTAACCATATTAAATAACATAATTTTATATCTACTATAGAGAAAAACAAAGTAATTTAAAGTAATTTTATATCTACTTTCTATATCCAACCTAGATCCAAGGTTTGATCCTTGTATACAGGGAGTTAAGATGGATCTAGACTAGTATAATGTATATGTAATTCACATTGGAATATTTTATTTATGATTCATGCTATCCACATTAAAATGTTAAAACAAAGGTCCTCATATTTTTTCCTTTATGAATACATTTAATAATATTTATTATTAATATTTTCTAAAATATTAGATATAAAATCCATATTAAGCATACACTGAATTAGAAAACAACTATTAATGGAATAAGAATTCTCTCAATCTCTCTCTATGTATGTTTCATATGTATTACTCAACCTACTTATTAAAATATTTTATTTATAACCTACTTAAACTTTTATATGTTATTGATATTTTTAAAATCTTATATATCAACTCTATATTAGAAATAGAATAAGTTACCCATCTCCCTAGTTATGGAAAGTGAATATATATATATATATATATATATATATATATATATATATATATATATATATATATATATATGGAGAAGGCTCGTTTTATTGTTTTGATTATATCTTATTTTTTAGGATCTTGTTGTGACTTCCCAAACAAAATTTAGTCATTTATATTTGTGCATGATTGATTGTTGTTTCATTAATGAAAGAGCATTGAGGAAGCCTTAGGTTCACCTCACCTGAGTGTTGCGGGTTTCATTCAAAATCTCAAATTTTCCTTTCTTTGAGTTGGTATCAAAAGTGTATGGCCCTAGCCTCCCTCATGGGAGTGTTGGGGGAGACAAAGAGTATGTGTGTTTGTTGAGAGTACACTAAAATTTCTCATTTTCTAGAATCTGTGTTTTGTGTATCCATCCTTTTAATGTGTAATGTGAGTTGGACTCACAAGTTGTGTTATATGTCTGTGTGCGGAGTGTCTGTGGTATTACTGTGCTACTGTAAGCCAAAGCACCGTTGTATTTTTTTGCAATTGAGAAAATGATGTTGAGGTCACATTGAGGAACTGTGTTGCACGTTGTGTAATTGAGTCAGGGAGCATGTGAAAGAGCACTAGTCGATTTCCCACAATAAGAATCTATTGTATAAGTGATAGAATTAGCACAAACAAATGCAAGATCAAAGATGAAGAGTCTATGAAAGACTTACAATCCAGTGCACATATGAACATGATCAGTTATTTCAGTGTGGGTTTCTATTCAACCTACCTCGTGGAAGAGAAAGTGAGGAGCATGCTGAAATTATAGTTAACTTGAGAAGCATGGTAAGAAGTCCATTGGTTGTGCTCATTGGTGAGGGAGGAGCCACCATTTTTCTTCTGTGTGCAAGAGGCCCAAACTCACGTCTTCTATGCGCTGGCCTCACATACTTCTAATGTCGACGCTGGAGTTTATACCTCTTGATTTTTTTTTTAACTGTTGCTTATGAGATCCACAGTTTTGGACTGCCTAACACTCTTGGAATCTCTGTCAATTTCTCTTTTCATGAGTCTACACCTGGGAGCTCAGACACTCTAGTGTGTGGATTATGTGGAGCACGAAACTATCTTCAGGAGTGTGTAAAAGTGTTGTGGTTAGTGGGTGTTCACTCACATAGACTATTTCATTTGTATGGCATTGTTTTGTTTTATTGGTCCATGAGCATTGATAAGCACGTTGTTCCGTGAATGAGTGTGGAACTAGATTTTGAAAGAAGCGAGTATGAAAATTTCAAGGAGGTATGCAATGGTGTTAATATTTATCTTGGAGATGATCATCCACATCAGATCAAGGGATGTAGAAATATTCCTGTAATACTTCCAAATGGAAATGCTAGGCACATTCATGATGTTATGTATGTGCCTGAGATCAAGAAATTAATCTCTGTGTCTACAATTACAAATCGGAATCTGAAGGTTGATTCTTCAAAACAAATTGCATAGTGAAATATTTGTTGGATCACTACAAACTATTGTTTTAAGTGTCAAAGTTGGAGGCCTATACAAGCTTGATGTCATCAGCAAAAGTCATCAAGCACTGATTTCTACAACTATGTCAATAGAAATTCCTTGGCATCAGAGGTATGGTCACATCAATTATCACGATTTATTGTTACCGCAGAAACAAAGTATGGTTGAAGGAATCCCTATGTTAAAGAACAAATATGTTGGTTGTGAAGGTTGTGCATAAGGAAAAATTCATAGAGATGAATTCCCCTCTAATTTTGATAGGAGAAGAAGAGATGTATTAGAAGTTGCGCATTCTGATGTTTGTGGACCCATGCAAACCAGATCCTTAAGAGGTGCATGCTATTTTCTGTTGTTTATTGAGGATTGCACAAGGTACACTTGGGTGTACTTCCTTACAAAAATACTGGTGTCTTTGAGTATTTCAAAGAATTCAAAAACATTACAAAGAAGCAAACATGGAATTTTATAAAGATCCTCCATTCAGATCAAGTTGGAGAATACAAATTGGGGAACTTCATCAAGTTCTCTAAGGATAATGGAATAAGGCAACAATTTATAGTACCCTACACTACATAGTAGAACGATGTTGCAGAAAGGAAAAACAGGAAATTGGTGGAGTCTGCATGGAGTATGATCAAATATAAGAAGCTCTCAAATGTTTTTTTGGCAGAAGCCATTAGTACTGTTGTTTATTTAAAGAATAAAAGTCCAAAAAGGTACCTTGATCTCAATACCCCATTCGAAGCCTTATATATTTTTAAACCAACAGTTCATCATCCAAATGTGTTTGGGTGTAAGGCCTTTGCACATATTTCGAAGGAGAATATAAATAAGCTTGATGCTAAAGCTATTAAATGAATTTTTATGGGATACTATTTAGAATTTAATGCTTGTAAAATGTTTGATCCCTCTACTTAAAAAGTGTTTGCAAGTAGATATGTAATTTTCCATGAGCAGGCAGATGAAGGAATATATGAGGCTCCTATGCTCATATATGTTATTATGAATTGTAGAATACATAATCGTGATATGTTTGAAGAAATGTATGACATGGCTAGAAGGGGTCCAGTCAAGTCCTTGTTTAATTATTTGCATTTGTATCATTGTTTTGATGTTATTTTCCATCTCTGGAAGTTTCATGGAGTTTTGGGAAGTGGCCTGAGTCATGGCCCTGAAAAAGTGGCATAGAATCCAGAGTCATTGGCACACAACTACCTGGAAAAGTCCCCATTTGTTGAATTCTTAGTTAAACTGAGAGGGGGGGTGGGGGGGTGAATCAGTTTAACACATACATGAGCTTTTTAAATTTTCCATCAGCTTATTTTTATAATCAACCTTAGTACATGAACAGTCTTAATATGTTGCAGCAAGTATTAAATTAATGTGTCATCAAACTTATTATGAGAGCAACAAACATTATGAAAATTTGGTAGATCATCTCAGTATACAGGCAACACAGATAGAGACAACAGATATAAGTGGAAACCCATAAAGGAAGAAAACCACATTTTATTATTGTTGTGATGCAAAGGAAAGCTCCAACTCCCTCTCACCACTGTTTTTCTGCAGGCACCAACCCGCAGGAGGCTCCAACCTCAATTCTTCAAGCTACAAATTGCAAGGAAGTTCCAACTCCCTTTAATTTTCTGCAGGCACCAACCTACAGGAGGCTCCAACCTCAGTCAGCTACAACTGACAGCAATCAAGCTTCAACTTGATAGGGAAGCTCCAACTTCCTCAATTTAGCACAAGAAATTTTTGTTGATTTACCTCAGATATCAACTTTGTTCTCTAGCATCTCTTTCTGCTCCTCTCTTCCTAATCTTCTCTGCCTCAATCTTCTATACTTTTCATTCTCTATCCTTAATCTCTCTAACTACCTATGCATATCAAGTTGATATTATATATAGAGTTCATTACATGACTGTTTGTATTCCACAAGGAATTTGGAGTGAACAACCATGACTTTTTGACTTCTGTCTTCTCATTCCTTTGTCCAACTCATTTAAAATTATAACAATATGTACAAATTTCCATGTTACAGTGGGATTTTTCTTTTCCTTAGGATACTTGCCTTTGCATCACAAACAATATAAAACAAATAAAACATTTACATTTTCAGTTACAGTATATAAACTTCACTTAGCCCTTGGCTTGCTGGTTTTGTCCTTTCTGTAGCAGTGATGCAGCTGTCCTGCATACTTTGTTCACTGTCTAATTCATTCATGTACATATTCCTGTTCACCAAAATTTCATCTCTGCACACTCTCCTCTTCTTTTTCCTTTTCCATACACATTCATCCCACTCCACTCTCTTTTTCATTTTCTCTTTGATTCAGTTCCCTGTTCATTGCAGTTATATAACTACTGTATGTACAACTGCCTTTAATCAAACATAAAATAACTCTTGGCGTTTTTATAAAACCTTTTTAACAACACGGATATATCAGTACTCACAATCTTTATCATGAACCATCAACAATTTAACCTTTGGTCTTGTGTTTACAAGAAACGCTCATATAATATCTTCAGGCCCCATAGCATTTCGCACTGTATAATTGAACCCTCTATTTAATTTTAACTGAATACATTCGAAATTCAAAAGACTGTAATGTTAACTCCTGTTCTCCTTTCGGCATAACCACTTAACCCACGCTGGCCCACACATTTATATTTCGATTATTTCATAAGGAACAAACAAACGCTAGCCCATACCTTGGAATATAAACTTCGACTTTGATTAAACCCGACTTCCGACGATAATAATCTTGGCCTTTTCATTAGGAGTAATGTATCCACATATATTATACATCCTTCCTAACTCAAATGTTAAAACCCGTAAATAAACCTTGCCGTAGATTAAGTCCCAGTACTAATCTTTATAATGTTTGGGCCCCAACATTTAACATACCTCTGTGTAACTTCGATCACGATCCAACGGTTATAAGCCCGTCGCGCTGCTTCAGCTGATCCGATGGATATCTCTTGGTTAACTTGCACGCGAGTTAACATTCAATAGTTGCGTGTTGGACTGGACCCCAACACTTAAACAACCCTTCATATCCAACAGTGGAGAACACGTCGCCTTGCTCCACATGATCCGACGGATATCGCTCGACTTAGATGCACGAACAATAATGCGTGACGAGAGTGGTTTTTGGGACCCCGCCGTATGCCACGTGTCAGCTGCTCTATGGAATCTCTCTGATTTCTTGAATACCGCTTGCCCGTCGAAAGCGGTGCGATGAAAATTGGAATCCCGCCTTTACTGTTCACTCCGCTCGTGGTTCCTCTCCTTCGCTCAAGGTTCCATCCGCCTTTATTATTTATGAGTTCCGCTCTTCTTTCTCAAGGTTCCATCCCTTTGTTCTGTCATCGTTATGTTTCTCTTAGATTAATTGTCAAATTCCAGGTTGTAGCTATTCGAAAACATTGATACAAGCCATGTCAAATGTCTAATTAAAACGACCCCCACAGGGTTGGGTTCACGGCAACCAACCTCGGCATTTATTAGTTTCAACAATGCGTGTAGGGCCATCATTTACAACGTATTCTATATACAGGCATTCAACAGAAATACTCTTCGTCATACAGTAGGCGCCTCATTCAACCAATGGTATTTTACCCTCAACACAGGTTTTAACGCACATTCTCCATACACTTTCATCATTAAATAGACAGGCAGCTATTAAGGAGATTCAAGACATTTTTTCATTGCCACATGAATTTAATTGTCAGGAACCTCTATATATATATACACACAGAATTTAATTCGATCACTGCACAGATAACCCTGAAACAATTTCTTTCTTCACACAATGAGTTTATTTATAGGACTTTCTGGTTCTGGCCAAGTTCTCTACGCAGTCCTATGTAGTTCTCTATGCAGGTCTTTTTGCAGGACTGTCCTTGATTAACAGTTTCCAATCTTTCTCTTTGAATAGAGCGAAGTTACATCATTGTGCCCACATCCACATACTTCAAAATGTGAATCACATGGAGACCCTTATTACAGAGTTTAAACATCACTGGTTCTCGTACAAGTTCTTATTGAAATCAAAGCTCTTTCATATAGAATTTGTTTCATCAACTTCCTAGCCTGCCTCTTTTCCTTGTCTGCTGCTTTCTCTGCTGCCACTTTTCCAACTCCTTTGCCATCAATGACAACATTTCCAACAGTCTCCCCCTTTGGAATTTATGGCAATACACTTCCTTTGCTTTCCTTTTAGGACCCTTTCTTCTGTTGCTAGCTCTTCCTCCCCCTTTGACATCAATGGCAAGGGGTTGCGCATTTCTTTAGTGTAGATTCTTTCCTTTGATCCTAAGGACCTGTTTCATGCTTCCTTTGCTGTTTGATCTCCCCCTCGAATGATATTTTCATTTATGTTCTCCCCCTGAAACTGTGTTTTCTCTTCATATTAGAGAGTAGCATCTATAGATACTACCCCTAGTCTATCTCTCAAATATTCAAATGGTTCTCTAGCAAGCGGTTTGGTAAATATATCTGTTGTCTATTCTTTTGTTGGTACATACTCTAGTTTTACTATCTTATGAGCCACTTGTTCTCGGAGAAAATGATACTTGATTGGGATATGTTTAGTTTTTGAGTGAAGCACAAGATTTTTAGATATACTTATAGCACTTGTATTATCACATTTGATTGAGATAAGTTCATCAATGCTTACCTTCATGTCTTGGAGGGTTTGCTTCATTCACATGACTTGTGTACAACATGCTGCTGCTGCTATATATTCTGCTTCTGCTGTAGACAGAGAGATAGATGTTTGTTTCTTGCTTAACCATGCCACCAGAATTTCTCCTAGATAGAATGCACCTCCACTTGTACTTTTCCTGTCATCCACACAGCTGGCCCAATCTGCATCTGTGTATGCTGTCAAAGTGAAGTTTTTTCCTTTAGGATACCAAAGCCCATACTGTGCTGTTCCTTGTAGATATCTGAATATTCTTTTTACTCCAAGAAGGTGATTTTGTTTAGGTGCTGCTTGATATCTAGCCACTAGTTCTACTGCTAGCATGATGTCTGGTCTTGATGCTGTCAGATACAACAGACTTCCTATCATGGATCTGTAGAGTTTTTTTTATCTATATCAGCATATCCATCATCAGCACACAACTTGCATCTCGTGATCATGGGAGTTGACACAGGTTTGCAGTCCTCCATTTTGAATTTTTTCAACATTTATTTTAAGTATTTTTCGTGTGAGATGAATGTACCTATGTTCTTTTGTTGAATTTGAAGTCCTAAGTAGAAAATGAGTTCTCCAATCATGGACATCTCAAACTCTGATTTCATATCCTCAAAAACCCTTTTGCTAGTTCATCTCTGTTGCTTCCAAACATAATGTCATCAACATACACTACAACAATCAGGAGTTCATTTTCATGGGCTTTTATGTATAGATTGTTGTCTACCTCGCCTCTCTTAAAGCCTTTTTTTTGCAAATACTTATCTAGTCTTGAGTACCAAGAACGAGGATCCTATTTCAATCCATATAGAGCCTTCTTCAGTCTACACACATAGTCTTCTTTGTCTGTTAAAGAGAAACCTTCTGGTTGTTCCATGTAGACTTTTTCTTCTATATCTCCATTCAGGAATGCAGATTTCACATCCATTTGATATACCTTGAAGTCTTGGTAGCATGCAAAGGCCAGAAACATTCTGATGGCTTCCATCCTGGCTACTGGGGCAAATGTTTCATCGTAATCAAGTCCTTAGATTTGTGAATATCCTTTGCAAACTAGTTTGGCTTTATTCCTGATTGCCTGTCCTTGCTCATTCATTTTATTCTTGAATACCCATTTTGAGCCAATGATATTTTTCTCAATTGGTCTAGGAACTAGTTCCCAGGTATTGTTCTTCTCAATTTGGTCCAATTCTTCATTCATTGCCTTCACCCAATACTTGTCCTTGCTGGCTTCTTCAAACTTCTTTGGCTCTATTTGTGATAACATGGCTATGTATACTTCTTCTGTCTATTCTGTTAGCTACCTTCTAGTTTGGACCCCTACTCTTTTGTCTCCAATGATCTGATCTTCAGGATGGTTCTTCTGAGTATACCTAGAAGGGGCTTTAGAGATCAGTTCAGCATCTTCTGTTGTCTTGCTTGTTTCATCATCATCTTGGTCTTCTTCTTCATGGTTGTCTGATGGGCTGCTGCATTATGTATCTTTTGTGTTGTTTGGAAGTTCTTCATCAAATCTCACATCAATGCCTTCTACTTATTTTCGAAGAGTCTTGTTGTAACACTTGTACCCTTTACTTTTGGAAGCATATCCTAGAAATATCCCTTCATCTACTCTTGCATCAAATTTCCCATGATTTTCATCATTATTCTTTATGTAACATTTGCTTCCAAAGATTCTAAAATGTTTGATTGAAGTTGGTTTCCCATGCCATAGTTCATAGGGAGCCTTGTCACTGCTTGGCCTTAAGTGAGCTTTGTTAAGGATATGCACGGCTGTGTGTACTGCTTCTGCCTAGAAGGTTTGGGGAATATTACTCTCTTGCATCATGGCTCTGGCCATTTGCTGTACAAATCTGTTTTGTCTCTCTGCTACTCCATTCTACTGACGTGTCCCTGCAATAGTAAATTGTTGCTTTATCCCATGTTCATTGCATAGGTCAGCAAAATCATAGTCTGTGAATTCACCTCCTCTGTCTGATCTGATGCATTTTAGTTTGCATCCTGTTTGATTTTCTGCTAATGCTTTGAATATCTTAAATTTTTCCAGAGCTTTCGATTTATTTTTGAGGAATGCCACCCATGTCATTTTGGAGAAGTCATCAATTATTAGCATGAATTAGGATTCTCCACTTGGATTTTTAGTTCTTGCAGGTCCACATAGGTCCATGTGTACAAGCTGGAGTGGTATTCTTGTTGATAACTCATATTTGGCCTTAAATGATGTGCGGGTCTATTTTCCCAATTAACAAGATTTGCATATGATATTAGAAGGTCTTTTTATTTCTGGCATGTCTCTGACAGCTTTCTTCTTGTTTAGTCTGATGATCTGATCGAAGCTGAGATGTCCCAACCTTTTATGCCATAACCATGACTCCTCAAGTTTGCTAAGATGACATGCTTCATATTCCTCTTTCACAATGTAAACATTACTCTCTGTTCAAACTCCTTTGAGCAGAGTCTTACCTGTGGTGCTTTATCTGACTTCACAATCTTGTGCTCTAAAAAGGACTTCACAGCCTTTATCACACATTTGACTGACACTCAGCAAATTATCTTTTAGCCCATCTACAAATAGTACATCTTGGGTCTTTCCTCTGCCATTATCTAGACTGACTGAGCCTTTTCCTTTTATTTTTCCTGATTTATCATTGCCAAAAGTAACATTGCCAGATTTATTTTCATCAAGAGTAATAAACTTACTTCTGTCTCCAGTCATGTGTTTTGAGCAGCCACTATCCAAATACCACCGGCTTTTCAGGTCTTGAGCAGTTAGAGCCAAGTCACATTTATTCACCTTCTTTATCCATTGGAAGCATCCTTTTGTTTGGTATCTTTTGTGAGATGATGAACTACTTCTTCTGAGAGGACATTTGGAAGGAATGTGACCAGCTTGATTGCATACACATCATTTGATTATAATTTTTGCAAAATTGTGAGTATGAGAAAATTTTTGTTGATTCATAAACCCCCTTGTGGTGTTGAACATCACTCTTTGTCCATACTTTATACACTCAATGATCTAATGACCAAATTCCTTACAATAAAAATAGTAACCATATAAATTATTTGCATACCTGATGTAAGGTTGTCTTCTCCATTTGTTTGTTTGAGACAGTCTCTTCACTGTTTTCATATTTTGCTGGTTTGAATTACTCCTCCTTGCAAGACAATATGCAGCAATGTGTCCCTGCTTGTGGCAGACATAACAAGTGGCATTCTTCATAGGAGGGAAGAATCTCCTTTAATGGCTTTCAAATTTGACATACTCAGGGGCATATAGTCCTTTTTCTGTTGTCTTAGTATTTATTGCCTTCTTTTTTACTAGAGGATTCTTCTGATCTCTGTCTTCCTTATTACATGTTTTTTCTTTTGTAGGAATTTTCTAAGCTGCTTCATCATTCTTCTTTGCTTTTACAAAAATAATCTCTTTTTTTTCCTTTTCTTTTCTTTTACTTGATTCTCCTTCATAGCCTATTCCTGTTTTTATCATAGGAGATCTTTGAGCATCCATAATTTCGTTCAACTTACTAGAGCTTATTGTTTGAGAGGGATTTGTAGACACTTTCCTCTGAGTATTTTCTAATTTATTCCTCAGACATACAACTTCTTCTTCTAGCCTCTCTTGTTCTCGGGTTTTATCCTTGATTTGCTGAAGTAACATGTCTTCTATCTTCTTGGCTTCTTCAAGCTCTACCTTCAGCTGCATGAGGGCTTCTGAATTCTTCTCTTCTCTCACATACTTGAGGAGAATGTCCTTTTGTTTTATGCACTTTAGTTTGAGTCTGTCAATCTCCTCCAGAGCACTTCTTATCTCCCCCTCAAGGTCGACTTCACCTTCTTCTTCTACATCTTCTAGCAGGAGTCCTTCAAGTTCTTCTATGGCCATCAATAAAAATTCAGAGGTTCCTTCTTCACTTGAGAGTTCATCTGAGTCTTTAGATGTACTACTGTCTTGTTGAGCATAGAAGGATTTTTTGCTGAACTTCTTTCCTTTCTGCTAGTTCTTTAATGTATTTTTCTCTGATTCTTGGGCTTGATTCCTTACTTTCTTGAGAGGACATTTAGCTGCATAGTGTCCAACTCTTCCATAGTTAAAGCATTTGAAAGGAAGTTTACCTTTGTATTTACCGGAGCCTCTATCCAGTTTCTTGACGAATTTTTCTTCTTCTTCATCTGAGCAAGAGAATATTTCTTCCTCTTCTTCTTTCTTCTTTTCTGTTTTAAAGGCTACCTCCCTCGTACTTGGCTTCTTTTGTGGGAGCCTCATTTCATATGCTGTTAGATTTCCAAGTAGCTGGTTCATGGTCAAGGTCTCCCAATCAGCTGTTTCTTCTATTGCAGACACCTTGGGATTAAATCTGGGTGGAAGAGATCTTATAATCTTTTGTACAATTACAACTTCTTTTATGGTTTCACCTAGAGCCTTCATGTTATTTACTATTTCTGCAACCCTTAGAAAGAAGCTAGCAATGTCTTCATCATCATTCATTTTTAAGTTCTCAAACTGGGCTCTATAGACTTGAAATTTGGCAGTCTTAACCTTCTTGTCTCTTTCATGGATGTTCTCCAGAGTATCCCACATTTCTTTGGCAGTGTCTTTGTCCATTACTTTGATAAACTCTGCTTCACACAATCCATTTAAGATGGCATTCATGGCTTTTGCGTTAGCTAAAAAATCTTGTTTGGTTTCTTTCTCTGTGTCAGTTGCCTTTGGGGCATATCCTAATTCCACAACAACTCAAACTTTTATTCCTAGAGACATTATGTATGTCCTCATTCTGATTTTCCAGAAAGCATAATTTGCACCCGTAAAGAAAGGGGCTTTATTGGTTGAGCATCCTTCTTTACTAGCCATCCTGAGAATCTAGGATCTCCTTTCAGTCGATAAACTGGTACAAAGGAACCCGCTTTGATACCAATTGTTGAATTCTTAGTTAAACTGAGAGGAGGGGGAGGGGGGGGCGGGTGAATCAGTTTAACACATACATGAGCTTTTTAAATTTTTCATCAGCTTATTTACATCTTATTTTTATAATCAACCTTAGTACATGAATAGTCTTAATATGTTGCAGCAAGTATTAAATTAATGTGTCATCAAAATTATTATGAGAGCAACAAACATTATGCAGATCTGGTAGATCATCTCAGTATACTGGCAACACAAATAGAGACAACAGATATAAGTGGAAACCCATAAAGGGAGAAAACCACATTTTATTATTGTTGTGATGCAAAGGCAAGCTCCAACTCCCTCTCACCACTGTTTTTCTGCAGGCACCAACCCACAAGAGGCTCCAACCTCAATTTTGCAAGCTACAAATTGCAAGAAAGCTCCAACTCCCTTCAATTTTCTGCAGGCACCTACCTACAGGAGGCTCCAACCTCAGTCAGCTACAACTGACAGCAATCAAGCTTCAACTTGACAGGGAAGCTCCAACTTCCTCAATTTAGCACAAGAAATTTTTGTTGATTTACCTCAGATATCAGCTCTGTTCTCTAGCATCTCTTTCTGCTCCTCTCTTCCTAATCTTCTCTGCCTCAATCTTCTATACTTTTCATTCTCTATCCTTACTCTCTCTAACTACCTATGCATATCAAGTTGATATTATATATAGAGTTCATTACATGACTGTTTGTATTCCACAAGGAATTTGGAGTGAAAAACCATGACTCTTTGACTTCTGTCTTCTCATTCCTTTATCCAACTCATTTAAAATTATAACAATATGTACAAATTTCCATGTTACAGTGGGATTTTTCTTTTCCTTAGGATATTTGCCTTTGCATCACAAACAATATAAAACAAATAAAAAATTTACATTTTCAGTTACAGTATATAAACTTCACTCAGCCCTTGGCTTGCTGGTTTTGTCCTTTCTGTAGCAGTGATGCAGCTGTCCTGCATACTTTGTTCACTGTCTAATTCATTCCTGTACATATTCCTGTTCACCGAACTTTCATCTCTACACGCTCTCCTCTTCTTTTTCCTTTTCCATACACATTCATCCCACTCCACTCTCTCTTTCATTTTCTCTTTGATTCAGTTCCCTGTTCATTGCATTGCAGTTATGTAACTGCTGTATATACAACTGCCTTTAATCAAACATAAAATAACTCTTGGCGTTTTTATAAAAACTTTTTAACAACACTCAAATAGAAATTAAAGCCAGCATTTCACAACAAAGCTGGCGTCAATTACTATATTGTCATTGCCATTGATAGAAATATATAGTTAGCTTGGAAGACAACTCTATATATCAATACTCACAATATTTATCAGTAACAGTACTTTTTAAAAACAAGCTAGTTAAACTACAATTAGCTTGTTCGAAAACCCCAGAGTTCGTGATGTACACGAAATTCATTCACTTAAAACAGTGTGCCCTCATGTTGTGACATGGGTTGGTCTGTTGAAAAAACCAGAGATCGTGATCTACACGGAATTCATTCACGTAAAAAAATGTGCCCTCATGCTGTCACCATAAAAGTGGCAGCACAACAACGATGAGAGGATCGATGAAGAGTGAAGAGACGACTCTAACCCACGGAGATTTTGTCTGCCCAAAGATCCTCTGGATTCGCTAAACTAACTTCCCCCAGTACCTCTGCATCAATTACCCAGTAGCACTCGAACGTCGTAGCTCACTATCCAACAATCAGATGGCTCGCAATCCGGAACCCTTGCATGCTCTTGTGTTACCATACCGAACGCAGGGTCAAATAACTCCCATGATGCAGTTCGCCAAGAAGCTTGCTTCCAAAGGTGTTACAGTCACCTTCGTTACCACGCACCACACACACCAGCAGATCACTAAAGCTAGTTCTCGCACTGCTGAACAAGACGATCCTATTGAGCAAGAAGCCATCTTGGTCTTGATATTCGCTCTGCTCAAATTTCTGATGGATTGCCTCTGGATTTCGATCGGTCCGCCAGATTCGATCATTTTATGCGTTCTGTGGATAACATTGGAGGAGAGTTGGAGCAGCTTCTTCATAGCCTGAACAGGACGGGGCCTGCCATATCGTGCGTCATAGCTGATACTATACTCCCCTCGTCATATCTCTCAGTCACGTGGAACATCGTGATCCTCAGTCTATGCTTACTAAATCTATGCCTTGCCCTATATCACAGCGGGTGATGTGATGCCGCACGTTCTTCTGGATCACTCCTTTGATGCTTTATCTTTTATTCCTTCGATTTTTATAAATCCATGCTTTGTTCTATATCACTGCGGTTGATGTGATGCCGCACGTTCTTCTGGATCACTCCTTTGATGCTTCCTTTATTCCTTATTTAAATCGAAGGCTATTCGAACTTGTCTTTATATCTTAAATAAGTGTTTTTTAAAAAGTTTGAGACGAGTCATGTGCTTTATTATTTTTCCCATTACTTTTCTACTTAGATTTTAGATTTCAAATGGTGTAACATAACTATTATTATTTTATTATTTTTCCACCACTTCTATTATGTTTGAACATGTGAAATGGTGTAACATAACTATTTAAAAATATTAAAATAATACTTAAATTAATAAATTAAAAGTAATAACAAAAAAAATAGAATTATAATTAAAATATTTTAATTTACATTTAAAATTTACATAATTTTATATAGAAATATAATGTAGTTAAAAGTAAAAAAAACTATTTTTTAATATAGGAAGAAATATTTAGTTTACTAATAATAAAAAATAATAATTTACTTTGTTATTATGAAAAATAAACATAGTTTTCTTCCCTCTATAATTATTAATAGTATATAATGTGATATTTTACTTAAGTTTACATGTGACATTTAAAGCAAAAATTAGTATTATTGATATTGCATGATGTGTAATTTATTGTACATTTAGTATGAAGTGTAATTCATTTTACATTTAATTTACATGTGATACTTAAAACATGAAATATTTTAGATTAACCATAAGTAAAATATTAGGAATTTGACTTCTGTGATCCATAAATTATGTATCAAATCTTTCGGAGAAAATCACATTGGAGAAATTTGTGTCGACGCATTTGGAACCAACCAATGTGGTTCATCATCAAGACAAGATGATCTAAGACTCTGTTTAATAGATAAAGAAGCTCCAAATAACCGTTGTACAATAACAGCTAGTTTGACCAAAAAAATAACTAACTAAATAAATAAATAAGTAAAAATAAAAAATAAAATCAAAATAAAAACAAAAATCAAAGTAAAAATAAAAATAAAGATAAATAAATGAATAAAAATAATCAATAAAAAATAAAAATATATAAATATATAAATAAATAAATAGATAGATAAAAAATAAATAGATAAATAAAAATAAAAATAAAATAAAAATAAAAAATAAAAATAAAAATAAAAATAAAAATGTAAAAAAATTAAAATATAAACATAAAAATTAAAATAATCAAAAAATTAAAATAACAAAATACACAAATATACATTACTTGAACCCAATTCAATATATTATATGAAACTAAATTAATTCCTTAATTTTAATTTTAATTTTAATTTTTATATGCTGAAAAGACAAAGCATCACATTTGCATTGAAGATGTTGAGGTCTTTGCGAAGGTGGACCATTTCCACCACCGAAAGTTTAGGGAGGCCCTTGAGATTGAAAAGAGGCCTGTTGACCTTAACAGAGATGATGGGTGAAGTGCGAGCAGGTGTTGGATCCCTGCCTTTCATTCTTAGTTTTTTGAATTTTTGCCCTTTTGTTTGTCCAAGGTTCGTTGTTTCATCTCCTGTCGTCCTCTTTTATTTTTCTCGTTTCTGTTTTTCTGTATTATATATATATATATATATATATATATATATATATATATATATATATATATATATATAAAAATAATAAAAAAATAAAAATAAAATTAAAATTAAAATAAAGGAATTAATTTAGTTTCATATAATATATTGAATTGGGTTCAAGTAATGTATATTTGTATATTTTGTTATTTTAATTTTTTGATTATTTTAATTTTTAGGTTTATATTTATATTTATTTATTTTATCTATTTATTTATTTATTTATTTATATATTTATATTTATATTTTTTATTTTTATTGATTATTTTTATTCATTTATTTATCTTTATTTTTTTTTAATTTTTGTTTTGATTTTGATTTTATTTTTTATTTTTACTTACTTATTTATTTATTTAGTTGTTTTTTTGGTCAAACTAGTCGTTATTGTACAACGGCTATTTGGAGCTTCTTTATCTATTTAAGCAGAGTCTTAGATCAGATTTCACATCTTGTCCTGATGATGAACCACACTCGCTAGTTTGAAATGCGTCGACACAAATTTCTCCAATGTGATTTTCTTCGAAAGATTTGATACATAAGTAAAATAGTTTAGTAATCATATTAAATAACATAATTTTATATCTACTATAGAGAAAAACAAAGTAATTAAAGTAATTTTATATTTACTTTCTATACCAAACCTAGATCCAAGGGCAGACATGTATTTGATCCTTGTATACACGGAGTTAAGATGGATCTAGACTCGTATAATGTATATGTAATTGATATTGGAATATTTTATTTATGATTCATGCTATCCACAATAAAATGATTCATGCTGTCCACAATAAAATGTTAAAACAGGTTCCTCATATTTTTCTTCATATATATATATATATATATATATATATAGATATATGTTTATATTAATGGAATAAGAATTCGCTCAATCTTTCTCTCTATATATGTTTCATATGTATTACTCATCCTACTTATTAAAATATTTTATTTATAACCTACTTAAAATTTTCTTTGTTATTGATATTTTTAAAATATTATATATCCACTCTATATTAGAAATAAAATAAGTTACCCATATCCCTAGTTATGGAAAGTGAATATATATATATATATATATATATATATATATATATATATATATATATATATATATATATATATATATATATATATATATATATATATATTAACTTGACAATAATGGAGAGTGAGTTTGATTGTTTTGATTATTTAGATCTTATTTTTTAGGCTCTTGTTGTGATCTCCCAAAAAAAATGTATTCATTTATATTTGTATATGGTTGATTGTTGTTTCATTAATGAAAGAGCGTTGAGGAAGCCTTAGGTTCTCCTCACCTGAGTGTTGCGGGTTTCATTCACAATTTAAATTTTGCATTTCTTTGAGTTGGTATCAAAACCGTATGGGCCTAGCCTCCCTCATGGGAGTGTTGGGGGAGATGGCTTGAGTATGTGTGTTTGTTGAGAGTAGACTAAAATTTATTATTTTCTAGAATCTTTGTTTTGTGTATCCATCATTTTAATGGGTAATGTGAGTTGGACTCACAAATTGTGTTATCTGTCTGTCTGCGGAGTGTATGTGGTATTACTGTGCGACTATAAGCCAAAGCAATATTGTATTTTTTTGCAGTTGAGAAAATGATGTTGAGATCACATTGAGGAACCTTGTTGCACGTTGTGTAATTGTGTCAGGGAACATGTGAAAGAGCACTAATCGATTGCCCACAAGAAGAATCTATTGTGTAAGTGATAGAATTGACACAAACAAATGCAAGATCAAAGATGACGAGTCTATGGTGGACTTACAATCCAGTACACATATGAACATGATCAGTTATTTTAGTGTGGGTTTCTATTCAACCTACCTCGTGGAAGAGAAAGTGAAAAGCCTGCTGAGATTATAGTTAACTTGAGAAGCATGGTAAGCAGTCAATTGGTTGTGCTCATTGGTGAGGGAGGAGCCACCATTATGCTTATGCGTGAGAGAGCCCAAAAATCACGTCTTCTATGCACTGGCCTCACATACTTCTAATGTCGACATTGGCGTTTATACCTCTTGAATTTTTTTTAACTGTTTCTTATGAGATCCATAGTTTTGGTCTGCCTAACACTCTTGGAAACTCTATAAATTTCTCTTTTTGTGAGTGTATACACCTAGGAGCTCAGATGCTCTAGTGTGTAGATTATGTGGAGCATGCAACTATCTTCAGAAGTGTGTAAAAGTGTTGTGGTTAGTGGGTGTTCACTCACAGAGATTATTGCATTTGTATGCTATAGTTTTGTTTTATTGGTCCACGAGCATTGATAAGCACGTTGTTGCGTGAAGGAGTGTGGAACTGGATTGTGAAAGAAGCCAGTATGAAAATTTCAAGGAGGTATGCAATGGTGCTAATATTTATCTTGGAGATGATCATCCACGTTAGATCAAGGGATGCAGAAATATTCCTGTAATACTTGCAAATGGAAATTCCAGGCACATTCATAATGTTATTGATCAGGTGATCATGTCCTAATTGGAAAAATGCTCAAAATTTTATTTTCTCAGAATTTGTTGAAACCAGAATGACAGGAAAGGTCTCATCAAAACGATCCTGTAGCCATGAATGGCACTCAAATTTGATGCTGTATGAGAAGTATATTCAAGTTTGAAGTTTCTCAATTTCAGGGAAAAAGCCCAATTTGACTCAGTTTGACTTTAATAAAAAAATATTAAAAAAAGGAATATTCCATAGAATATTCCACAAAATATTCCATGGAATATTTTGTGATGGGCCAATCACAGGGTGCCATGTGGCCTACCTGGAGGCCGCCACATTGCCACAGAACTTCAAATGAATGGTTGAATAAAATTTTATTTTGGCTCAGGCGGGTTTGAACCCAGGTCGGGGCTCTGCCAGCCGGGCGACCCGACCGGGTGCCCTATAGGTTGGTTATTAATATTCATTGGGCCGAAGTGCTATTTGAGTTTCGAATTAAAATACAATGGGTTCGTAAGGGGGCCATCCCCCTCTGCTATGTAACCAATGGCTAAGACCTGGAGCTAAACCAAATGGGCGGATAACAGAACTATGGCAATTGTCACATGCTTTCGAAGGGGTGTTTAGTTATATTTATATCATATGGTTATCACTTTATTGCAGACCGTTAAATCCAAAGTATTTTCCGACGGGTGTGGTCGTGTGGACAAACGAACCTTATCTACTGGCCCCCAACCTTTAGTAGGAATTATGGCGGAGAACCCTAATTTTGGAGCGGCCCCTAAAATAGTAGGCTTAATTGCTAGTCCTCCCAGAATTGGAGGAGTTTTTCTAGCCCTAAGTAGGGAAATATTGTTTGGGTCATAATTTTGGCTAGGAGAGTCCTTTTGGAGCGGTTTTTTTATTTTATTTTGGGTAATTTGAGCATTCCAAAGCTAATGGTGCAGGTTGTAGAGGAAATAAAGGTTATCTTCAGGTATTTTTTTAGCAGAGGAGCTTGGAGAGCCATCAGGGCCTAGGGAGTGTTGGAGCTGTATTGCGATATGGTTAACCTTTTGAGGTGAAACAAAAGCCTATATTTATTATTTTCTATGTTCTAAACTCATTTTCACATCTTTTTTTTCCTGTTTAGGCTTTCTGATCACTTTATTAACAAATTTGAGCATAATAAGAGCAAGGACATGCCCATTTGGGGGCCTTGGACCCGAAAGATGTAGCCCAGGAGGGGTGAACTGCCTTATCATATGCTGAGTTATATTCTGTGATTTATTTGCTATGTTTTATCAGAGTTGAATATGTTAAAAAATAAAAATAAATAAGCCTCCTACACACAAAACACTCATAAATTCACCAAATTTTTTTTGTTCCAATTGCAAAACATATTAAACAATTTGCATACATAATTTTATCGATAATGGATACCTTGCACCAGAAAACAAATAGTTTCATTATCAGATCATTAGTGATTACTTCTATTATTTCTTTAGGTGGAGTCTGTAAAGGGCCAGCAAGCTTCGAGATCTCATCCTTTCTTTAAAGGTGAAATATACTGTAAATGCCCCTACATTCCATCTCTATATTGGAAATAAGAAGTTCTCACATTTCAGATCAGATTGGTATCAAAGCTTGGGTTTGAGTTCAAATTTTAAACTTTGTGCAAAGAAATATTGTACTGTTTTGCAAATTTGATGCTTACTAGGCTTAAACTAAAAAGAGGGGAAGGACAATTGGTTAGTGCACAAACTAATCCACAACCAAGGAGGGCCAAGGTGCCATTATCTCCACCTTCTATCTCACCCTCAATAGCCTTATAAGAAGCCACAAGCATGCCTTCAAGAGAAGAAGAAGCTCATGAAGAAATGGATCCCAAGGAAGAAGAAAGGGTATTTCAGAAAGCTTTCTTGGATATAAATGAAATGGTAAGAATCCTCTATCAAGAAAGAAATGATAGAATTGCTAGAGAAGGATCTAAAAACCAAAGAGGAGGATATTCTTCAGGAGGAAAGAAGGACAATGATAAGTCAAAGAAAGGGAATGGAGGAAATGGTGATCCACGATCTCCATCGTGATCCTCTTCCTCAACATCATCCTCTTCAAGTTCATTAAATCAGTCACATAAGTCAAAAACAACTGGTAAAAATCCTTTGTTAAAGCATGATGTCAAATTTGAATTGCCAATGTTTAATGGTGATGTTAATGCAGAGAAATTAGATAATTGGATCAGAAAACTGGAAGTCTATTTGAGGATTCAAAATCTGCTTGATGATGACACCAAAATACAATTAGCCTCACTAAGGATGGATGGAGTAGCATTGGTTTGGTGGGAAGCCAAAACTAGGGATGAAATCAAGAAACATAGTAAGATTTCTTTATCATGGACTGAGTTTATCACTGCAATCAAGAAAAAATTTTATCCTCTTGCTCACCTTCAGAAGGCTATAATGAACTGGCAAAACTTTAGACAGCTTAAGGGACAGAATGTGCAAGACTATACCCAGGAATTTAGGAGAAGAGAACTCTTACTTGGGGTAGATTTACAAAGCCAAGATACTTTGTTAAAGTACATAGGTGGTTTTTACAGTTACCTTAAACACACTATCCTGATGTTTAATCCTACTAGCTTGGATGAAGTCTGTGTACAGGCTACACATTTAGAGGCTAGAGGAAAGAATACTTTTGATGAGGGTAGAAACAAGTCTTTCAAAGGAAAGAAAAAAAATAAAACCTTTAAGGGAAAAGGTAAGAAGAATGCATCTATCAAACAAGAGGGTGAAAAGGTCATTTGTAAACATTTTTCAAAAGATGGCCATGAAGAGAAAAAATGTTGGAAATTACATCCTGAAAAAAGACCCTAGTTTAATAAAAACAAGGGAAAGAAGAAAACCACAACTACCACAACTACACCACAAGATTTAGGTGATGATTCAGGTGACAAAACCAAAATTGCAGCCATGGTTTTGAAAAGTATGAAGGGAAAAGAAATAGAAACTAATGTAAGTACTAGTTCTTCAAACTGTCATGTACAGGCTCCTAATTAGGAAGAAATAATTGAATTTTTCCATGTGAGGGTAGTCTCAAAACATACAAAAATTGACACACTGTTTGACAGTGGGTCACAAACAAATCTCATATCAGAAGACTTGGTCAAACAATTAAAACTTGAGACCATTCCACATCCAAAGCCTTATCCACTTGGGTGGATATGAAAGGATGAAAACTTAAAAGTATCAAGAAAGTGCATATTGTGCTTTGCAATAACTGCACACTTTATTGACACAGTTGAACTTGATGTGGTGCCGCTTGATATATTAGAAATTGTTTTGGGAAGTCCTTACTTATTTGACAGGAAAGCAATCTTTCATCGCTATGAAAATAAATATCATCTTTTCAAATATGGCAAGGAGTATATTGTCAGATCTCATCACAAGAAGAAAAATATAGCGATGGTAAATGCGGGACAGGTAGAAAGGCTAGTTAATTCAAGCAAGAGTTTTGTTATTCTTATGATCAAGCCAAAGGTTGATGTGAATCATGAGTCATTTGAAAATTGTGATTCCAAGCTTAAATCAGATTTATATGATGTAGTTGATGCACATCATGAGATGTTTAAGGAATCGATAGGTTTTCCTCCTAAAAGGGTGATTCAGCATGAAATCCATTTACTTCCAAATTTTCCACTTCCTAACATAGGCATGTATCACATGTTTATCATGGAGAATGCTAAAATAAAGAAGCAAATTAAAGAGTTGTTGGACAAGGGTTTCATAAGGCCAAGCACTTCGCCATGTAGGTCACTGATAGTGTTGATTCCAAAGAAAGATGGAACTTGGCGTATGTGTGTGGACTTCAGGGCTTTGAACAAGATAACGGTAAAGAATCGTTACCCACTTCCAAGGATAGATGATTTGTTAGATCAGCTGAAAGATGCTAAATATTTCACTAAGTTAGAATTACGTAGTGGTTATCATCAAGTTAGAATTGTAGAAAGTGACATTTGGAAGACAACTTTTAATACCAAACAAGGACTCTTTGAGTGGCTTGTTATGCCGTTTGGTTTATGCAATGCACCTGCAACTTTCATGCAGGTAATGGATGATGTTTTACGTCATTTTCTTGACGTTTTTGTTATTGTCTACTTAGATGACATCTTAATTTTCAGCAAGACTAGAGAAGAGCATGTCATACATGTTAAGAAAATACTTGATGTTTTGAAGAAAAATCAGTTATTTCTTAAAATGTCAAAGTGTGAATTTGGAAAGACTTCTTTGGTTTATTTGGGACACATAGTAGGAGGAGGCGCTTTGAGAATTGATCCTTCCAAAGTAGAAGCCATTTTGAATTGGACTACTCCCAAATCCATTATAGAGGTAAGAAGTTTTTTGGGTGCAGCTCAGTATTGGAGGAAGTTTATTTCTAACTTCTCTGCCATAGAAGCTCCTATGCATGCAGTGACAAGTGTGAAGCGTGTTTTCCAATGGGGAGGCAAGTAATAAAAAACTTTCAAATATTTGAAAGAAAATATAAGTTTAACTCTAGTCCTTGCATTACCAGACTTGAGACAGCCATTTCAGATTCAGACAGATGCTAGTGATTACACCATGGGTGCAGTTCTCTTACAACATGGTAAGCCTATCACATTTCATTCTGAGACATTTAATGGTGCTGTTATGAATTATCCTACATATGATAAGGAGTTGTATGCGTTGGTACAAAGTGTCAAAAAATGGAAACACTATTTGATGGGAAAAGAAACAATTGTTCATACCGACCATTAGCCTTTACAGTACTTGCAGTTGCAAAGTAAATTGCAACAGTCACGACACTTGAGATGAATGGGCTTCTTACAACAATTTCACTTGGTAATAAGGTACAAGAAAGGAATTTTCAATAAATTTGCTGATATGATTTCAAGGCCTATTATTAGTGCTATTACTTTGCTTAAGAATGATTCTATTGTACATGAGAGCTACATAGAAGAATATGCATTAGATGATGATTTTAAGGAGGTGTATGCTAACTTGAGTGAAGGGAATCATGTTGAGGAAAATGATTATCATTTGCATAATAATTTTTTGTTTCATATGGGAAATTTATGTATACCACAGGGGGAGATACTAAGTATGATGAGAGAGGCTCATTCTTCTCTCATAGCAAGACATTTTAGGATAAGCAAAATGGTGGCACATTTACAGAGGTATTGTTATTGGCCTCACATGGTAGATAGTGTTGCACGTTTCATTAGAGGTTGTTCATTATGTGCTACAAGCAAGCCTAGCAATAGGAAGCTTGGATTACATACACCATTTTCGGTACCTTCTAGACCATGGGAAAGTGTTTCTATGGATTTTGTTTGAGGTATACCATTATCTAGAAAGAAACATGATTATCTTTGTGTAGTAGTTGATAGATTCAGCAAGATGTGTATTCTTATGCCATGCAAGAAAACTATAACTGCTGAAAAAAATGTTGATTTATATTTTCAACATGTATGGGTTCATTATGGCTTGCCTACTTCTATTGTTAGTGACAGGGATTCCAGATTTGTTGGGAATTTTTAGTCCAATCTATGGAAGATGATGGACACCAAGTTGAAGAAGAGTATTGCTTTTCATCCACAAACAGATGGCTAAACATAGGTAGTGAACAAAACCATTGTACATATTTTGAGAGGTTATTGCAGCAAGCATCCTAAGCTTTTGGATGAGCATTTGCATTACATTCAACATGCTTATAACCGGGCCAAGCACTCTTCTACAAATACTTCACCTTTTGAAGCTTGTTTTGGATATTGCCTAAGTCACCATTAGATTTCATTCTTGAGAAGGATGTTGCCATTGATGGGCATAGTGACATTGATAAAGCTCACATGTTCATTGAAATAATTCAACTCATACATCAACAAGTTCAAGAATAGCTTGAAAAAAGTCAAGGAAAGTACAAGGAGAGACATGATAAACATAGATTTGATCATAAGTTTCAAGAAGGAGATGATGTATGGTTGCGTATTAGTAAGGAAAGAATGTAAGGAGAAGGTAAAAAGCTGAAGCCTATTCGTTATGGTCCATTCAAGATCCTTAAACAAGTTGGAAATAATGCTTTTCAACTAGATTTGCCTTCATATATGCAAATGTATTCCATTGTTAATGTGGAAAATTTACATTTTTATGAACCTCCTTTAATTTCTGATTATGAAGTGATATTCAGCTGCCATCCATAGAGGGTTTCTCGCTAGAATTTTTAGATGAGCTAAAAGAAGATGCTATCCTTGACAGAAGGACATGCACTTCAAGGAGGGGAAATGTTGATTATGTTCGGGTTGGTCTTAAAGGCAGAAAACCGAGTAAGGAAAAGTGGATGGAGGTGGAAAAGGTGAGGTAGTTGTACCCTCATCTTCTAAACTGGTAATTGAAGGCTTTTGTGGGTCCAAAAGCTTCCCAATGGGGAGGTGTGATCAGGTGATCATGTCCTAATTGGAAAAATTCTCAAAATTTTATTTACTCAGAATTGGTTGAAACCATAATGACATGAAATTTCTCATCAAAAAGATCCTGTAGCCACGAATGGCACTCAAATCCGATGTTGTATGAGAAAGATATTAAAGTTTGAAGTTTCTTAATTTCAGGGAAAAAGCCCAATTTGACTTAGTTTGACTTTAATAAAAATATATTAAAAAAGGAATATTCCATGGAATATTCTGTGAATATTCTGCAAAATATTCCATGGAATATTTTGAAATGGACCAATCATAGGGCGCACGTGGCCTGCCCAAAGGCCGCCACGTGGCCCCAGAACTTCAAATGAATGGTTGAATAAAATTTAATTTTGGCTCAGGCGGGTTCAAACCCCGGTCGGGGCTCTACCAGCCGAGCGGCCCGACCAGGCACCCTACGGGTTGGTTCTTAATATTCATTGGGCTGAAGTGCTATTTGAGTTTTGAATTAAAATATGGCGGGCCCGTAAGGGGGCAAACCCCTAAGGGCTAGCCCCCTCTGCTATGTAACCAACGACTAAGACCTGGAGCTAAACCAAACGGGAAGATAACAGAACTATGGCAATGGTCACATGATTTTTGGAGGGGTGTTTAATTATATTTATATCATATGTTTATCACTTTATTGCAGATCGTTAACTCCAAAGTCTTTTCCAACGGGCGCGGTCGTTTGGCTGAACGAACCTTATCTACTAGCCCCCAACCTTTGGTGGGAATTATGGCAGAGAACCATAATTTTGCAGCGGACCCTAAAATAGCGGGCTTAACTGGCAGTCCTCCTAGAATTGGATGAGTTTTTTTAGCCCTAAGTAGGGAAATACTATTTGGGTCATAATTTTGGCTAAGAGATTCCTTTTGGAGAAAATTTGTTTTTGATTTTCGGTAATTTGAGCATTCCAGAGTCAATGGTGCATGTTGCAGAGGCAAAAGAGATCATCTTCAGGTACTTTTTTAGCAGAGAAGCTTGGAGATCCATCAGGGCCTAGGGAGTGTTGGAGATGTATTGCGATATGGTTAACCTTTGGAGGTGAAAAAAAAGCCTATCTTTACTATTTTCTATGTTATGAACTCATTTTCACAGCTTGTTTTTCATTTTTAGGCTTTCTGATCACTTTATTAACAAATTTGAGCATAATAAGAGCAAGGACATGCCCATTTGGGGGCCTTGGACCCAGTAGATGTAGCCCAGGAGGGGTGAACTATCTTATAATATGCTGAGTTATATTCTGTGATTTATTTTCTCTGTTTTATCAGAGTTAAATATGTTAAACAGTAAAAAGAAATAAGCCTCCTACACACAAAAGACTAATAAATTCACCAAAAGCATTTTGTTCCAATTGCAAAACATATTAAAAAGTTTGCACACATAAGTTTATGGATAATGGATACCTTGCACCAGCAAACAAGTAGTTTCATTATTAGATCATTAGTGATTACTTCTATTATTTCTTTAGGCAGAGTTTGTAAAGGGCCAACAAGCTTCGAAATCTCATCCTTTCTTTAAAGGTGACATATCCTGTAAATGCCTCGACAGTCCATATTTTTATTGGAAATAAGAAGTTCTCACATTTCAGATCAGTTATGTATGTGCCTAAGATCAAGAAAAAATTAATCTTTGTGTCTACAATTACAGATCATAATCTGAACATTGATTCTTCAAAACAAATTGCATAGTAAAATATTTTTTGGATCACTGCAAACTGTTGTTATAGGTGTCAAAGTTGGAGGCCTATACAAGCTTGATTTCACCAGCAAAATTCATCAAGCAATGATTTCTAAAACTATGTCAATAGCAAGTCCTTGGCATTAGAGGTATGGTCACATCAATTATCATGATTTATTGTTACTTCAGAAAAAAAGTATGGTTGAAGGAATCCCCATGTTAAAGAAAAAATATGTTGGTTGTGAAGGTTGTGCATAAGGAAAAATTCATAGAGATGAATTTTCCTCTAATTTTCATAGGAGAAGAAGAGATGTATTAGAAATTTCACATTGTGATGTTTGTGGACCCATGAAAAACAGATCCTTAAGAGGAGCATGCTATTTTCTGTTGTTTATTGAGGATTGCACAAGGTACACTTGGGTGTACTTAAAAAAAATACCAATGTCTTTAATTATTTAAAAGAATTCAAAAACATTGTAGAGAGGAAAACATGGAATTTTATAAATATCCTCCATTATGATCAAGTTGGAGAATACAGATTGGAGAACTTCATCAAGTACTCTAAGTGTTGGTGTCCAAGTGTGAATGAATATTCAAAACCTTTCCCACATTAATTATCAATCCAGGTTCATTGGTTATTGCAAGGCTAATGCGCACAGTATGTGCAGATACAATAGAAAAATTATGATATCAATTGTGGATTCAATAATTTAAACAAAGAAAAAATCATTGTAACAACACATAAAGAAATGGAAGAAATAAATCATAAAGCTTACAATGCATTCACAATAATAAGAGTATCAGAAAATATATATATTATCACAACAATTGCAAATTATACAAAACATGAAATAGAAATAACAACACACAGGAAATACCCAAAACCTGATCGAAGAGTAGGCACAACTCTCTAATCAGGGCTGTGATATGATCACAACTTACATAAGTAACAAGAAATTAACTTGCATTAACTTGATCAAATAATGTTCTGTTACATAGCTCCATTCCTTGCGTAGCCAACCCTCTATGCATTATCTCTTATGCATTCTATCCTCCTCTTCTCTCTGATTTGTGCCCTTTTAAATATACAAACAACAAAGGGGAAATAAACTGATTACAAAATCTCAATAAGAAAGATGAGATCTGAAAGATATTTCCATCATGATTCAACTGGCACAAGTCGAATCTGGAAATTACAATTGGGGCAATTTTGGAAAACGGTCATAACAGAAAATTTGCAAAGCTATCCTTCGAAGAACCCTATGTTTCTCTAAATCAAGACTGAATTTTGGAAAATTGCTCACGTGAAAACTAATTTGGTCCGTTTTTCACAAAACCCATGTTTCGGATTTTCAATATTCTTCTTCGTTTGCCCGAAACTTTCAATGCAAAAGTGTCTCTTGTTATTCTAGCGAATTTATGAGTTGTAATATTTAATTGTTAGTTGAAGATCAAATCTACAATATGGAAGAGATCTTGGAGGCTAAAATAGTGAGTGATGTTATAATGAATTCATTAATAAATCATCATTGAAAAAATCATGCATAATAATCATTAATTTATTAAAATAAAGGAGAACAAGTATTATTTATCCAAAAGAGCATAAATAATTATGAAATGGAACTATATAATAAATTATGATAAATAATGTGATAAATAACATTAGAAATGGATGAAATGGATGTTAAGAAGTGATACTAATAATACAAATTAGTGGCCCAACATCTCCCCCAAACTTAACATGTTGCATGTCTTCATGCAACCTAATGCTTCAGTATTAACCAACTTGTAATACAATAATCAAAGTGCTCACCCGAGTGCATGATATTGATGGAAGAGAAGGCTTCTTCCTCAAATGATTCCTTAAAATAATTTTAATGTATACTTTCAACCATATGTATATGAAGTTGCAACAAAGTATGATACAAGTAAATACAAACTTCATTACAAACCAGATTTTGCTAAAAATTTTTACTATATCAATACTTCTCCAATCCAAAAATCAAATCAATGCAATGAAAAGATTTCAATATATCAAAAAAATGGTTTTCGGTAATAATGCATGATTTTTTGGAATTAACAAATTGGTTTATCTTGAAAATTTCTGGGTTTAATGATACATCTTTGTTATACAAAAATCAAAAGAATCGAGTTGATAGTTTTAAGGATATACACAAATCAATTTTAGGATTGTGTACCTTAAATGAGGAAGAAATGAGAAATCATTCATCATGCATAGCAACCCTTCCCCCAAACTGGAGAATTAGCATGCCCTCATGCTACACTAGAAAACAAATTGGGGTGGTTTCTACAATCATGGCTGAAATATTTGTTTGATGTATAACAACATGGAATAAGGAAGATTTTGAGAATGAATAATGAGATCGATGGATGATAAAGAATATTAATGGCATGTTCATGATAATGAAAGTAACACTCCCCTAAACTGAAAGATTTTGTCTCTGAAAAATGAGAAGTGGTAAAGAAAGGGAAATAATGGTTGAAAAATATGAGTGAATAATGATCAATGGTTTTTCATGACATTCTCCTAAAATTTTAATAAATCAAAACCTTATGTTATTTTACCTCAAGTTTTACCTCCATAAAAATGTGGAATGGCATGTATGGATTGAAATTTTTTTGAAGCTGATGTAGGCTGAGCTGATGCTGAAAGTGATGTGGAAGGTGGAAGCCATGCACACTGAAAAAAAATTAATCAGAAAGTGCAGCATAGTTTCCTTCTACCAAATTGATTAGTTTCTCTGTCATCTATAAAACATCTCATGAGTATCCTTAATCAATAATTCATCACCTCAATTACCCCATTACATATAAAAGTGACATAAACATATTGTGAATGAAATGGGATATTAATGGATAAGAAGGGAAAATATGCATTCTTTATACCCATAAGCTTAGGTTGTCATGAGCACATAAATTATGAGAATTAGTTATCTCAGTCTTTGCTTCTAATGGACAGTCCAATTACATGGAATTCAAAATCAGAATCATGCCTCTCAGTGGTGTTGTTAAGATATGAATTAATGGTGATTGATTGGGCAAGCAACTATCCTTGGTTAAATCTATGATACTTGTAGAATAAAGGAATTATAGATTAGATAATACAAAATGTCAAATATCAAATATCCTAAAAGTTTCATCCTTGACATGTAAAGTAAATATTTATAACTCAATAATAGATATAAACCATAACCTCCATCATCTAAGAATTGATTAAATATTACCCCATGAACCATGAGTTCTGGAAAACCTTGTATATGAAACATACAGCTTTATCAGAAATTAGTTTTGAGAAAACAAGGTGACCAAGTAGATTATAGTATTAAATTAACTTCTATATCATAGGCATAGCCACTGTTGCCAGTAGGCATCCATAGCCTCGACAGGGATGCCCTTTTAACCCATTGAGATGCAAGTGTCCCATCTATTAGAAATAAGTACATAGTTACAAAGGCCTTTCAATTTACTTAGATGTAAATTAAAGATCATTGTTCTAGTGTGGTAACCTGTTAATAACAATTCCATTCACAGGAGCTAATAAAAGTGAAAAAGTCGGCTTGTGATGAGACCTCTTGTCTTTAAGTTTTATGAAAGAAGGCCATTACCGTGGCTTGGTGACCAGTAGTGGTAATGTCACTTTATTAGGACCTACGATCATGGTAGGTCGGCTCGTGATGAGACCTCCTATCCTTTATTTGACCATTTTTTTTTAATATTCAACTATGGTTATTGTTAATCAATAAATATTACTTAATAGATGGGGTGGCAGGTCAGCTCCTTAAGGTCTAGGGATGGAGTAAAAATTTGTGTAGTAACTATTTTCAACTTTGATAGTTTTGCTTCTAAAAAACTAATAACCTTCAAATGACTTTTGATAAATATATTTTTCATTTTTGAGATTGGGGTTGAGGAATAGCTCATTAGATAATTGAAGAAATATTTAAATACAATTCTGTGGTCATCATCATAAATTTTACAAGATCAGGGACTTGACCAATTAGGAAAGTTGACAGCTGACATGGTGAAATCATCTTTGCATAATTATTCCTTAGAAATAAGATTATGTTTATAGATAAACAAAGATAAATTGAATACCCAATCATTATGTCAAAGAGGGCCTAGACCATTAAAATTATTTCCCATTCACCAAAGAGAAAAACAAATTAGAAAGACCTACATATGTTGAATTCAATTTGAAAATTGGCCAACAACAATAGTTGTGACTGAGGTAACAACAACCATGAATTAGGTAATAATAAGGAAAGGGGAAAAATAACGATGTTAGGAAGGTGACATGAAGGAGGATTAGTCACTTTACAAAATAATGAGGAATTAAGAGTGAATCATTCATGACAAGACTTACCATAATAATCATCCTTTAAACACAAGACCTCCCCTAGGTAAATTATGTTTGACATCAGTCATAGTTGATCATGTCATAAGTAAAATACCAAATAAATCCATGGAGTCGGTCGAGGACGTACCTGGTAACTTACCTTGGTAGAGTAAAAACACTGGAGGAGTAACAACAACAAGTACTTAGAAAAGTATTACCATGGAGTAACATCACTAGAGGAGTAACAACATCAGAGGAGTAACAACATCAGACACTTAGAAAATTTTAGAATGAGTACCAACAACTAACACTTAGAATTTTTTTTTGGAGTAACAACAGTGACAGTTTCACAGCACCGACGGAGTAACAACAGTGACAGATTCACAACATTGACGGAGTAACAACAGTGACAGATTCACAGCACTGACGGAGTAACAATAGTGACAAATTCATAGTAATGGTGGAGTAACAACAGTGACAAATTCACAGCACCGAAAGAGTAACAACAATGTGAGTAACAATAGTGCGAGTAACAACATCCAGAGTAACATCAGTGCGAGTAACAACGTCCGGAGTAACAACAGTGCGAGTAACAGCATCTAGAGTAACATCAGTGCGAATAACAACATCTAGAGTAACAATAGTGCGAGTAACAAAAATGCGAGTAACAACATCCGGAGTAACAACAGTGCGAGTAACAACATATGGAGTAACAACATCACGGAGTAACAACATCACAGAGTAGCAACATCCGAGGAGTAGCAACATCTAGAGTAACAATAACCAAGGAGTAAAAACATCAAGGAGTAACAGCATCGCGGAGTAGCAACATCCGAGGAGTAACAACATCCTGAGTAGCAACATCCAGAGTAATAGTATAAAGGAGTAACAACATCATGGAGTAACATCATCGCGGAGTAGCAACATTTGAGGAGTAACAACATCTTGAGTAGCAGCATTTGGAGTAACAACAACCACGGAGTAAGAAAATTACAGAGTAGCAACATTCAAGGAGTAACAACATTACGGAGTAGCAGCATCCAAGGAGTAATAACATCACGAGTAGTAGCATCCAAGGAGTAACACCATCACGAGTAGCAGCATCTGGAGTGACAACATCACAGAGTAGCAATATCCAAGGAGTAACAACATCAAGGAGTAACAAGATCACAGAGTAACAACATTTGAGGAATAAAAACATCCTGAGTAGCAGCATCCAGAGTAACAACATTACAGAGTAGCAGCATCCAAGGAGTAACAACATCATGAGTAGCAGCATCCGGAGTAATAACATCACAGAGTGGTATCATCCAAGGAGTAACAGCATCATGAGTAGCAGCATCCAAGTATTAATAACATCATGAGTAGCAACATCCAGAGTAACAACATCACGAAACTTAAGAAATCGCTCCTTTTATTTTGAGAACAAAACAAAGAAAATGTGACTTTGAAGTAAACAATAACTGAAGCATAAAAACATAAGAGAAATCAGAAAATAAACGACTCTTTATTGAAAACCAATAGATAAATAAATAACTTAAGTTACTATGGTTATGATTTTTGTTGCAACAATGTTGTTTGTGAATGGTGAATAAATGAAATTTATTTATTTTATTTTATTTTATTACTATTTTTTTTTCTTCGGAAATGACTTGGACCATCAAATAGAAATCAATTCTCCATTTCTCATGTTATAAATCCGTTAATTGATGAAAATTTTTCATGTTGTTTCTCAGTGTGAGGAAAATTCTTTGAAAATATTTCATTATCATTGTCTTCAAGAATCACTTGTTCATAAATTGACCTCATTTACTCTCCTATGACCTGCAAAAAATGAGTGTCTACCTGTAATAAAACATGAAATCATGGAAGAAGAGAGGCGATCAGGCTCTCATGATCCAAGAAATATGCAAAAAAATAACAAATAGCTACTCTGTAAAACATATCCATAGAAAATAAAACAAAATTTATTTGTCACCTGTGGGAGAGTAGTGGTTGACCATACTAACCAACAACGTTTCAATCATAACTTCTTCTTTTTTCGTTCGATTTGAGTGATTCCAAAGACAAATGAAAGCTAATTCAAATATTTATCACCATTAGAAATAGGTTTTAAAAATTCCATGATATGATATGTCAAATTTACTTAGAACAACCTACATAGCAAAGCCATTTTCAATTTCCCAAATCAGACCAACAATTGATATTTTAAGCATAAATTTTTCGTTTGATGACGGATTGAACTGATTAAAATTTGAAATTAAATTATATTCATTTATATATCTCCAATAGAAACACGTTTTTAAGGCATGAATAATTGGTGGGTCAAATCCGATAGTGAATAGTTGGGAAAAAAAAGTTTCAAGTGTGCCGATTTACGATAAACAGTCAGTATTTTGATGATAAATTCCTCATACGATATCAAAATAATGTGATTCAAATTGAGTTGTAAAAAATATTCATAGGGGAATATACCATAGAAACAGGTTTCCAAAATTTAGTAATTTAGGCCTCTAAAAACGGATTGTCCCAACTCTATTCCTGAGCTGCCTACTAGACATCCTATCATTGTCTTGATCATAAAGTTTTCGTTTAAAATCCAAATTGAGTGATTCAAATTGGATTAAAATGTAGACATAAATGGATAGGTAGGATAGAAACAAGTTTTAAAAATATGCCCCTTTTGTCCCTCAAAACATGACTGTTCCGACTGTTTTTCCAAGATTTTCATCAAGCCCACAAGCCATAAGTTATGATAATCAAGGATTTTTTTCAAGAAGGTGATCAAAATGAATATGAATGTTCGTAGAAATTTTATTTTCAATATAATTCATCAACATACATAAATAAATTTGAATATTGATCACCGATATTAATTTTCACAGCTTGTTGCAACAAAAACAACTATTTTTACATATAAAGAAAATTTATTTTTTTGTCTCTTTATTCATTCTATATTCTACACTACACTACTCTATTTTGAAAAAAAAATATACATAAATATAAGAGTACTTCCAGTGAAGCCATTTTCGAAATAAGGCCTCAAGTATGCAAATACCCGTATTTGAAAAATGTATGTTAATAAATACATGGGTATGAGAGACCAAATTCCCTGTTAAGGATGGTATCAAGAGTTGCTGAAGTGTGGAATGATGTTGCAAGAAAAAAACAGAGTGAAACCATCCTTCAATATAGTCTTCATTTCCCATATTTGTTGCACCCTGAAGTTCCGCGATTGAGTTCCAGATTATGTTGGTGCTTTATTCCTTGACCTCATCCTGTGAGTTTTGGGGGTCTCCCTCTGCCTTTTTGCTTAGATCTCTTTTCATAGAACCAGAGGAAGGAAAAAAAATTCAAACAATTCTTAAAGCTCAAGACCTAGAGCAGGGTGAAACTTTCCTCCCCAGGATGAGAGATTGGGCACTAAGAAATCAACAAAAATATAATAATAAAAAAAAAAAACAACTAACGCTCAAGACTTGGAGCAAGGTAGCATTTCCCTCCCCAAGACGAGAGATTGGGCCCTAAGAAATCAACAAAAAGAAAATCAAAGAAAAATAAAGCAACTAACACTCATGACCTAGAGAAAGGTGTCATTTCTCTCCCCAAGATGAGAGATTGGTTCCTACGAAATCAATCAAAAAGAAAAACATAACAACTATGCTCAAGACCTAGAGCAAGGTAGAATTTCCCTCCCTAGGATGAGAGATTGATCCTTAGATCAATATGAATCGTGTTCTTGCACCTTTGTTAGCTTCCCCGGCAACGACGCCAAAATGTTGGTGTCCAAGTGTGAATGAATATTTAACTTTCCCACATTAATTATCAATCTGGGCACGTTGGTTATTGCAAGGCTAATACACACAGTATGTGCAAATACAATAACACAATTCTAATATCAATTGTGGATTTGATAATTTAAAAAAAGCAACAATAATTGTAACAACAAATAAAGAAATGATAGAAATAAATCGTAAATCTTACAATGCATTCACAACAATAAGAGTATCAGAAAATACATTTACTGTCACAACAATTGCAAATTATACAAAACATGAAATAGAAATAACAACACAGGAAATACGCAGCACTTGATCGGAGAGTGGGTCAAAATGTCTGATCAGGGCTACGATATGCTCACAACTTAGAAAAGTAACAGGAAATTAACTTGAATTAACTTGATCAAATAATTTTATGTTACACAACTCCATTCCTTGCGTAGCCAACCCTCTATGTGTTATCTCCTATGCGTTCTATCCTACCCTTCTCTCTGATTTGTGTCATTTTAAATATAAAAACAACAAAGGGGAAATAAAATAATTGCAAAATCTCAATAAGCAAGATGAGATCTTAAATATATTTCCATCATGATTCAGCTGGCACAAGTCAAATTTGGCAATTACAATTGGAGCAATTTTGGAAAACGGCCACAATAGAAAATCTGCAAATCTGTCCTTCGAAGAACCTTGTGTTTCTGTCAATCAAGACCAAATTTTGGAAAAATTCTCATGTAAAAACTAATTTAGTTCATTTGGAACAAAACCCATGTTTCATATTTTCAATATTATTCTTCGTTTGCCTGAAACATTCAACACAAAAGTGTCTCTTGTTATTTTAGCGAATCTATGAGTTAGAATATTTAATTATCAGCTGAAGATAAAATATGCAATATGGAAGAGATATTGGAGGCTAAAATAGTGAGTGATATTATAACGAATTCATTAATAAACCATCATTGGAAAAATCATGCATAATAATCATTAATTTATTAAAATAAAGGAGAACAAGTATTATTTATCCAAAAGAGCATAAATAATTCTGAAATGGAATTATATAATAAATTATGATAAATAATGTGATAAAAGAACATTATAAATGGATGAAATTTATGTTAAGAAGTGATAATAATAATACAAATTAGTTACCCAACACTAAAGATCATGGAATAATGCAAAAATTTATAGTACCCTACACTATATAGCAGAACAATCTTGTAGAAAGGAAAAACAGGACATTGGTGGAGTCTGCACAGAGTATGATCAGATATAAGAAGCTCTCAAATGTTTTTTTTGGTAGAAGCCATTAGTATTGTTGTTTATTTAAAGAATAAAAGTCCAAAAATGTATCTTGATCTCAATACCCCATTCGAAGCCTTATATAGTTTTAAACCAACAATTGATCATCCAAAGGTGGTTGGGTGTAATGCCTTTGCACATATTCCGAAGGAGAATAGAAAGAAGCTTGATGCTAAAGCTATTAAATGAATTTTTGTGGGATATTGTTCAGAATTTAACACTTGTAAAATGTTTGATCCCTCTACTCAAAAAGTTTTTGCAAGTAGATATGTAATTTTCCATGAGCAGGTAGATGAAGGAATATATGAGGCTCTTATGCTCATATATGTTATTATGAATTGTAGCATGCATAATAATTATATGTTTGAAGAAATGTATGACATGTCTAGAAGGGGTCCAGTCAAGTCCTTGTTCAAGTGTTTTCATTTGTATCATTATTTTGATGTTATTTTGCATCTCTAGAAGTTTCATGGAGTTTTGGGAAGTGGCCTGAGTCATGGCCTTGAAAAAGTGGCACAGAATTTGGAGTCATTGGCACAAAAATACCTGGAAAAGTCCCCATTCGCAGAAATTCTTTGCTATGGGAGCGACTAGAGGGTCCCAGTCGCATGCATGCCCATGTCAAGGGACCAAATGAGGCTCCAATGCAGAAAAATGTCAATTTGTCTCATGGTTTGATCACCTGGAAGGGATGGGTGGCTCTTGAGGGTTCTGTAGTAGGTGTAGAAGGTCAGATTGGTTGTACTGTGTTGGTTTCACTTCCTTAAATATACATGGGGAGTTGAATAAAATCATAGTATCCTCTCATCACATGTTTACCCCAGTGCATCGGTTAACTTGAGTAAATGTGGGAGGAGGGTGTTACATAGTGGTATAAGAGCATGGTTCACCCCTTGGAATGGATGAGCGATGTGTTGGTCATGAATTCATGTCAATTACATATGTCTCCCTTATACTTATTTCCCATGTGCTTGTTTCATATACATGGTGGTGGTCATGGTTGCAGTGGTGTCACCAAGTGAAAGTTGATAGGGTTGTTTTGAAATGTGTCGTCATGAGTGTATGATTGGTTGGGAATTTTTTATGCATGTCAGTGTTTATATGTTATGTGCATACATTGATATGGTTGTAGTTTTCGTGCCTGAGGTCATGATATGTGGTTGGTATGGTCATGCACTAATGACTGGAAAATTGTTGAAACGATGATTATATGTTGACTCAATTATGTTTATAGATATGTTTATTGTACTAATCTGGTCGATCTTGTAGATGAGATATCCTCCTCTAATTATACTAAGGTACTTCAGTTTGTTTATGATTTGGTTTAGCTGGCATAGTATGCCTTGCAGGAAGAGATCAAAGCTGACTAGAAATATGGTATACTACATAGATTATCCCTATAAATCAGATGAGCAATGTGGTGCTAGGAACTCTTCTAACTTAGAAGACACATTGAGAAGATTGAAGGAAAAATTAAGGAGTTGTAAAGTAGATAATGATAAAATCATGTGGGAACAGGAGAAAAAGTAGAAGTTAATGCAATGATTCTTTAGAGTTTGTCAGAATTTCAGAGACAAGGACCACTCTCGATCAAATATGGATAGGAGGATGGAACTAATGGAGCATATGGTAGTAGGTCACATGGTGGTCATAGGTAAGATAAATAGGAAAAGATCAGAGGTAGTAGATTCTTGGATACTCTGGATAAGAGAGGTGATGGACATGAGTACTATTATATTTTTGGTTCTGACAGACACTATGATCGTCACTATTATCACCCTTACATGAGGAGTGATAGGGGATATTTCCAGATGAGTTTAACAAAGAAAATCTACCTACCTTCGATGGATATTTGAAGAAGACGAAAGATGAAGAGGCTTGGTTACTTGGGATGAAGAAATTATTTGAGTTGCATAATTACACAGATAATATGAAGGCTAGAGGAGCTATCTTCAGCCTGAAAGGTAAAGCATATATTTGGTGGGAATATGTGAAGCGGGTTAGAGATATCAAGAAAAAAGAGTTGATTTGGCATGAATTCAAGGGACTGTTTAAGAATAAGTACTTGTTGGATAGGTACCACAATAGCAAAGCCAAGGAATTCTATGAACTTAAAATGGGATCAATGATAGCTGAGGAATATATGACTAATTTCTTGGAGCTATTGAGGTATGTACCGTATCTTAAGGATAAAAATACTAAATTTTAGAGGTTTTTCAATGGATTTCTAATAGTATTTAGAGGTCATACTGAGTATGATGAGCCTTAGTCACTTGAGGAAGTTATTGGGAAACTAAATAATTTCTACACACAATCAAAGCATAAGACATAATCTCAACAAGTATGGAAAGGGAAATATAAAGGTAAAGGAAAATGGTAGCCGAAACAAACAAGGCCTTAGAATGTAGAAGAGAAATAAAATTTTGCACTGTACAAGAATTTTAATGTCGCTAGACAAGGACATGGGTCATAACCTGGAGGGAAACATAATAGAGGGGATGATACGAGACGGTTGGAATATTTGATATGTGGTAAGGATAATCTCAAGAGAGATTGTACATAGTATCAGGGTGGTAGGCATCAAATCTATAATGCACAAGAAGCACATAATGTTAGGAATGTTGGGTAGAGAATTCCTCGTATCTATGCAACACTGGATAATAGGTAGGCAGATCATCAGGCATATATCATTGAGATGAACGACAAGCTTTGTGATCAAGTTTTTTCTATTTTTATTGAACATGGATCTAATTATAGTTATGTTAACCCTAACTTGGTGGATAAGTGTGGTTTCTCAGGAGGTTTATCAGGAACTTCTCTCGTATTGCATATCCTATCACGTCATTGCAATGAAAAGGTAAGAAATTTGAATAAATAGAGGAGTGTGTGGTCAGTTTTGAACAATTGAAGCAATTGTTGATAAATGCTCTAGTGCTTGATATTGCATATCCGAAAAAAGTTTTTTGTGTGTATAGATGCTTGCAAGAGAGGGATTTGTTGAGTCCTTATGCATGAGGGACAAACATTATGCTATGAATGATCAAAATTGAATGAGCACAAGAAGAAATATATGACACATGATCTTGAGTTAGAAATGATCGTTCATGCATTGAATATGTGAAGGAACTATATTCTTGGCAGAAGGTTTGTATTGATGAGTGATCACAATGGGTTGAGATACCTTTTTGACAAACCGAATCTGAATTCCAGGAGAGCTGGATGGTTGGGCATGATCAATGAGTTTGACCTAGAGATAAACTAAATCAAGGGAAAAGAGAACATAGTTGCATATGATCTTAGGAGCCGGATATAGGTAAATCATATTGCAACTATGAGTTCTTATGGGACAGATTTATAGTATCGAATTTTACAAGAAGGTCAGTAGGATGACAGGCATAAAGATCTTATGCACAAGTTACAACAAAGTACAGGTACAAGTATTCTTACAGGTATACATGCATAGGATGTGGATTATCATCTCTCATCAGATGGCTTGATCAAATTTAGGGATATGATATATGTTCCATACAGTAGTGAGCTCAAGAAGATTATATTGAGGAAGTTTCATGTGAAACCATATTCTGGGCACCCAAGGTATCAAAATACATTGAAAACAGTGAATAATTTTTTATGATTGGCCGAATCTGAAGAAGGATGTGGTAGATTTTGTGGCTAGATGTTTGGATTTTCATCAGGTAAAAGTAGAGTGTAAAAATTCAGGTGGAATGCTACATCCAATTGCAATTCTAGAGTGGAAATGGGAGGATATTTCCATGGATTTCATTATAGGTTTGCCGAGGACATATAGAAAACATGATTCCATCATGGTTGTGGTGGAAAAGTTGACTAAAGTAGCACATTGTGTTCCAGTGAAGACTACGTTTATATAGCATAGATGTTCATTAGAGATGTGGTCAGATTGCATGGTGTTTCGAAGAATATTGTGTTAGATAGGGATGAAAAGTTCACTTCCAAGTTTTGGAAGGAATTGTTTACAGGTTTAGGTACAAATCTGGCCTTTAGTACAACTTATCATCCATATATGAATGGAAAGATAGAGAGGGTCAGCAAGATATTGGATCTAACATGTTGAGGATGTATGTGATGCATCAACAGAGGAGATGGGAGGAGTACCTTCCATTGGTTTAGTTTTCTTACAACAATGGTTACTAGGATTCATTGAGGATGAGTGCATTTGAGGCATTATATGGGTGGAGTTGTAATACTGCCATCATTTGGAGTGACCTGGTGAACAAGGTATTGATTGGACCAGACATGTTAGTAGAAATGGAACATGAAATGCAGGTAATAAAGAAGAATATAAAGGCAACACATGACAGGCATAAAATATATGTAGATCAGAATAGGTTGTTTAAGGAGTTTCAGGTTGGAGAACATGTATACTTGTGCATCAAGCTAAAGAAGATTTCCTTACGGATTGGATCATGTGCCAAGTTGGCACCTTAGTTTTGTGGAACTTTCAATATTATTGAAAATATTGGGCCAGTAGTCTATCGACTTGCACTACCTCTAATAGTGAAAGTCCATGACGTTTTCCATGTGTCATTGCTTAAGAAGTATATTAAAAATGTTGATCATGATATTGACTAGTTTTTATTGCAAGTGGAGCCATAAAGAGAATTCCAGTCAGAACCAAATTGTATATTGCAGAGAAAGATAATCATGCTCTGGAACTGAGAAATTGAGCAGTTGAAAGTGTATTGGAAGAAATTTGGGCCCAATGAAGCTACATGGGAGATGGCAGATCAGATGCAGGCTATGTATCCTTCTGTATTTGATGCTTGAGTGAATGTCCTTGATATATGTTTTGGTATAAGTTTTGATGTGTTATTTTTGTATATGTACATATGTATATGGATGTAAATACCACCATGAGCTATGTTATAAAGATCTAATAAGAGGTATGGGTGTCATGTCATTATGGTTGTTATGTTGTTATGTTGTCATGTTGGTTTCTTCACAATAGGTTTATCATTGTAAATACTGCAACAAGCTAAGTTATAAAGCTCCATTGGAAATATGTTTTTCTTTCAGCAGCATTGTTGGTTATAGATGTCCTTGACCATTGAGGACAGTGTTCCCCCAAGGGCGAGGGTTCTATAACCACCCTCGTGAAAATTCCATGTAATAAAAGTTAATAAAGGAAAATAATAACCACAGTTATGGGACATTGATTCTAAGCTGAATGTTGGGAAAAACATCCTAGTGTGGGTGTTAAATTCGGTTATTATGGATAAGGAAATTGGTAAAGTCAATGGAAAAGGATTTGAAAAGGCAAAGTGCAATTTATTGGCATTCATTTTTGAAATAATGAAAAATAGGAGAAAAGGAAGGTGAAAGGTCGTAAGTTGCATGTGAGGAGGAAAATGAGGGAAAAATAATGGAAAATTGAAGAAACTAAAGGCCTCATTAATAAAAAGGATTCTAAGGATCAATTAATGGATTTTGGTCAGTTTAGTTTTGGAGCTCTCACTCTCCCACTCTTGGATACTTAGAGTTTTCTTGGGGTACTTCAGCATTGGATCAATAAGGGAAAATAAGTCAAATTGGAAGTAAAGATCAAGCAAGGAAGAGCAGGATGAAGCATGTAAAGCAAGATTAGTTGCAGGTATCGATTTGCATGTGTGATTTCCTTGGTATATTTGGCATGCATGGATATGCATGTGTGTTCTTGGTTGTCTTGCTATCATTGGCATGGGTTTGCAAAGTGTGACAATGTTCTTCAGCCTTTCCTTTCCATTTCCAAATAGCCATTGTGTGATGGGGTTCTCATATTTTGGTTAAGCTAGATTTCCAGATGGACTCAAAGCCAAGTGTGGTGGTCTTTGGATTATTCACAAGGCCTTGGAATCCTCAAATGGGATACATGGTAAATAATAGATGTGAACACCTCGATTAAGCATAGGAATCCATTGACCTATGAATGACAGGATACAAGGTAAAGCTCAGTGGCGAGTACCCTTAATTGGGACTAGGAATCCTGGGTTGGGATACACGATAAATCCCAAAGGTTGGAGACCTCGTAGGCCTAGGAATCCCTTGATCGGTAATGGAAATATAAATGGTAAATGCAAGAGGTTGATATGGACAAATTCCTCATGGTTTAGGTGTAGAGACCAAGAGGCATCTATTCTTGTTATGGCCTAGTGATCTGGTGTGGATTGCTGTAAAGCTTGGTTCTATTGATGAGTGTGAGGTGGTTTAGCCTCGAGAAGCTTTGGCTAATTCTTTTATTTTTGAGTCCCATATTCATGCTTGAAATATGGCACGAGGGTGATTGTATAAAGAGATATTTGGCTCAACCAATCTATAGTCGGGTATAACGTGGTAGTACCATACCTGGATGAATTTTGTAACCATTAATAAGAGTTATTTCCATTGATATTTTAAGTGTAAATGTATTGGATCATATGTGCCATTTATGGCTATTTTATCCTTGTTATTTTTGGTGTTTTTGTGCTAGTTATGAATATGTTTTATGATAGTGATGATGTATGGCTATCATCATGATTTAATTTGTAAATGAATGAAAAATGATTCTATGACCTAATAGAGGATATTTCAACTATAGTGATAAGGACATCAATCCTTCTTAGCGATTCTCAGATAAGTATGAGAACCTTATTCTCATACCTATTATTATGACCTATAGAATGCATAATCATGATATGTTTGAAAAAATGTTTTTAATGGCTAAAATGGGTCCAGTCAAGTCCTTTTTCAAGTATTTGCATTTGTATCATTGTTTTCAATGTTATTTTCCATATATCGAAGTTTCATGGAGTTCTAGGTAGTGGACTGAATCATCGCACTAATAAAGTGGCACAATATTCAGAGTCACTGACACATAAATACCTGGAAAAGTCCCCAGTTGTAGGCATGCCTTGTTGTGGAAGCGACTGGAGGGTCCCAGTTGCATGCATACCAATGTCAAGGGAGTGACTAAGGCTTTAATGCAACAAAATGTCAGGTTGTCTCAAGGTTTGATAACTTGGAAGGGATGGGTGACTCTTGAGGGTTCTTTAGCAGGTGTAGAAGGTCATATTGGTTGTGTTGTGTCAGTTCCACTTCCTTAACTCTACATGGGGATTTAAATTAGATCATTTTATCCTCTCCCCACATGTTTACCCCAGTGGGCCGGTTAACTTGGATAAATGTGGGAGGAGGGTGTTACATGCTTTGTTCTCCTGCTTCTCATAGTCTTGAATTGACATTTCAATTTATTAGAGAGAAGATGCAGTCTAAGGAATTTTCTATTGAATATTGTAATACTTGTGAATTGTTGCTGACATTTTCACAAATCCTCTTGGCAAGTTCAAATTTGAGCTGTTTAGGGAGATATTAAGTGTGGAAAGGAATCCTTTATTCATTACGAGGGGAACTTGAAAATAATGGAGAATGTTTGTTTTATTATTTTTATTATGTATTAGATTAGAATTAGATCCTATTTTCTAGGATCTTTTTGTGATATCCCAAACATAATGTAATTGTTTATATTTTTGTTTGTTTCATTAATGAAGCAATATTGAGGTAACCTCATGTGCTCCTCATGTGAGTGCCGCTATTTTCATTCACAACTCTAATTTTGTATTTCGTTGAGTAATTATTTTTTTCATTTACCTTTTATTCAAGGTACTACTGACAAGATCGCTCGGATTTTAAGGAAGCATAAGATCTCGTCTTCTTTTAAACCTTTAAACACCATTCAGAGCTCCCTTAAATTGGTTAAGGACAAGTTGGACCCTAAAAGCATGAAAGGTGTTTATTTGATCCCGTGCTCTTGTGGGATTCCCTACATTGGTGAAACTGATCGATCGATTAATAAGAGGATCCAAGAGCATTCTGCGGATATTAGACTTGGTAGAACCAAGTCCTCAGTGCTAGCGGAGCATACGGAGAAGACGAAGCATCATATTTGTTTGGAAGACGCTAGAGTCCTTGCTAGGATGGATCATTTCCATCACCGGAAATTTAGGGAGGCGTTAGAGATTGAGAAGAGGCCTTGTACGTTGAATAGGGATGATGAATGGAAGGTTAGCAGGTGCTGGATTCCATCTCTTCACTCCTTGTAAAGGTCCTTTTATTTTTATTTTTATCCTATTATTATTAGTTTATGATTCGATATTTATAATTTATTAATGTTTTTCTTTATTAATTTTTGGTTATTTCCTTAATTTTTATATTTTTAAAATATTATATATATATAATTTTTATTATTATTAATTAATTAATTTATTATTATTATTATTATTATTAATTTTATTTATTTCTAATTTTATGTATTTATTAGGATTTTATTTATTAATTTATTTTTGGTAATTTATTTACTTATTTTTATTTAATTAATTAATTAATTAATTTATTTGTTTATCTTTAATCCTAATTTTATGTATTTGTTAGTATTTTATTTATTAATTTACTTATTGGTAGATTATTTTATTTATTTATTTTGATTCATTTATTTATATTTATATTTATTATTTTATTTTATTTTATATTTAATTTAATTTATTAATTAATTATTTATTTTTATCCCAATTGAACGTTATTGTTTACAGTTGGTAGTTCGAAAAGCGTCGGTCCTAAAATTCTCATGTGATTTCCCGAAAGATTTATAATCTTTTATGTTATGGATCACAGAAGCTTGCACTCTCAAATAAAATTATGTTATTAATATGGACATTAAAATATTTGAAATATATTTTTTGTTTATATATATCAAATTTTATTTATAATATGGATTTGATATATGAAATTTTAAAAATATCAATAAAAAATAAAAATTTAAGGTAGGTTATCATTAAAATATTTCAATACAGAGGTTGAGTAAAATATTTTAACATGAAACATATATATAGAGAGAAAGATTGAGAGAAATCTTATTCCATTAATAGGTGCTTTCTAATTCAATGTATGAAGCATATTTGTAATTATTTCAATGCTTATTATGGATTTGATATCTATTTTTTTAGAAAAATATTAATAATAAAAATAAATAAATGTATGCAAATAGGAGAAAAATATGAAGGGGCATGTTTTAACATTTTAATGTGGAGAAAATGAATTATAATAAAATATTTCAATGTCAAACACATGTATATTATACCAACATAGATCCATCTTAACTTTGGATCTACTAAGAAGCTAGAGGGATCAAATCTATTTTCACTCTAAAAGATGTTTTCATCTCAAGATATTTGATCACTCTCCTCGCCTTGGTAGATCCTAAATTAAATGGATCTAGGTTATTTTAAATTAATTGATTTACAAGTATACATATTAAAATATTTATTTTATTTGTTGGTGAAAGTGAAATGTTTATTCGTTATTAATATTTTGTTTTTAAATACTACATGTTGAGTTTATTTCAGTCAGAAAAGAAATTACATCTCCTTGATACTAAGTTGTAATATCAAAAATAAATCAAGCAAATATATCACACTGAGATTATGAATGATGTTTAATGATTTTAATTAAAATGAACCAAATATGTACATTTATTTTTGTTTTTCATTACAGTGGACACTGTTTTTAATTTAGTGAATATTTTAATTTTATTTTAAAAGGATACATCTCAATTTCAAGTTGAACATAAAAATAAATACACATATCCCTCCTATTATTATTATTATTATTTTTTAAATGTAATAAAAATATTTTTAAATCAAATATGAAAAATTGTTTTCATCTAAAAATAATTAGATTCACTAAATTAAATTAGGTTTATTACATTATTAAAAAGGAAATTATTTATTTGATTTACTTCATAATTTTATTTTTATATTTAAAAATCTTTAAGAGAAGAATTTTTTATACCACTATGATTTTGGTAAATATAATGTGATATATTCTGGATTTAAGAACTCGAAGAGAACATTCTTTTCGTGTCCAACAAACTTAATATAATAAAGGGGAATTTTTTTCTTAACCAATACCTTTTAATAATTATCTTGCAATATAACTAAAGCTTGTCATTAACATAAAATATTTTTTTATTTACGAAATGGATATGAATTCTATTAAACATTTTTTTAATTGTTATTATTATTATTATTATTTTTATTTTTGAAATTTGACTTTATATAAAATTATGTTTAATAGTTAAGGTTAAAAAATTTAATTGGCTCAATGGATGGGTTAGACATTAGGAGATGAAATCAAGCAAATGATAGGGTTTTCATATAGAGGAACTTTTTTTCATAGATTTTCTCTCCGTTGCACATTAGAATTTACAGCGAGTTGAGTAAATCAGTTGTGATGTAGGACATTGTTATGTCGTGGATTGCTAGGGGGAGTAAAGACCCATGTTATTTCAAATTGTGATCATACAGGATACCAACCTAGGTATAGGTAAGAAATCAAAAGCACTTCATCAATCAACATTGGAGAGCATCAGGTTTTAAGGAATTCGAGAGGATCCCCCACTTGGGGCATCCTAGTAGAGTTGTAATAGAGTATATGCCTCCTGAAGGTAGTCAATGATCCAAAGTATGAGGTGAAATCAACAAAAACCGCTAGTGACATTCAATATGTGAAGGATCATTACATAATATGTAAATTTATTAACATTTGGCCAACAAAGAATTCTCTCGTTGGCTGGATCCATAAATAATGGCAACCAAAGGGACACATTGAACTTGAGTTTTGGGTTAAGGGCTTCTTTACAATTAATTTTTCTAGTGTAGAAGGTAAAACTAGGATCTTTAAAAAAGTCCCATACTTATTTAGTAATGTGGGGTTATTCATGATATTCTGGCAAGAGTGTTATGATACAAAAAAGAGAAACTTTTAGTATGTCTAATTTGGGTCTGTATGTTTTCCTTGCTAAAGGAGGTATGAGAAGAAGAGATTCTAGAGGATATTATAAATAAAATAGGTGAATTCATGAAAATATCGAAAGTCACTAAGTGAGGAAGGTACACCTCATACACATATATATGCATGAAAATGAACATCTCTCAACCCTTTTCAAAGTCAATCAAATCTCATTTTAGGTTTAAGTATGGAAATAATTGTTAGAATACAAGCATGCTCCTTTATGTTGTTGTTAGTGTCATGAATACATAAAAAATTTCAGATATTTCTCCCTTATGCGAGTGGAGAAATCGAAGGAGTGGAAAAAGGAAGAGGATTAGGAAGGTTTATAGAAGGTAAAAAGCCGAAAGAAAAATTAGGAGGGCTTCCTATTTTTAGAAAAATCAGGAGGGCTATCAGGAGGGCTTCCTGATAAACCTATGGGGCTAGTAGGTTACTATAGGAGGGTTTCCAGTAGATATATTAGATTTTTTGCCTCACAAGGAAATAGACTTTTCCATTGAGTTGGTAGTAGGGGCAGCATCAGCATCAAAGTCACTGTACATGATGAGCTCTAGAGTTAGTGGAGATGAAATTTTAGTTGAAAGAAATGATTTACAAAGGATACATTAGGCCAAGTGTATCACCATGCGGTGCACCAGTATTTTTTGTGAAGAAGAAGGATGGTACTCTTAGATTGTGAAACGATTACAGACAACTGAGCAAGGTGACTATTAAGAACAAGTATTTATTTCAAGGATTGATGACTTATTTGATAAGTTAAAGGGAGCAAAAATGTTCGTGGAGATTGATTTGAGATCCTGATATCATCAGGTACACATCAAGGAAGAGGATATTTACAAGACAAATTTTTGGACCAGGTATGGCCATTATGAGTTTGTTGTAGTTCCAATTTGTTTGAATAATGCTCCAAATACCTTTATGTGCTTGATAAATAGTCTGTTGCATCCGTATATGGAAATTTTTGTTATCGTATTCATTGATGATGTATTGATATATTCTAAGAATGAGTAAGAACATGCCAGGAATTTAGTGACAATGTTGAGATTATTGAGGGAGCATCAATTGTATGCTAAGCTTAGTAAATGCAGTTTATTTCAAAGAGAGGTACATTACTTGGGGCATGTGGTCTCCAAGGAAGGCATAACAGTATATCCAAAGAAGATAAGGGCTATCATGGAATAGGAAACTCCTAGAAATGTGGATGAGTTAAGATGATCCATGGGGTTAGTAGGTTACTATAGGAGGTTTATCAAGAAATTCTCTCACATTGCATATCCTATCACGTCATTGCAGTGAAAAGGTAAGAAATTTGAATGGATAGAGGAGTGTGCGGTCAGTTTTGAAAAATTGAAGAAATTATTGACAAATGCTCCAGTGCTAAATATTGCATATCCAAACAAAGAGCTTGTTTTGTGTAAAGATTCTTGCAAGAGAGGGATTGGTGGAGTCCTTATGCAGGAGGGACAAGTAGTACTCTATGAATGAAGAAAATTGAATGAGAAAGAGAAGAACTATCTGACACATGATCTTGAGTCAGCAACAATTGTTCATGCGTTGAATATGTGGATGAACTATCTTCTTGGCATAAGGTTTGTATTGATGAGTGATCACAGTGGGTTGAGATACTTGTTTGACCAACCGAATTTGAATGCCAGGAAATCTAGATGGTTGGCCATGATAAATGAGTTTGAATTCGACATCAGGTACACCAAGGTAAAAAGAGAACACTGTTGCAGATTCTCTTAGCAGGCAGATACAGGTAAATCACATTTCATATATGAGTTCTTATGGGACAATTTTACATGATCAAATTTTATAGGAAGGTCAATAGGATGAGAGGGATAAAGATATTATGCACAATTTACAACAAAGTACATGTACAAGTAGTGTTATAGGTATACATTCATATGATGTGGATTATCATCTCTCAGGGGATGGCTTGATCAGATTTAGGGACAAGATATAAGATCCAAACGATAGTGAGCTCAAGAAGATTATCTTGAGGGATTTTTATGTGAAACCATATTTAGGTCACCCAAGATGTTAAAATACATTGACAACAATGAATACATTTTTATTATTGGCTGAATCTGAAGAAGGATGTTGAAGATTTTGTGGCTAAATGTTTGGGTTGTTATCAGGTAAAAGCATAGTGTAAACATCCAGGTGGGCTTCTACATCCAATTACAATTCCAGAGTGGAAATGGGAGGATATTTCAATGGATTTCATTACAATTTTTCCGAGGAAATCTAGACAACATGATTCCATCATGGTTGTGGTGGACAGGTTGACTAAAGCATAACATTTCATTCCAGTGAAGACTACATATACAACTATTTATATGGCACATGTGTTCATAAGAGATGTGGTCATATTACATGGTGTTCCGAAGAAGATTTTGTCAGACAGGGATGCCAAATTCACTCCAAGTTTTGGAAGGAATTGATTACAGGTTTAGGTACAAATTTGGTCTTTAGTACAAATTATCATCCAAAAATGAATGGAAAGATAGAGAGGGTCAAAAAGATATTGGAGGACATGTTGAGGATGTATGTGATGCATCGAAACATGATATGGAAGGAGTACCTTCCATTGGTTGAGTTTTCTTACAACAATGGTTACCAGGAGTCATTGAGGATGAGTCCATTTGCGGCATTGTATGGGTGGAGTTGTAATAGTACCATCATTTGGAGTGACTTGGTGAATAGGGTATTGATTTGACCGAACACGTTGGAAGAAATGAAACATGAAATGCATATAATAAATAAGAATATAAAGGCAACACATGACAAGAAGAAAATATATGTAGATTAGAATAGGTTGTTTAAGGAGTTTCAGGTTGGAGAACATGTGTACATGTGCATCAAGCTAAAGAAGATCTCCTTACAAATTGGATCATGTGCCAAGTTGGCACCTCAGTTTGCGGAACTTTCAATATTATTGAAAGGATTGGGCCAGAAGGAGAATTCCAGCTGAAACCACATTTTATATTGCAGAGAAAGATGCTCATGCTCCGCAACTGAGAAATTGATTAGCTTAAAGTGTATTGGAAGAAATTTAGGCCCAATGAAGCTACATGGGATATGGCAGATCAGATGCAGGCTATGTATCCTTATGTATTTGATTCTTGAGTGAATTTGCTCGATTTATGTTTTGGTATAAGTTTTGAATCTTGATGTGATGTTTTGGTATATGTACATATGTATATGGATGTAAATACCAGCATGAGTTGTGTTATAAATATGCAATAAGAGATATGGGTGTCATGTCACTATGATTGTTATGTTGTCTTGTTGGCTTCTTCACAATAGGTTTATCATTGTAAATATTGCAACAAGCTGAGTTATAAAGCTCCATGGGCAATATGTTTTTCTTTTAGCAGTATTGTTTGTTATAGGTGTCCTTGAACACTGAGGACGGTGTTCCCCCAAGGGGGAGGGTTATGTAACAACCATGGTGAAAATTCCATGTAATAAAAGTTAATAAAGGAAAAATAATAACCACGATTATGGGACATTGATTCTAAGTTGAATGTTGGGAAAAAAATCCTAGTGTGGGTGTTAACTTCGATTATTATGGCTAAGGAAATTGGCAAAGACAATGGTTGGTCTGAAATGAGTGTATTAGTTTTGTTGTGCTATGTGTCTTTTCAGTTTATAAACATGTGCATAATCAGTTTATTAGTTTGCATAGGGATTGAGGTAATTTTTCATGAATTGCAAATGATTTTTAATGAATTAGAAGCATAAAAAAATATTAAATAACACTGAAAAGTAGTGTAAAATATAGAAATAAGTCACCACATGAAATTTACACAGTAGGCATGATGAAGCAGTTCACCCCTCCTGGGCTACATCTGCTGGTCCAACTCCCAATGGCATGTCCATCTTTCATTATGACAAAAATTTTTCTGTTACATGCAGTTAAAGTGCTCTAATGGTTTTTTTATCTACACCAATGGCTCCAGAATGCTCCAATTAGTCAAAAATGACTCTTCATTCACTTAGAATGGGCGAAAATTGAGTCTCCTACTCTTTTGTCGAGTTTCTACTAGAAAAAATCCACTAAAAGTGGAGAACTCCACTTAACTGGAGCTAAAATAGTTTTTTCACCAGAAATGGCATGCTTCTAAAATTTCGCTGAATAAACCATTTGCATTAACTGTTATTAGTTTGGGCAGTTGGGAACATGCACCCCAAATCCCGCGGGTAACCACAACTGTTGGTAGAACTCAAGGCATATAATTGTGGGTTGATGGCATTGAAGTACGATTTGACGCTGCGGGTTAGGCTAACTACGATAATGGAGGTTTCATTTAGGTTTCCATGTGAAAACATACAGGATCACTGGCAGTTAGCTCATAGATTGCGTGGAGGTTGAGTTTTATGTTTGTTATGTGACCATATATGTTAGAACCGCTGGCGGGTTGGGATCGTTGGCGGCGGTCCCAATCCCCAAACGCATTTTCAAAAAACAATAAATTAATATCGTGACCTTAAAGGTTAATTCATAACATGTAGAGTGAATGGTAAGAACTGTGCATGCCTGGCAGGAGGTTCAGGGGTCGATTCCTGCAGCCTCCAACAAAATTTTACTTGCCATTTCAAGGCCACTTGGTAGCCTCTGATTGGCTCTCCCCATCATACCTTCAAATAGAAAAAGGACACTTTTCCTTCATTGATTGGCCCAGTGAAAAGGGATATTCTTTGGAATATTATTTTTTGCTGACTGTACCTCCACCTTGATGACTGTGCATCCTAGTCAAACCTAGTCAAACTGTCGAAAATTTACCTGTTTGGCATTTCGATTAGAACGCGATATCTCCCTCATACGACATCGGTTTTTTGAACCATTTGCGGCACTAGAATCAGGAAGAAGATATCTAAAAAACCATCATGGTTTCAATCCAATCATGTAACTTTGAATTTTGAGAAAAAATTATGAACTCCTGATCAATGGTAAAGGATTTGGAAAGGCAAAGTGGAATTTATTGGAATTTATTTATGAAAATAATGGAAAATAGGAGAATAGGAAGATTAAAGGTCACAAGTTGCATGTGAGGAGGAAAATGAAGGAAAAATAATGGAAAATTGAAGAAATTAAAGGCCTCAGTAATAAAAGGGATTCTAAGGATCAATTCATGTATTTTTGTCAGTTCAATTTTGGAGCTCTCACTCTATTCTCTCTCTCTCTCTCACTCTTGGATACTTAGAGTTTTCTTGGAGCACTTGAGCATTGGATCAAGAAGGGAAAATAAGGAAAAATGGAAGAAAATCTTAAGCAAGGAAGAGCAGGATGAAGCAACTAAATCAGGATTAGTTACACGTATTGATTTGCATGTGTGATTTCCTTTCTATATTTGGCATGCATGGATATGCATGCATGTTATTGGTTATCTCGCTATCATTGGTATGGGTTTTTCTAGGTGTGACAATGTTCTTCAACCTTGCCTTTCTATTTCTGAATAGCCATGGTGTGATGGGGTTCTCATGTTTTGGTTGAGCTGGATTTCCAGATGGACTCAAAGCCGAGTGGGGTGGTCTCAGGATTATTCACAAGGCCGTAGAATCCTCAGATGGGATACATGGTAAATATTGGATGTGAACACATCGATTAAGAATAGGAATACCTTGACCAATGGATGGTGGGATACATGGTAAAACTTAGTGGAGAGTACCCTTGATTGGGACTAGGAATCCCGGGCTAGGATAGACGGTAATCCCAAAGGCTAGAGACCTCGTAGGCCTAGGAATCCCTTGATCGGTAATGGAAAGATACATGGTAAATCCGAGAGGTTGAGATGGACAAATTCCTCATGGTTTAGGTGTAGAGATTGAGGGGCATCCATGCTTGTTATGACCTAGTGATCCAGTGTGGATTGTTGTAAATCCTGGTTCTATTGATGAGGGCGAGGTGGTTTAGCCTCGAGAAGAATTGGCTAATTCTTTTGGTTTTGAGTCCCACATTCATTCTTGAAATATGGCACGAGGGTGATTGTATGAAGATATATTTTTCTCAGCCAATATATAATCTGGTGGAACATGGTAGTCCCATGGATGAATTTTGTATCCATTTATAAGAGTTCTTTCTCTTGGTATTTTAAGTGTAAATATACTAGCTCATATGTGCCATTTATGGTTGTTGTATCCTCATTATTTCAGTTGTTTATGTGTTGGTTATGAATATGTTTTATAACAATGATGATGTATGGCTATCATCATGTTTTAATTTTTAAATGAATAAACAATGATTCTATGACCTAATAGAGGATATTTCAACTATAGTGATAAGAAGTGAAAATGTGAAGTTGGGTTGCACTTTTTTTTCCTTTTTTGAGAAAAAAATATCATTTTTTTCTATTCTTCAACATTCTGCAAGTCAAAACAATTTTTCTGTTTAAAATTTCATTTTACGATAAAAATAAAAATTGTCCAAAATTTTATGTAATATTCCCAAATGGGGAATGCAACAATACAAGACAGATATGTAGAAAAATAACGCAGATCATCTAAGATAAAGCAGGAGGCCAATATGGAGACATTTCAAAAGCATTTATAGTAGCAAAATAGATGTACAATGAGGCCCATAAGGTGCATAGCTAGAAATACAAGTCACCAATGAGAGAAAATCCTTAAAAAGAGGTGCTGCAACCATGTATTAAGACTGAAAAGAGCTTGACAACGTTATTTTATTAGGTTGCAACAATTTTTTATTACAATTCAGATCTAGAGCATATAAGTGCATGCAAAGTCAGATCTATAACAGATCAATACACTATAGATGCTCTTCTATCAATCCCCCTTGGGGTTTTGAGAAAAACAACATGTACATGAAGCAGATAAGATCTAAGTTTGAAGATCTGCAGAAATATTCAGTGATTCATAAATATTTAGAAGTATGCAGATTATATCTGATATGAATATGAATTAGATCTCCTCCAATGGATCTCCAAAGTGAAGGGCAGATCCCCAACACTTGAAAACCAGCTCTCCAAATGGTGTGCCAAAACACCTTGCAACAACACCTATAGGAATAAGAAAGTAAAACTGCACTGTAGGGTTTAGAATATAGATGGCCACATGCCAAGATCTGAAAATGATGCTCCAATGATCCAATACTCTCTTTCCAATGGGATAGAAGCCTTCCCCACTAGAAATGAACACTAAAATGGTCTAGACCTTAGTAGATCTAGCATCCACTTGCTGCATCTTGAAAAGACAACCAAACCCTCAATAGGATCTGCGTTGTAGTTGAAAGGAGAAGCTTGGCCTACAACCAGATAGTGGACAATGCAATGAAAACTCTTCCAAGAGGTCTCTCAAGGGAAGAGGTGGGATTCCCGATCAGGAACACACACTGCTTAAACAACACTATTCTCAGCTAAATAGCAAGAGAATGATATATGTATAAATAGAAAATATATTAAGAAATACATAATCATCAACAACCTTCTCATGCTTCCATTCTCTTATTTTTATAAGTTGAGAGCTTGCAAACCCTAAACCACCTTCAATGAAAACACTCCTTTCACACAAAGCAACTCCATCTAAAAATGCGATGTGCTTCATTTATGGCCACTCCTCCAAGACAGTGCTGTATATCTCTTCAAGGTTTACCCAGTCAAAATATCCAACCCATTTCACACCTAAGGGTGCTTGTTAAAACAACCAATATTTAGCCTTTTTACATTTGTCATTGATTTATTCTTTATCAAGGAGTTTTATGAACCTCATTTGCTCTTTTATTCTTCAAACAAAGAAATAAAACAAAATTGAATATTCCCATTAGCGTAGGACTAATTAGGAATATTATAGTCATCCCCTCCCAAATGTTGCTTGTCCTCAAGAAACTCATAAGGTGAGTGCTGCAACTCTTCTCCTCCTCCATCGATGACACTATCATGTGATAAGCTTCCTCCATAAGCTAAGTGTTCACCAATCCAACCCTCCATGGATTGTTCCTCCAAAGTTCTTATAAGATGTAAATATTCCATCCCATAAGGAGACAATATCTCAAATGAAACAAACATGGCTTTCCCAATGTTCTCCCTGAAACATGTAGCATAAGATACATGGAAAATCTCCATCCCATAGGGCACATACATACCTCCCATCCTCCCTCCATACATTCCCATAAAAACTACAAGTACATCATCAATGTATGGGAGAAAAACTATATACATACAAATAGAAATTTGTGCATATGGAGGTGGGTCATAGTCCCACATGTGGAACCAGCACAGTGCATCTCCTACCTGCATCAGATATAGATGTGGTAAGTGGTTTCCCCACCACTTACTTGCTGTGCATGTTATCTCACTATGGCTGAAAGGGTGAGATATATTTGGTGCCTTAGGAAAGCACCCATCATGATGTAAAATCTTCCTTTGTCCTCCAAGGGAGTGGCCATATTCAGAAATAGGTTTTGTGGCCCAAGGTTGGCCATGAAGTTTACAAGATACAATAATCCTCCTTGGAGTCATGGCCTACATAAACATGGTGAAAGGATACATACAATCAGAAAATTAAATATCATGGGTATGTTCCTCACCAACAATCCCCCTCATACAAATGGAGTGGTGCATAGATCTATCTCCTCTCTCAAAAGAAGAAAGAGAAGGCTGAATTAACTCTCTCATAGAGTTATGTTGCTGCTCCATCTCCACATGGTACATGCATATTTGACAATTCTGATATAGTTCTCCTTAAAAGCCCTCCCAATGGTAGCTCCTCATGATGATGTTGTTGAGCTTCATGGAATATGTGTGGCTGAAACAAAACTCTTCATAGGCCCTTTTTAGCAACTTCTCCTTGAGCTTGGAGGATCTATACAAGAAGATCCTACCATGATCATAGATGACTCCATATTGGACTAAGTAGCCCTCTTCATGTAGTTGGTCATCAAGTATCATGCATGTGTGAAAATCCTTGGAGTAATCCACCAGAAGTTGGGTTTTCCAATATGGATCTAAACTCTCAAACAATGACAATGCTAATGATCTATCAACTGAAATATCTGTCATGTGGCTGCTCCTTTCCTTGAAATCTCCCATGCAAAAGGTATGTGTTGGAAGGTCATCCCTTCCCTTCTTCTCTTCCTTGACATCTACCATGTTGAAGGTATATGATGGAAGGTTTCTATTCCCTCCTTGCTGCCCTTCTTGCATATGCACATGCTCAAATGTAGATGGAAGTTTTTGGAAGTTAGTCTCCCATGGAAGGATATCATCTATCCAAAACCTCCTTGGCCTTGCTAAAGTATGCATGTGAGGCCACCATATTCTACCATGTATGGAAGATTCCTCTCCAAGTGAGAGTATCTTCTGAGTCTTCATAGCCAAGGACTGCCCTCCTTGCCCCATGATGGTGTATTTCTTCGTTCTTGTAGCATATTCTCTCAGCACAGTATGAGATGAGAGAGTGGAAAATGGTGATAAGGGGAAAATATTTCCCGCCTCCTTGTGCTTCCCCAACACTCTCAACGTTGTATTATGGTCTTCTAATGCTCCCTTCCTTCTTGGATCTATGAATGGAGCATCAAGGTGTGAGACATATTTCACCAAATCTAAATCAGGTGGTCTCCCAGTTGGTTTCCCACAAGGTAATGATGTCTCATGGACCATCCCCATGCGCATAATAGATGGGATCATCATATCCCCACTTGTACTATGCAAATTCATCTCTTTTTTTTGCGTGGAAGTTTCATGATAACGGGGTATCACTCTTAAGGATGCAAGTCTGCTTCTAATTGGAAAAATTGTTGAATCCTCTCCTCCATGTAATAATGGATCATATCTTGCTATGCTAGCACTGTGATCCCTCCTTTTTTCTTCTTCTCCTACCTTCTGCAAGATATCACAGTCTAAGGTGATTTCTTCAGATGTAATTAATCCATGTACACCCAACATCTCCTTGGTGTCAAGAGTCTTGATCACAAAGGAATGATCTAACATAGTGTGTGTTCCTAAGAATGTATCCAATGCTAGAACACACTTTCTCCATTGTTTTTTCTCACTTCCTATCAACATAGACACATGTTGCTCATGATATTCATGTGTAAGATCCCTTGGAACTTCTTGCAAAGATACAAGAGCCCTTCTAGTGGAAGCAATTGCTTCATCTCCATCTCCAAATAGAAGTAGATCTCCTCCTGCTGTCACAACACTGGAAGATATTTCTAGCTCTTCCTCTTCCTTCTCCTTATCAATGGATAATACCTCATCATTAAGAGAAAATTTTTCTTGATCTCCTCTTGAAAAAGGAATCCTCATGTATTCTTCTTGAGAATAAAGTTCTTGCTGAAGTGGGGCCTTTGCCCTTGGAAAAGAATGTAGCAGATATTTAACCCCCTAAACAATGTTTTGAAATGGATTTGGCTTCATGGATCCTTCCAACTCATGAAAAGGTTCTGAATTCTTGGGCTTGGTTTTCTCACCCAAGGAAGCTTCATATTTTTTTAAATAAAATATTTTCACTAACCTCCTAGTGAACTTTGCATAAGTAGATATATTTACATTTTTCAATGAAGAAGATTTAAATAACCACCAGGAATAAGCCTTACCTTGGATATGCAGCACTGCTACTCCTATGGCTTCTTCTTCTGAAACTTGATGTAGCTGGAAATATGTGTCTAGCTTCCCTACCCAAGACTTGGATATTGGGTGATCCATAAAAAGTAGGTAGGAAGAATCTACCCAAAGTGTGCTGCATGCACCCTCTTCTTCTATTGTAGCTGCTGGATCTTCTCTCTTATTTAAGTTGACAAAAATATTGGAATCTTAAATGCTCCTTGAATCATCTAGATTGAGATTCATATTCTTGGAGATAGTCACCAAGAGTCTCCTCCTTTGGTGTTTCTCCTTCTGCTTCTTTTCTTGCCAAGAATGTAGGCATGCTACAATGTTGTAGATCTGATTGTGTGGTTGAATGCTCACACACATAGTATGAAGAACTGAGGCTTTCTTCATGTGCAAATCTTCTTGATGGATCTTCATGTCTTTCCCTCCTCATTCCCTTGATTTCTCTTTTAAGCTCATGCATAGTTTGGAAAAGATTTTTTGAGAACTCCTCCCCTTTCATTCCTCCAGATAAAGGGGTTTTACCCTTGTTTTCTTTGTCATCAGTGTAATCAAATTTCTTCTGTCTTTTATTTTCTTCAAAAGACATATTAGCTTCTTAGAAAGCACAAGCTGTGCCCAGATGATGCTCTAATACCACTGTAATATTCCAAAATGGAGATTGCAGCAATACAAGACATATATGCAGAAAAATAGCGTGGATCATCTAAGACAAAGTAGAAGGCCAATATGGAGACCTTTAAAAAGAATTTACAATAGAAAAATAGATGTACAATGAGGCCCATAAGGTGCATAGCTCGAAATAAAAGTCACCAACGAGAGAAAATCCTTAAAAAGAGGTGTTGCAACCATGTATTAATACTGAAAAGAGATTGACAACGTTATTTTATTAGGCTGCAATAGCTATTGATTACACTTCAGATCTAGAGCATATAAGTGCATGAAAATTCAGATCTATAACAGATCCATACACTATAGAGGCTCTTCTATCAATCCCCCTTGGGGTTTTGAGCAAAACACTATGTACATGAAGTAGATCTAAGATCTAAGTTTGCAGATCTGCAGACATATTCAGTGATTCTTAAATATTCAGAAGTATGCAGATCATATCTGATATGAATATGAAATAGATCTCCTCGAATGGATCTCCAAAGTGAAGGGAAGATCCCCAACACTTGAAAACCAACTCTCCACACGGTGTGCCAAAACACCATGCAACAACACCTACATGAATAACGCGGATCTAGAAGTAAAACTGTGTTTTAGGGTTTAAAATATAGCTGGCCACATGCCAAGATCCAAAAATGATGCTCCAGTGATCCAATACTCTCTTTCCAATGGGATAGAAGCCTTCCCCACTGAAAATGAACACTAAAATGGTCTAGACTTGAGTAGATCTAGAATCCAGTTGCTGCAGCTTCAGAAGACAACCAAACCCTCAATAGGATCTGCATTGTAGTTGAAAGGAGAAGCTTGGCCTACAGCCAGATAGTGGACAATACAATGCAAACTCTTCTAAGAGACCTCTCAAGGAAAGAGGCGGGATTCCCGATCAGGAACACCCAGTGATAAACAACACTATTCTTAGCTAAACAACAAGAGAATGATATATGTATAAAGAGACAATATATACAGAAATACATAATCATCAACGACCTTCTCATGCTACCATCCTCTTCCTTTTATATGTTGAGAGCTTGCAAACCCTAAACCACCTTCAATGAAAACACTCCTTTCACACAAAGCAACTCCATCTAAAACTACGTTGTGCTTCATTGATGGCCACTCCTCCAAGACAACATTGTAGATCTAGTCAAGGTTGACCCAGTCAAAATATCCAGCCCCTTTCACACCTAAGGGTGCTTGTTAAAACAACCAAGATTTAGCCTTTTTACATTTGGCATTGATTTATTCTTTATAAAAGAGTTTTATGAACCTCCTTTGCTCTTTTATTCTTCGAACAAAGAAATAAAACAAAAATTAATATTCCCATTAGATTAGGACTATTTGGGAATACTACATTTATTAGATTTCTGTTAATTATTTTTTGGAATTTTTGATTCACGGCTATATAAATAGCCCAAAACGGAATCATTATTTTCACATAATTTCACACATTTCTTCATTTGGGTTGATTTTGCAAAGGAATTTTTTTGGGCTTAATTTTAAAAGGACTCTTTTTGGGCTTAATATTCAAAGGACATTTTTTGGAGGTATTTTTTAAAGTGATATTTTTTAAGAGGCTTTTTGGGCTTAATTTTAAAATGACATTTTTTGGAGGTGTTTTGTTTAAGAGACATTTTTTTAGAGGTTTTTGGGCTTAATTTTCAAAGGAAATTTTTTGGAGGCATTTTTTAAAGTGACATTTTTGAAGAGGTTGAGCTTAATTTTCAATGGACATTTTTTGGAGGTATATTTTAAAGTGACATTTTTTTAGAGTAAGTGTTTTGGGTTGAAGTAAATCTTTTATAATGATTTTTTAAAGTGAGTTTTTGTCTAAATTTTTAAATGGTTTTGTTTTGCAGGACTTGGAAGGAAATATTCAGAGCTTCATTTCATTTTTAAAAGACATTTTTTTGGCTGAATTTTTAAAGTAAGTGTTTTGGATTGAAGTATGTCTTTTGTGAAAAAAAATCAAAATGATTTTTTTTTTTTAAATTAAATCTTTTGGGATGCTTTTTTTAATTGATTTTTTGTCTAAATTGTTGAAGGAAATTTTTTGAGCTTCATACTCAATTATCATGGGAAATCGAAGGAATTGCAAGAGAAAATATGATTGAACAAGAGACCTTGAGGAACATAGAGAACAAGGGAGAGAATATCACAAAAAAGGGAGAGAGGAATGCTCAAATATTGAAAGGGAAAATCAACCTCAAGTAGAAGTTGAAGTAGGTATGTAAATGTAAATATTATAAATTTGATATTTAAAATTTGACTAGTGTATTTTGAAACTTAATTTTTATTTGATGAACTAATTTGAAAAATATTTTGCAATGTAAACAAAGAGAGATATTCCTCAAAACATTGATGATGAGATACAACATTTTGAAAGAGAAAGTGAAAGAGATATTGAACCAATGATAGAAGATGGTGAAAATGTTGAAATAAATTCAAGTGAAGAAATTGAATCACGAGGTGTGTATATATATATATATATATATATATATATATATATATATATATATATGTTGAATGTGTATTATTGAAAATATACATATTGATTAATTTAATTATTTATTGAATGTGTAAACTTATTATGTACATTTAATTCTAATATGTATAGATGAAGTCAATATCCATTATGAGATGTTAGAAAATGTTGACACTCCCACATATGGAGATAAAAAAGCTGACCATGTTATACGATATCATGTTAATCACATTATTGATTCGTTCTTCAAAGATGAAACTATGACAGTTCAAGCCCAAAAGTTGAAAATTTTCTTAACATCAAAGAAATTAAAAGAAGCTGCAACTTTATTGGATATTCAAAAATCAACAAAAGATAAAAAAATGAAGGAAAATATGACACAAAATATAAATAGTGCTCTAAAGTCAATTGGAAGATCTAGAAAGAAAAGTGATCCAGATGCATGCAGAGAAATACAAATGGCAGTGGTTTCATCAAGTAATAAAGAGAATCGCTTGGTAAAATCTATGGCACAAGAATTAGGAATCTCACGTAAAACTTTGCATAAACATCGGAAATTTTGATTGAAAATAGATGTAAATGATGAACTCGCTTGTTGTACAAATATTTGTAGGCAACCATACAAAGATAGACTTGGAGAAAATTCCAAAAAAATAATATATGAATATTGGATGGAAAATTCACATGTTTCACCAAAATCAAGGGATGTGATGCGAAGAAGAATAGCACGAAATCTTACGAAGAACATGAAAAACATTTCTTGGACACCACTCAGATAGAGTTGTTCAACAATTTCAAAGAAGAGAATTATGAAATTGATGTCTCAATCAGTTCTTTTGGGCAACAAAAACCATGGTATGTTAAACCTATCACTGTACACGACACTTTTTTTTGTCATTATCATGTGGAATTTTGAGTTATATTATGACAAATTCCTTAATTTTGGTAAAAAAATTTGGAAATATTCACCTCCTCCTTCCACTATCCATGATTTCATATATCAAATTCTATGTAGAAGAGAAAGCCATGAATTATTTTACCAAAATAAATATGTTGGTGGTAAAAAAATGCGATGATTATGGAAATTTGACTAAATTTAAAAAAAAATATCATACTGATATAAATGATTAGTTGTTGTCCAACATAAAAGTGAAATGGAAGAGATATGAATATATCCATACATTGATTGGTTCAAGTAGTACTCCAAGTGCTAAAAGAATTAATTTACAAGAAGAATAATTTTTTTTTATAGATTTTTTGAGAAAGTTTGAGGAAGAAATTTATAAATACACCAAGAATTCCCATAGATCTCAATGGTAGGATTTGCAATTCAAAAAATACCATGAATTTTTTCCACCAGGGACCATTTTGTCAATAGTTGATTTTGCAAAAAACTACACATTTGTTCCACAAAAAGAAACACAGAGTGAATACTATCATTCTAACCAAGTCTCCATGCTTTTCCATATTATATATAGACATGATAAATAAAATGTTGATCATATAGAAAGCACCAGTGAAAATCTACCTGTTATTAAAGAATATCACTTTTATATAAGTGACGATCGTACACATGATACATATTTTGTACAACATTGCTTTGAAAAGATTTATGACTCCTTGAAAAGTCGTGGAATAAAATTCAATGAACATTGGATATGGTCAGATGGATGCACAGGTCAATTCAAATCTTCACGATCATTATTTTGGTTGTGTCGTCTTCATATGAAAACCCACATTAAAAATTGTTGGAATTTCTTTGAGATTGGTCATGGAAAAGGAGAACATGATGATGGAGGGGCATGTATAAAATGAGCACTTCAATGATATCAAATGGAACACTCTGCAAATCAACTTGTATCATCTGAATAAGTTGTTCAATGGTGCATCACTGCACTATGCCATGATACTAACCGATCAAGGGAAGTACGAAGGTACATTCAATTTAATTTTTATTGGATTTCTAATTTTAAACAGTATTTATCACAATGATTATCTTTGATGGTATTTTGATAACATATTTATATTCTTCTTTGAATATTCCATATAAGGTTTTTTGGCATATTGGGGTCCAAGATGTAAATATATCGATTGGAGATGATGTTGAAACAATAAAGGGGACTCGAAAATTGCATTCAATTAAAACAAAGCTGTCCAAAAATGTGTTTGCATTGGATAAAAGAAAATATTCTTGTTTTTTTCATGTTTTCATAAACAACACATAATCCAATGATGTTTGTGAAAATAAAATGTATGTAAAAGATTGACAACATACAGAACTAAATACAAAGGGGAAAATGTCCGTTGCAAGATTTGAAGAAATGAAATCAGAGGAGACTACAATATCATCCGATGGTGATCGAGATTCTAATCATGTTATAGAAGGTAACATTTCGATTGATTTAAAAATATAGATACCTAGATATAGATAATAAAATCAAGTACACATGTTAATTTTAAAGTTAATTTCTCATGTTAATTATGATCTAAATTTAAATATATAAGTTTGTTTTATTGCGCAGGAGATGTTTTTGTTGTAGTTGCACCTAATATAAACAATGAAAATGTGAAGTATTATTTTATGTGTTGCACTGGACGAAAGATTAAATTATTGGAAAACTTTGATGATAACGAGTTTACATATGACAGAGGATTTATTATGCTGAAAGGTTATTTTTTCCAACAAAATCATCAAAGTGGGGATTTTGTTTACTTTCAAGACTATGAACCTGATGTCATAAGTTGTCAATATAGTCACTTGGTGTGTGCAACACGCATAAAGTTGATAGAAGTTCAATCAAAGAAAAAATTGAAAATTAAGAAATGGAAAATGTCAAAAGCTGATCATGAATGGATCGTTGAAGATGTCATTCTATTGGAATTTTTTTGAGTGAATTTCCCAACAATTTCTTATCTTTGGATTCATCTGTTAGAAATTCCAGAACTCAACTAAAAATTGAACTACCTTTTTCTGTTATATGTACAAGTGTTTTCACATGTACATTGTTTTGGTACATGCACACGAGTAATTTATACACGTGTACACATACACATGTCTAGATTATATGGTCTTAAGTGATTTCATACATTCTCTGGTACAATTTGTCATAATGTCATTATTGCAAAATGTACATATGTTTGTATCTAGCATAGTTGATATAATGCAAATTTTAAGTTGCCTGATTTCATTTTAGATTTTTCTATTTAGTAAATTATAATATTCATTATTGAATGCAAAATGTGTAGTACATGTTTTGTAATTTCCAGTTTACTATCAACTAAAAGTAGCTTTTCTATGTACAATAATGAAAAATGTTGTGTACAGGATATATATTTTAATGCAATTTTTAAATTTTATGATTGTTTGACACATCTAAGAACACCTATAATTTTATGATTGTTTTTTGATATATACATTGATATGTATTATAATTCAATCATTTTTACATATATTCAAACATGTACTTCAATTATTTTTATGTACATATATTCATGTGAACTTTTTTTTGTTTGTAACTTGGGCTAAACTATATTAAGAGAATAAAAAATTGTATAGAGGCACTGGGAAGAGATGGCAACCGGTGCTTAGCCTATCCTTGACTTGGCAGTGTTCAAAATAAACCAATTTTGGGGCTGCCTCAAAGGAGGAAAACAACCCCTTAAGAGTGTCATTAAATCTTGTAATATATAAAAACAAAAGAGCCGAAGTATATATTGAGGTGACCAAAAATAGAAATTAACCTTTCTACCGAACAATAATGGAGTTGATTCATATTAATTTGTTGCGAGGTCCTATTCCTCTATCAGGCACTCATATTTTATAGCAATGGCTTCCTCATCAGTTGCGGGCATTCAAGGAGGCTTCAGAGGGGCCGTATGGACAATGGGAGCGACTAGGTACTCTGCACCATAATCTCTGGTCCAGAAACCGTCCAATTCCATAACCCAAACACCTATCTCCTCCATCATGGGCTCATAAAATGGAAGCGGGTTAGTTTTCCTAGGTAAAGGCTGCACAGATTGTGAAATAATAGATTTCCCGCAGCCTCTTCTACCCTTAGGCTTCTCCAGAGGTAAAACCATCTCCCCATTAATGTTATCAAATGCTTGAGGATCCAGCACCTCATGGCTATTAGATGCAAGCCCTCGGTGGATTCCAATCGCTGGTCGTGACCATGGTGACAACAGCCTGAGAACGCACCCCTATAGCTGCCTCTGATGGGCTTCTGACGTTGGCGCAGGGCCATGGTATGGCTTCTGATCTGTACATTTTATGATTATTTTTAGATATATACATCGATATGTAATGTACTTCAATCATTTTTCCATATATTCAAATATGTACTTCAATAATTTTTATGTACATATATTCATGTGAACTTAAATATGTATTTAACCATCTATGACTGTTTTAAATGACATGTGTGATCATGAAAAATACATACTTAAATATCACCTAAATAAAAGATGTACATCTAAAATTATACAACATTCACACACGTGTTCAAATGCATAACAAGTACCAATGTATGTGTTAAATGTAATTTGAAATTTCCATCTAGATTCATTTTATATTTAATAAATAAAATGACAACTTGAGTTTTAAGAACAAACCATTATATCACAACATGTGAGAATATGCCAAATCTAGTTCAACTATCCAAAATATACACATGTATATGTAAATTGTAATTTGAAATTTCAATCTAGATTCATTTTATATTTAACAAATATAATGACAACTTGAGTTTTAAAAACAAAAAATTATATCACAACATGTGATCACATGCCAAATGTAGTTCAACTATACAAAATATACACATGTATACATGGTTTGTAATTTTAAATTTTGATCTAGAGATTCATTTTATATTTAAAATTTATAAAATGATAACTTGAGTTTTAAAAACAAAAAATTATATCACAACATGTGATCACATGCCAAATGTAGTTCAACCATCCAAAATATACACATTGTGAAAATGTAATTTGAAATTTTCATCTAGAGATTCATTTGATATTTAACAAATAAAATGACAACTTGAATTTTAAAAACAAAACATTATATCACAACATATGATCGCATGCCAAATGTAGTTCAATTATCCAAAATATACACATTGTGAAAATGTAATTTGAAATTTCCATCTAGATATTCATTTTATATTTAACAAATAAAATGACAACTTGAGTTTTAAAAACAAAACATTATATCACAACATGTGATCACATGCTAATTGTAGTTCAACTATCCAAAATATACACATGTATACATGGTTTGTAATTCGAAATTTCCATCTAGAGATTCATTTTATATTTAACATTTATAAAATGATGACTTGAGTTTTAAGAACAAAACATTATATCACAACATGTGATCACATGCCAAATGTAGTTCAACCATCCAAAATATACACATTGTGAAAATGTAATTTGAAATTTCCATCTAGAGATTCATTTTATATTTAAAAAATAAAATGAGAGCTTGAATTTTAAAAACAAAACATTATATCACAACTGTGATCACATGCCAAATGTAGTTCAACTATCCAAAATATGCACATTGTGAAAATGTAATTTGAAATTTCCATCTAGAGATTCATTTTATATTTAACAAATAAAATGAGAGCTTGAATTTTAAAAACAAAACATTATATCACAACTGTGATCACATGCCAAATGTAGTTCAACTATCCAAAATATACACATTGTGAAAATGTAATTTGAAATTTCCATCTAGAGATTCATTTTATATTTAACAAATAAAATGACAAGTTGAGTTTTAAAAACAAAACATATAGCAAAACATGTGATCACCTGCCAAATTTAGTTCAACTATCCAAAATATGTACACATGTTTTGTAATTTGCAATTTCCATCTAGAGATTTATTTTATTTTTAACAAATAAAATGACAACTTGAGTTTTAAAAACAAAACAACTTGAGTTTTAAAAACAAAACATTGTATATCACAACATGTGATCACATTCCAAATGTAACCATCCAAAAATTAAAATCATTCTTGATAAAAGTAATTGTAGTTTCAAAATATATCCGAATAGTAAATATGTCCAAAATTTGTATCACACGAAAAATAAAAGTAAATATATAATATAGTTAAATGTATATAGTGTTACAAGTATCAAGTTATATAGAAAAGTAAATATGATTGCATAGATAAGACTATATATAGAAAATTAAATTTAAGACTAGATCTATCAAATAAAATGTTGCTCACATGTGCATCATCAATCAAATACATATGGATCTAGTGTCTTTGCCAGCAATGTCCTGAGCCTCGTGTTATCCTATGAAGAATGGGGAACCTGTACACAACGTGTACAAACATTAAAATTTAATGTTTTATAATTGAAAGAGAATGTAGAAGTTCATGTAAAAAACAAAATGAAAAAACAAAATCATGCAATACCTCATGTAGATCCCTCTCCATTGTCTTTTGTTGCTCGTCCATTAAAACATCCTCCATAGTAAACTGTACAATATACATGTACAAGTATATATATATCAAAAATTTTCAAATGAAAATGCATATAAACTAATTTTCAATAATATTAAAAAAAAAGTTAGACAACTTGTTAAAATAGTGATGTTCCTATCTGCATCATACAATCCATCGCTAGAGTCCTTGGAGAACAAAAATCATCTCCAAAAACCTAAAATTAAAAAAATTTAAAACTATAAAATAACTCAAGATCTAGATCTCATTTTATAATAAAACTTTTGAACTTCAATTTATAACTTAAACATATAAGTGAAAAATTTAATACTTGTGATGGTGGATTGGGCACATCTCCTAAGGGCGGCTCCAAAAGAAAATCATCTCCAGAAACCTAAAATTAAAAGAATTTAAACTGTAAAATAACTCAATATCTAGATCTCATTTTTTAATGGAACTTTTGAACTGCAATATATAACTTAAAAACATATTTAAGTGACAAATTGTTCATACTTTGGATGGTGGATTTGGCACATCTCCTAAGGAAGAAGAAGGTACCTCCATCACAAAAACATCGGATGGAATCAGAATATGTTAACATTTTATTATATACATGTACATGTGTACACAATTATTTATTTTGAAAATATGTCATCATGTTCCAATATATAATAATAGATTAAAATAATTGTACATCATCATGTTCACTTAAAAAATGCTAACATGTGCCAACATATCATCTTGATGGTGAGAACCATCTTGATTGTGTGATTGATGGTGAGAACCATCTTGATTGTGTGAACCTGAAGCTTCAACCGTGATATTAACATCTTCATTCATCAAGCGTGAGAACTGCAAATGGTGTTCACATATATGATACATTTTTGTTATATTAACATATAAAAATAAATGTATGTATATGTATTTATTAAAAATTGTACATGTGTTAAAATAATCACCCTAACCATTAACACATACTGATCCCATGCCCTCTTCCTCATGAATAATTAGGTCTTTCCAACCATTGCGACAATTATTTGCATATGTTCTGAGATCTTCAAAACTCATGTTGTATATCTCATTATCTGTATGATACACAAAATTAGCACACACATTCTCTTGTGCTCTTTGTCGATTCATAAAAACATCAATTCCACCAATTCCTCTGAACATTGTCAATGATGACATCCATTGCTTCTCGACTAATTTGAGAAGTGGCATCCATATCTGAATTCAAAGTTTCTAGACGAAGAGGTCGAATTACCAATGGTTTCTCGGGGTGAGGAAATTCAACATCACACTTAGTGCCCCTATGGTCACGTAATCGACCTTTCCCAGAACCAAAAAATTCAGAGGGAAGGTTATTATAATTAGGTTTCATTCCCAAAAATAATTCTGCATAAAATAATTTTACAAAATAAAGAGGAACCTCGACCTTCCATGGTAGTCTTCCATAGGCAGTAAGGTGCCTATCATACAAATGGAAAGCTATATCAGGGTGCTTGAAATATTGCACCTTTAGCATATTTCATTTCAACCCTTCTTTAAAATTAAACATAGACTTGGCCATTTATGCTATAACTCTTTGTTTAACAACCTCCCATGTATCGGGACCCATCACTATTTCATTTCTTTTCCTCATCACTTCTACAAAAGTATTAGTGGTTGGCCCAAGCATTTTGTACACATCTACAAGTGTGCTTAAAGAGTGAGTAAATATTTCTAAGCTTTCTTGACTCTTAGCAGGGAGTTTCAAAGACACAATATCTTTCTTTAATTTTGAATAAATATTTTGACACCTTTGTAATGTGCATTGATGGATGTTTGTTTCAGAAGGTATATCAGAAATGTCAGACGGATAAGTCGTGGTTGGTGTACAACCTTATTTTTGAATAACACATTTGGCCTACTTCTTTTTGGAGCAACATTTTCACCCTTTGCATAAATATCTAAAATTTTGTATAAATAAAAAAACATGTGAACAAATTTGTAGAAATTGAATGAAAATAATATTCAGATTGATGGCCACCTCGATATGGTTGGCCAACATCATGCCCACCCTGAGACTGTCGAGAACCAAATGACCACCGATTGGTTTACAACCAACATGACCACCCATTGATTGGCCTTCGGGGGAATTCATATCACCACCCTCATGCAATTGGCCACCACCTATTGATGGGCCACCAGGGGAATGTGTACCACCACCAACCTCATGCGAGGAGAGGGGAGCTTCATAAAAAAAATATGAATTTATAATCAATTCAAAAATACATTCATACATATAAATCCATATACATATTGTTATCACAAAATTACACCTGATAGGCTGCTAATTAGACAATCTCATGTAATTGTTTCAAACCAATATTTTGACTAAAGCTTAGCCTCTTTAGTCTGAGAGGGATCTCTCAAAGGGTTAATGATATTGAATAAATATGTATTTAGATGTCTAACTCTACTTGGAAAACAACTTGCTTATGATGAGTGTAGGTTGAAAATAGTATCAGTATGAAAAAATTGGGCTTATGGAGTCAACACTTTCAGTGATTCAGTAGTGATTTCACTTGACATGGAAGTTGAGGCAGGTAAGAGTTTTTAGCAGTAGTACTCACACACTTGAAATAGGAAAATACACAGTCAATTTATCTATAAAGGAAGTCAAAGAATTACATGAATGAATTAAGAGTATTATAGATAAAAACCACTGCAAATGATACACATAAAAAATATAGAAAAGATAGGAAGGCACTAAAAACTCAATCAAAATCTCAGGTTGGTCAAGAAACACGTCTCTGTATTACTGAAATAGTCAAATTACATAAAGCTATAGTTTTGCTAAAAAATCTCCAACCCTTGAAAAATTCGACTCTATGCCCTTTGATAGACTTGTTACATCATGAGGTGATCTGCCTCCTAGCTATATTCGTCGAATTTTTGCCTAATGAAACCTTGAATAACCATAAAACATCTATTTAACGACAACATGACAGCTATCCTACTTGACTGTAATTTTCCTAATATGACTCAAACTGTTCATTATTACATTTAACAACCTTATCTTCTAAAGTAATTACATCTTTGACAAATATGCTTTCACGTGTTCGAATTGGAGTGATGGAACTCATCACTACATGAGCTCTTAATTGACCTCCTCTAAAACTGGAAACAAACCCCTGTTTTTTAGGCAAACTGGTCGTCTTCTTCCACAAATGCTTTGGCTGCTAATTTATCTTCATTTCATGGTATTTAAGTACTGAATAATTTTTTTCATGGTCCTTTAATACTTATGTAATATCCATCTGTCCAAAGATGCTCCAAAACCTGCTAAAATATCTCTAACACAGTACGCTATGAAAGTAAGACAGTTTCGTAGCATACTTTCGTAACGCTGCAAAAATTCCATTTTCCTTCCATGTTTTTTGTTCTTTTATTTGGTATGGTCTTCATCATACTTAGACACATCTCCCATACAAATTTCACCTCCCGAAAGGTCCCAAAACTGGTTCAAAAAGAAAAAAAGAGAGCTACAGTAGTTTCGTAGCGTTTTTATGTTCTTCAAGCCCAGGCACGCTACGAAACTACTGAAAAGTGCTAAAATTCTAGATTTTTGTGTAACCTAAAAAATAAAACTCATAAGTGCCAAAACCTTGTTTCTAACATGCCATTAGTGTAATCATCTCACCTTATGATCCTTGAGGAATTTATTCCTCATTTATAATGGGTTGAGCTATTGGCTCTTCAAGCACTGTCATTTTAAGGTTTTTTTTCTCCAACTCCTCATGAATTAGTTCAAGCTACTCTTGGAGGTCCTTAACTTGATCTTTCAACCTTCTATTGGTGGCTTTCAAATGTTTGTTCATCCTCCTGACATGTTTGGCCTCTTTCCTCACTGAAATGGTCCATTTGATAAGCTCCTGTGTATTATCCAAAGTCTTGGAAACATTGTCAACCTACTCTTCCCAAATTTTCTTCATCTTTTCAAACTGAATCTTCTCTACATTGTGTTTCCTTTCTTCTCTTTTCATAACAAAAATCTCATGATTGGCAAAGTTCGATTTTTCTTCAAGGAGATGTAACTATGTTTTTTCCATCACCTTCTCTTTTTCTTTCTTTGATTTGCTAATTGTATCTTTCTCTACAGGTGATGAAAGGTCAATGATCTCTTCTGGTGGCTGGACTGTGTCAGTAGATGTATGAACCTCTTTACTTCTCTCTAATAGCTTCCTAGAATGCCTTGTCATAGGCTTTCTTGCTTGGAACATAAAACGTGCATCTTCTCCCTCAAATTCTAATTTCTTTGCAGATTTAGCCTTTTTAAACTTTTGTCCACCTTCCTATATGTCCTCAGCCTGGACTATAGGAGTTTATTCTATGTAAATGGCATGTAAGATATATTATATATTTCCTTTAGCTACTGCTTTGTCTTCTATAGAAATTGGTTTCTCTTCTTAGGCTACTGTTTGGCTCCTTGTCATCCTTTTTATTCCTTGTTTACTCACAATTTGTTTTTGTTCTGTAGTTTTGACCACTTTTGACTTCTGTTTTGCAGGTGGGACATTTGGTGTATCAAAAATCTGCAATTGCTCTGTCTCCATCATAATTGCCTCACATGGTTATACTATTGCAGGTTCAATTGGGTCTGCTACCAATGGTTCAATCTGTTACACTGCTAATGGTGATGGAATTCTCCTAGGTTTAGGAGTTCTTGAAGGAGTAAGAGCATCCAACTAAAAAACACTAAAAAAAAAAAATGAGGACCAATCTCTGCCTAACCTTTGAATTTCATCTAAAACCTATAGTTTCATGAAACCATGATGAAACAATGAAGTCTCACTCCCTTTAGATTTTTCTTGGACCTAATCTGCCTTTTTTGACAAACTTCTATGTAAATAGAAAGGCATATCAAGGGAAATCTTACCTGTAAAGTGTAGAAGTAGCCTGAAATGATATGAGTAGACTTTTTGGTATCTCCCTTCATAATTAAATTACTTTTGGATGATGAGCAGCAATTTTGAGTATTTTTCCTTTATGCAGCTCCTTAGAATGGCATTGGTGAGATCCATTTCACTATTTTCAGGCTTCATAAATTATTTGCATTGCTCCATGTTAAACTTGAAAGCTTTGAACCACTTCTCCTGTCCTCTTGGAATCCCTGTAGCAGCTGCAATAACGTCTGGTGTGATGGACAGATTGAGCATTCCCACTTTGGTGGTTGTTCCACTAAAATTCAGAGCAAACTCTTTAGAAACCTGTACATGGAAGCCTTGTAATTTATCACAAAACTGTAAGCAACCTATCCTTCTGAAGACTTCCACTGCTGTTGGGTCTTCATTGATCAAATTCATATCTTCTGGTTCATATCTTAGATATTGGCCACCCTTTTTTGTCCTTCTTTTTTTTTCCATGGTTTCTTTAATGTCTTCACAACCTTGCTTGATGATTTGCAGCCTTGCTTGATAGTTTGCAGCCCCGCTTGATAGTGCTCAATGTAAACCTTTGAAAACACCAAACACAACTTTGGCTTAATGAAATAGCTCTCTAGAGCTCAATATCATGCAAGAAGGAATGAGAAATGATAAATGATTGAATTAGGAAATATTTTGAAGTTTTGATGTCTTCTCATGACCCAATGATGACTCCTACATACCAAAATTGATGATGATGACTTTAGACCCGACCATGTACTTTGATTTTAGCCCTTCATGACTCGAACGACATCTAACTTACCCTTTCCCAATGATATTCTGACACCTAACAGTGAATCTGATAAGACAAATAGGAAACTGTGCTTTCGTAGCATATCTAGTGTAAATTTGGCTGTTTTCACTATGAAAATATCAACAGTTTCGTAGCAAAAAGTGACTTTTCTCAGTTGATTTTGCTACGAAACTGTGGTTTCTTGGCTAAAGTCACATTTTCGATAAAGAAACCTTGGGAATTGAAATCTGTCATAATATAATGAGTGATGTGACATGAGGGGATTTAAATATGAGTTGGTTTAGACCTTAGGGTAAACTTAAACAAGAAAAATTTAATATTTCCCTTGACCAAGAATATAAAAAATGAATCCTACAACCCTAATTTTGACACATGAACCTATTTAACCTTGTGAAATGATGCTTTTTTTTTGGGTGATAACACATATTATTGATTAAATTGCGTGAATCATTCCATGATTGTGTGAACCATGACCATGCTCCATTGATGGAGTAGATACTCTTGTCCTCCTAACTCCTAAAAAATAAAAAATGAAATTTATTCAAAACTAATTTAACTCACAAAATTGATAAAAAATCTATTCCATATGTATACATTTATGTACATGGGGATAAAATTATATATATATAGTCAATAAAAAAATTATTTCCACATGTATGTATGGAGACAAGATTATATATTCAAATTTCATTTAAAAAAATGCACATTTATTATAAATACCATGAACATCCCTTGATCCATGATCCCCCTCTCTCGTAGAGGCATGTGTTTCTATTAATCTTCGCCTTTCATCCTCCATGATATATATGGATATATACAGTGGAAATTTACAATTATTTTTAAATTACCATTTAAAATAAATTAAAAAGATTTCAAAAAATTAATGTAATTTAGTACACAAATTATGTAAAACACAACTTTCAAAACAAAAATTGATGTGTGAAACTCAATTTTTAATATCCCAAATTTGGAATAGCTACACTATTGGGAATATCTTAAGATTATTCCAAATGTGGAGCAACAACAATATGTAAACACACCAATGGAGTAGCAGCGATACATTAATACCAAGAATGCCGGGAGATCCACATAACCATCAAATTAGATTATAGCAACAACAATGTATACAATATCTTTAGGAAATGATCTCTCAAGCTAGGCAATGCAGCCTCAATAAAACATATACATGATAAATGGAGAAATACTGCTACATGAAAGAAGCCCTGGCTATGACAGCACATTATATTATGGAGAACTGTTGTAAAATAATGTCAATACATGAATATAACAATATAGAGCTCAGATATAGATGGGGGAGCAAGATATCAACCTGTGGAAACAACAATACACAATCCTTAGAAGGATTGGATGAAATATACACAAAATGGAAATTATGCAGAAATGCCGGAGTAGCAGTGTAGCAGTTGCAACTCAGAAAATGAAAATGGATGGAGATAGCCGATGATGCTACAATTGATGGATGAATCTCATCCAAAGGATCTCTCAGGTGAAAGGTTGATCCAATCCTTGAAGATCTCACCCTCCAAAATAGTGGAGCAAGTCTCCACTGTAATTTCACTTAGAAATAACGCAGTCTAGAGAAGGGACTGGATTGTTGGTCAAGGGCAGTGCTTGGAATGATGCCAATGATCTGCAATAAGCTCAGGAATTTCCCTCACTAGCCTCCCAAAGGAATAGAAACTCCCTCCTCTAAAGGATGAGCCAAGGAAATGGTATTGTGGAGTCCTTCACTGCAACACACTGCAACACAAAGTTGTCCTTATTCAAAAATAATGCTGTGACTAAAGAAGGTAGCTTTGGCCTTGAGCCAAGAAATGTGGAGAATGAAGAACAATCCCTCAAGAGGCCTCTCAAGAAGGAGAAGGAATCCTAAACAGGAATTCCCTGGCAACTCTGCTGAACATCAGGAGAATGCACAATGTCTGAATATACAATGAAATCAATAATCCAATTCATGAATAAAAATAGTTGCCTTGCCCTCCTTTTAAACAAGTGAAAGCTCTCTCACCATGGGTCCCACTCATTAGGGTTTCCTTCACCAAGTATCCTCTTCCTCATTCACACTGCACTATCTTCCAAAGTGATCCACTCCTCCTATGGCAGCGTTGTTGACTTGGTCAAACCTGACCCTGTCTTCATGCAATTGTCCCCTTTCACACATAAGGGTGTGAAATCCAGTTCTTATGTCTATCCCTTTTCATATTTGAGGGATTTTACTCATGTATTCAATAAGCATGGGTTCCCTTACCCATTCATTTAGCTACTAGGTGATAAGAAAAAAAATTTAATATTCCATTTAGCTATGTGCTAAAATGGGAATATTACAGTCCTCCCCTCCCAAATGTTGCTTATCCTCAAGAAACTGCAAGGATAGAACTGGAAAATCTCCACCCAAGGCATGGAGTCTGAAATGTATTGAGGAACATCTTCCCCATATGGATCCTCCATCCCCCAAGCAATCATCCATACAAAATGAGTTACCTCCCAACATGGCAACTCTTGAAAATCTCCTTCCACCTCAAGCTACGGAAATGAAGGTGGGCTGGAAATATGAATATGGTAAGCATCATAGCCTACCCCACACTGACATTCCGTCCACTTATGATAAGTGTAGAGAGAATGCTGATCCTGGGCTGCAAAATACTTTCCCTCAAGTGGCAAGAAGAAGACTAGATCTCCAAAGATCTCTTGTACAACGTTATGAGACATGTTGGCCCAAATCATCTCATATGTGATGAGTTGGAGATCACCATCATATGGCATCCAATCAATCATATGGCTCACCTCATATGGAAACAAATGTTTTGTTGTAGTGGCCACATACTCTCTCATGCTCCCATTAGAACATGAAATGCAAATAATGTGGGAGATCTCTCCCCCAAGGGACACATCCAACCAATGTGACATTCCCCTCATCATGCTCCCAACAAGTATAAGAACAACAACAAAATAAGGAACCATAATGAGAACCATGCTTGCTGTCATGTGTAGCAAGAGAGAAGGACAATGGTCCCTCAATTGTAACCAATTCAGTTTGACCCTCAACTGCAAAAGAGTGTGATAAAAAGTGTGGCTTCTCAACCACTTGTTTGTTGTCCCACTCTCCTCATATGTATGGAGGAAGTGATTGATGTACGGTGCAAGGTGAGCATGTCCTCCAAAATACATTTCCTCCCCAAGTCCTCCTAGGGAGTGGTAACCAATATTACTCATGGCCTCAAGTAGACCATGGGGTCTGGAAAAAGGAATGCTCCTCCTTGGAGAAACATCCTGTACAAGTATGGTTAAGGGATGCATATATACATTATACAAAACATTATGCAAATAAACAATACCCTTACCATAAGTCTTGCCCATGAAAATGGAGTGGCCCAAAGATGAGTCTCCTCTCATCCTCAAAGAGAAAAGAGGTGGATGTGCTAACTCCTCCAAAGAGTTATGTATCTCCTCCATCTGCACATGATCCATGCATCTCCTCATATGCTGATCTGTCAATATCATGTAAGTAAAATGATCCTTGGAATACTCCACCAACAACTCGGAGCTCCAACATGGATCTATCCTCCATAGTGATGGCGTTGATGATCCCTTATGAAGAACATATGTCACATGATCCTCCTCTCCTTTGACATCTCCTATGCCAAAGATGCAAGTTGGAAGGCTGCTATCCTTCCCCTGCTGCTTCTGCCACAACATAGAATATGAAATGAGTGTGGATAAAGATGATATTGAGGGAATGCTTATCTCCTCCTTGAGCTTACCTAAGACTCTTAGTGCTATAAAAATACCTCCCAAGGTCTCCCCTCTTATGAAATCACTGAATGGTGCCTCAAAATGTGAAGCATCTCTCATCCTTTGCTGGTCTGGTGGTATCCTTGGTGAAATTCCCCCATGCAATGAGAAATCATCATCAAGACTAGACTGTATACATGAATGGACAAAATTTCCCCTGCTCTCACTGCGCAATCTAGTCTCTCTCTCAGGTGCATCAACCTCATGAAATAGACAGGGGTGTGTGCTCCTCATCACATGATGCTGGTCATCCTTCCTATCTCCTCCTGGTACCTCCATGGTTCCACACCTTATCATCAATGGCACATGTAGAACATGAGTTGTTCCTTGATCTCCACATATGAGATCCTGGGGAATTTCTTGCAATGATACAAGAATCCCTCTAGTTGGAGCAAGAGCTCCTCCTTCCTCTACATGAGGTGCTAGATCAGCTCTAGATCTAACAATTCTGTTGCCCTCAGCTTCCTCAACATGAATAGGCAATCCTCGAATAATGTTGCTGCAAATATGGAATTTCTCCCAAGGTGGAAGTAATTCCTAATATTTAAAGGCCAAGGAGCATCCCCTTTGCCCCATGATAGTGCCATCTCCTACTCCCGCAACATCATACAAGAAATGAGAGAAAATCTCCCTTGCTTTCCAAAGAACAACCCAAGCAACAAAATTTTTTGCTACTTCCTTATGCTCTCATCATACAAGACATGTGATGAAGACATAGTGAATGATATGAATGTTGCATCATCACTATGCATCCATACTCTTTGTTGCTCCATGATGCCAACATATTGCCACATCTTCTCCATCCTCATACCCTTGGAAAGAGTGTATGCCAAGTGATGGCCAAACTCCTTCAAGAGTAACCAGCGCAGGAAAACCTCCTGCTGCCCGGTATCATAAATTTGCAAGTATCTTATTAGCTTCTTGCTCACAATCCACATCCACTCAATCAATTGTGGATGTCTCCTTCCACCCTTCATCTTGGTACTCCTAACATGAGGGATACCATCATCCCAAATCATATTTCTTCATTTCATGGGATCTTGAAATTAAATCTTCCCAAGGATCAATTTGACCCTATAAGGACCCAAATAGGTGGTAGGCAAAAACCTCCCATCATGATGTGCATGGCTCAAGAAATTTCCAACACAGTCATGAGAGATTTTATCCATCTGAAGATGTCCTCCATCTTCTATCTGCTCCTGTGAGAAGGGAAGAACCTCCTCAAACTGCTAAAGAATCTTGCACTCCATGATGTGTGGGAGTGCACCTCCACTGGAATCTCTCCTTGAGATCTCCTCTTCATGCATGGTCCTCCAAAACCAAAGAGGCGTTGGATATTCTGCCAGTAGAAGGCTCTCTTTGAGCTATGGCATGCTCATTGAGAGAGTGTCATCTAGAGAGGAGAAAGAGTTTCTTATCTCCAGATGTCTACTCCTTCTCACTGCTTCCTTCATGGCTTCCTGAATGAAGCTGTACTTTGAGTGCTCACATGAGGAATGGCTCCTCTTTTCTCCATCACTGCTCTTGTGCAGTGCAGTGCTATTCTGCTGCTTTAGGTCAACTTCATGCAATGATGTAGACCCATCCAAAGTGTTTGTTGAAATGACAAGAGATGGATTTTTAATCATATCTTGGTGAAATGTGGAAGCTCCTTGTAGGGCTGCAAGAGTTTCCTCCTCATAAGTGTTGGCCTCCCAAACTGTTGAATATGAAGGCTGATCCTTCATCTAAACAACGCTGGTACATGCCTCATCAATTGATAGTGAGGGCTCCTCCCTCCTTTTGACAAATCTTCTGATCATTCTTTGAGAAAAATCAGCAAGAGTTGAAACCCTTGCATGGCTTAGATGGCTAATCCACCAAATATTTGCTTAACCTTCAAGGTGCAGCGCTGCAACTTCTACAGCCTCTTTGTCTACTACATGATGTAGCAGGAATAAAGCCTCTATCTTCTTCACCCAAACCTCTACTCCACATGTGAGTGATCCATCAAATGTGGACAACAGAAATTTATTGCCTCTCATCATCCCGTAGATGTGGGGTCTTCTCTCTTCTTTCTGCCGAATAAATTGTGGTAAAACCAAACTCTCTTGGAAGGCTCTAGGTTTAGCTCGGTATTCAGCAAGGTATTCACTTAGAATTTCGAATTCCAAGTGTTCTTCATGCTTTTGGTCTTCTTCCTTGTGAGAGTAGGAAGTGCATGGTCCTTCCTCTTCTCCTTCTTCAATCTTCTTGACCTCCTTGGAGAGGTTCTCTCTGGATCTGAAAATTGATGAGAGAAAGCTCATATTCTTCATCATCTTGATCTTCTTTTGCTGAGACTCATAGGCTCAGCCAGAGATCATGCTTTGATACCACTGTAATATCCCAAATTTAGAACAGCTACACTATTGGGAATATCTTAAGATTATTCCAAATGTGGAGCAACAAGAATATGTAAACACACCAATGGAGTAGCAGTGATACATTAATACCAAGAATGTCGGGAGATCCACATAACCATCAAATTATATTATAGCAGAAAAAATGTATACAAGATCTTGAGGAAATGATCTCTCAAGCTAGGCAATGTAGCCTCAATAAAACATATACATGATAAATGGAGAAATACTGGTACATGAAAGAAGCCCTGGCTATGACAGCGCAATCTATTATGGAGAAATGCTGCAAAAAAATTTCAATACATGAATATAAAAATATAAAGCTCAGATATATATGGGGGAGAAATATCTCAACCCTTGGAAACAACAATACACAATCCTTAGAAGGATTGGCTGAAATATACACAAAATGGAAATTCTGTAGAAATGCCGGAGTAGCAGTGTAGCAGCTGCAACTCAAAAACTGGAAATGGATGGAGATAGATAATGATGTTGCAATTGATGACTAAATCTCATCCAAAGGATATATCAGGTGAAAGGCTAATCCAATCCCTGAAGATCTCACCCTCCAAAATAGTGGAGCAAGTCCCCACTGTAATTGCACTAAGAAATAATGCAATCTAGAGAAGGGACTGCGCTGTTGGTGAAGGGAAGTGCTTGGCCTAATGCCAATGATCTGTAATAAGCTCAAGAATCTCCCTCACTAACCTCCCAGATGAATAGAAACTCTCTCCTCTGAAATATGAGCCAAGGAAATGGTGTTGTGGAGTCCTTCACCGCAACACCCTGCAACACAAAGTTATCTTGCTTCAGGAATAATGTTGTGACTGAAGGAGGTAGCTTTGGCCTTGAGCCAAGAAATGTGGAGAATGAAGAAAAATCCCTCAAGAGGCGTCTCAAGAAGGAGAAGGAATCCTAAACAGGAATTCCTCGGCAACTCTGCTGAACATCAGGGGAATGAACAATGTCTGAATAGACAATGAAATCAATAAGCCAATTCATGAATAATAATGGCTGTCTTGCCCTCCTTTTAAACAAGTGAAAGCTCTCTCCCCATGGGTCCTACTCATTAGTGTTTCCTCCACCAAATATCCTCTTCCTCGTTGACACTGCGTTGTCTTCCAAAGTGATCCACTCCTCTTATGGCAGCGCTATTGACTTGGTCAAACTTGACCCTGTCTTCATGCAATTGTCCCCTTTCACACATAAGGGTGTGAAATCCAGTTCTTATGTATATTCCTTTTCATATTTGAGGGATTTTATTCATGTCTTCAATAAGCATGGGTTCCCTTACCCATTTATTTAGCTGCTAGGTGATAAGAACAAAATTTTAATATTCCATTTAGTTATGCGCTAAAATGGGAATATTACACAATTTAAACAAAAATTTGTTGAAGTCCTCACATTTTAATTTTATAAAGATGTGAATTTCACCAATGTGTTCTTACATGGTTGGAGCACACTTGGTATATAATTGAAAAAAACACATGGTCATTAAAAATGACACATTTATAAGTAAAAAACACACACATATCAAAAATATGTTACAATGTCCATCAATAAATTTTGAAGGAGAGTGTTTCAACTCTAATTCATATTTGAGAGATGAATCTTGAATTAGAATTGCCCCATATAATACTAATTCGTCTATTAATTCATCTTTGATAGATGAATCTTGAATTGGCATTGCCCCACACAATAGATCACCAGACATCTTATTAACATTTTCACAATGTATTATACTAAAAAATTGAAATTGTCTAACAATATTTTCTGCTTTTCCATGCATTTGTTTTAGCCTATCCTTTTTAACTCAGTACACGCCTTTCATCTGGTTTCAAACAATTTCAGAATTGGTGAAAACTACAAATCCATTTGATCCATACTTCCTAGCTGTTCCCAAAACTTCTATCAATGCAATATAATATGCCTCGTTTTTTGTTGTTCTTCCTAGATACTCATTTTCCTTTGGAGGACCTTGTTAGTCACAATATTGTAAAGCACATATGTAATCACCGCTTTCCCTGGATTGGGATAGTAAGAAACATCTATGCATAATGTCCATTTTTCAATAATATTTAGTGGGTTTTTTTATCCCTGAAAAAAACAAAGTCAATAAAATATATTAAATTAACATTTATTGAAAATTCATGGGAGAAATGACATGTACATGGTTTTCCTTAAATTTTATGGGTGAAATTACATGCACATGGTTCCAAAAAACACTAGCAAATTCCTTAAAGTTTATGGGAGAAATGGCATGTACATGGTTTCCAAAATCACTAGCATTTTCCTTATTGCAAATGCCTTAAATTTTATTCCTTATTAGAAATACATTAAATTTTATTGCAAATGCCTTAAATTTTATGGGAGAAATGGCATGTACATGGTTGGGAGAAATGACATGTACATGGTTTCCAAAAACACTAGAAAATTCCAACTTTATGGGAGAAATGACATGTACATGGTTTCCAAAAACAATAACATTTTCCTTAAAAATATATTAAATGAACATTTATTGCAAATGACTTAAATTTGATTGCAAATTCATGGGAGAAATGGCATGTACGTGGTTTCCAAAAACACTATAATTTTCCTTATTGCAAATGCCTTAAATTTTATTGCAAATTCATGAGATAAATGACATGTACATGGTTCCCAAAAACACTAGCAAATGCCAACTTTATGGGAGAAATGACATGTACATGGTTTCCAAAAAAACTATCATTTTCCTTAAAAATATATTAAATGAAAATTAATTGAAAATGACTTAAATTTTATTGCAAATGCATGGGAGAAATGGTGTGTACATGGTTTGCCTTAAAACACTAGCATTTTCATTAAAAATATATTAAATTAAAGTTTATGGGAGAATTACCAAGGAAAATTTTAAGGCTGGAAAATTATCTTGAAGTTTAAAAAATTGGCGAATCTCACTAGTCTCTAATATGCAAACTATAAAAATTTTATTGATGTATTTGTAAAATTATTCAAATTTATAATGATTTTATATATACTATATATATAATGTTGGTGATTTTTAAAGTAAAATATTTTTATATTGTAAAATTTGGGCGAATCATTCTTATAAAAAATGGAAAGTGGCGAATCTTTTTTTTTTGGAAAATCAAGGAAAAATAGCCCACCTGCGAATATTAGCCCCTAACATTTTCCATGCGAATGACATGTACATGGTTTTCCTTAAATTTTATGGGAGAAATGACATGTACATGTCTTGCCTTACAGTGGCCTTATGGTTAAAAAATATATTAAATTAAATTCTATGGGAGAATGGCATGTGCATGGTTTGCCTTAAAGTGTATGAGAGAATAACATGTACATGGTTTGCCTTAAAGTTTGATTTAAGTTTATGGGAGAAATGACATGTACATGGTTTTCCTTAAAGTTTGCTTTAAATTTTATGGGATAAATTACATAGAAATGGGAGAAATGACATGTACATGGTTTGACACGTGCATGGTTTGTATTAAAGTTTGATTTAAAGTTTATGGTATAAATTACATAGAAATGACATGTACATAGTTACCAAAACACTAGAAAATGTCTTAATTTTATGGAGAAATTACATACAAATGACATGTACATGGTTCCCAAAACACTAGCAAATGCCTTAAAGCTTATGGGAGAAATGACATGTACATGATTTTCCTTAAAGTTTGCCTTGAGTTTATGGGAGAAATCCTTGAGTTTATGGGAGAAATGACATGTACATGGTTTGCCTTAAATTGTATGGGAGAAATCACATCTAGAAATGACATGCCTTGCCTAGAGTTTAAGGGAGAAATAACATGTACATGGTTTGCCTTAAATGTTTCCTTATAGTTTATGGGATAAATTACATATTTATGGGAGAAATGACATAGAAATGACATGCCTTAAATTTTTCCTTGAGTTTAAGGGATATATGACAAATGTACATGGTTTTCCTTAAATTTTGCCTTAAATTTTATGCGATAAATGACATAGAAATGAAATGTACATGGTTCCCAAAACACTAGAAAATGCCTTAAATTTTATGGGAGATTTGACATGTACTTGGTTATCCTTAAAGTTTTCCTTGAGTTTATGGAAGAAATGACATGTACATGGTTATCCTTAAATTTCCCCTTAAATTTTATGGGAGGAATGACATAGAAATGACATGTACATGGTTCCAAAAACACTAGAAAATGCCTTAAAGTAAAGTTTACCTTAAAGTTTATGGGAGAAATTAAATGTACATGGCTATCCTTAAAGTTTGCCTTGATTTTATGGGAGAAATGGGAGAAATGACATGTACATGGTTATCCTTAAAGGTTTCCTTAAATTTTATGGGACAAATGACATAGAAATGACATGTACATGGTTCCAAAAACACTAGAAAATTCCTTAAAGTAAATTTTTCCTTAAATTTTATGGGATAAATGACATAGAAATGACATGTACATGGTTCCAAAAACACTAGCAAATACCTTAAATTTTATGGAATAACTGACATGTACATGGTTATCCTTAAAATTTTCCTTGAGTTTATGGGAGAAATGGGAGAAATGACATGTAAATGGTTATCGTTAAAGTTTTCCTTAGATTTTATGGGAGAAATGACATAAAAATGACATGTACATGGTTCCCAAAACACTAGAAAATGCCTTAAAGTTTATGGGAGAAATGACATGTACATGGTTTCCAAAAACACTAGAATTTTCCTTAAAAATATATTAAATTAAATTTATGGTTTGCCTTAAAGTTCATGGGAGAAATGACATGTACATGGCTTTCCTTAAGTTACAACCATGGAGTGATTTTTTCATCGTGGATGAACATTAGCCAAGAAAACCAAGTATGTGCATAAGTTTAAATTAGTATGTTTATTTATGAACTTAATTGAAATAAATATGCTACTAGAAATGAAAATATAATGATAGGTTCTACAATATGGATGTAGACTAATGTTTAATATATGCATGTATGCATGCATGTCTGGTGGAGCTATTATGTGCATGTGAAATTTGTGTGAAGAAAATTATCCTGTACACAGAAATGAAAATATAATGATAGGTTCTACAAGATGGATGTAGACTAATGTTTAATATATGCATGTATGCATGTATGTTTGGTGGAGCTATTGTGTGCATGTGAAATCTGTGTGAAGAAAATTATCCTACACACTAGTATTATTCATGATAGGTTCTACAAGATGGATGTAGACTAATGTTTAATATATGCATGTATGCATGTATGCATGTATATCTAGTGGAGATGTGTGCATAAGTACGTTACCACAAGCGACAGTATTAAGTTCTTGGGAGAAGAAATTAAAAATGAGGTAATCAATATAAATCTATATCTCAATAAATATCAGATCAATATTAATCTCAGTGCATATCCAAGTCTGCTAAAAATAAAAAGGCATGAGAAAAATTTACATAATCTATGTTCTTCAGAAAATTTTCAAAATGTTAAATCTATTTCTAATTTTTTTTTCAAAATGTTAAATCTATTTCTAAAACAATATTTCACTGTATTAACCAAAAATAAAAAAATTACATAATACCTTATCTATATTGTTAACCAATTTATTACATGATAAAAATTAATTTGAACCTCGTGACTATTAGATGAGGGTGATGATGCTTTAGAGGATCAATATTTCTCATGTTTTGGGTGCTGGCTTTGGTGTTGCTTCAATGTTGTGGCCATGTCAGTTCAACTTGAACAACGATAGATCAGATTGATAATAACACTGGAAATCCAAGGAAGCCTCATGGAGAAGTGTTGAGCATTAGGGGAATTTTGAGGTCTAAAAGGGCCTCCTAAGGAAATAATAAAATAATATTTAAATGAATAAAATAACATTTATGAATTTTCAATTCACTTTTTGTATCACAATCCATGTAACCATATTTAAATTCAATTCAAAATTTGTACCAAAATAAAATTAATAAAGAAATTTTATTAATGTGACTATAAATAAGAATGAGTTTTTCAAGTAAAAGTCATGATCATTGAACAACTAATGCATTTGTCCTTTGTACTTAAATAACTTAAAATAAAATATAAATATAAATCTATAAATTCTTAATTATATTATATGTTATTAATTAAAATATCTATTATTTAAATTTTATAATAACATGTAATTAATATATTATATATAAAAAATATAATATAATATAATATAATATAATATAATAAATGTATAGGGATATGCATTGTTTCTTTCAAGAAATATGAAATGACAATAATATTTTTTTTATTCAAAAATTGTGAACTAACATTTATTATGAGTACTTTACTTTGACTTTAAAAGTACTTAGAGCACTACCATGGTTAACCATGAGTTTTTATCCACCATTGATAATGTGACAAGTAAGCACCTTTAACTCAAGCAATGCCACCTCAACCATTAGGGATGATGTTATCCCCTAAAATGTGATTGGTTCTCATAGAGTGAATTTTGATTGTACATTTTCTTTAGGAGGCCAATTTTAGACCTCAAAATTCCCCTAATGTAATGGTTTATGGAATTCAATGATGATTAGAGGGCCTGCAACTCTTGCAATGCTTTCTTCTCCTTCCAAATGCATGATTTAATATAGGTAAGTATCATAGGTTATGTTATTCTAATAATCTAATATAGGTAAACATTACTTAGTGTAAAATAGACAGGGAATCTAATCCCATTGAATATGAGGTTACAATGACTCTATAGCTTATATAAAGAGGTTGAACAAGTAACAACAGTTATGACAAATTCTATGATTGGACTAGCTGTAAACACAATAATCTAATATAGGTAAACATTACTTAGTGTAAAAAATATAGGGAATCAAAGCCCATTGAATATGAGGTTAAAATGACTCTATAGCTTATATAAAGAGGTTGAACAAGTAACAACAATTATGACAATTTCTATGATCAGACTAACTGTAAACACAATAATATAATATCTAGGTAAACATTACTCAATTCAAAACATACAGGGAATCAAAACCCATTGAATATGAGGTTACAATGAATCTATAGCTCATATAAATAGGTTGAACAAGTAAAAAAAGTTATGAAAACTTCTATGATCAGACTAGTTGTAAACACAATAATATAATATAGGTAAACATTACTTAGTGTAAAACAGACAGGGAATTAAAGCCCATTTAATATGAGGTTACAATGAATCTATAGCTTATATAAAGAGGTTGAACAAGTAACAACAATTATGACAACTTCTATGATCAGACTAGCTGTAAACACAATAATATAATATAGGTAAACATTACTTAGTTAAAATAGATAGGGAATCAAAGCCCATTGAATATGAGGTTACAATGAATCTATATAAAGAGGTTGAACAAGTAATAACAGTTATGATCGGACTAGCTTTAAACACAATAATCTAATATAGGTAAACATTACTTAGTGTAAAACAGACAGGGAATCTTATAATAGTGTGCACAACTTGCTAGTGGACGCATAATCTTGTATAATAAAGGTCATCCTCCATGAAGACAAGCAAAGCCAATCCCACAGAAGCTCAGGTTACCCTTATCATTACAAGGGTTTATCTCTTTGGTTATTATTATTATGGATACTAGATACTCTACTAACTCAATGATCCTACACTAGTTTCGAGTAGTTGTAACCATAGAAGCTTCTGCTTGTTTACCATTAGTACTTCCCTAATTAACAATAAGTTGCTTAATACATAGTTTTAGTTACCTATATGATTAAATTTGTTAATGGGAACATATCTAACATATAAGTGTAATAGAAGCAGTAAGGTTAAATAATGAATACAATGGTACTTATAATAATAGTTACAAGGGTCATGTTTCACTTACCACTATTAAAACATAACCTCCAAGTTGTAAGCTGATCTTAACTAGTATGCTTCTAATAATCAATGATGCTCAAACATAATGGATAGTATAAGCTAGTTATGATGGTTCTTACTAAGCTGATTAGTACTAGTGATTTTGAAGTATCAACGTAATACAACATGTATCTCTTATGGAAACGCAAGTACCTTTAGTGAAACCACATAATGTTGAGTACTAAGTGTGATTACCATTATATTTACCCATGTGTGAGTTAATATGGATATGTAAGATTTATACAGATAAACACATGGTTTAATAGAGTATAAGAAAATCTATATCATAGTGAAAACTAGCTTACTCCTACTATATAAGTAAGCATACGACTGGTTGATTTACAAGCATTCATCTAATAACAGAGCTCAATCAAGCTCAATTATTGAAATAACGATATGTATTGGTCATTTCACCAGTGTAATCAGGAAGTTGAGTACAAGCACATAGTTAATGAAGCTGGATAGGTATCATGCTTGATCAACCTTACCAGTAATTATGTAGTACCACCATTACTAATTTGATATCCTTGTTATAGTATCACAATTGGTAAATAAAATTAAATAAATTTGTCAAGATATATACATATCACACATTTTATTAAATTTTAAATCGATAAAAATAAGAAAATCAGAATCCTAGACAAATCTTATCCAACCCTAGTATTCATATATCCACTCTAGATGTATGGAGGGTTGTTGACTTTTTGGATGGATAACGACTATTCATTTTCCAAAAAATAATTTTGGTATGAACATCTATCTATGGTTGTGATTTGAGGAGTGTGAAGCTTTAGAAACTGAAATAAATGTGGTTGTAATGTGATTCCCTTATTATCTCTCTGTGCTCATTCCTCCTCCCCTCCTACTTCTGGGGCACTCATCTCTGTAATGATGGAGGATTTTGCTTAATGATGGAGGAGGTATTGGTTTATTTATCTATTTTTTCTTTTAGACATGGAGGTGTCTTTTGAAAAAAACTTGATCCCATTGTTTACTTGTTAACTTGATCTCCTCTGTTGTTGCCAGATTTTTCTTCCAGGTTATACCGACCTTACAGGGGTCTTGACTCCCTTGGTCACATGCAGTCAATGTTTGGTAAAAATTTATTGAATCCCTCAGCGACGGGATATTTTGTTTTGTTTTGTTTCGGTTCATAGTAATCTAACACTTGAGAGTGGACAGGTCGAGGATACAAATGGTAACTGAAGGTTTCCAGGTACACATCTATTTTACATTTTTTTCCCCAAGAATTTTCCTTTGTGAGAATAATTATTCTTGAATCAACAAGGAAAAGCAGGAACATAAAGGAAAAGCAGGATCATAAAGGACTAATTTGATGGTACATATGTATGTTGAGTACTAAGTGTGATTGGAATGAGTTATTAACATTATATTTACCCATATGTGAATTAATATGGATATGTAAGCTCTATATGGATAAACACAGAAAATAGATATTATAGTGAAAGATAGCTTACTCCTACTATATAAGTAAGCATACAGATGGGTGATTTACAGGCATTCAGCTTAGAACATATCTCAATAAATATCAATTATGGAAACAACGATATGTATTTCTCATTTCACTAGTGTAATCATGAAGCTGAGTACAAGCACCTAGTTAATTAAGCTGGATATGTATCATGCTTTATCAACCTTACCAATACTTATGTAGTATCACCATTACTAATTTTATATCCTTGTTATAGTAGTAATGATAGAACAAAACAATCAACTTCTCCATACATTAAAAAATTAACTATACCTGTCTAGTATTTTACATATGTTACTTACTCGTATCAATCCTATCAATCTAGCTACCAAGGGTACCAATCTAATCATTTCAAGGGGATCACTCGGAGCATAGATCTGGGTATTACACAAGAAAATACATCACCATTCATCCATGAAGAAAAGGAATAAAAGGGTGTTTTATTACACCTGTAAATTAAAAGACAACGAGGCTGCCAAATAACTTGCGAAAAAAAAAACCTTCTCACCTTCAATTTCTCCCCTCCTTTCCCCTGCAACAACAAACACAAATAGAGTAGGATAGACAACAACAGAGCAAGATAGACAAAAATGGTAAGTAATTGAATCGTAACAAACCTAAAACTTGTTCCAGTCTGGGGGGCGGTATATTTATAAGAAAAATTTCGGTGGAATTATTTTCAAAAGTTCAGCCGAACTTTTGTTGCCACTTTTCCCATCTCTGGCCAAAAATTTGTTTACCCATGCCATCAATGTAAACAACATAATTAGTTCGACTGAATTAATTTCAAAACTTCGGTTGAACTATTGGGTAAATGAAATCTCCGATCGCGTTTCTCACGAAAGTGTAACCCACCTTCGCATTTTTACCCGAAGGTCATCAATGCTTCTTAGCGATTCTCAGATAAGTATGATAACCTTATGCTCAGACCTGTTATTATGACTTGTAGAATGCAAAATCGTGATATGTTTGACAAAATTTTTGTCATGGCTAAAATGGGTCCAGTCAAGTCCTTTTTCAAGTATTTGCATTTGTATCATTGTTTTCAATGTTATTTTCCATATCTGGAAGTTTGATGGAGTTCTAGGTAGTGGAATTAGTCGTGGCCCTAATAAAGTGGCACAAAATCCGGAGTCGCTGGAACATAAATATCTGGAAAAGTCCCCAGTTTTAGGCATGCCTTGTTGTGGGAGTGACTGGAGGGCCCCAGTTGCATGCATGCCCATGTCAAGGGAGTGACTGAGGATTTAATGCAGAAAAATGTTAGGTGTTGATCACTTGGAAGGGATGGGTGACTCTTGAGGGTTCGTTTGCAGGTGGAGAAGGTCATATTGGTTGTGTTGAGTAAGTTCCACTTCCTTAACTCTACATGGGGATTTAAATCAGATCACTGTATCCTCTCCTCACATGTTTACCCTAGCAACCTGGTTAACTTGGGTAAATGTGGGAGGAGGGTGTTACATGCTTTGTTCTCCCACTTCTCATAGTCTTGAATTGTCATTTCAATTTATTAGAGAGAAGATGCAGTATAAGGAAATTTTTATTGAATACTGTAATACTTGTGAAAATGTTGCTGACATTTTCACAAATCCCCTTGGGAAGATCAAATTTGAGCTTTTTAGGGAGATATTAGGTGTGGAAATGAATCCTTTATCCATTAAGGGGGGAACTTGAAAATAATGGAGAAAGTATGTTTTATTATTTTTATTATGTATTAGATTAGAATTAGATCCTATTTTCTAGGATCTTGCTATGATATCTCAAACATAATGTAATCGTTTATATTTTTGTATGATCGATTGTTTCATTAATGAAGCAGTACTGAGGTAGCCTCATGTGCTCCTCACTTGAGTGCTGCAATTTTCATTCACAATTCCAATTTTTTATTTCTTTGAGTAATTATTTTTTTCTTTTTATAAAGTAGATATAAAATTACATTATTAATATGGACATTAAAATATTTTATACCGTAAAATATTTTTGTTTTTTATATATCAAAGTTTATTTATAATATGGATTTGACATATAAAATTTAAAAAATGTGAATAGCAAATAAAAATTTAAGGTAGGTTATGATTAAAATATTTCAATACAGAGCTTGAGTAAAATATTTTAACATGAAACATATATAGAGAGAGAAAGATTGAGAGAAATCTTATTCCATTAATAGGTGCTTTCTAATTCAATGTATGAAGCATATTTGTAATTATTTCAATGCTTAATATGGATTTGATATCTATTTTTTTAGAAAAATATTAATAATAAAAATAAATAAATGTGTGAAAATAGGAGAAAAATATGAAGGGGTATGTTTTAACATTTTAACGTGGAGAAAGTAAATTATAATAAAATGTTTCAATGTCAACTACATATATATTATACCAACTTGGATCCGTATTAACTTTGGATCTACCAAGCACCTAGAGGGATCAAATCTATTTTCACTCTAAAATATGTTTTCATCTCAAGATATTTGATCCCTCTCCTCGCTTGGTAGATCCCGAGTAAAATGGATCTAGGTTAGTTTAACTTAATTGATTTACAATTATACATATTAAAATATTGGTAGATCCTAAGTAAAATGGATCTAGGTTAGTTTAAATCAATTTATTTACAATTATACATATTAAAATATCTATTTTATTTATTGGTGAAAGTGAAATATTTATTTGTTATTAATATTTTGTTTTTAAATACTATATGTTGAGTTTAATTCAAGCATAAAAGAAATTACATCTCCTTCATATTAAATTGTAATATCAAAAATAAATCAAGAAAATATATAACACTAAGATTATGGATGATTTATAATGGTTTTAATTAAAACTAACCCGTACATTTTTTTTTTTTCATCATAATGGATACTATTTTTAATTTAGTGAATATTTTATTTTTATTTTAAAAGAGATACATGCCAATTCCAAGCTAAGCATAAAAATAATTAAACATATCCTTCCTATTAAAATTTTATTTTTGTGTTTCAAAAAATGTAATAAAAATATTTTTTAAATCAAATATGAAAAAATGTTTTCATCTAAAAAAATAATTACATTCACTAAAATTAAATTAGGTTCATTACATTTTTTTTTTTTCTAAGTAAGTCTAGATTCTATTACTAAAAAATATGGTACATACAGTAGTGTGCCTTCATGGGCGTTGAGAGTTCAGCACAATATCAAAAATAGCGCTGCCCACAAGGGGAAACCAGCTAGAGAAAGGTTTTATAGCTGCCTCAAAGGAGGAAACCAGCATTGAGCAAAAACCATAGGACTGTAGCAGTACAAACCAACATTGAACAAAAAACATAGGACTGTAACAGTGCTTTGACATGCAAGATGGCCAGGATTCCTGAAAACACCAACTAGACAAAAATTCTGACCTGAAAGACAAAAAGTAACTATGAGTCCTAGATACCATAGTCGTCAGAGGGAGGTTCTTCTTCGATTCTGCATCCGTAGCTATCATCATCATCGTCTAGAGTGGGATTTGCTGCCATGCCTGCTTCGTTTTGATCCATTGGCGTGCCTTTGACACGAGAACTGCCACCTCCATGTCTGCCTCCACCAGCTTCCTGCGAGAGGTCCTGAACACCGGTTTGGATTGCCTGGTCAGACCCAGGGGTGCGAAGCTGAATTCCAGGATGCGAAGGAGGCAAGGACGTAGAGCCAAATTGAGGGAGCTCTTTGAAAGTTACAGAAATCGTCGCCACTAAAAGAGGCTGGGATGTGAGACAGGGGAAATGAAACAAGGCCATGGAGGGGTTAACCAGGTGGGCAGACTCCGCGCTGCGAGGGCCAGATGGAGGCGGATGGACTTGGGCACCGTGCAGAGGAGAGTGAGGGTGTCTGTCAGGGCCACGTTCAAGCCTGCGTCTGTTGGACGCGAGGAGAGGCGCCATGGGAGGAATCAGAAGCAGAGGTCGATGGATTGCTGGAGGGGGAGAAACGCCTGGAGGAAGGCCTGGCTCGAGTGCTGCCTCTGCGGCATCTGAGGCTGTGCCGGAGCCTGGGCATCTTCCCACCGAGAGAGAGCGAATGAGTCGGAGAATTCTGTAGAGTGACAAGCGGGAGAGACAGAGGCGGGGCTCCAAGAAACAAAGGACAAAACGGGCTTTGAGAATGGTGGAAGCCGGGTAAAAAATCCACACAGCAGTAAAGATTGCAACGCCTGCCCAATGCAGTGCAGGAGCTGGATAGCTTGGCTTCCGAAGGACAGCCAGAGCAGATCGGAGGAACGTAATTTTTCATGTTGACGAGCCAAATGAACTGCAGAGCCAAGAACTTAAGCATCGAGGTGGTGAATGTGCGTCTGGAGCTGGAGGACGACATCGAAATAAGTTGGCCGCCTCGTCTTCCCCACCGTCTTGAATGCCATCGCAGGTGACGGACTGTGGTATAAATGCGATCAATGCACTTTGAATGTGGATTGCAGGCGGCCATGTGGCCTCGCCACGCACCGGCCTGTCTACAGATCTCCATCGTATCAAATGGATGCACCTGCATTCGGGGTAGTATTGTCCTGTTGCACCAATTGAGTACAGTCCTGTAGGAGTTTGCTGTCATTGAGATTGGAGAGGGGTCCAACAAAGAGAGTTTGAGCGCTAGTGACTCCTTTGTTAGCCAGTAGATCAGCTACCTTGTTACCTGATCTTTTGACATGCTTTAGAACAATGGCTTTGTTTTGTTGCATCCAGTTTGCCATAAGTTCTAATCTAGCCGTCAATCTCCAACTATCAGAAACTCACGAAGGGGGGGAGCCCTGGAGCAGTTTCTGAGCCATGTTGATGAGAATCTATGAATCGCCCTCGATTTCCAGAGGAGATAAGTTGTTGAGATGGGCTAGTTGCAGCCCTTGCCAAAGTCCTTCAAGCTCTGCCGAGTTGTTGGTATCCCAGCCAATAGTTCCATAGTATATGAGCAAAGGTTTTCCTCGGTGGTCCCTGAAGATTCCCCCAAATCCAGCCTCCCCTGGATTTCCCTTGGATGCTCCATCGAAGTTGAGCTTCAGGGTGCCATCAGGGGGATGGACCCATTTGTCGTTGGCAGGGGACTGATGTTTGGAGCGCTTGCCTGAGGTGGGTTCCTGAGGAAGATTTAGTTGCCAGCTTTCCCAAATGCCTTTTTCTAAGGGTTGTGAAGGGAAGTCATCTTGATGCCAATTCCAAAGACCTAGAGTTTCTTGGAGGTTCTTGTAGAGATTGCTCCAAAGGACATTGAGAGGAGTACTTTGGCTTTTGAAGACTCGCTTGTTCCTTTCTTTCCAAATGTTCCAAAGCGTGAGGCCTGGAATGATCTGCCACAGGGCGTTGAGGAGAGAACAGTTGTAGGGGGCTATTGGCCAATTTCATATTAGGGCATTGAGGTCTTCCCTGTTCCTGCCATCTCTTATGCATTTGAGGCTGATGTTATCCCAAAGAAAAGCTGCCAAAGGACACGTGAGGATGAGATGGTGGATGTTTTCCTCCTGGTTGGCGCAGTTAGGACAACGGGAAGGTCCAGTGAAGCCCCTTTTGATTAGGTTGTCCCAGGTGAGGATTTTGTGGTGGCAAAGAAGCCACATGAAAGTGGAAACCTTGGGCCAAAGATGTGGCAACCAGAGCCCCTTCCAAATGGATTCAATGGGTTCCTGGGTGCGTATGAGCAACGAATAAGCTTCCTGGGTTGTGAACTTGCCTTTGGGAGTGTATCCCCACCTTATGATTTCCGGCTGCTCCGAGTATCTGAGTTTCCTGCTATTTAACTCCTTATCAAGCTCTGCCTGAACATGATCATGCTGCTGATTCAGATAGATGGCTGCTGATTTCCATTGTCTAAATCCTTGGATGGGGTTCTCCTCCCAAAAATGACAGACCGGGTCTTCAAGGGAGTGGATATCGTGTGGTTGGAGCTGTGGATCAATGGAAGTGAGCAATTTGGGTCTTTTCTGCCAGGCGTCTGTCCAGAAACGAGCCACTTGACCGTTATGAACTTCCCAGAAACCGTGCTCTTGGATCAGTTGTCGGTGTTGCTTCGCTGCATTCCAGATCAAAGAACCTGAATTGACCGTGGTGAGTCTAATGAGATTAGAGGTGGGTCTGTGATTGGCGTATTTGTCAGTCCACAGCTTCGCCCATGGGCTGTGAGGTTTAGACAGCCAATTCCACCAGACTTTCGTGCCCATGATAGCGTTGCTGTGATGGGGATCACGAAGACCCATGCCTCCAACATGCTTTGGGGTGCAGACGGTGGCCCATTTGACTAGAGCCCATTTCTGGTTTTGGCCAGAGGCTCCCCAGAGGAAGTTGCGTTGAAGAGCCTTGATTTGCTTGAGGACCCACTTGGGCGTAGCCAGGACAGAAAAAAGGCAGAGGGGCATGGATTGTAGGACAAAATTGACTAGGATAAGTTGACTGGGAAGATTGAGAGAGCGAAACGTCTAAGAGGAGAGTCTGGCTTCGAGTTTGTCAAGCAGTTGCTTCCAAGAGGAGTGCTTCAGAGCAGAGTCTATGAGGGGGGCGCCGAGATAGTTAGCTGGAAGTTTGGCTATGGTAAAACCCAAGATTCTGGCTATTCGAGTTTGAGTATAGGGTGCTGTATTGAAGAAGAAAATTTGGGATTTCGAGGCGTTGACAGAGGTGCTCGAAGCTTCAGCAAAGGTGTCGAGGATAGCTTTGAGGGAGGAAGCTTCTTGGGTAGAGGGATGTCCAAAGAGCATATTGTCGTCCACAAATTGCTGGTGCATGATGGGAGAGGATCCATGGATAGAGATGCCTCGGATCTGCTTCCTGTGCAAAGCTTGTTTGATGTATCTTCCAAGACCTTTGGCCATTAGAACAAAGAGGAAGGGGGACAGTGGGTCGCCCTGACGGATGCCTCGGGAGGGAGAGAAAGGTTGGGAGGGAAATCCATTGACAAGGATGGAAAAGAAAGAGGAGGAGATTAGACTCATGGCCCATCGAATCTAAGAGGGGTTAAAACCAAAGGCAGATAGCACATGGCGGATGTAGCTCCAGCTGAGCTTGTCGAAGGCTTTTGACAGATCGATCTTCAAGAGCATGCCAAGCTTTTTGATCTGCTTCAGAGAGTGAATAACTTCATGGGTAAGTATGATGTCGTCCAAGATTTGACGACCTTCAACGTACCCAGTCTGCTCGGAGGAGATGAGAAGAGGTAAGAGTGGCTTGAGCCGATTGGAAATGACCTTGGAGATGATTTTGTAGATGACATTGCAGAGGGCGATGGGTCTAAATTTTTCCGGAGAGGCAACATGGTCGACTTTGGGGATGACGGTGATAAAGGTGGCATTGAGAGACGGTAGGAGCCAGTGCATGGTTCTGGACTCCTCTACTAATTTCCGGACCTCATTTTTGATCAGATCCCATAAATGATGGAAGAAGCAGGCTGTGAAGCCATCCGGTCCTGGAGCCTTGCCTTCTTTTTTCTGAGAGACAGCCTGTTCAACCTCCAAGAGAAATACCAACCTAAGGAGAATCTGATTGTGATCCTCCGTGATGAGTTTAGGGATGTGGGGAAGGATCTTGTTGATCGCTATTTGCCTGTCCGTTCTTTCTTCTTGCAGGACCGTTTTGAAGTGAGTTGTGAGTTTTGCTTCAATTTCCTGGTGTTCTTCTAGACGTTCTCCTACTTGGTTCTGAAGGAAGTTGATGTTTTTGTGCATCCTGTGCTGAATGGTGGAGTGATGAAAGAATTTTGTGTTCCACTCACCCTCCTTTAACCAGCAAATGCGAGATTTTTGCTTCCAGAGTATTTCTTCCTGCTGTTGCCTTTCCTCCAGCTGCTTAAGAAGGTTTTTCTCTTTTGAAATCATCTCCTCGGTTTGACCCTCTTGGATGATGTGTGTCTGAAGCTCCTCCATTTATTTTTTGAGCTGCTTTTGATACTGAAAGATGTTATCGAAGGTGGAGTGGTTCCATCTCTTGATGTGAGTCTTGAGGTCCTTAAGGTGCTGCTGAAATTGATACATCTTGGAGCCTGGTGGTGGGATGAAGGCGTTCCAAGCTGATTGGACCATGTCCTTGAAACCTGGATGTGTGAGTCAGAAGGCTTCAAAGCGGAAAGGCCTTTTGGAAGTATTTCCAGGTCTGGACCATTGTAATGAGATGGGCTAGTGATCGGATCCGGAAAAAGGTAGGATAGAGGTGTGAAAATCGCCCCCAATGTGGATAGCATTGTCGAATAGTAAAAAACGATCCAATTTGGAAGCTATTTGTTGAGGGCCAGCTCGTCTGTTGTTCCAGGTATGAATACCATTGGCAAAGGGGATGTCGATCAGCCAATTGCGTTGAATGAACTCTTTGAAGTGAGTGCTGTCTCCTTCAAGTTTCGCCCGACCTCCTCTTTTCTCTTCAAGATTTGTGATCATGTTGAGTAGAGCGATTTTCCTTTGTATGTCCCGAGGGAAATATGCATTTGTGAAGTGACCATGCATATTTGTTCCCAGAATGTGGAATGTAGCTTGGATCAGGTTGTGGGCAGTGTGAGCGTCACTGACTGAGATTGACTGAGGGTCCCAGGCAATGGCAAGTCCGCCTGAGAATCCAGAGGCATCGACAACTATAGAGTTGCAGCATGGCCAGGCTCTTGTGAGGATGGGGCCAAGAGTGGAGCTTGTGCATTTAGTCTCCTGCAGAAAAATAACCTGCGGCTTTTCCATTTGTATCAAGTTTTTAAGCATTCTGAACTTGGTGGGGCTGTTTAGACCCCTTATCTTCCAAGAAATGTGCTTCATTGGGAACTGTCTTCCAGAGGTTGAAAAAACTTGGTAAGCTTGGGGTACCTACCAGATTCCATTAACATTTCTCCAATGAGGATGGTCCTTTGTAGATCGGTTTTCCGTCCTCGCTTTTTTGAATCCTTGAAGAGTTTATTGCTATCCCACGGGCTTCCAACTTGGATTCCAAGGGATTTTTGATGTTGCTGCGCCTTAGTCAGGGCGACCGCCAAATTTTCTATCTGTTTTTCCGATATGGTGTCAAAGTCTTGCTTCCTGCAAGCTTGTTCCAGAGTATAGATGTCAAGCTCATCGATGTTCACCCCTTCAGGACCTTCCTCCATTAGACTAATATGGCTAATGGGCATTTCAGAGGAGTCTAGCTCCATTTGGAGGGAGGAGACATCTCCTGAGGCAGAGACAGAGGAAGGCTTGGGAGGAAGGAGGAAAGCCTCAGGTGGAGGCACAAGCTGGTTCGAAGAGGCAGGAATATCAGTGACCGGAGTCGAGATGGTCATGGGGGTAGGGACAACTGTCGAACCCTTATTATCAGGAGCAGAAGGGGTAATTTGGGCAAGGATTTCGAAGCTGTTACTTGTAGAGGGAAGATTCTGGGTTTGAGGATTGGCTTTGGGCACACTAGCAGAGGGATTTTTGTTGTGACGTCTACCGGAATGGACTTTGGTGAAGCCATCTGCATCAGGTCCAGGGGAGGCTTCTGAGGGATTACTGGGTGGAGGATTGAGAGGGAAATCCCTGAAAAGATGACCGTGAGCATGACATTTACGACATCTGAAGGGAACATGCTCGTAATCAATGGACTGTACCCATTCAAAGTCATCGTGATAGAGACTTACCGAGTCAGGGAGGGCTTGCGCTAGATGCATGAAGACGCATAGTCCAGCATAAGAGGTGTATCGTCTTAGCTTGGTCTCCTCTGCGATTTTGACAAATTATCCTAGGCCGTTGCCGATATCTCTTAAAGATTCCTCATCCCAGTATTCCAGAGGCAGCGAGTAGAGCCTGATCCAGACAGGCGCCCAGTTAAGGTCCTCTTTGTCCGGATTGAAGCGCTCTACCCAGTCCCGGAGGTAGAGCCCTGAGGAGTTAAAGAAATACGGGCCTTCATCCATGATGCGAGACTTATCCTCCAGGCAGGTGAAGATCGCTGTAAAGAAGCCTTTGGGTCCCAACTGCAGCTTGATCTGTCCTTTTGGCTTCCATTTTGATTTGATCCAGCCATGCAATTCCTTTTCCGTGGGCCAGAAACCCACAAATATACCGATTAGTGCGTGATCTTTCATATATTGGATCTGGGCATTGATTCTGTGGCTTGGGAGGTCGATTTTTGGTTGATCTGCCGCTATTGGCTTACAGGTTGCAGAGGTCGCTTTTGGTGGGGCGGCAGTGTCTGTTGTGTCCGGTTATTTTTCTGTTTGTTATTTCTGCGTTTCGCCTTGCATTTGTGGCACTGTTGCCTGGATCTTGGAGCCATTGTCCACGGCCGAGGCTTGTGCCTGCGTAGATGACGATCTTGGTACTTCGGCAGACTGTTTTTGAGTGACCTTAGTCGTCACAGTGGGGGAGGCTCTGTGGGCCTCCCCCTGAGGCAGATCCATGAGCCGCACGTCAGTGGACGCACTTGTGGTCAGGACTGTGTGTGCATGCAGCAGGTGCAGAGCTCTCTGAGGTGTAGCAGCGCCATAGCAGAGGTGTTGTGAACCCTAGCGACGGTGAACCCTAGCTCAGTCACCCTAAAAACTCTAGGTTCATTACATTATTAAAAAGGAAAGTATTTATTTTATTTACTTAATTTTATTTTCATATTTAAAAATCTTTAAGAGAAGCATTTTTTATACCACTATGATTTTGGTAAATATAATGCGATATATTTTGGAATTGAGAACTTGAAGAGAACATTATTTTCGTGTCCAATACAGTTAATATAATAACGATGATTTTTTTTTTAACCAATACCTTTTAATAATTATCTTGCAATATAACTAAAGCTTGGCATTAACATAAAATCATTTTGTAAATACTATGTTTATGAATCGAAATGGATATTAATTTTATTAAACATTTTGTTTTGAAATTTGACCTTAATTTATTTAATAAATTTAAAAATAAATAAATGTTATTAATTATTTTAAATTATAAAATTATGTTTAATAGTGAATTTTAAAAAATTTAATTGGCCCAATGGATGGGTTAGATATTAGAGGATGAAATAAAGCAAATGCTAGGGTTTTTGCATAGAGGAATTTCTTCTCATAGAGTTTCTCTCCATTGTGCATTAGACTTTACCGGCGAGTTGAGTAAATCAGTCGTGATGTAGGATATTGTTATGTCATGCATTGCTAGGGGGAGTAAACACCGCCATTCTTTCAAAAATGTGGTCATACGGGATACCAACCTAGGTATAAGTAAGAAATAAAAAGAACTTCATCAATCAACGTTGGAGAGCATTAGATTTGAAGGAGTTCCAGAGGATTGCCCACTTGGGGCATCCTAGTAGAGTTTTAATAGAGTATATGCCCCCCAAAGGTAGTCAATGATCAAAAGTATGAGGTGAAATAAAAATAAACTGCTAGTGACATTCAGTGCGTGAAGGATCATTACATGATATGTAAATTTATTAACATTTGGCCAAAAAAGAATGCTTTCATTGACTGGATTATAAATAATGACAACCAAAGGGACACATTCAATTTGAGTTTGGGGTTAAGGGCTTCTTTACAATTATTTTTGCTAATCTATAAGGTAAAACTAGGGTCTTTGAAAAATTCCCATACTTATTCAGTAATGTGGGGTTATTCATGAGATTCTAGAAAGAGTGTTATGATACAGAAAAAGAGAAATTTTTGGTAGCTCTAATTTGCATGTGTATGTTTTCCTTGCTCAAGGAGGCATGAGAAGAAGAGTTTCTAGAGGATATAGGAAATGAAATAGGTGACTTCATGAAAATATAGAAAGTCACTAAGTGAGGAATGTACACATCATACACACATATATGCATGAACATGAACATCTCTCGACCCTTTCCAAAGTGAATCAAATTTCATTTTAGGTTGAAGTATGGAAATAATTGTTAGAGTACAAGCATGTTCCTATATGTTATTGTTAGTGTCACAAATACATAAAAACATTCAGATATTTCTCCCTTATGCGAGTGGAGAAATCGAAAGAGTGTCAAAAGGAAGAGGATTAGAAAGGCTTATATAAGGTAAAAAACCGAAAGAAAAATTAGAGAGCAACAAAAATATGTGCACAAGAGTGGTCCCTTTAGTAAAAAAATAGTTTAGAGGCATTATAAAGAGAGGAACAAGATATGCAAGATTACGTAGGAAAATAAGGAATGGTTCAAGAGGATCAAGCACAAATTAAAGAAATGTAGGTATTAAAGAGAAATGAACATAAAGGAAAAGTAGCAAGAGAACACATAGAAGAGATTTTCTTGCAGGAGGTGTAGGAGACAACAATAACGAAAGAACTAGAGAACACACACATGGATGAAATTTCACTATCAAGTTTAATAGAAGAATGGAAAGGAAAAAAAATTAAGAGCAATCTCAGATAAGAAAAGGAAGATATTACAGGAAATGTAATGTTGAGTGTGGTTTTTTATACTCATTTTTCCTTAACTAAAACCTAATATGGCATAATAAACCTACTTTATACTCCATTATTCTACTTTATCGTTATTTTGGCCTAAAAATGCATAAAAAAAACTAGACAATTTTTCTCTTATATCATGAACATTTGACAAAAGTTATGCATTATGAAATAAATCTAACTAGAAACTTACCACAAAATGGAATTTCTAGTAAATGCTTATTTATTGGGATATGTGCAGGAAAATTGTGCAAATTAATTAATACGGATTTTGTTCCCTGGGAACCTATTGATGGAAAAAAATGACCTCATCAGTATAAGGGAAGGCCACCCAACTAGAGTCCAAAAAATAGACTCTTATTTGTTTATATAATGGCTCCAACTGGTTCAACTGGGTCTAGTTAACCCCTGTATATGCCTGCTAACTTGTGATGTTATTCTATTACTTACCAATAGAAAGAGAGAAATCAGATTTTGCGTCTTGCCGTGCACATGCAAGAAAGAAAATCCTTAAGCTTAATTGAGGGCCTAGTTTAGCCACACCTAAAGTCTCCCCCTACGTAATGGCACTTCTATGAATGCAAACTTAAATCTAAATGCAAATGTATTTTAAGATGCAAGAAAAAAGCTAATTCTATCTTGAATTGGGAAACGATAGTCTTCTCTCAATTTGAGAGTAGATGAACTAACTAACCAGGGGAAGAAGATTGTTTATATAACGATTCAATTCAGAAAATGAGATTAAATTGTAACATGCAAAATAGTTTGCATTTTACAATTTATTAGATTTCTTTATGCAAATAGAATTTACTTAAGTAAGAAGCTATCAAAGAAAATTAGAAATACATATATGAATCCAATAAAATGGCTAAATTCATTATATGATTATCATCAATTAAAAAAAAATCATTTATTAATGAAAGAGAAAATAAAATAGGGATGCATTTAAACAATAAAAAAGTTACTATTGAATGCATTCTAATCTTAATGAATTCATCTTGATTTTAATTCTATTATGCTCCTCAGAGATAGCTCTTACAGAGCTTCAATAACATATAAAAATTGATACAATAGATGATCCAGATCTTTTACTTCATGGATTTATAGAGAATTTCATATAAAAAAGTGTATATAACCAAGTAACTTAAACACATGAAAAGAAGCGGAAATCATAACCAAACATAAGATCAGAGACACAAGACGATTTGATTACAGATTTCACCAAATCTAGGCTACATCCCCGGTCCCTGGTCAATGCGGGGAGGCCTTTTTCAATAAATTGGTGACAAAAATGAAGTACAAGAAACTTTACAAAACTGACACCTTATACCTCCACTTCTGATTATGGCCTGAAAATGGAGAACCCGAATGGAGAAATAGACTGCATAGTTGAATTACTGGTGAGAAATCATGCAAAAATGAATATAAACTTGTCTCGTTCTCACATTGGCACCTTTGTACCCAAAAGGAAACTTTTCAACATCTAGTAAGATTCCTAGCTCAGGGTTCCTCCCACTTGACCACTCAAGGTTCCTCCGATCTGCTCCTTTGCCAGTTGGGATGAATGAGAAAATGAGTGTTTTAAGTATATGAGAGCAGGTGAATGTTCCAACGGATGGGCCATTGGCCTATTTGTCGATGATACTATGTTAAAATGCTACGGTGGGGTATATATATATATATATATATATATATATATATATATATATATATATATATATATATATATATATATATATATATATATATATATATATATATATATATATATATATATATATATATATATATATATATATATATATATATATGTTAACATATGTGGAAAGGTATGGTTTGGGCCACCCACAAACCACTTGTAATTTTTTAATATAACTAGTCAGACTCCGTGTTTTAGTAGTCCAATTGGTATGTACCAAATCAATATTTTTATTTTTATAACCATAATAGAAAAAATTTAGATTTTAGTTTTGAAGGGTTATTAGGAATATTAAGGAGAAAAAAATTCACCCTTTTCGACCACCATTTTCTGTGTACCGTACCTTTGCCAAATTATTGCCTCGTTAGTGACTCTCACTTGGCTTAGTTTGACCAGAACTTTGACCGGAGATAACTTGAGCATACGAACTAGGATTTTGAGTGTTGTTCACACCTTTGGAATCAGGATGGCGCGTACTATGATATGGTCTTATTTTCACTTCAATATGATGAATTTTATTTTTGGGCTATTTCAAGGCCACTTTGATTTCTAGATCCGCCTCGATCATTCCTCCCCACTATTGAGATCTTGGACCGCCAAAATTTTTATCAGTCAATTGGAAAGTGAGGAAATTTCTCCCTCACTTTATCCTTTTCAATCCATTGAGCCTTACCTGGATGCATTCCCTTGAAACCAATATGAAGGTACTCCACGTCTCCCCATCGTGAAAAATCATCCACTGTAGAAGCCTGTCCAACCTCTTTGGTGTTCATGATCAAAGGAGGCTCATAGAGCTACAATTTTTCAATGTTCACCGCTTAGTACATCTCCATGTATGATGGAAAAATGAGATGAAAAAAATTGTCTCCAATCTTCTCTAATGTTGTGAATGGACCATACCAGATTTGTCTCAACTTATTTCCTTCCCCTTTCATCTCGTCTTTGCTGATGTGGATCCAAATTTTGTCTCCAACCTAGAATTAGGGATCGAATTGGTGCTTTTCACATTGAGATTTGTATTGATATTGAACTTTCTGAAACTGCTCCTACACTTTCTGGTGAATCATCTGAATCTGCTGAATGAGCTTTCTCACTTTTTCCCTGTCATATTTTCCAATGGAATATTCATCTCTCCCAAAGACCATGTCTAAGGGATCCTATGGAAAATATCCAAAGCATGTCTCAAATGGTGAGATATGAGTGGATGAATGAACTAACCGGTTGTATACATGTTGCACATAGGGATGCTTCTTGTCCCACAATTTGGGATGCTTACCACAATAGCCTTGGAGTAAGTGTATCACTGTGTGGTTGAAAAACTGTGTTTTTTCGTCAGTCTACAGATGAAATGTCGTGATATTATTCATATTAGTGTCCATCACTCTCCAAAAACTTATCCAAAACTCTCCAAGAAAGCGAGGGTGTCAATCAAACACAATGGATGTGGGAAACCCAAAATGGACCCATACAAATTGGAATAAGAGATGAGCATTCTACTTTGCAGTGACTTGCTTCTTACAAGGCATTAAGATAAACATTTTTCTAAATCATTCCACAACGACATAAAAATAGTCATGACCTCTCCTAGACAAAGGAAAACCACCTAGACAATCCATTGGTACACTTTCCCATGGATGAATCAGAATAGGGAGTGGTGTGTTTAACCCCAATTTTCAATTAGAGGGCTTGCAAACTGAACACAACACACATCCCTTTACATATCGAGTCACAATATTTTTCATGTGAGGCTAACAAAAAAAAATTTGCAAATGACACAATTTTTTTCTACACAAAAATGACCCGACACAAGAGAAGTGTGTGCCTCTATGATTACATGTATCCTTTCATTGGTGAGAATACAAAGTTTTCCAAGATGGTGCAAATTTTGACTTGCAAGTGGTAATGATGCACCTGCGATCCATGGATAAGTTTTGGAGAAATATCCTTAAAATCATCATCATCAGCATACTGTTCAACATAAATTTCAAAAGATAAAGAATCATTTTGAAAAATTGTAGATGTAGAAATGGGAGGGCGAGAAAGCATATCTTCCAATTTTTTGTTAGTTTCCTTCTTGTATTTTATTACCAAGTGAAAATGGTGGAGGAATCTCATCCATATGAAATGACGTGCCTATTGAAGTTTGGTTTATGACTGGAGGTACTACAAGGGATGGAGATCTGTGTATATGATGGTATCCATGTTGATAAAATAGTGTTTCCACTTCTTCACGCTTTGAACCAAGGCATACAACTCCTTGTCATACATGGGATAGTTCAAAATAGCTTGAGAAAATGTCTCCAAATGGTAACATATAGGTTTTCTATTCTCCATCAATACTTCTCCCAACACTGAAATCTGTCTCAATCTTAAAAGGTTGTTGGAGGTCAGGTAAGGCCAAAACTGTTGCGATGTTGATATTCTCTTTCAGTGTATCAAAGGCTTTCTGCTGCTTCCCCCCCCCACTAAAAGGTTTGATTCACACTCTTAAATTCATGTAAGGTGGATCAAATGATGGAGAAGTTGGAAATTAACCTTCTCCAGTATTGTACTACCCCCAAAAAGCTATGACCCTCTGTAACATTAGTGGGTTTAGGCCACTTTACAATCACATCAATTTTACAAGGATATTTTTTTAATTTTCCACCTTCTACAATGTGACTCAAAGAAACCAAAGAGGTATTACCAAATTCACACTTAGGAATTTTGGAATATAATTTTTCTTTCTGCAAAACATTAAGCACTTTTCCAACATGACTCACATAATCTTCCCATGTCCTACTGTAAAAAAATATGTCATCAAGATACACAAGTGCAAAATCATCAAGCAAAGGTCTGAAAATATCATTCATCACCCTCATGAATGTGACCAGAGAATTGTATAGTTCAAATGACGTCACCATCCATTCAAACAACCCTTGTTTCATCTTGAATGTAGTCTTCCATAACTCTTGTTCGACAATCCTGACCTGATGATAGCCACTGGGAAAGTCCAGTTTTCTGAAATAGACAACATTTTTCAATTGATCTAACAAATCATCAATGCGAGGGAGAGTGTATCGATTCTTTACCATTATTTTGTTGAGTGCTTGGTAGTCCATGCACATCCTCCATGTTCCATCCTTCTTTGGAACAAACACAATAGGTGAACCGCATGGAGAAGAAATAGGCCTTATGAATCCTTGGTTCACCAATTCCTACACCTATTTCTTTATGTCCTCCATGTAAATGGACGACAACTTGTACATTCCAATGTTGGCTAAAGGATAATCATATTGCAGGTGAATCTCATGTTGGATCTCATGTTTTGGAGGCAACTCACTTGGTTCTTGAAAAAGGCCATCATAGTTAGAAACAGTTTCACACAATTCCTTCTTATGAGTGGGATCACAACCTTGGAAAGCTTCATATTTCTCTGCATATTTTGTTCTCACAACCATGAGCATGTACCATTTGATGGAATTCACCAACCTCTTCATCTAACTTGCACTTACAATACTGGCACTGATTTTGGCACAATGAGCTCTAAAAATGTATTCCACCTCATCTTTTGTGAGATGATACTTATTTTCGTGGCGAAAGAAAACTGCTTTCCCATCATACAAATATGTAATCCCCAATACCATGCCACATATATCCAAAGGTGCAACATCAAGATCAATCTCATCTACTAATTTGGATGCAATCACAAATATAGCCTTATACAGTTTGGTTACATGTAATTTGGCTTTATCACACACAATACCAAGAAGGTAAGGTTTCAAATGAGGCTTGGTTTCCAATCCTAATTTCTTAACCAAGGATTCTGAAATAAATTTTACTTGTGATCCCAAATCAAACAAGGTTTCAACTTTAGTATGTTTCATTGCAACTCTAATGTGGAGAATTAAGTCCTATTTCATTCATAAAAAAGAGACGCATTTGAAGAACTTGTACTTGCATGCAATTTAGAATTTTCATTAGCATGAAGAGAAAGGTTACCTTTTATGCCCACTGTTGTGATCGATGTCTCTTCACCAAAATCAGATCCAAGGTCCTATTGCATGATTTCCATCATCTTTTGCTTGTTCTTTCCTCCAAATCTCTTTGGTTTCAAATCCGGATGTAACTTCCAACAATGTTAATTATCATGGCTTTCCTTCTTACAATTTGTGCAATATGGCTTCGCTCCTTCCTCCTTCTTGGTTGTAGCTGCCTTCTTGTCATTTCCATTTCCTTTTCCTTTGAACTTTCCATTATAATGTTTGAAAGACAATTTCTTTGGTTTCTCTTCTTTGTCATTATTTCCCCTGCTTTCAAGGTGAATGTCCTTCACACGGGCTGCATAAATAGTAGTAGGTTCAAAAAATAACAAAGAGCGCGTGATGTAACTATGTAAAGCACCAATACTTTGTTACAGTTTCAAGTGAATAAAGTGGAATGTTCAAATTTAAAGCTTGTTTCCTAAACTCTTCTGTGAAGCTTTGTACATTTTTACCCTTTCCTTGTCACAAATATTGCAATTCCATTAAAGAATTTTGTCAATAACCCAAAGGATAAAACCAATATTTTAATGCAGAAACAAAATTGGACCAAGAAGAAAGGAGATTACTTGAACTTTGTTTCCTTTCTGCAACTTTCTCTCCCATCAAATGAGAGCGGTGCCACTTAGCCGAAGGGATGCTAACTGGATCTTGGCCTCATCCTCATTGATATATTGAATCCAGAAATAAAACTTGATCTGTCTAATCTGATTTTTAGTTTCTCTACATCAATTTCTCCATTATATGTGGGAAAATAAAACTTTACATCTAGCTTTAAAAATGGCTTCTTAGATGTATTTTTATGGTGTCTATTAGAATGATGAGAAGAGGAAGAAGAATAAATTTTACTGGTGGATGGAGATGGAGGAGGATCTTCTCCTCCACCTCCATGGTGTACCGATGCATGATCATCAGGCTCTTGCTTCTCATACTTGATTTTATTCTCATATTTTGCAAACAACTTGTCAACTTTGTCTACCATGTTGAATAAGATCTTGCAATAATTTTACGCTTCTTTCGCCCGTGCATCCTCATCTGCCATATTCCATCTTCATGGTGCATGCCTGACTTCAGGATCAAAGGATTTGAGTTTTCCTTCACCTCTTTGGAGCGTGTTCCTGGTTAGCATTCACTTATGAAGCTCGCATCAAGAAGACTTTCTCTGATGCCAAACTTGATCTAGATCTTTTACTTCATGGATGCAAAAAAAAATGCATATAAAAGAGTGTATATAACTAAGTAACTTAAAAACATGAAAAGAAGCAGAAATCATAAGTAAACATAAGATCAAAGACACAAGACGATTTGATTACAGATTTCACCCAGTGTGGGCTACGTCTCCGGGTCCTGCTTAATGTGGGGAGGCATTTTTCATTAAATTGATAGCAAAAATGAATTACAAAAAACTTTACAAAAATGACACCTTATACCTCAACTTCTGTTGATGGCCTAAAAATGGAGACCCTAGATGGAGAAATAGATTGCACGGTTGAATTCCTGGCACAAAATCATGCAAAATCGACTATAAACTTGTCCTGTTCTAATACTCGAATGTGTGGACCCCAAAGGAATCTTTTCAACATCTAGAAAGATTCCCAACTCAGGGTTCTGCCTCCTTCGCTGCTCAAGGTTCTGCCGCTACTCTCCTTTGCCAGTTGGGTAAAATGAGAAAATGAGTGGTTTAAGTATACGAGAGCGAGAAAAGGTTCCAACGGACGGGTCGTTGGTTCGTTGGTCAGCGGCACTATGTTAAGGCACTGTGGTGGGGGAGGTCTTAAGTTCGAACCCCACATAACCATTTTTGGTGTATTGAATGTCATATGTGGTGTTGTCTATTACGCCGTTAATGATGACCCTTGGTGGTTGCATATTGAATACGCTATTATGTGTGTGTGTGTGTGTGTGTGTGTGTGTGTGTGAGTTGGCGGGGTTTGATCACTCACCAACCACTTGTCATTTTCTAATATAACCGTAGGAATAATTGGCGGCCAGTGGTTGGGCAGGCTCACCAGGGTTCGCCTGCCTACCATTTTTAATATAATATAATACAACGTTGTTGGGGGTGGCGGCTTGCGACGCCAAAATTAATAGTTTTTATATTTTTATAACCACAATAGAAAAAATTTTGATTTAAGTTTTTAAGGGTTATTAGGAAAATTAAGGAGGCGACAAATTCACCCTTTTCGACCACCATTTTCAGTGTGCAATACCTTTGCCAAATTAATGTCTCGTTAGTAACTTCCACTTGGCCTACTTTGACCAAAACTTTGACCCGTTATAACTTGAGCATTTGAACTCAGATTTGACTGTCATTCACACTATTGGAAGCAGCATGACGGGCCCTACGATATGGTCTTGGTTTCACTTCAATATGGTGAATTTTTATTTTTGACCTATTTCAAGGCCACTTATATTTCTATATCCACCCGAATCAATAGAAGTGCCTAATATCAAAGAGAAATACACTATATAGAACAAAAATTAAAATAAATCAAAGAAATTCCAGCCATAGTAGATAAACTTCCAATCCAAACAAAAGTGCATTGGAATGAAAATTTATTAAAATCATACTAGAAATTCATTACAAATTTTGCGGTCCATGAGCAGCTTGAGCTCCTTGAGAATTTTTTTCTACAAAAGTGTAAAACAACTCTTCTTTACATAGCCAAAATTCTCTATCTCTCTGTAGCACAAATTCTTGTTCCTTACAAAAGTGCAGATGTCCAACAAGAAAATTCACAAATATTCCCCCAAATACCACATATATGAGTTATTATACCTGCACTAAAACTAAAAAAATCCCTTACAAAAGTTCTTCTAGATCCCCTAGTTTTAGAGAAGAGGCACCTCATCCTCATTTTCAAAACTTAGATTTAATAATTACAAAATACTCTAAAAATGGAGAGTTGTTGGGAGTAGTTTTTCAGATCCTCAATTAGAGCTACAAATTTTCCATTTTATTCCTTGTTGTCCTCTTAGAATTGCTGTAAATCTTTTGTGCTTAATCCCGCTCAAAAAATATCCTACCAAAAAATAATAAAAAATGGAATTAAATTGCAAATACAGGACAAAATTACAAAATTGGGAATAATAAACTCTCCAAGTAAAATTTAATTAAATAAATAAAATAAAAAGAATTTTGAGCCTTCTATTTACCATTGTTAAATCCTCTATGGCTCAAGGAGGAAGCCTTCAAACCAAATCATGATAGAAAAAATTGTAAGCAAATCAATTTCCAAGAAATAAAACAAGAAATTAGATTTTTGGTTACAAATTTGAAATTGCAACTTCTGCTAATTTTTTTGCATATTAAATATTTATATTTGGTTTAGTTAATATTCCCGTAGTTATCTTCAATTATATATTTCCAACGAGCCATCTTGGACCTCATTTGGCCAAGTAGAACTCAAGATATGTCTCTCCAAAGTTGGACTATACAAAATGCTTATTTGCTGAAAATGCATGCTTGTGCCAAAATTAGGCATTTTTAATTAAAAAATTCTAATTTTAACTTTGTTTATAAAATTTTAATTAATTTAATAATTATAATTAAATAATTATTAATTTAAAAAAACTATATACAAATTAAACTAAATTATAAAAATTAAATCTAATTTATTATTATAAATTAATTAAAATAATTGAACAAAATTTAAAATAAAAATAATTTAAATTTAAGTTAATTAAAATTATAAACTAAAATATTTAAAAAAAATATGAAAGTGTTTTTTTTTTTTAGTTTCTCATTAAGAGGCCTGAGAGTATTTAATAGGAAAGGGATATAAGCAGTATAAGATGGGGGAGGTATTGGAGTTTAGAGTGATAAGAGTCGGGAATAATGGAGAATGGGACCCGAGATAGGGAGGGCCCAAGGGAAGGTGAGAGATGAGGAGGGAGAAGAGGAGGGCCACATGGGGTGGTCTTTCCCTCCAAAATAAAACTACAACCACTTTTAAAATATCTTCAAGATGTCAAGAGTTTTTGAAAAATGAAAATTTAAGATCTCTTCAGAGATTTAAGGCTTCTATTAAATATACATTTTTTGTTTTATTTTAAATATTTTAAAAATATATATAATACAATTTCTTATATTATATAGTTTTAACTATTATACAAACTCGACTATGGTGGTTCTATCGAATAATTATTAACAAAATAATAATTAAAAAATTAATATTTAAAATTAGTTAACTCACACTGAGTATCAAAATTAGAATGAGTTTGTTCCTAGGCGAGCACTCTATGAAATGTTTTTCCTTCTGTAGTGGTAAGCAGAAGTAATTGTGACCATGTTTCATCGACTAGTGAGGAGCACTAGCTTATACACCTATAAACGGCATTTCAACACTAAGTGAAACATCATTCTTAGATAAAATCAGGGAGAAAACAATTATGTGACTAGCCTTGCTGAGTAAAGTAGGGACCGTAAGATAGCCCCGATAGAATTGTGCGGGCTAGATTTGTAAACAAAGTAGCAGTCGCTAACACATCTGGTTATGATAGGAAGTGAGATACGGGTAATACAACCATTTAAAAAGCCACAAAAATCAAATTTACATTACGGTACTATGAATTAGTACATGATATTAAAATGGGAAAGAAAAGGGAGGTAGTTAATCTCCTGGAAACTTCACTACACATAACACCTCGCCATAGGAAATCCCTCTTTCCACCGTAGTCTTAAAATCCAATGCAGAATGAAATGAGAGGAACACTAAATGATCTGGTAGAAATTATTGTTGAGATTCAAAAAGGAACTTCAACACCCACGCCTAGTGCATTAAGCACCCAGACTAGGGTGGGGCCCACAATGCTATTTATGGGTGCACGTTTATTTTGGTTATCCCTTAATTTAGATGGAAATTAAACTGTAATCTATTCTCAATGTGGACTTGAATCAGTTAACTGAAAGTGATAAATTTAGTTAGCTGGTGGATTTCTAGTTAGAGGTAGTTGGTGAGGCATGCAAAGTTATTCTAGTTGTAACAGAGTTCGAAGTGCAGTGGTGCATGAGTTAATGCAATTTGTGAATAGTTAAACTCAGTTAAGTGAGTTAAAATCAGTTGTACTAGTTGTAACTAAAGATACACTTGTGAGAGATGTAGTGAATTCAATATTAATTAATTCACAATCAGTGATCTACAATGCAACTCAGGGTTTACTACTATTAGCTGCATGCATGTCAAATCCAGTGGAGACCCAATTGAGTTCTAGGTGAAAGGGAAGTTGACTATTAGTTGTAGGATTGTTGGGTTGCACACATGCAACCAAACACCCATTGGAGTTCCCATGATACTTGCACAGTCAAGGCAGGGAAGAATTCCTATCTTTTAGGGATCTTTACCATTAGGGATTGCAAGGCATGTTGTCTGGAGGCTGAGAATTGGCTATGTGTTGGTTAGTTTTGCATATGATAGTGTGAGATAATTAGCTGAGTACTGGAGGGCTCTTGTGAGAAGAGTTTTGTATGTAATTGTTTAATGACCCATGCTTAATATACAATAGAAGATAGTGGGATTTTTAGCTGTAAGATTTCCCCAAGAAATTATCTATGTTGTGGGTGATTGATCTTTTTTCGTGTTCATGTGATTAGCGATTGTGTTTTTAATTCCACAAAATATTTATAGAAGCGATTCAGTATTTAACTTTAGTACATTGTTAGAGTGGGTGAATCCAAGATATACATGCATGTTGTATAATTTCTACAAGTATGCTACTGGTAGGGTAACACAAGTAAGATTCATTCTAGCCATGGGATGCATACGCTTCACACCTAACTGTTCGAAAATCTAGGACAACTGGAAACCTCGATACTTGAATTGAATTCAACACCATAATATAGTTATTAACTATAATTAGAACCATGTAAATAGGAAACATAATTATGATGGGGAAAAATAAATAAGCTAAAGAAGTAGAAATGAATTACGTGGTTCCGTGACTCTCCATCTGCCATGAACTTGTCCAGATGTTACCATAGTTTTGTACAAGTGTTACCAGGTGGAAATAGACACATTTTGATGGAAAAAATGTGTGTTGGAGGGTAGTGAAAAAATCCATTATTACCCAAAATACCTTTAACCATGAACATTCGAATCCTCGAACCAGAATTGAAGTAGACGCCATATCATCTAGAGAAACCCCATATCACTCGAATGTATAGCTATAAATTTTGGAGAATAATGCAGAACTAGAAGTAATTTTCTACACCTTTATATCAGAAGGACATTAACCAAATTACTAAATAGATGAAACGATGTTTACCTGGTATAAATTAACAAGGTCACTTGTATATAGCGGAAATAGGGATATTAGGAGTCATCTCATTGACTGAAGGATAATGCAGACACGAGAAAATAAAAAATTTAATCATAAAATTAATGAGGTCATATTTAAAATAAAAACCCTCAATCTTACGAGTGAAAACATCTAAGAGCTTCATAAGGAGAGGGTGACATCAAGAGCGCCAAGATGCAACACCAAGTGCCTCTGTATTTCCCTAACATGGCACCGGTGACAGATATTGATTCTAGAGGGCTAAGAGTAATGCCATGGTGAGGTAGTGCATAACGATTCCTCCACAGCAAAGGGGTAAACTTTCCAAGAAGTTCAGGAAATGATGAGCTTTCCAAAAATAACTAAAATCAAAGCCTAGAAGGACAATGCGCAAATGACATAATACAAAGCATAATAGGTATTTAAGGTTCTCTAGGAAAACCATAGTTGTATAATCGACTTGAAGGATTTGAGCCATTGTTGGCGAAAATGGGTGACTTATGGGAAAGACCCAGGTTCAGGCTCGGGGCCAACAAGATTCCGCTATAGTCTAGGACAACACCAGCATTTTCAACTTTCTCAAAGAGAGAGCAAGGTGTATCACTCGAGGCGTGCCACAAAATTACTAAGATAAATTAGCTAGAACCATATTACCGAAGAGAAAATAATAACTATCCACACATCACAGTTATGTAGAACACGCTCATTGCATATTAATGAAGAAATAAAGTACCATTTAGCAATCATCAAGTAAAGCTATCAATTGTTTTTGAAATCACCAGTCATACACCATATATAAGAACTATTCAATATACACATCCGTAGGTCCACAACATAACTTCAATATATTATATGATACTAGTGACACAATACATATCAGACTCTGTAGAGTTCAACATAAACAACACATTACATCTCTAGCTCCAAAGAGCTCTATGTGATGATACAAAACTCAACCTATCCCCTGCCAAGATCATCGAGCGAGCTCTCTTTTCATTTTCTTATATATCTCCTCCGAATGACACTTTTAATCTTTGCCATTTCTTTGCTCGGCTATTCTGCTGTGTTCTGACATTCCCTCTTCTCTTCTGCATTTGGCTCTGCCTTTAGGAGTCTTTTTGCTTGTTCACTGTCACCCGTCCTTTCCATCTGTGATGTTGCTTCTTTGCACTCCACCACTTGTCTTCTCCTTCTCTGCCACCCACAATGTCTTCCTTTCTTTCGTAATGGTTCCCCGCCACTCAATCTTCCCACAACTAGACATCTGCAACTCAATTTTATTTTTCCCAAAACAAAGGCCCCAATAGGCCCCGACCACAAACTATTGACTTGTCCTGAGTCAATTTTCTCTTGATGTTATGGTCCCTAGCTGACTGTGTGTTGTTGTCTTGGGTTGGTCTTGCTTGGCTGACTCCTTTTCCTACTCCCTATGATTTGGTTCCCCATATTCTAACAAATTCCCCACATCAGAATCTTTTTCATGGCCTCTGTTATGAATTCTATGAAGTGATTGATCGCCTCTTGCCATGTTTTAATAAATGGGTCTATTTCACTTACGACTCTGTGGACGTGATTTGCATCAATTGGTTGTGGTAGGCCAGTAAACACTGCACTAAAATTAGGGTCCGCTTCGGAAACCAACTACTGTATTGTCTTAGCTTTCTTCTTAACCTACTACCTGAGATCTCAGAGGAGATAATTTTTCTTTAATGAGTTTTTTGCAATTTCTTGAATGTGTAGCTGCAGAGCCTCGACCTGATCATATAGTTGTCAGCGGCTGGACGGATCAAGTGTTCCTTTAATTTCGATGAATAGATTTTGCATCTATTCTAAAACCTATTGCTCCTTCATTGTTAGTGAATTCAAGCATTCATGGATCTGATCGAGCAAGGTGTAAGCTTTCGTAACTGTGCTCCCGAGAGTCTCGTTGAGATAACTTATCTGCTCCTGTCTCTGGTTTATCCTTTCCGTGTACACGGTAGAAGAATCTTCTAATGCTGGTTTGGATGATAGGGCCTACTATAGCTCTTGGTTGGCGCTGCCCAAATTTGTGCAAGCTGTCTTAATGCATATTGAATGTTCAACTACCGCGCAGGCCTAGATGTCTACCGGTGCGGCTTCAACTACACTGGTAATGGTTGGTCATAGATCTTGTAAATTCTCAGTGATATTTTCGATTTGATGCTGAAGGTTGTCTCTTTCCCATTGTAATTGATTACGCTCATCAGTGAGTGTTATAATATGCTAATGCTGTTGCTCATACCTTAGGAGGAGGTCATTGTGAAGAGACTCTACTTGTCGAGATACTGCCTGTATGAAACTGAAAAGTTGGTTGGGTCCCCAACTCTGAACATCTCCAATGATTTTCATCTTAGGACTAGGATTTCTCTCTCTAAGTGGTTGCCCACTGGCAATGGAGTGCTCAGATTGACCTTGTGAAGAGTTAGGTTGACTCGGCCAAATAGTTTGAGGTTCGAGAACATGAAAACTAGTGGATGATAGGTGAGTGGGTAGAATGGCTGTAATCCTAGAATCGATTATTGAAATGGATTGAGAGAAGTCTCGGTGGGTGTATTTTCAGAAATGGGTAGATCAGTATGAATGACTAAATTTAAAAAGATCCCCGGTTTTATCATGGCTGGGTTAACCTCGGTTACTTGTACCATACCCGAGTTAACTTCAGCCTCAATGTCGATAGCCATTACTGTACCTGTAGGTATTGCATTAGAAATGGTGGTGGAGGTGAATGCGGTGTAGACTGATTGATCTTTGGAAGCATTAGAAGTATGGGGTGATGAATTTTGAGTAGTTGGTTATGAGGAGGCCAGTGCACTTTTTGATGAGGAAGGGTTGGGTTGCGGTATGATGGGGGAAGTTTGAGTACCCATTTCTGGTTTCTCTGTGATTGGAATTCCTATGACTATATGCTGCATAGGGTCCTCCTCCGTTAAGTCTACCACCTGGTCTGATCTTAGAGTTTTGGCTCTCTTTCCCTTAGGCCCTGGGATAGGTTGTTTGGTCACCTTGTTCTTGCGAAATGGGGCAATGGTTGGCTATGAATGTGAATGGAAGGTGGTGTTCAGGAGAGCGGTGAGGATTGGGGTTGTCAATGATGGAGACCCTACATTAATTGTTTGAAATTCAATGAACATTGGAAATGTAGCGGATTTTTATCCGATACTTACCATGGCTTTATTGAAATCTTGTACTTGTTTATCCAACCTCTTAATAAATGAGCGAAGTTGCAACTATGATACCCTTTGAGTTGTTTCTATTGGTGTTTGTCCTGGTAGAGGGTGTGGAAGCATAGCGTCGAAGGAATAATTGCGCTCCCCGTCTCTCTTTTCTCCTGCTACTCCCGACCAAGATGAAACTTCTATGTGGAAATAATCCTCTGTTAGTTGGAATCTGAGGGGTTTCTTATGGAAAGTGTCTTCCCCAACACATTCAGGTCCAATCCATGTATTATTGTGTGAAATTCCGAACCATACTTGATGAGAATACTTATCCAGTAGAGTTCTAGGAATTCTCTACTATGCTTGGACCACATCGAACATCAACCTATACCATTCTGTTAATGCTTCTTCATTAATTTATTTAGTGCTAGGGTCCCCTGAGACCCTCCATGGAGTGTATCTAAGAGCCATTGGTTGATCTTCACTTATGTCCGCAAGAGGCCGCTTCCCTGATGGAATCCACTTCCACATATCCAAAGCCATGATCAAGTAGCCATATATAAATCTAGTGGCTCTCTTAAAGTTGTCCTCACAAGCTTCAAAGTGCTCTTACAGCAGGAAGGCACACCATTTGACATGCACTCCCTATATACAATGCTCCACAACTAAGATAGTGTTCAGAGTACACTCCCCTTTGGTGTAGTGCCTCATAATCTTTATTTCTATCAAATAACATGAAAAATTAACATTGGAGAAATTGATAAGATCTATCTTTTCCCCCTTCCCCCCTATTCTGGTCTCATATTTCTTATAATAGTCAAATTCTCCTATCTTCTTTGCTCTTTTGGAAGTATTCTGAAAAGAAGTCGATACATCATTTCCTGCTACTGATAACCTGGTAAGTATGTGGATATCATCTGCATGAATTGGAGTTTCTCTTCCGAGCCAGAGTGACCCATTATGAATTCTGTTGATGAGGATATTTATGCATTGCATCACCACTCCTGTTGTGTTGAACATCGATAAACTTCTCAAATGCAAGATCGTATACCTCTGGATACCTTTAAAATCTAGGTGGACTCTTGCCGCTTCACTACCACTCTCCCTTACATAGTTTTCAATATACACTTTCCTTTTTAAAGCTTTAAATTGGAACAAGTCTGTAAAATCTATGTCTATCAAGGTTTCATTATCATACCTGCTTATCAGTGGCTCTAGCTTTTGAATTATCCCATCTATTTTTGGTTTGACTACCGAAACCACTGTATTCGTCATCCTTCTTCTTCTGTATTACACTAGAATTGTTGTTGTTTTGTGCCTTTGAGGTCCTGCTGATATCCTCTAGTTGACCATTATAGCAGTTTCTTCTTGTTGCACTTCACAATTCTCTGACACTCTGTTTTTTCCTTTCTCCGTGCAAATTAAGTAGGAATGTTGGCACGAAGGGTGTTGATGTGACTGAATAACTAATTAATTTTTCCTTGGTGACCCCCGTGGCTAAAATCGTGTGGTTAGTTACTCGGGTGAGGTGGGCTCTAACTCTACTGATGGTGGATTCGAAAGTTGAGTGGATGTGATGGCTAACTATTGTTACATGATGTGGAAAATTTATTACGGAATGGTGTTTCCAATTACGACAAATATTTTTGGATTTTTGGCTGACACTACGGACTGACACGTACATGATGGAAAATTGTGACTAAGTGATGGTTGACATGCTTGGTCGTACAGTTATTGCAACCCCGCCCCCCCGACCACAATTGGTTGCAGTATGGTCCCCATGCCACAACAGGGTTGCGATTGATTGTTCGCGACACATACCTTATTTTATTGAGACTCCTATCTTATCACCGAGAAATGACTTAATTTGTTTAAAGTGACTGAATTTATAACCTACTGACTTGTCGTGGTTGCGAGAGAGTTATTGACTTCTAACCTACTGACTCGTCTTAGTTGCGAGAGAGCTATTGAATTCTAACCTACTGACTCCTCTCGGATGTGAGAGATTGAAATTATTTTTTTTTTTGTTCATTCATAGTAGGGTTTCAGGCATGTTCCATTCACCCAATATGGTAGTATTTCTCCATCCAGTTGAGCTAGTTTCACCGCTCCTGAGTCGCGGATCTCTATGAGGTAAAATGGCCCCATCCAATGCATTTGGAGTTTCCATGGGGATTTCTAGAATTTGCTATCATAGAGTAGTACTTTGCTGCCAATGTTGAATGTATTTTGTTTGATATGGTGGCTGTGCCAGGATTTCTATATTTCTTTCTCCTATGATTGATGAAAATCTGCAAAAAATCTCGCTTCCTCTAATTCTTGCAGTTCATGAAGGCATGCTGAGATGGATTATGCTTCGGTCATTTGTGTTGTTGTAGCAATTAACAGACTAGGGACAATAAAATCGGCTCTCACCACTGCTTCTTTTCCCTATACAAGCTGAAATGGCATCTGATTGTGTAATCATTTTACAGTAGTCCTATATGCCCATAATGTGGCTGGTATTCTTTCGTCCGAGTCATCGTGATTTGCAATGCAAATCTGAGTTAAGCCCTTTTCCAAGATTTTTTTGAAAGCTTCAACAGTTCTGTTTTCCTGTGGGTGATACATAATGCTCTTATGATGTTGTATCATGAAGTTTTCCAGTAATGATTTGATTTTGGCGTTAATAAAGTGGGTGCCTTGATAACTTGTCAGACTCCTTGGACAACCAAATCTAGTAATAATGTTTTCAAAGATAAACCTGGCTGTTGTATCTACTATACAATCCTTCACCGGTGTCGCTTCTACCCACCTAGTCAGGTATTCAGTTTCAGTGATTATGTATCTAGCTTGTGAATGGCGTGAAACTGGTGTAATGGGTCCTAAAAATTCGACAGTCCATTTATCAAATACCTACATTTCTCTTACAAGTTGTAGGGGTAGTTCATCGCGGTGTGAAGGTTTCCATGTTATTTGACACACATCACATTTCTTCACATACTCTTTGCTATCCACGTGCATTGTAGGCCACCATAGCCCTGCCTGTAATATTTTTCTTGCAGTAGGCTTTGCTCCTACGTGTCCTCCCACAATTCCATTGTGAAATTCCCATAGGATATCTACTCTTTTTTGGTCTAATACATATCTTCGTAGTATTTGATTCAGGCCCATTTTGTAAAATTGACCTGCTATGAGTTAGTAATCAACTGCTTTAACGACTAAATGTCTTCTCTAAGTGGTTGTATATTCTTTTGGGCACTATCTTGTAGCTAGATATGTTGTTCTTTTCTCTAGATAATCAGGGACAACCTCTATCCGAAAGAGGTCTACATCCGATAGCTAGTCATCAAGTGGTCATCTGTTTTCCCCATTTTCCAATCTTGATAGATGATTAGGTCCCAAGATTAGTCCCCTAGTTTTATTATGACTTCAAAGATAAACTCTTAGAACAATAAAATCCACTTGCAGATTCTACTTTCCAGAACAAGTTTATTTACTAAATACTTCAATGGAGTGTGATCTGTAAAAAATTTAAAGGTACCTCCAAGTAAATAGTGGAAGAATTTCTGCAGGGAGTAGACCTTTTCCAGAGCTTCTCTTTCAGCTGTTGTATTATTATTTTCTGTTTTCGATAGCTTCCTGATTACAAAATATACTAGGTGGTCTATGTTGGTCTCTTCTGGTTGCGCTAAAATGACCCCCAAAGTAATGCTTGAAGCATCAATATGCACACGGAACTGTTTATCCCTGTTAGGATGAGTTAGAATAGGTGCACTTGATAATTTTTTATTTAGAGTGTCCAACACCTTAATGCATTCTTCATTCCATATAAACAGTTATGTCTTCCATAACAGCTTTTCCAGCGGTGTTGTGATCCGAGCATAGTTGCGGATAAAACTTCTGTAATACCCTGTGTGTCCCAGTAATGATCTCAATTGTTTAACATTATTTGTGGTGTCCATGTTTATAATTACCGCCACCTTAGCGAGGTCCACACACACCCCTTGTTTACAGACTACATGGCTAAGTAATGTTCTGAATGGTACTGAAAATATGCACTTCTTCAGGTTTAGTGAGATTTGAAGCTATTTGCAATAGTTAAACATTATTCGAAGGAGGCTTGTGTGGTTCTTCAACAAATTGTATACTGTTTAGTCATCCATGTACACTTCTAGAAACTTGTGGATATAATCTCTGAAAGCTCCTATCACTATTCTTGAAAATACCCCTAGTGCATTCTTTAACCTAAAAGGCATTACATGACAAGCATACGATCCCAATTCAATAGTGAACATGATTTTTCTTTTATCCTCCTCTACTATTCGGTCTTTATGATAACCAGAGAACCCATTTGTTAATGAATATTCTCCATTTCTAGCCACATTTTCTATAAATTCGTCATTGAATGGTGTTGGGAAAGGATTGCGGACACATGAATTATTAAGACTTTTGTAGTCTACACACACTATGATTTATGACTTCTCCCTTTTGTTCTGTATATCACTATTGGACTAACCCATTCTGCCTCTTCAACTGGGAAAATCAATCCTACATGTAGCATATTGTCTATTTCTACCTTGACTTTCTCTTTCACCCTTGGGTTCAAGCGATAGGGTCTATGATTTATTAGTATGGCATCAGGTTTTAGCATTATCAGGATCTCCACCAAATCTCCCTTGATACCTTTTAATTCTGATACGGAAGAAGGGAATAGATATTCATATTCCTTTAGAAAATCAAAGATTTCCTTTGTAGCCTCTTCATCCCAATAGTTCCATATAGATGCTATCTTGGGTTTTTCTTGACTGCCAATATCCTATTTCTTTGTCCTTAGGGGTAATAGGTGCAGTCCTTCTGTGGTAGGTTCCTCCTGTATTTTACGTTCTCCTTCCTTTTCTTCAAATGAAAAGTGTTTGAGATTTTCTAAATCATCATCACCTATTCCCTGGTCTACATTCCCACATGTTACTACTTCTTGATAACTAGACTCGGGTATCTTCCTTGACCAAGTTTTTCTTTAGCTTTTGCAAATTATGAACATAGTAGAATCCCTTTGATCACCTGCAAGGTTTCCATTATCTGTCCATTATCCCCTTTGAAAGAAAAAATTCATGTGAATCTTTCCGCTATTGTCTCCCATCTACCTGTTTGTCTCTTATTTTCCTCTATCAGGTACCAAGATTGCGGGATTATATCCAATGAATGTATAAAATTATGCACCCACAATGATTTTGGGTAATTCTCTATTTCCCACTTGTATTCACATATTTTTGTATGTACTTGGGGATCTGAAACTCCTCTGTAATTCTCTTCTAGTTGTGGTCCTGATGATTCTTGGAATCTTGTTTTCAATGCCTTTTATACCTCTTCCCAACTATGAAGAGAGTTGCAGTGATTTACCCACCACCTTTCCGAAGTATATTGCAAAGCTACATCCATGAGAGGAACCTTATGGTCCTTTCGTACCTTATCTTCAATTTTGTTCATAAATGTATTCATAGTTTTCATATTAGTAAGGGTGGGGTAACCCCTTACCTCTGTGCCAATCTAATTAATTCTGTGAATAGCAGCACATCTTCTGGTATTGACCTTGTATCCACCTTACTGCCAATCATAGCATGCAAATTATGATCCTACATTGGAACTTTGAACACTTCACCAACTTACTGTTCCTCCTGTTGTAGGTTTGATGTAATCTTCTCTTTTACCTGCTATCATCTAATAAAGTTGGTTGATAAGTTCTGCATCTTCCCTTGTCCCGACAGTTTCTGTATATCGAGGTCCTTGATATGGATCCAATGGTTGCACCACTCTGACTTCATCGTCTTCGAATATCATAAGCTCCTTCTTCAAATTAATAATTGCATAATTTTAAAATGCCCAATCTATCCTTAACAAAGTTGGATATGGATCCTTATCTCCCATAATGTTTATTAATTCAAAATCAGTGTAAGTTTTTACTCCCGCGACATCTACTTCAACCTCTTCTAGCCTTCCTACCGAAACAATACAATATTGGTTCACCATTTTAGCTGTATATGGGAATACGCCAGCTTTGCCTTGCCTAATGATTCCCATGTCTTTCTAGGTAGTATGTTCACATCTGATCCTAGATCCAACATTGTTTCTCTTATCTGAAATCCCGCAACTTGATAATTTATGCGAAATTCCTTTCCAATCCTTCTTTTGTTTCGTTTTACTCTCCTTACATACCTTTTTGGAAGGTTAGTGTTAATTGTGTCGTCATGCTCTATTCCTCCTTCTACTTATACTTTTAGATTCTTCTATAACTGCTCCAACATCTATTCCATCATTAAAAATATTAAAAAATAGTCAGAACCATTCTTCTATCGACGTTCCCGTTGTAGCCGTTTTTCCACCTTCCTTGGTTGGTTGCATTAGTTTCATATCCTTGTGGTTCTCCAACTTTAAGAATGTTTCCAGTGCTTCTTTAAATTACTGTTTTTGTTGCTTTGAATTATAGAAATTATTTGGTGATGTTGGTTTGATTAGTTTTACAGGCTCCATCTCTCTTGCATGCTCCTCGGTTTTCTTCCCTCCTCGGGTTATAATGGCCGCACTCGGTAGAGGCTGCGTCTCGACTAATATTGGCTCTGCATTTACCAAATTGGCTCCTTGTTTCCTAGTTCTCTCTTCTCACCTTTTAATTAGTTCTGGACAATCTTATGTGGCATGCGCGTTCACCCTACACTGGGAACACCATGGTCGTCTTGGTAGTGGGCATTCTCTCACTACATGGCCTTCTTGATCACAATTGTACCATCTCAAAGTTCCTCTTCCCCCAGTCCTGCCTCCTCACATTCCTCATCCTGCTCATCCCCTCAAAGTTTCATTTACTCTGTAGGATGATCTATCTAGTCGGTCTGATAATGCATCCAGTGCTCTGCACTGCTCTATATGATGAGTTGTTGAAGCACATAATTTAGAATAGTAGTTATTTGGGACATTTGAATACTTTTGTAATATTGGGCATCAACATGGAGGATAACTAATGCCCTTGCATATTTCACAGTATTTCATTGACGTTGGAGTTTGTTGGTTAGGAAAAGCTGGGAAATGGGGTTGCGCCTGGTACAATCCTTGAGTATTTACTTGGGAAAATCCTCCCATTGGCGGTGTTCCTTGTGCTCCTACCGCTGATGTCCTCACGTTGGTTCCCCGCAACCTCAAGCACTCTATAACCACATGTACTTCCAACAGACAATATGTAACCACACATTGGTTTATGCTAGCTAAATATCCTTGAGCTTTTTTGTCAAAATTTCTATTTGATGTTGCAATCCCAATATGGAAGGATCGTGGGCAGCTACTCCCCCCCTAAACTTCTGCGGGTAGGTAGCCATTGCTTCTATCCTCATTGCTTGTTCTGGTGCATCTTGGAGCATATCAATATTTTGCTGGGTCAATGGCGTTCTTGTGAGGGTTAAAAGTGATTTAATGCCAATCAGTCATGTTGGTGATTTGGATCAATTGGGTAACTCAGTTTCTTGATTGCATCTTTGAACCTTCTCATTAAATCCTAGGATTTTTCTCCTTCTCTCTGTTTGATCTCCAATAATTCAAATAGTCCTTGTTGATTAGTTTGAGGGAGCTTGAACTCTTGTACAAACTCGCTTTTAACATCATCTATAGTAGGGTTTTGGTGTACTTCTGACCATTTCATAAACCAATGTAATGCTCTTTCCCTAAGCGTGGTTTGGAATTCATTTAATTTAACTGCATTTGGTGTCTGACGAGCCCTCCAAATTGCTTCACACAGATACCAATGCTGCTCTACATCATCATTACCCTTTCCATAAAACTCCAGGTATCAAGTAAATGATCTTGCCATTTCTACTTGTGTGGGTGGAACTAATATAAATCCTCTACTTCATGGCTAAGAAATTTTGCTGCTAGTACTACTACTAGTGGTTACTTGTACTGTAGATTGAACACTATACAACTTACTTTAATTTTTCAACTTTATCAAAAACTTATCAAGCGGGTGGTAAAGTACTGAGGGAAGGTTAGGACAAGTGTTACTTGAAACTTGGGGAATATGGTTACCTTGTGTTATGGTCACCGACCTCTCTCAGAACAGTTGTTCCATCACAACATGCAGCTCAACATCGAACTCATCCTTGGGGCACATGTCCTCCTCTTCATTGGACCTTTTTCCCTTCTCTCTTCGGGTGGGCTTCTATGAACCTGTCTAACTTTTTTGGTGGACCTGTCCATTCCTTTTGGTCCTACATCATATTATCTCCTCCCTGTCACCTACAGTGCCTCTTCTCTTTGATGTATGCTCCTCTTCTACTTCTCAAACCCTCGTATCGCCCTTTCCTTCCACTTCTTAGTGATTTGTGTCCTATGATGTGCTCTTAACTCTCTCAACCTACTGGAGGTCCCAACGTCCATATCCCTATTCCCCCTTTTCCCTTTTCCATAGCATCTCTCCTTCAAACCCTTCCCCCAATACTGGAGGTTTAGGCTTTCGTCACGGGCTTTTGGAAAGGCATTAGTCCTTCATCCACCATTAAAGCCTTGATCGACAACGAAATTTCCTTCAACATCTTTCCCCACAACCCTGATTTAAATATATCTTCTTCTTTAGTAAAATACTAATAAAATTCAGCTACTAAATCCACAATATATACCTCTAAAGTGGTTTGAATCTAGAAATCTATAGCTTGGGTTAACTCTGCATCTATTCTATGCAGTACTGCCAGTTTGTATGCATCCAATTGCAATGGGATCGACACAATCATCGAGGAATTGCTTTGATATGGATTCTTCACAACTAGTTATAGAGCTCCTCAAGAAACTTTTCCCAAAATATTTTGTACAAATCACTCACTGAATTGGAAAAAAAAACTTGATGCTTAATAGTCCTTTCCTCCGATGTCGAAGCTCAGTCTATTGCGATATGAACTAATCTATGTGATTATCCCACTAGCTACACAATTCCATTTCGTATATCTTAGATACCATGATCTAGCTCTCTAGCAAGTTTTTAGGCCCCGACAATGAAACCGTTTGTTGGCGAAAAGGGGTGAATTGTGGGCAAGGCACAGGTTTAGGCTCGGAGCCAACAAGATTCCTCTATAGTCTAGGACAACACCGACATGTTCACCCTGCTCAAATAGACAACAAGGAGTCAAACGCGAGGCGTGCCATGACCTTACTAAGATAAAAGAGATATAACCATATTACCGAAGAGAAACTAATAAAAACTATCCATACATCACAGTTATGCAGAACACACTCATTGCATATTAATCAGGAAATAAAATACCATTTAACAATCATCAAGTAAAGCTATCAATTTTTTTTTGAAATCACCGGTCATACACCATATATAAGAACTATTCAACATACACATCCGTAGGTCCACAACACAACTTCAATAGATTATATGATATGAGGAACACAGTACATATCAGACTCTATAGAGTTCATCATGAACACTACATTATATCTCTGGCTCCACAGAGCTCTATGGGATGATACGCAACTTAACCTGTCCCCTGCCAAGATCACCGAGGAAGCTCACTTTGTCCTTCACTTATATATCTCCTCCGACTAAGACTATCAGTCTTCACCCTTTCTTCGCTCGGCTATTTTGTTGTGCTCCAACATTCTCTGTTCTCTTCCGTAGTTGGCTCTACCTCTAGGAGTCTTTCTGCTTGTTCGTTGTCACCTGCCCTTGCCATATGTGTTTTTTCTTCTTTGCACTCTGCCACCTATATGCTCCTTCTCTGCCACCTGCGACGACTTCATTTCTTTCGTAACGGTTCCCCGCCACTCGGTTTTGGTCGTCCACAACTCAAAAATGGTTTTCCCAAAACAAAGGCCCCAACATCCATCGAACTGGAAATCCAACTCATAGCTATCATAATGCCATGTGATCGACATGTGATTTTAGGGGCGTGGTTGAATACGATACATTGTGCAGTTTTAAGGGTACTGACCTCCATAAAATGGCGTGTAGAGAATGAAAAACTGGCACATATGCATAAGAGCCATAGTAAAGTCAACGAGAGGGTTAATACATGATATTTAACCACTACCCATGATGGAGGTGAGGGATAGATTAAAACTCGTGTTGGTTACATGAACTATGGTTATTAAGTTAAATATTGTACAAGGAAAATCCAAATGAGCCATGGCTAAATATTAACAAGATCACACCAAGACTAAAGGTGGTATAACATGATGCATAGGGTGTAGTGAACCACTAACCCATCTAATGAGGCTTATAATAATGTGAGTATAAAGATAATTATATTCATAACACTTAGAAAATTTATGCAAATACATAGAGTGAGGTAATGGTTTTTGGAGGAGGCCAGGATCAGCTCCACTGTCACTCTGAACTCAATAAGAAAGTCCAATGGATGATTAACAAAATTAATAATTCGAAAAAATTAATAGATGGCACTTAGGAAAAAAAAATTATGTACAACTAGGGTACATGAAAAAGAGTAACTATCTTCAATTTTTTTTGGTACCACCAGTATTGGTTAACGAAATAGCCCAAAAGATGAGGGAGACCCAACTTAGCTACATAATAACCCCTAAGAGGTTGTATTCTCAAACAAGCTCAATCTAATATGCATTTCATGGAATTCTTAAATAAAATTATTCCATGTAGGATGTCACTACATCTACGAACAAAAATCAGAAGTAGAGAGCCACCCTTAACTTCATGTAGAAGAAATACTAATTGATTAGAAATAAAGAGTCACCCTTATCTCCATATAAAAAAAATATCAAAGTTGATAATTTCATCAACAATTCATTTACCAATATTTTGTAAAAATATATTAAAATAAAATATGAATAAGAAATAAATTATTTTGGTTACAATTTACAATAGCATTGAAACCACTACAGAGCTTTTTAGAATTCAATTTCCATATAACATACTTATTAATCACACTGAAAGTTTATCTTCCTCCTATGTAAAGAGACATATTAACAACCTAAAACTTAAAGATCACATCTCGCATGAAAACTCGCACTTTTATGGACAGCTATAATTCAAAGTAACTTGGTCTCTCTTCAATAACAATGATGAGATACAACCAATGACGATTGTCCCCATACTATTTAACACCTAAATTACATTAAATTTTTCTGCTATATAAAAAACAAAACAAAATCATAAAACCAACTATTCACATATAACAATTACCACATTCTAATGAAGCTCGTCATCCAAGGAAATAATAACATTCCAATAATCAGATATCCATAGGCCTAGAATTTGATTTTTTTTGTTTTTCAAGCGTATTGGACAACCAATAAAAAAATTTAAAACCTTAAGGAGGACAGGTTAACAAAAATCAGCCGAGAAAATATTTGTTTCTACTTATGACAAAATTTTATGGTGAAAATGGACTATTATGTTCCTGAGCAAGTTTTTTTTCTTCAGAAATGGTATATCGATTGCCACCAAATTTAATTAATTGTTTATTTTTAAGAGGGTTTCTAATCTCGAACTTTGGATTTTTAAAAATCAAAGTTGTGATGAATTTCTATACCATATGAAAAATTTTCAGTTAATCACAATTTTATAATATAATGTTGAATACTAAATACAATTATCACAATAGAATTATCTCCCTAAAACTTAAAACTTTGGACAGGTAAAACAAATAACATTGATCAATTTTTTCCTTGGGCAAGATCAACAAATTTGAAATTCGAGGTCTGCATATAGAAACATCATTGCACATGTCATAAGTTTATAACAAAATCTTAAATAAAGCTCGTCGCGTACGAAAATAATAACATTCCAAGAACGTTTGTTTTGAAATAATATTATTTCGAGTTGTTTTTAGTGAAATATTTTGGAAGTTTTTCTGGTTGGTATTTTGGTTTAATTTCTCTAAAATCTGGTAGGAATTTATTGAGATTACAAATTAGATGGGTAACCTTGTATAATCGAAGTGTCCTAGGGGTTTTTGAATCCATATATAGTCAAAAAACTAGTTCAAATAACACAAATCAAGATTCCACATCAAATTTTTCCGTCGACACCGAAAAATCCAAAAATTCACACTAAAGACAACTCCATAACATTCCACGAACCACATATAAGATGCATATACATCTTATATACTAAGAATTTCTCTAAAAAACGCAAAAAAAGGCTGATATGATTGTTAAATTGTGATATTTTCAAAGGCATATGTATATTTGAATTCAACATCCCAATAGTATTAGGATTTCAAGGAATAATACAAGGCTATTTAATTAAAAAAGGAAAAGTACAATCTCAACCCATTAATTGATTAACTTTGCAGTGTCAATATGAAAACAACACAATCAAATTGAGAATATAGCTTAATTTCCTCAAATAAATAAAATGCTTAACTTAATTACTTAATTGGATCAATGGATAGCTATAAAAATGGAAGAATAGAAATCTAACCTAGCCCAATGAAATTGTTAACTGTTTCATTTTAAAATATATTTTTACTTATTTATTCATTATGAACTAAATGATTTTTATTTATTTAATTTAAAAAAAAATATTGACATATTTAATTAATTATGAAATTATCTGTAATAATACTAAAATAGTGAATTTATTTATAAAACAAATGAATTAATCTATATTCATTCTCACATTCATTAAGTTTCTCAGAAATATATTTCAACTTCAATATATTCAAACTTCTAAGAAACATATTTCAACTTCAATAGTATTTAAAGTGAGTTTTATTGTGTCCACGCAGTAGACAATGATCAGGTGCTCTGTTAAGACACTCCTTGATGTGAAGTCAATGGTTGAATTCTCCCCCAAGATTATTGACTTTTAGCGTATTATTTTTATATGACATTTTTTACTATGCAAAAATTATTGCAAGAATAATTCAACATGGTTGGGGAATTCTTCTACAATCCTTCTAAAATGTAAGTGCCCTAAGCCCTTTAAAAAAACAAAACTCTTTATGAAAATTTGCATTCACTTGAAAGGATTTTTTGGCACAACTTTTTACCGTGCAGAAATTCTTGCAAGAATGATTCAACATGGTTGGGGAATTCCTCTACAATCCTTCTAAATTATAAGTTCCCGTGAGCAAAAACAAAACTCTTTATGAAAATTTGCATTCAGTTGAAAAGAAATTTTAGCACAAACTTTTGTAATTCAAATCTAAGACTATGAGGCATATAGGTCAAAATGTTGTCTTTCCTACAAGGTGAATACAATGTTTGAGATGATTTGCAGACTTAAAAGATAAAAGTTAAAATTTCTACTTGCAAGCAAGTAACTTCCCTTCCATATACAAGCTTCAACCACATTAAATGCGGGAAAAACACATTATTAAAAAAATTTCCAATGACAAATCATTAATGCTAACCAGTAGTAATAACAAATATCAATTCCCCTTTCGAACCTCTGTCAATTTTCCTGAAACGTCTCATTAGTAATAAGAATGTTTACTTCCTCTATATAAAATCAAACCACTTATTAAAAAAAAAAAATCTAACCTCTTTATTTTTGGGAAAACTAATAGTTATAGGATGTAATTAAAATATAAGAAAATACTTAAATACGTTAGGAATTATTAACCACGTTATTTTGGAAGAGGACATGTAGCTTATTGGTATTATAAATTTAGATGGAGAAGGATGCAAAACATTTCTTGTTGAGCATTTGGTCAGGCCAAACATCATCTACCATTTTATCGTACTTAGTTGGATTTACACTTTTTCCTTGCTCCATGGGATCGATTCAACTAAAGTTATTCCTTTTTTCTCTTAATTTGACATTTGTTTGTGCCGCATTACTATTGGTTTGTTGAAATTATTATTAAGTATCATAATTGAAAGGTAGTGGCAAGAGTTAACTTATTGAAATGCACGAAAAGTGCCACTAATTGAGAGGTCATGGCAAAAGCTCGTTTATAGCTAAAATTTTGATGATGAGAATTAAGTAGATAATTTATGAGTGTTGGGAGTATCAAAATTTTGTTGATGTAAATATTTTTTTAAAATTTCGATATTTTTTAATTTTTGTAGTTATATAAATTAAATAATTGACAATTTTTTTAGGAATCAAAATACTAATTTACTATATATCTTATATGCCAAAATTTAAAAAATTATAAAAATGATCTAAAGTGTAATTTTATTTTAAATTATTATTATTATTATTATTATTGATTATATACAAATTAATATTTGACGTAAACATATCACATTTGAAAATTAATGTAACAAGATTTTTAATTATGGAAATTCACTCTTACTTTACCATGGAGATTTTTACTATGTGATAGATGGATAGAGAAAGAAACACACAATAATACAATTTGTTGTGAGCTTTTGGTGCTTAAAAAATTACATTGATTCAGTTTCTTGAAGCTACATGATTGAATAGACTCAAAACCTCTAAAATTAGATATTAGTTCACACATACATGATTGACACTTCCTAAATTACAACTCTAGCATGATTTCTACATCCTAAATTTAGACTATTTATAAATTGCCTATAACAGCGTGCTAATGAATGTCACTTAGAGTAATAATCTCCAACAATAAAAATATTCTAAAATATTATGTAGAGATTAAATCCTTAAGTAATTAATAATAAAAATAAAATTATAAATCCCTATTCCAAAACAAATACACATGTCTATATAATTAAATATCATTTTATATTAATTTTAAAAATCAATTGAATCACAAAAATATGTTTAATTAAATGATTATATAAAAAAATTAGCATGCAAAATGTTCAACAACAAATCCTCAAAGGCAATTACAATTTAGAAGGATTTTAGAAGAACTCTCGAGCCATATTGAATTATTTTTGGGATAATTTTGCATAGTAAAAAATGCTATATAAAAATAATAAGTTAGAAATCACTTTAAATACTATTGAAGTTGAAATATATTTTTTAGAAGTTGAAATAATTTTGAAGTTGAAATATATTTCTTAGAAAATTAAGGAATGTGAAAATGAATATAAATTAATTCATTTGCTTTATAAATAAATTCATTATTTTATTATTATTACTAATAACTTCATAATTAATTAAACATATAAGTTAACTTCATAAAGTATTTATTTTGTATTTTTCTTTCTTTCCTTCTTTTTTAAACAAAGTATTTATTAGAATTATAGTAAGTAATTATAATAAGTTTCTGTGTTTTTGCTTATGAATACAATGTAATGAAGTTATTGTAATGTGTTTTTATTTAACTGAATAGTCAACACTTTTACTAGAATGACTATATGTAGTTAATTAATTATGTGTTGGATGGGAAATAAATTTTAAAATTTTAAAATTATTCTTATTATTTTAAAGAAAATTGAAAAATTTAATTTGAGAGTCCAATTAAGCATTCCAAACACATAAACGAAGATAATACCGTCGTCACCTTCCCCAATCTCAAAAGATACTGAAGACTATATAGCCAAGAAGATCCCCTTGATATAAAAAATCCCAACGATTTCTCAGGAGTCTGATGTCTTTATCCACTCAATCATACTAAAAATTTTCTCCATCCTCGAGTGTTTTTGATTGAGGAGGATCTTGCATAGTCCATGATTGACAAGGAAGTTCAGTGAAAGTTGACGAAGCCAGAAAGTTTTCAGCTCTTTAGTGTCCAGATGAGAAAGAAATCTTCAATTGGCTCATGGTGCAAATTTTGGCATTCAAATGATGTGTTAAAAATGTATTAAACCTATGGTTAGAAATACAAAGTTATAAACTATATGGTGAACCTAAGCTATGGTGAAAATGTCATGGTGTAATGTTGAAAGGACCTAAGTGGCAATACTACATGATGTTGTAACCTAAAGTTCTAAACCTAGCGCTAAAATACAAAGATATCTAATGCATAAAATCCAATGTATAAACTATATTATAGTTAAACCATGTGGGGAGAAAGGACTTAATCGTCGGGTGTTTACAACACAGTGAACATGTGAACCTGCAGTCAGAATTTACACAATTGAACACCATAAAAAACTTACCATCGGAAAAACACAGTCATAGCTCAGCTGTCACATGGACAAACAATCGCCTGAAGCCGCCGGAACTAACCGCCAAGGTGGCAGTCTGTAGTTAGACCGCTGGGACAACTCCGATTTGTCACATGCAATCTGTTTAACTGCTCCTCCATTAGCGAGACCGTCGGGGTATTGGTTTTATCCAAAGTCATTTTTGGGTTTTGAAATAAATATGCGCAGTTGGAAATTCAACCACCATGTAACCTATTTTCTAGGTGTTCCACTTTTATATGACCGAGAATTCATGCACAATAAATATAAAACCACTTGCCATGTATAGGCCAAGAGGATCGACCTAAACATTGGCCCAAATATATATAAGTTAACCATTGAACCATGATGGAAGATAGAGGTGAATTATAGCTTTGTACTCAGAATATTGTAAAGAGGAGAATTTTTTCTTTTAGGTGTATTTTGGTCGTCCAGAGGCAGAATTCGGTGCCGAGATAGGCGTTAGAAATATAGGAGGGAGAAATTTCTGTTGACAGAGATCAAAGGTGTATTTGAGCACATTGACTATGGTGAATTTTGATGTAAATAATTCCTTGGATCATTCCTTAATCAAACAAACGCCCATCTTGAACGCAGACCCGGAGACGTAGTCCATTAGGGATGAACTCCATAAAATATGTTTGTTGTATTCTATCTCCTTTCTTTGCTACAAATTCATGTTTAATTTTGTTTGTTAAAGTTTTGGTTAAGTCGAAAAATCAATTTGATTTCCTTCAGTCATCCACAATAGAACAATTCTAAGTTAACAATCAGTTCATTTCAGCGAATATTAAATCTAATTTTAGATCATATTTTGTTATTAGAGTAGGTTACGTTTTGTAGGATTTTTTCAAATGAATGTTAACCAGATCTAGGTTGCAACGTGGAGAAGAAACGCTCAAGGAGATACACCCAGAATTTGGGAAGTGGAAAATCACTCAATGATTGACAATGGGAGGATCTGATGTAGGTGAAACTCCTGAAGTGAAGGTCATGGGCAAGGAACAGATTTAACAAATGTTTTTGAACATGAAACAAATGTCGGTAGAACTATATGAATACAAGAAGGCCAGAGATGCAACTTCTTCTTCAAAGGAAATGTAGAAGGAAAAGGGAAAAGGAAAAGTTGATAAACCTCCTTCTCCTCCATCATCTTCATCATCATCTTCTTCTTTCAATTCAGATTCTAAAACAGAAAAGAAACCTCAGAAATCATTTCTTTTGAAACTTGATGTAAAATTTGAAGTACCTATTTATGATGGCGAAATGAATCCTGAAAGTTAGATAACTGGATTAAGTAGTTAAAAGTGTATTGTAGGATTTAGAATATTTCTGATGAAAGAACAAAAATTCAGTTAGCTACACTTAGAATTGGGGGGGGGGGGGGGACTTTAATCTAGTGGGAAAGTGAAAATCAAGTAGATTTAAAGTGGAAAGGTAAAGTCATGTCTTCATGGTCTAAGTTTTTAAAAGCTCTCAGAAAAAAAATCTATTCTTTGGGACACATACAAAAAGTTGTTATTGATTGGTAGCATTTCAGGAAAGGTAAAGGATAGAGTGTTCAGGAGTTTACTCAGGAGTTCAGGAAGAAAGCTTTGGTGCTTGTTATTTGATTGGATACATGTGAAGCTTTATTAAAGTACATTGGCAGTTTACATTCTTATTTACAACATACATTATTGATATTTAATCCCAATGACTTTGATGAAGTATGTGTTCAAGCCATACATATTGAATCAGGTGGTAGACCATTCAAATTTTCATTGAAAGCATCCAAACAGTTGGAAATCAAGGATTCTAAAAACAACAAGGGGAAGAGTAGTTTGAAGGGAAAGAAAACAATGACAGGTCAGAAGGAAAGTGAAAGACCTACTTTTTATCACTGCCAGATAATCGTACATGATGAAGCTAGATGTTGGAAAATTCACCCAGAACTTAGACTAGAGAAGTTACAGAAAAATAAAGGTGAAAAGAAGGCCAATACAACAATCCAACAATATTTGGGCTCTGACTCAGGTGAGGAAAGGAAAATAACTGCAATGGTTTGGACAGGTAAAAGTTCTGATGCTAGTTAAAGTTCTAGTTCTTTTGCATCTTCTTCAAACATAAATCATTTGGATGAGGATAAAATAGTTGAATTATTTCACATAAGGATAACTTATAAGCACACAAAAATAGACACATTATTTGACAGTTGATCATAGGGAAATTTAATATTTGAATAATTAGTTAATAAATTGGGTTTAGAGACACATAATCATCCAAGACCATACCCAATAGGTTTTCTAAAAGAAAAGATAGATCAATGTCACAAAGCAGTGTCATTTAAAATTTTCCATCCCAGCTAATTACGTTGATGAAGTGGATTTAGATGTGATTCCATTAGGCACATGTGGAGTAGTGTTAGGAAGTCCTTACCTCTATGATCACGATGTTGTGTTTCATAGGAAAGAGCATAAATATGACCTTAAGAAATATGGGATTGAATACATTGTCAGGGGACATAAAATAAATACACAATTGGATTTAGTTACTGCTAATCAGAGGAAGAGGCTAGTAAGTTCAAGTAAAATATATGTACTCATGATTTTAAAATAACAACGTAAGGATCACTTGATGATTTTTCAGGTTGTGAATCTCAGTTTAAAGATAATTTGGTTAAAGTGGTAGATTATTTTCAAAGTCTATTTAAAGAACCAAAACATCTGCCTCCTAAATGGGAAATACAACATGAGATACACTTGTTTTTTGATGCCCCTCTTCCTAATGTGGGAATGTATCGCTTGTTAGTAATATAAAACAAAGAAATAAAGAAACAAATCCAAGAGCTGGTTTAGAAAGTCTTCATTCGACCCAGTTCATTTCCATGTGATTCACCAATAATTTTGGTTCCTAAGAAAGACGGGACATGGAGAATGTGTGTCGACTTTAGGGCCTTAAAAAAAATCAAAATCAAGAACACATATCCTCTTCCTAGGATAGATGATTTAATTGACCAGTTGAAAAATGTTTTCTATTTCACGAAGTTGGATTTGCGTAGTGGGTATCATCAAATTCGCATAGCAGAAAATGAAATCTGGAAAATTACATTCCAAACTAGGAAGGGATTATTTGAATGGTTATTTATGTCGTTTGGTTTGTGTAATGCTCCAAAAACTTTCATGCAGGTTATGAATGATGTATTTCATCTATCCATTGATAATTGTTTCATAATATATTTAGATTATATCTTGATTTTCAGTTCCAGTATGGAAGACCATGTTAGGCATGTTAAACACATCTTTGAAGTGTTCTAAAGGGAGAAATTGTATCTTAAGCTGTCCAAAAGTGAGTTTGGGAAAAATTCACTGGTTTATCTTGGTTACATAGTTGGAGGTGGTAAGTTGAAAATCGATCCAGCTAAAATTGATGTGATTGTTAAGTGGCCAAGATCATAGAATGTTACATAAGTTAGGAGTTTCTTAGGTGCAGTTCAATATTAGAGGAAATTCATTTCTAAAATGTCTTTAATTTTATCACTGTTACATGCTTTAACAGGCTCTAAATTTTCCTTTCAGTGGGGAGGGAAACAACAAGAAGCATTTGATACACTTAAGTGGAAAATTGTCACAACACCAATCTTAACTTTACCAGATCTTCAACAACTATTTGAAATTGAAACATATGCTAGTGGTTATGCAATGGGTGCAGTATTACTTCAAAAAGGGAAACCTATTTGTTTTCATTCAGAAACTTTTTCTAAGGCAGTTGCAAATTATCTGACATATGATAAAGAATTGTTTGCTTTGGTTGAAAGCATTAAGAAATGGAAACACTACTTAATGGGTAAGGAAACAAATGATTCAAAAAAATCATCAAGTACTTTAGTCCCTTCATTCTCAGACTAAGTTGCAACAATATTTCCATTACAGATGGATGGGATTTCTTCATCAATTTCACATAGTAATTAAGTACAAGAAATGTGTAACAAACAAAGTAGTTGATATGTTTTCTAGACCATATTTGAATGCTTTAGTAGTGATGCATAATAGTTCTTTAAAACTTGAAAGTTATTTAAAATAATATAGTACAGATGCTGATTTCAAAGATATTTATGAATCACTAACTCATGGTACTTAGGTGGAAGAAGTCAATTTTCATGTTCATGATAGGTTGAAAGGAGAAGGTAAGAAACTGAAACCTATTAGGTATAGTGATGAAGAGCGAAACCCACTCTAAGCAGGTTCACCTTTCATTTTACAAGATGAGCCTGAAAACTCAAAGTGTATCAAACTGCAGATTCATAAAACCGATACTTCGATCTTGGGACCTGTGGGTTATAGGCCCATTATGCTTCCGCTACGCCACTTCAATGGTTACATATAAACATATATATCGAAATAAATTAAAACTATAAAAGCATCGTTTTAATAGTTTTAATCCAACAAATGCTAGTTCACTTTACACGCTTTAAAATCCAATATTTAAAGGCCTTCGAAGTATTATAATGTGCTTCAAAACAATGCTCGAAACCTTCGGCCAATAGACCTTCGGGAATTTAATATCAACGGTTAAAACTTTCATACCCACACGTAATTGGATGCACTTGTGTAACAAATATTTGGCCCATACCTTGTTAAACCACCACGCAGTTATTCAACACCGATGCCGTCGGATCTTTGATCGATCCAATCTGATGGATGTCGCACTTATTTCCCACTGAACCTTAACTAAAAAAAAAAAGTGCGAAATCAGTGGTTTTCTTAATATGACGTGTTGTAAAATTATTGGATCGCATTTTATTTTAGAAAACCACTCCTGGCCAAAATAGAATGCGAAACTAGTGGTTTGTTCACACAAACCGCCTAATTGAAACCTTTACACAGGGTAAATCTGTAGGCATTTCATAACCAAAGCACATGTATTCAAGGGCGTTCAATCTAGGCAAGCGTATATAACATAACCGCTTCTCAGCTCATGGGGAAACATAGCTCATTCAATTCGTACTCGGATTTACATAGGCGTAAATACATTTAATCCGCCCCACTCTGCAACAATCTCACGCTAAAACAATACAGTATCACACTGGATCGCTATCGATCCTTACAGTGATCGATAGCCGATCATGAAGTATAGAAATTAACTCATAAAACAGAATTTCATTCATGAAATTAAAACATAAGTAAAAAAATACTCAGATGCAACCAAATCTACATAGAAACAATTCTATTATATACAGAACCATTTACAAACTAAGGCATTTCAGCCTTAGACAAAATCCTCATGCTATTACATTGTGCTCGCTCCTCCCTTCACACAATAAAGGCTTGCTGTTATATAGATGTTACACAATCTCTCCCGAAATTTCTCAAACAACCCTTCATCTTCTCAAATGCACACATGGCAGATCATTTCACTCAATCAGTTACAAAAATTCAGTATCGGTTCAAACAAATTTTGCCCCAATTTTGTGTGACTATTCGCGTAGCTGCCTTTTTAGCTTCAGATTCGAACTTAATTCAAATATGTTCGGATGCCCCTGCATTAGACTCTCGAGGAACAAAAATTTATGACCTCTTGGTCATATGTCTCCTCTAACTATCAGCAATTCTACCCACGTCATCTATGGAACTGCTCCTTGTGATCTTCCTGTAACAACATGCTTGAACAATTCTACCCACATCCTCTATGGAATTGTCCTTTGTGAGCTACAACAAAACCTCTGCAATAGAAAGTCCTCCCTGCTACCAGATACCTCACCAAGCTTCTCTCCTAAGCTCAGTCTTTCGGCATCTCTTTGGTTCGCTCCTGTGGAACCATTGAGCACTCCTGTTCTAGGTTGCTTCCATCTTCTCACCTTCATCTGCTACTACCTTCAAAAAACATAAAAATCACAAGCTTAACAAACTTCCAAAAAGTGTACCTCTTCTTCCTCTGTACGCAAAATCCTTCTCTACAGGAAATCATTTTCCTACTCTGATACCACTTGATGAAGAGCGAAACCCACTATAAGCAGGTTCACCTTTCATTTTACAAAATAAGCCTGAAAACTCAAAGTGTATCAAACTACAGATTCGTAAAACTGATACTTCGATCTTGGGACCTGTGGGTTATAGGCCCATTATGCTTCCACTGCGCCACTTCAATGGTTACATATAAACATATATATCGAAAGCAATTAAAACTATAAAACATCGTTTTAATAGTTTTAATCCAACAAATGCTGGTTCACTTTACGTGCTTTAAAACCCAATATTTAAAGGCCTTCGGAGTATTATAATGTGCTTCAAAACAATTCTTGAAACCTTCGGCCAATAGCCCTTCGGGAATTTAATATCAACGGTTAAAACTTTTGGCCCCACACGTAATTGGATGCACTTGTGTAACAAATATTCGGCCCATACCTTGTTAAACCACCACGCAGTTATTCAACACTAACGCCGTCGGATATTTGATCGATCCAATCTGATGGATATCGCACTTATTTCCCACCGAACCTTAACTAAAAAAAAAGCGCGAAATCAACGGTTTTCTTAATATGACGTGTTGTAAAATTATTGGATCACATTTTATTTTAGAAAACCGCTCCTAGCCAAAATAGAATGCGAAACTAGTGGTTTTTTCACACAAACCGCTCAATTGAAACCTTTACACTGGGTAAATCCGCAGGCATTTCATAAATGAAGCACATGTATTCAAGGGTGTTCAATCTAGGCAAGCGTATATAACATAATCACTTCTCAACTCATGGGGAAATAGAGCTCATTCAATTCATACTCAGATTTACATAGGCGTAAATATATTTAATCTGCCCTAGTCTGCAACAATCTCATGCTAAAACAATACAATATCACACTGGATCGCTATCGATCCTTAGAGTGATCGATAGTCGATCATGAAGTATAGAAATTAACTCATAAAATGGAATTTCATTCACGAAATTAAAACATAAGTAACCAATACTTAGATGCAACCAAATCCACATAGAAACAATTCTATTATATACAAAACCATTTACAAACTAAGGCATTTCAGCCTTAGACAGAATCCTCATGCTATTACATTGTGCTCGCTCCTCCCGTTACACAATAAAGGCTTGCTGTTATATAGATGTTACACAATCTTTCCTAAACTTTCTCAAACAACCCTTCATCTTCTAAAACACACACATGGTAGATCATTTCACTCAATTAGTTACAAAAATTCAGTATCGGTTCAAACAATTTTTGCCCCAATTTTGTGTGACTGTTCACGTACCTGCCTTTTCAGCTTCAGATTCGAACTTAATTCAAATCTGTTCGGATGCCCCTGCATCATATATTCCTTTCAAGAATGTTGAAAATATTGGAAATAATGAATTGTGGTTAGATTTACCTCCTTACACGTATATTTATTCAGTTGTAAATGTAGAAAATCTGAAGTTGTATAAACCTCCGATGATTGTTGATCTAGAGGAAGATACACAAATTTATACCATTGATGATTTTTCACCTGATTATATGAATGAGTTGTAGGAAGATACCATCTTGGACATGAAGGTTCGCACTTCAAGGTGAGAATATGTTGAATATATTCGAGTAGTACTCAAAGGCACGAACCCTAGCAAGGCGAGGTAGATGGAGATCAGAAGAGTGAGGGAGTTGTACCCTCACCTGATATCTGCTTAAATCAAACTTTTGTTGGTCCAAAAGCTTTCAAGTGGACAGGATTGATCCAGGAGGATCTTGCATAGTCCAGGATCGACAGGGAAGTTTAGTCAAAGTCGACGAAGCCAGAAAGCCTTCAGTTCTTCAATGATCTAGATGAGAAAGAAATCTTCAATTGGTTCATGGTGCAAGTTTTGGAATTCAAATGATGTGTTAAAAATGTATTAAATATATGGTTAGAAATCCTAAGTTCTAAAATATATGGTGAAGCTAAGAGAAGGTAAATATTTCATGGTGTAATGTTGAAAGGACCTAAGTGGCAATAATACATGATGTTGTAACCTAAAGTTCTAAACCTAGCACTAAACTACAAAGCTATGTAATGAATAAATCCAATGTATAAACTATATAACAGTTAAACACTGTGAGGAGAAAGGACATAATCGTTGGGTGTTTACAGCGCAGTGAATGATAGAAAAATTGGTGCAAGTGCTAAGGAGAGATGTCCACTAGTCTCTCTCTCAATAATTTCTTTCACCAAGGGAGTCTACTTCAAAGTCTTGCTTCCATTTCATTTATCAAAATAGTGGAATTTGATTAATGAAATAAATGGTAGATTAAATCTCTTCTTAAAATATATTAAATCCTTGAAACACTTGAACTATTCCTTTGTAATCCTTTTGAAAAATCGTATTTGAAACAACGTTCAAATCCTTTATAATAATTACCCAACTCTTAACTTACGACATTTAAAACCAATTAAACCCTGGCATAAGGAAACTAACCCACGCTTATTCTTTCCCTCAGCCCCACATATTCAATGTTCAATTCCGCTTATAAAATAGACATTTAATGATAAATTAAATGTTTCTCATACCTCCTTAACTCTCGTGCAAGTTACTACGCGAATGTCATTGGATCTCTTGCAAAGCTAATCCAACGGAAATCGCGTTAATTCCATCACAGAACTTTAGCGCTAAAAATTTAAGCGATATAAGTGGTATTCCAGAGGTGACGTGTCCAAAATATATTGGATCGCGTTGATAAAGGTGAATACTGCCTTGGACCCAAATGTCGCGTGATATTGCTAGTATCCTCCTCCAAAACCGCTCAACTGGAAAATCCGGTATTTGACTGTTCAACTCCGAATTCCGCCCTTTAAAGCTGTCTTCTCTACGTTAACACTGTGGTTCAATCTCAAATAGCATCGTTCCACCAAAAAAAGGTTTCAATGTCGATTCAATACATATTAACAATAAAATACAATGGTTTTGTTGCGTCTTCCACAACAAACCTCGTCAATACCTTTGACACCTTCACACGGGTTAGAAGCCCTCAATTCACAGTGTGGGTCAATGTATTTAGTTCAACACTGCAGGTACAAACTAATTAAATCTTCAAAGGTAGGAAGACCTTCTCTAACACTGTAAATCAACAATTATAGATCGAATTTGATCGAATTCAACGAGGAAGCTGGATTCGCTTCTCACGAACTTTATGCAGAGTTAATATAAACAGAGATTTCCTATTGCTATTCTCAATTAACAGAGTAATTCTCTTCGATCTCGTTTGGAATTTCTACGTAGAAAATAATTCAATTTATTTCTCCACAACATATACAAACCCAATAAATCATGAAGGGGGAATCCTCTGGGGATTTCCAATACAATTTTTTTTTTTTTTTTTTTTTATGAAACACTGCAATTTTATTAAGACATAAGTAAAACCTCTCAATCCCAATATTTTATGGCCAACCCTTCTTTACTATGTATCAGGGTTATATTTATAAATCTTTACATGACTGTTCGGTTCCTTCTTGAGGACTGTTTTATTCTTATTTAAAATAAAAGCTAATTACATAATATTCCTATAATTCTATCAGCAGAAACTAAATCGACTGACACGAATCAACTATTCGACTTCTTCAGTTACTAAACTAATCCTGTCTGATCTAAGTAAAATAGACAGCTAAGGTATTGACACCTTGCTGGTACATTTTATTGCATACTCGAACCCACCTAGTCACAACATGTGGACAATTTTCTCACATTGCTGACTTGACTCAAATGCCCCTGCATCAGACTCCTGAGGGAAATTTTCTTCATGGGCTCCTGTCCATGAGCTCTTTCACAGAACTGCCCAACTTCTGCAACATAACTTCCGTCATCCAAGTAGCATCTTCATCTGGCTGGTCCTTCTGCTTGATCAAATACTGGAAATATTCTTGTCCTCTAGTCCTTTTAAACACCTTATTTTCTAAGATCTTCTTTGGCTGTAATGGCTGTGCTGTAGGTAATTGTTTTACCCACTCAATCTGTTCTTTATCTGTTGGTCCTTCATATGTGCCACCATATTCATACTTGTATAAATCTGCAACATTAAATATTGGAGATATGCCAACATCAGGAGGCAATTCAATTTCATAAGCATTAGCAAAAAATTTTCTCAATATCTTGCATGGTCCAATCTTCTTGAACTTCAATTTGTTATACTGCTTCTTTGGGAATCTTTCTTTCCTTAAGTGTGCCAAAACCAAATCACCAACTTCAAAACTAACTCCTCTTCTGCTCAAATCTGCTCTGCCTTTGTACTTGATGCTGCTTCCTTGTAGCTGCTGTTTTACTGTTCATGTATTGCTTGGATCTTTGAAGCAAATTCTTCTCCATCAGCACTTCTCATTTATACTTTTCCCAAGTTTCTCAATTCAGATATTCCTCTGGGGTGCATTCCATAAACAATATGGAATGGACTCTGTCCTGTACTTCTGTTAGGTGAATCATTGTATGCATATTCTGCCTGTGGTAAGATATGATCCCACTGCTTAGGATGTTCTTCTGCAAGACTTCTCAAAATATTTCCCAAAATTCTATTTACTACCTCAGTTTTCCCATCAGTCTAAGGATGATAAGCTGAGCTGAAACTCAGTTTAGTACCAAGCTTCTTCCATAATGTCCTCCAAAAATGACCAACAAATCTGGTATCTCTATCATAAACAATACTCTTGGGCAACCCATGTAATCTAACAACTTCTTTGAGAAACAAGTTGGCAACATGAGTAGCATCATTGGTTTTATAACATGGAATAAAATGTGCCATCTTGGAAAATATGTCAACTACAACAAAAATTGTATCATTTCCTCTCTGTGTCTTAGGCAGTCATAAAAAAAAGTCCATACTTACCATATCCCAAGGCCTATCTGGAATAGGCAGTGGAATGTACAAGCCTGCATTCTGACTTCTCCCCTTTGCATATTGACAAATTTTACAATTCTTCACAAATTTTCCCACCTCAGATCTCATCCTTGGCCAATAATAAAAATGACTCAGCTGCTTATAATTTTTGTCAGCACCAAAATGTCTAGCAAGTCCACCACTATCCTTTTCTTTGATTAAATTCTCCCTCATAGAACAATTTGGTACACACAATTGATTTCTTCTGAACAATAAGCCCTCTTGCAAGAAGTAATCCAACCACTGACTTCTGTCTATCAACACAGGGTTACAACATGCTTCAAATGCTTCTCTAAAATCCAAATCTGTTTTATAAATTTCCTTAAGAAAATCAAATCCTACCACTTCAAATTGGGTTTCTTGAACAAGCATGTTTTTCCTACTCAAAGCATCAACTACCTTGTTTGCTTGGCCACTTATATGCTTCAAAACAAAGTTAAAAATTTGGAGATATTCAACCCATTTGGCATGTTTATGATTCAATTTAGGCTGTTGCATAATATACTGTAAAGCATGATTATCTAAATATAGTACAAATTCCTTGGACATTAAATAATGCCTCCACTTCATCAATGCCTGCACAATTGCATAAAATTCTTTCTCATAAGAAGAGTATTTCCTTCTTGTCTCATTCAGCTTCTCACTGAAATATGCTACAGGCCTATCATCTTGACTCAACACAGCTCCAATAGCTTCTCCACTGGCATCACACTTCACTTGAAATGGCTTGTTAGAATTAGGCAAAACTAGAACAAGCTTTTCAATTATCTTCTCTTTCAAAAGCTGAAAATTATTTTCAGCTTCAGTAGTCCATTTGAATGGCTATTTGTCCTTATTTATAGTTTCAATGATAGGTGCATTAATCTTGCTAAAATTCCTTCTGAATTTTCTATAAAAACTAGCAAGTCCATGGAAAATTCTTACCTGAAAAACACTTTTTGGTGAAGGCCACTCCAAAATTTCCTTGACCTTTTCTGGATCCATCTTCAATCCTTCAGCAGAAACAAAAAAACCCAAATATACCAATTCTTCTTTCATGATTGAACACTTCTTTAAATTTATCAGCAACTTCTCTTCATGTAACTTCTTCAAGACATAATTAAGATGCCTTAAATGTTCTTCCTTTGTTTTGTTGAAAACTAATATGTCATCCAGATATACTATTACAAATTTACCAATAAATTCCCTTAACACTTCATTCATGAGCCTCATAAAAGTACTAGGTGCATTTGATAACCGAAAAGGCATTACCAACCACTCATACAATCCTTCATTTGTTTTAAAGGCTATTTTCCATTCATCACCCTCCTTTATCCTAATCTGATGATATCCACTTTTCAAATCTAATTTTGAAAAATATTTTTCTCCACTCAAAAATTCCATTAAATATTCAATCCTAGGCAAAAGAAACCTATACTTCATTGTTATCTTGTTTATTGCTCTTGAATCAGTGCACATTCTCTAACCTCCATCTTTCTTCGGACTCAAAACTGTAGGTATTGTGCATGGACTCAAGCTTTCTCTGATCAGAACTTTGTCAACGAATTCCTGCACTTGCTTTCTGATTTCCTCATTCTCCGTGGGAGTCATTCTGTAGGCTGCTTTGTTTGGCAGATTTGATCCTGGAATCAAATCTATCTGATGGCTGATTTTTCTTACAAGTGGCAATTCATCAAGAAAATCATCCACAACAATATCACAATAATTGTTTAGCATTTCTTGAATTTCAATTGACAAATCAAAAAATTTTGTGGACGTAAGCACTACTTTAGGTTTTCAAACTAAAGAAAAATTTACTTCTTCATCTTCGATCTACTGTAAGTACTCTTTCCCACTCAGCAATAAAGTCCTTGGATCATAGTTTCTACTTGATGGTTCTCCTTCCTCCATAGGTATCAATGTTTGATGTATTCCATCCTTGAAAAACTTATAAGTGTTCTTCTTACCATCATGCACTGCTTCTCTGTCATACTGCCAAGGTCTGCCCAGTAGTATGTGACACACATCCATAGGCATCACATCACACATGATTTTTTCCTTGTAGCTGCCCATTTGCAACTCTATCTCACATTGCTCTTTCACAATCAACTGGTGTCCTTTATGAAGCCATGACACCTTGTAGGGTGTTGGATGTTCCCTTGTCTTCAATTTTAGTTTCTCTATCACCTCTGTAGAGACCAAATTGTCTATGCTGCCACTATCAATGACCAATTGACAACATTTCCCTTGGACTTTGCACACACTCCTAAACAAAGTCTTCATCTGTGCTGGTTCAACAACTTTTTTTGTTTGTTTTAACAAAACCTTATTGACCACCAAAGATTCTCCTCTCTCTAGCATAATTTCTTCTTCTGTTTCAGACAACCTTGCTACTTCTTCTCCAACCTGAGCAAAAATTGCATTTCTCTGACCTGTACCTATATTCTCTGGGCATTCATAGTGTTTATGTCCTAATTGGTGACATCTATAACACCTCACTTTTCTTCCTCTATTTCTGCCTCCTCTTCCTCTGTAGGAACCCCTTCTGCCCCTTGCATCACCTTCTGTGGATGCATTCTGAGGTGAGCTGCTGCTAGCTCCATCCCTTGGTGCTGTAGACCTTCCTCTATCAGCTTCACTTCCCTTTCCTTGGAAAGTACCTCTTCCTTTGACAGTTTTCTTTCTCAGGAGTTTCTCTTCAGCTTTCAAGGCCATTTGATAAGCCTCTTCTACTATCTTAGGAGACAAACTACTTATCTCATCCTGGATCTCCAACTTGAGACCATTTACATACCTGGAAACCTTCTCTTCTGTGTTCTGGATTTGTCCAGCTCTTATACTTATTTTATAAAACTCTTCTATGTATTCTTTCACTATCATCAATCTCTGTCTAAGGTTCTGCATTTGCCTAAATAATGTAAGTTGATAATCACTAGGAAAAAACTTACCTCTCAGCTTTGCCACCATTCTAGTCCAACTCTTGATTGGTTGTTTACCATCTTTCCTTCTCTCTGCTTGCATTCCATCCCACCAAAGTGCTACATGTCCCTTCAACCTTGTCACTGCAAATTTGACCCTTTTGTCTTCACCCATCTCTTCATAATCAAAACATTTATTCATCTCATTAATCCAGTCTATTAATTCTTCTGGATTCAACCCTCCTGCAAAGATTGACACTTCAAGTTTGGGCTTGGATGTAGACCCCAGAACTAATTTAAGGAGTCTCATCTCAGGAGTAATCTCAACTTTCTCTCCTGCCTCTTCTTCAGTTTCAGGTTCACTAATATCCTCAGGATCTCTTGGGTGTCCTAATTCCATTGCTTCCAATCTAGCTCGCAACTGCTGCATGGTCTCCAATACTTCTGCATTGGCAACTGGCCTGCCTCTTCTTCTACCAGCAACACCTTTGGCAACTGGGATAGCCATGCTGAAATTCTTCTTCTAGCTTTTGGAAGTCGGCTCAGTCTCTGCAAAAATTTCTTGAAATCTTCTCTGATACCACAAATGATAACAAAATCAGTGCAAGTGCTAAGGAGAGTTGTCCACTAGTCTCTCTCTCAATAATTTCTTTCACCAAGGGAGTCTACTTCAAAGTCTTGCTTCCATTTCATTTATCAAATTCGTGGAATTTGATTAATGAAATAAATGGTAGATTAAAGCTCTTCTTAAAATATATTAAATCCTTGAAACACTTGAACTATTCCTTTGTAATCCTTTTGCAAAATCGTATTTGAAACAACGTTCAAATCCTTTATAATAATTACCCAACTCTTAACTTACGACATTTAAAACCAATTAAACCTTGGCATAAGGAAATTAACCAATGCTTATTCTTTCCCTCGGCCCCACATATTCAATGTTCAATTCCTCTTATAAAATAGACATTTAATGATAAATTAAATGTTGCTCATACCTCCTTAACTCCCGTGCAAGTTACTACGCGAATGTCATCGGATCTCTTGCAAAGCTAATCTAATGGAAATCGCGTTAATTCCATCACAGAACTTTAGCGCTGAAAATTTACACGATATAAGTGGTATTCCCAAGGTGATGTGTCCAAAATATATTGGATCGCGTTGATAAAGGTGAATACTGCCTTGGGCCCAAATGGCGCGCGATACTGCTAGTGTCCTCCTCCAAAACCGCTCCACTGGAAAATCCGGTATTTGACTGTTCAACTTCGAATTCCACCCTTTAAAGTCATCTTCTCTGCGTTAACACTGTGGTTCAATCTCAAATAGCATAGTTCCACCAAACAGAGGTTTCAAAGCCGATTCAATACATATTAACGATCAAATACAATGGTTTTGTTGCGTCTTCCACAACAAACCTCGTCGATACCATTGATACCTTCACACAGGTTAGAAGCCCTCAATTCATGGCATGGGTCAATGTATTTAGTTCAACACTGCAGGTACAAATCAATTAAACCTTCGAAGGTAGGAAGACCTTCTCTACCACTGTAAACCAACAATTATAGATCGAATCTGATCGAATTCAATGAGGAAGCTGGATTCGCTTCTCACGAACTTTATGCAGAGTTAATATAAACAAAGATTTCCTATTGCTATTCTCAATTAACAGAGTAATTCTCTTCGATCTCCTTTGGAATTTCTACGAAGAAAATAATTCAATTTATTTCTCTACAACATATACAAACCCAATAAATCACGAAGGGGGAATCCTCCGGGGATTTCCAATACAAACAAAAAAAAAACAATTTATAAAACACTACAATTTTATTAAGACAGAAGTAAAACCTCTCAATCCTAGTCTTCTATGGCCAACCCTACTTTACTTTGTATCAGGGTTATATTTATAAATCTTTACATGACTGTTCGGTTCCTTCTTTAGGACTATTTTATTCTTATTTAAAATAAAAGCCTAATTACATAATATTCCTATAATTCTATCAACAAAAACTAAATCGACTGACACGAATCAATTATTCGACTTCTTTAGTTACTAAACTAATCCTGTCTGCTCTAAGTGCAACAGACAACTAAGGTATTGACACCTTGCTGGTACATTTCCTTGCATACTCGAACCCACCTAGTCACAACATGCGGACAATTTTCTCACATTGCTGACTAGACTCAAATGCCCCTGCATCAGTGAGCATGTGAATGCGTATTTAGAGCTTGCACAGTTGAACACCGCAGGAAGGTTACCGCCGGAAGACCACAGTCAGAGCACAACTGTCACATGGACAGTATCGTCCGAAGTCACCGGAATTGACCGCCAAGGTGGCAGTCAGTAGTTAGACTGCTGGGAAAACTTTGATCTGTCACATGCAATTTGTTCAACCACTCTGCCATTAGCGAGACCATCGGGGTCTTTGTTTTCTCCAAAGTCATTTTTTTGTTTTGAAATAAATATGCGTAGTTTGAAATTCAACCACTATGTAACCTATTTTCTTGGTGTTCCACTTTTATATGACTGAGAGTTCATGCACAATAAATATAAAACCACTTGCCATGTATAGTCCAAGAGGTTCAAACTGAACCTTGGCCTGAATCTATATAAGTTAACCATGGAACCATGATGAAAGATAGAGGTGAATTATATATTTGTACTCAGAATTTTGTAAAGAGGAGAAGTTTTTCTTCCAGGTGTATTTTGGTCGTCTGGAGGCGGAATTCGGCGCCGAGACACACATTAGAAAGCTAGGAGGGAGAAATTTATGTTGAAAGATATCAAAGGTGCCTGTGAGCACGCTAAGTATGGTGAATTTTGATGTAAATACTTGGATCATTCCTTAATCAAACATACGCCCATCTTGAAAGCAGACCCAGAGACATAGTCTATTAGGGACGAACTCCATAATCAATGTTTATTGTTCTATGTCTCTTTTATTTGTTGCAAATTCATGTTTAATTGTGTTTCTTAAAGTTCTAGTTAAGTCGAAAAATCAATTTGCTATCTTTGAGTGATCCACAATACAACAATTCTAAGTTAATGACCAGTTCATTTGGGCGAATATTCAATCCTATTTCAAATCACTTATCGATGAATTTCTTATGTTTTCCTGTGAAATGATCTCAGTTCAGTTGTGATGTGGAAGATGCCCCTGACATCTTAGAATGCTCTTCCGCCAAAACACCAAAACTAGGATTTGAATCATTCCTAATTAAAATAGCATAATTCATATTAAAAATACAATTAATAATTTGTTGATGGTAGTGTGTTGATTTCCAATTGTGTTATAGTTGTCTCGACTTGGATGTTGATTTCTATTTGTGATATAGTTGTTTCTGCCTCAGTGTTGCTAAACTTTCCTTATTTTTTAGCGGCTGTATGTATCTATGGAATTGTAGTTGTACATATGTCACGTTTACATAAAATATCTGTCTAACTATATAGTTGGACATATGTCACTGTTATACTAAAATGGTTGACTGAAAAATGAAATTGACTAATTAAAAAATGAGATGCACTGATTCAAAACAAAAACCTACCTATCGTCCTAAAAACACCTTGAGAGCTCATCACGTACGAAAATATTAAAATTCCACGAAAATACATCATAAACGTTATTACACATATCTTGACTTATTGCCATAATAACATTCGAAATATACATCTTTCCATTCCACAATTGTAAGCATAGTTTAATGACGCTTGAATTTTGCTATAATAAGAAATTAGTGGAAATTTTTGAAAATTAAAACAATTTTGGAATATAAAGTATTTCTTTTGAATCCATTTCCACCTTAAAAACAACATGTTCTAATATCACTAAACAATAGGATCAAAATTTCAATATATTATGGTAAAATGAAATAAAGAAAATTCATGCTCATGCTAGGTAAAAATATACGTAATACATATCCCTATCCATTAACGACTATAGAATTAATATAGTATCGAGCTCTTTAATACAAGTTAGATTTCAGTGCAAGGTATTGTTATTGTTTTAATTGTTGTGACTATAGTTGTCGACGACCGTCATAGTACAACATTAATGCTCAAACTCTGTCAACATACAAAAAATGCTATCCTTTCATTTGAGGCTTATCCTTTGCCGATGGAACTTTTGCGAATGTCGTTTTACTGAAAGTTTCTGGTCCCTGCTCCGATAGGTGGTTGGTCTTCAGCCATTGATGTTGGAAATTTTGACCAGACGACTGCGAATCTGTGGCAGGGAGTTAGGGTAACAAACACCCACCCAAGTGCCACACACTTTCCCCATTTGTCTCCACCTCTCTCGATCGCTCTACAACCCTACCATGCATCTGCTGCAATTTCATCTGTGATACCAGCTCCATCTTTGGCTTCGACTCTTTTCCAGTTCAAGCTTGCAACTAATCATGTTTTTCAAATCCCATAGTTCTTTCTCCAAGATGTATTCCTTATGTGAGCAGGTGATGCACGGGAAACACTGAGACCAAATCTTAATGATGGACCCTTCTTACATTCCAGACTTTAGTGTATGATTATCACTCAGCACATGTCTTCTTTTTTCTATTACAAGTAGACCTGCTGCACCCCACCAGTGTATTTGGTTTTACTCTCTTTATTTTTGATCTTTCATTGTTAGGGTTCAAGTTCTCATATTATGACTTGGTTTCTCCTCTGTTAAATCCGACACATTACCAACGGTTACCATGGAATGACCATCAGTCTCCTGCCAGTGTAGATGCCTTCGGCTTCTCCAGGTATGTACACGACACCTACTGCAGTTTGAGATTTAAAATATTTAAGGGAAGGACCTGTCAAATCTCCCCGTGTTCTCTTGTAGGAATGTTCCTACGGTTGTTATACCCTACTTTCTTCATGCTATAATATGTACAATTAATTTCATCCTAGGTTTATTTATGTGTTTGTGGAGAAGAACGTTCTGCAGTAATTTTGTTTGCTAAGGTTCCAGGTCGGAACATCATCAGATTCACTAGAGGGTTTAAGCTCAAATTCAGTTTTTAGGTTGTTATAATGTATGGCCATAGTCTAATATGGCTATGATGATTTCTCTGAATTCGCTTAATTGTGAGGTTGGACCTCTCTGTGTATTTCTTTCCATAGCAAATTATGAAGTTGTGACAGTTAATTCAACGTATTTTTCTTGGCTTTGCTTTCAACTTACAAGTTTATGTTTGGTGTTTTGTTCTCGCATTGTTACTTTCTGAGTTATAGCTCTATAATGGAAATGGCAGTTTTCTCCTTATCGTTGCAAGAATACAACACTATACATCGGTTATTACAAGATGTATTTATTTGGCTGATATTTGCTGCTACAGTTTCTATTGTGTCGTTACCTGTGAATATCTTCAGCTCAGCATTAAACTGTATGTTTTTCTAAGTACAAACCATGCATGTAGAAGCATTATTAACATAGTTTCTATGCAACCCGATAGGGATTGGACCGACTCCAGTTTCCTACTGGGGTCCAGTCTAAACCACTCGGTTTTTGTATTCGTATTCCATATATAGGTATATAACCCTAAAAAGGATATAATACTCATTCAATTACTAGCACTGGTAATCACTAAACATCACTGTATTCAATAAATAACACTATTAAATAAATAACACTGTAAACAACATGTAGTCCTTATAAAGCTACTTATATGTGTTCCAGTCTTAGCCAAAAACCTTACAGAGCTGTCTCGCCCTCCCAACCACGAGAAGGGCGATTACGCCCTCTTCTCCCTTCGAGCTCCTGCTCCAGGACAATATGTACAATTCCTTCAATGGTTATTACCTTTGGCATCGAGGCCCCAACCCAGCTATTAATTCACTTTATTCTGTAGACCTCCACTGAACCAAGTCCAGCTTAGGAGTTTTCAGCTAAGCAACGTCCTCCCAAACTTACATAATTTTTCTCTTAGTCTTTCTCAGACTAAAAAATCAGAAGAGGTTCCCCATTTAAACCATGGGGAAGGGTAATTTTCATAACTATCCAGGAACCGAAATTTGTTACCAGCCAACTCTTTCTCTCGATGCAAAAAATATTAATATTAAAAATAAATAAATTAAAATTCATATTTACTTAAACACTAACCACAATTTTCCCTTCTCACTACCACAAGCCATTCAGTTAAGTTTGTAATTAAAATAATTACCAACTATAATTTTCAGCATGAGGTTAGACAAGCACTCTTACAGAAAAAAAATAAAATATATATATATATATATAATTTCGAGCAAGTTTTGGCCATACAAAGCCGGACTAGACAACGCCCTTTCCACATATAAATGTCATTGCACATTTCATAACTTATGGAAATAATAACATTCTAAGAAATAGCTTCCTAGTTATAGTCACCATTGCACATGCCATGTCTCTTAGGGCTTTCACTTTTCCACATATAAAATATGATATTTGCGATGGATTCAATGAAAACGCCACAGATTAGTCTAATCTCTAGTCAAAGTATTACGCCTCATTCAGTCAATCTCACCATTGAATTAATTCTCGGCGGATATCTACGTCACCAAATTCATTCGCTTGAAAAAAATGTTTTCTCATACTATGACATGGAGTGGTCTATAAAAGTGGCAGTGCAACAAAGATGATCGATGAAGAATAAGAACGGTGAAAAACATGAAAATTTTATGTTGTGGATTCGCTAAACCAACTTCACCAAATCTCTATATTCCAATATCTGCATTAGTTAGCCAATAGTTCACAATCCAACAATCACTACAAGAAGAAGGGTTATTTAGCCTTACATTAGCACCATTATTTGTAAAGGATTTGAGAAATCTCTATTTTTCAAATAGTGGTGCAAAAGTGGTGATAATGTGGTGCTATGTTTTCTGGTGAAAAGTAGAGTTAGTAAAAAATATTAATTTTGGTGTTAAATACGTATGTGGCATTCCATGATGTATGGTGCAAACCACCAAAAACCAATTTTAAGTGTATCAAGATATTGTGATGCAAAGCACCAAAACCAATTTTACAAAAATAAAAATTTATCTTAAAAATATCAAAATTATTATTATAATAATAAATTGTATATGGTGCAAAGCACCATAAAATAAAAAATGGTTCAAAAAAAACATTTATCATTGTTATAATAAAATTGTATTTGGTGCAAAGCACCATAAATATGAAATGGTGCAAAAAAAAACCTCCTTTATTTAGAAAAGTTACATATTGCCAAGGTTTAAAGGTAGGCTAAGAAGTTGTATTTGATAATTTAGAAGCTAGGTGTCCCTGAGTTTGGATCCTGGGAAGAGTTTGATTTTAGTACCAAAGTGAAAATTTTGACAATTTATTATGCTTAAATCCAATTACCATAAATATATTTAATTTATATCAAATGTACTAACATAATTGAAGTATCCCCTAGTTGCATCCAAAAATTTTAATTCATTGTGTACGATAAGTAGCTTTTTGTGCTTACCTGCTTGGAACAATGATCACTACGTTATGGCAAGTATCAATTACAAGTAATGGAACAATATTTGCTTTGAACCATTTATATGATTCCAAGTTGATAGGAATAATAAATTTACATACATAATATCACTACTGATCATTTTGGTCAACATGATATTGATCATGTAGATAAATCATTGCAATCTTTGAAAATTAAAATAAAAAATAAATAAAAGTTTTAAGCAGCGTTATTTGAATTCCAAGCCTCGAAGAATTTTGTTTGAGTGAAAACTTCAAAATGGCATGATATTAAAAAAAATTAGTTTTTCTAATCTATTATATATCTTTCTAGTTATGAAAAAATATATTAAATGGATATCTTTCACATTAAATGAATAATTACAAAGAAGTAATAACAATATTAAATGAATAATTACAAAGAAGTAATAACAATATCTACATATGATAAAATTTGAAGTTTACTATACAACAACCAAAAAATCTAAGTATATAAAAAAGATATAATTTATTGAAAGAAAATAAAAGTTTGATTTGTTAAGAAATTTATAATTCAAATATAGAAAAATATGTAACTATTGAAACTACTATATGTTCAAAAACTTTTCTTTTTTTCTCAGGAGGCTAATAGCAAAATGCATCAACTAAAGTAGAGATGATAACAAGAGTAATTATAACTAAACAAACTACACTATATTTATGTAAATTTTATGTTATTCTTACTATTAGGTTGTATACATATGTTCCAACTTTAATTATCAAAAAAACACTTTTCATTTATTAATATAATGAAATGTCTTATGTGTCTTCAAATTTGTTTATTATGAAATATGAAAAGAATGGAACTAATGGCCACATGCATGGAAAAAGCATTAAAAAATTATAAACATAAATTTGTAAATAAAAATACATAAATGAAATAAATTAAGAAAACACAAACAATAACTTCAATTGAATTAAAGTAAACAATAAAATATATATGCATTTAATGGTATTTCATAACTAAAGTATCCTATTGATTTCAAAAATAACTGAAGTGAACTAACCAAGCATATGGTAAGGTTGAAGCATTATTCAAAGTTTAGTTTCATTTTCTCTTTCATCATATTGAACAATTACCTATGACACATATAAGATAAGATCAACACAACTATAAATTGTATTAATCAAAACTTTCATTTGCATATATTTCTTTCATATTATGAAACTTTATGTAGAACAAAAAATTTATAGGTGAAAAAATACCTCATAATCGGTACTAGGATGAAATCCATCTTTATTATTTTGATGAATGAGAGAAGATACACCATAGCATGAAGAAAAATGTTTGTCTTCTTCACACATTTTAGTATTGAACACCTACAACTATATTTTAAATAATAATGAAATAGTTATAAATTTGATTATATAAAAAATAAATTTCCTTGAGAAGCATAGTCGCTTATTAAGCTTACAATTTTTTCCTTTGCATATAACATGCCACCTTTCTCCAAATGACTGCGTGTGGCGCGTGGACAACTTGGAGGCTTGTACAATATGTGCATATTTGTCTTTACCAACCACAATTCCATTTTTCCTTTTTTTCTTAATAGTTACCTCATCCAATAACTTTTTTTCCACTTTCCTTCTCCTATGAAGTGCTGCTTGACTACATTTTTGTTTATGACCAATTATCCTCTCAAAGAATTCCTAGTATTTTTAGTATATTCAACGACGCTATGAAGAATTTGTTTTGGAGGTACAATTACAGATACTTTATGCATATGAGATAATAACTCGTCCTTTTTAGATCTCTCTGCGAATTAAACATAAAAAGTTAATAATCCATATAAAAAATCTTAAGATTTCTAGTATCATAATAATATAATTTAAGAAATACAACACTGAATACAATGTATACCTTTTTTTAATATGAAACATGGAACATTAAATATATAATTTATCCTACATAAATTAAGTATGTATTTTATGAAAAAACATAATATATATGCTTTACCCTTTAGCATGTCCATGAAGTGTGCATTATCCAGTGTTTAATTTAAATCTAATTTATATATTATCTTATGAAAATATTCACTTACAATCAACAATACGTCATAACAATAACACAAAACCTTTTTGATATGATTTTACAAAAGACAATGCAAGGTATATATATATATATATATATATATATAACTTTGCATATAGAATGAATCCTAAAAGTCTTCTTAAATAACTAGAGATAATGAAAAAGCACTTTTACCAGGTATTGAAATATATAATAATGTGAAATCCTTAATGGATAACTGACCCGAAAATTCTTAGAAAATTAAAAGTCAAGTAGAGGGGCAAGTGAAGTTATTAGGTTCGTGTCTAAGTGCACATGTGCTATGTGTTCGAACTTTCTCTCTTAAGGGATCCATTACTAGTTCATTTATTGATTTAATAATATAAAATTTAAATATATATATTAATTTGAAATAGTACTATAAAATTTGAATATATTTGTTTTGTAATAATAAAAATTTATATTTATATGAAATAATATATATGTATGTATGTATGGGGTTTAAAAGTTTATATTCTATAATTTTTTATTTTTTGCAAATATTTATATACTTGATTGAAAGCAATTTTCACATGTGTATATGGGCGGATTATGGATGGGATGGATGGCATTCATAAGTGTCTTAAGGAAATCCTTAGAGACATAATTAACCAATAATGAAATTCCAAGCTTCTTCTTTTTTAATTTTAATTTTTGGGATTTTGTATATTGTTAGAAAAAATAAAGGCAAGATTTACAGTTAAATTTCAGAGGGTGAACTAAAAATAGAATTGGGTTGAGCTTAAAAAATAAAACAAATGATTGAATATTAAAAACCTATCTAGTTGAATATTACAAATTTATCTATTCTTTTTCAAAAAATATAATGATTTATCCATTTTTTAAATGATAATGAAATAAATATTTTATCATCAAGTAAGCATTTTATGTGATTACTTTATTTTAAAAATATAAAATTGTGATACAAAAATCCACAAAGAATCATTTTCATCAAGCAAGTACCTGTCACCAAGGGTGGAAGACCAGACTAGGAGTTGATACTTGTTTTGAAGACCAGACAAGGAGTCGATGCCCGTCACCAAACTAGAAGACCAAACCAAGAGTCGATACAATCACCAAGCACAAAAGAACATATCCATTTAATAATGGAGATACCCATCACCAAGCAGAAAAGCACCGATCCAAATTAACAATGGATATTACACCATAGATCCAAATTAACAATGGAGATAAATAATAGGTAGAAGAGTGTGAATATATGTTTCCAAAAGGGATATTACACCATAGATCCAAATTAACAATGGAGATAAATAATAGGTAGAAGAGTGTGAATATATGTTTCCAAAAGAAACGGAGGGAAATGTTTGGCATTTTTACATATGTAGGGAAGTAGTGGGACTTCATATTCAATTGTTAAGTTTGTCTTCAACTATGAATTTTTGCTTGATTTTACCTTAAATTGCTAATTTTTACCTTCATTACTAATTTTATTTCCAATTACTAATTGTTAATTTTTATATTAATTTATTAATTTTTAAAATTATATAGCATAATTATGTGTATCAAACAATACCAAAAGGTTAAAAACAATTACTAATTGTTAATTTTTATATTTATTTACTAATTTTGAAAATTATATGAGATAATTATCTGGATCAAACAATACCAAAAGGTAAAAAGAAAATCACATGTTTTTTGTGAACAATGTTTATTTCATAGTATGCTCCAGTTATAAATTATTTTATATGTTATCATAATAAGGCTCACTTGTTAGTATTACACAATGTGGGATTCCTACAAAAAAATTAAAAATTTACAATTACAAAATCACATAGTGGAAGTGCCATTTCCTTTTGTTTTATGTGATTTTTTTGTTTGTTTGACATTGACAGATAGAAATTGGTATAATTTTCTTCATTTTAATACATTATGGATGAGATGAATTTCAATATTTCCATTCTTATTCAAAGGGGCATATTTTAATCCACACAAGACTTATTGGAAGTGAAAAATAGATGCTCCTTTCCTCTAAACTGAAAACCTACATGTATGGGACTTTAGGAGATTGTGTAATTCACTTATACTTCCACTATCTAAGAGATTTACACAGCATAACCCATAATATTTAGGACTTTAGATTTGATTTATATCATTTTCCTCACTAACTAAAACACTAACAATCCTTGTTTATATATTTGAACTATAAAGAAAAAGGTTTCTATAAAAATAATGGTGGAAAAGATGGTTTCCTTTGAAAAAAAATATTGTTTCAAAGGATTGTAGAAATCCTCTATAAAAATTATTTTGAAACTACAATATTTGTATGATGTGTGGAATTCGATGAAGTAAAAGGATGAAAACTCCAAGAAAGATATCTTGAGATGTGGAATACTTTAAAAAATGATCGTGACCACTATAAAACTCTATATTTCCTACATTTTAAGATGCAAGAAGGATTTATTTCATGCCCTAATATTATTGAATGATAGTTAGAGCAGTGTAAATTCACAATATTTTATGTCGTAAGGCTCATTTTTAGTGGAATCAAGGCATTACGGGAGTTCCATTTTATCATCATCAAGAGAGTCCCCAAGATTTATGAATAGTTTGTCTATAGAAATTTTCCGTTGGCATCCCATCCTTGAAATTATAGTTGTGAATTACATGCAAATTTTAAATCTATTGATAATTGAAGAATGGTTTTGCAAAAATCTCTTGCTGAGGTTATTGATTTCCTCTTATTTCAATTTTCTCAAGCATCATGTTAAATACTCATTCTTTAATAATAGTTGGTTAAACAATGTGTCAACATATTTTTTGTTTGTTCGTTGGAAATAAGAATGATTGGTTTGGTGGTTTAAGAAACAATGAAATAGTTTCTCTCCATGCAACTTAGCTTCAAAAATTAGTTTCGCTGAAGGAAATCTATATAAATTCCTAAAAAAATAAAATAAATTTCACCTAAAGATTAAAAGTAAACCTAGCCCTATTATATTACTATTCTACTAAATTTCTTTGTATTTACATTGATGTGGAGTGATATCATATTGACATCATTACCATAGAATAATGTTTTTTCAAATTTACATAAATAGATTTGAAGAAGGTTCAACCAACCATTCTTCCAACACTATAGTCTCAAGGAGGTATATCAAGTGGAAGGATTAGATACCCTTTGCTCAAATATGGTATTTTGGATGTTATTCATGTTGATGAACGATTGATTGAATGTTCCCCCAAAGTAGTGTGATCAAGGGTGTGTATCACTTGGAAGGGATGACACACACTTCCACTAGGATGTTATTTTATTAATGAATATGAGAAAGAGGAATGGTTGATTGACATGGCCTCAAGAATTTTATTTACTGCACATGTCATATAGAATAAGCATCGGTTAACATTTCCTTCATAATAGTATGAATAAGGAGGTGGATCACTTAAAAGAGTTGGTTGACACTTCCTCCATAATAGTAACCTAAAATAATATAACCATAGAGAAATATTCCGAGTAAGGGTTAGGTAACCTATCGTTTATAACAATACCCTCAAGGAGGCAATGCAATTGGAAGCATTGATCAAGCCTTCATCAAATATGATATTTTGGCAATGATTCATGTATAGGAAGGGTTGATTAGCACTTCATCTAGATTAATATTATTCACATAAGGGAAGGTCTATTGAAACATGGAAGGGTATGTTGACCATTCCACCAAGATAGTATTTTATTGAAAAAATGAGAAAGAGGAACAGTTGTCTAACCCTTCCGAAAATACGGTATTTTCCTCTTTCATAATATAGAGGAAGAATCAACCAAAAATTCCTATATGATAGTATGACTAAGTATATGGATCACTTATAAGGGTCAACCAACACTTCCACCATGATAATGACATAAAATATTATAATCCTTCAGAAATATTCCAAGGGAGGGTTGGTCGACCCTTCCTCTAGGACAATACTCTCAAGGAGGAAAAGCAAGTGGAAGGGAAAAATTATGACCTTGACTTACAAGGGTTCATATATACTCTTCCTCCATGTTAATGACCTCAAATATTATGATATTAGAGAAATATTCTAGGTTAGAATTGGTCCTCCTCTCATATAAGATAGTAATCTCAAGGACATAGGTGAAGAAGAAAGGTTATCCAACCATTGCTCAAATAATGAATTTTACTCATGATTGATGTAAATGAAGTGTCAACTCACCCTTCACCTAATATAGTACGATCAATGAGGTGGATAACATGGAAGAGTTTACCACCCCATATTATAAGATAAAATTATCTAGGAGATAGAAATAGTATAAGGGTTAATTGATCCATGCTCCAAAATTGTCTTTATGTGATGATATATGTCAAAGAAGGGTCTACCAAACCTTTCTCTAGGATAGTATTATTGTGGAGGTGGACCAGATAAAAAATAGTGTAATACATCCTCTAGGATAGTACTCTCAATGATGCAAATGAAGAGGAATGGTCAAGCAACCCTTAGATATGGGACTTTGGTCATGATTCATGTAGAGGAAGGATCAACCAAGCTTCCCTCCATAATAGTATGATCAATGAGGTGGATCACGTGGAAGGGTAAATTGACCATTCTTTAAGGATAATATTCTTAAGGATGTAGAGAAAGTGTAAGTATTATCTTAACCTTCCTCGAATGTGATATTTGGGTGATAATTGGTATTTGGTATTTGTTATTTTAGTGATATTTATTGATGGGATTGGTTAGCTTTAGATATAACACATTGAGAAAGTTCAAGGAATGGAGATGCATGATAGTACTATATGGTTTATATGTGGCCCTAGTGTTAGTACTAGGATGTGACATGGAGTGCAACATGCTGGAGTAGGGGGTAGTTTTGTGGCACATTAGTTGCATTGAAAACCAAGGAAATAAATCAATCAAGTGTGAAAAAAATTGGGTCTTGAACCCAATGATGAATGAAAAATGGTTTTAGTCAAGATTTTGAAGTTTACCTCCAAAATTGTTGAGTTTACCCATTGAGTAGTCCATTTAGAGAATCGTTACCCATAGCTTGTGGAAAACACCAATGAGAAATGGTGATGGATAAGAATGATACCATATTGATGGGAATGATGATGTTCATTGATGATGTTAGTAGAGGATGCATGGAAGAAGTATAAAAAAACACATGGACCTAAAATATCAGTCATGCAATGATATAGTAGCACCATTTGGAAAAGAAGGTGGTGACCATGTGGAAAGTGAGTTTGCCAAGGAGTAAAAAATTCATTTAAGTGTTAGGAGGAATTGATTTTAGAGCCAATTTATTCTTTAAAATCTATTTTTGTTAGGGGTTAAAGTAAAAAAAGGCATCAAATAAGTTCCATAAAAAATTCCCTTCGAGGAATATTTTTCTTCCCTCCATTGACAAGTGTCGATAGCTGGAATTGATGAGATGCTGACATCAACTAGGAGGAAAGGTCAATTAAAAAAGTCAATAGCTAGTGACAACAACATTATTTCATACAACTAAAAGAATCAATCATGCGGAAGTGAATACAGTCATATCCCCCTCGAGTACTCTTTTCTTGTAGGTGTTTTCCAAGCCAGCCATAGAAACCAATGGACAATTTTGATGGGAATGCCATTAAGGTGATGTCAGCCCAATAAGAATCATATTGAGGGAAAGGATATGGTTTATTTAATAAGCCAACAACTATTGGAAAGCTATCATTAGGGAGGGTAATTAAGGAATCTCTTTCCTCCAACTGCTAGGAGGCTCGAGGAGCATTGTTGACGATGGAAACCAATAGGTTAAGGTACTAATCACCGAGTCACGATTTCACACTATAGGCTAAATTTTTGGCTAATAAAAGGAATAGACATTGAGGATAAAATTGGTATTTTTGGGAGGCATTATGGCTCTATCAAGGCCATGGTTATTGAATTTTAAGATCTCACACTACCATTATAGTGCTATGGTGGTTGGGGGATTCACTAGCACATAATATATTTCGGTGAAGGAAGGAATGATGGCTAAGTGAAGGGTCACAAAAGTGTAGAATGAAAACCTGGTAATATTGAAGGATGATGATGTGGTGTATGAATATGGAAGAAATCTCAGTGAAGTTTGAGAAAAATTATATGGCTCTTCCAATCTCTCCACAAGACAACAAGGAGACCAGTAAATGTAATAGCATGGTATCAAAGCTCAGAAATTATGTCCCCCATTTCATGAGGAAACTAGGTGCATGATAGAGGAATATGGAAGTGGAGGGCATTGGGGTAAGGTGACCCAAGGGTCGTTTTATTATGATGAATTAGTGGTAGAGGGGGGGGGGGGGGTGGGTATATTTCTTGTTCCAAAAATTGTGGGTGTGTATCATATTTATTTAAATCATGCACATGTTTTGTATTTCTTCAAATCACACATGCGATTTTAAAGAATAGTTTTTTTATGGGAGATATTAATGAGGGGAATTTGAAATTTAATGCAACATGAACGTGTTTCATAACACCTAAACCATTCCTCATCATAAATGTATGTGTCGCATCTAATCCAACTAGGTTTCTTCCTTGGAATTAACTTCGGTGAAAACAAACCTAGATGTTAGAGCCTAGTTGTCTAAGTTAGCACTCTAAATAGTTAGTGTTTTTATTTAGAATCAACACTACCAACTAACTTTACCTAGAAATCTATATTGAAACTCGTGTTATATAGAAAGGTGTTCCTGATTCAATGAGAATGCACTAGATCAATATGTATTGCACCTTGCATTAGGATGTGTGCTAGTATTTAGGTGTATTCTTCTTGGAGAGAGTCTTTTATCTTCCCAACTCTCTCTCTCTCTCTCTACACATGTCTATATTCTCCTACTCATCCCCTTCCCCCTATCTCTCCACCCATTCTCATTTTATTTTCCTCACACTGCCTCCATCTCTTCGTCACTCTCCCTTCCCCCCTTTCTCTCTCCATCCATCCTTGTCTCTTTCCATCGCACTCCTTCCCTCCATTCCTCCCTCCCTATCACACCCTCTCCCTCACTCTCTTTGTTCATCTCTCTCATTCCCTCTCTCTCTTCCTACCTATAAGTCTCTCTCCTCCTAATTTCTCTCTTAAAACCCCTCTCTTGCTATATATAATATATAGTAATATATATTACACACCAAATAAGACACAAATGTATTATCAACGCTATAAAATGTATACAATTAATAACAATAAAAAACTCTAAAAATAAATACATAAATATATGTAATTAAATAATAAAAAATATGGTAAGTATAATACAAAAATGAAAAGTCCATACTATAACATGTGCAATACTATTGGCTTCTCTAATCCATGAGCCCATAAAACACTATCATTAATTTGAAGAAAAAATTAATGGCATATTTAAATATTATAGCTCTATCAATCTATATGTCTCCATCAAGGTCCAAGGTCCATGGCATGATGGAGCTATGTAGTTTAATTGAGGTTTTTATTTATCCCTAGATGGAAATTTTAAAAGATTGATGGAGGGCTTAAAAAATACCCTCACAAAGCTACATTTTCAACCTTTGGAACACAAGTTCATCCAAAAAAGAGTAACCCACCTCCATGGATTCACCCTTATTTTAATTTGAAATGAAAATAATATAAAAAATATTTATCTCAATTGGGTTATTCATAAAATTAATAACTATGTATTATGGTTTTTTGTATTTATTTTCTCATGAGAATAATATAAAAAGTAAATAATTGAAATAAAATACTTAGAAAACAGTTACTTTGAATTTGTTGTATTTATGGTGCAAAATTACATAAATGAATTTTATTTTTACATGTAAACATGTCAAACAAATAAAAAAAAAATATTATAAAGTAAATATTTGTGAGTTTAGTTCTAATTTATATATTCATAAAATAAATATTTGTAAACCTTTTATGTTTATGGTGGAAATTAACATAAACAAATCCACTTGTACATGTGAACATGGCAAAAAAAAATTTAGCTACCTTACTTTATAGAACTTGCCAATATAGCATACATCACTTATTTAAATATATGGTGATATACTCCACTTCCAATAAGATCAATAAAAATTTACTCCACTTTAACACCACATAGTAAGAAAGGTATTAACTTGTCCATCAAATATGATGATATAATTTATTTTTAATATGATAAATAAACATTTACACCACATAACATAAGTGGTGCTAACTTATGGTGCTAAAAAAATATTTTTCTTGTTGTGAATTAGAGGGCTCGCAACCCAGAACTCTTGCATGCTCTTGTTCTCCCATACCCAGTGAAGTACAGGGTCACATAACTCCCATGATGAAGTTAGCCAAGAAGCTTGCTTCCAAAGGTGTTATAGTCACCTTCGTTACTACATACCACAAACACCAACATATGACTAAAGCTAATTCTTGCAATGCTGAGCAAGACCATCCCATTGAGCAGGAAGTCTGCAATCTTCGTCTTGACATTCACTCTACTCAAATATGTAATGGATTACCTCTCGATTTTGATCATGTTAGACTCCTGTATTTCACAGTATCACAAGGTGACTGATTATTTCTCAGACCTCTCATTTTAAAACAATATTCCATGGTTGTCATTTATTTTCAGACAAAGAAGGGAAATCCTTATTATCAAGAGCTTCAAAGGAAACAATCTACCTTTTCAAAGAGGAAAGTGTTGCTGGTAAGGTGTGATGGTGAGAAAACTTCATTTCTGCCTCATTTCATTTCATTTACCCTCTTTTCCCTTCATTTTTCCATTTTATAAAGGCCCACGCTTCATTTCTTTCAAACCCCTTCTTTAACTATTAACATTCAATTTTTATTGTTGAAGAAACAGCTCCGCCCACCCACTAACAGCCATATCATTTTCCTCTTTTAAACTTACCTCATTCACAGCTCCACCCCCACTTAGGCCGCTTGATACATAACTATATATCCTATAAGCCAAAAAGAAACCTTACCCCGTCCTTACCTTTTCGCATCAACACTTTGCACTCTTATCATTTTCCGCACTTAACCATTTTAACCCTTTACCTTCTCATCGCAAATCGCACGTCGTAAGTTTTAACACTTACCCTCCATCTTCCCACCACAAAACCCCCAATTTGCGATATACGATGTGATTTTGGCCCTCCGTGCCATGTCACCTCTCACTCATCGCAAATCGCATGCCACAAGTGTTAAGGTTTACCTCCGGTGCTCATAACAAAAACCTTAAATCTTTATGATGTGCGGTATTCATGGGCCTAATCTCCTTCCTGCCACAACTCCCCTGTCCTCGTCGCACATCGCACTTCAAGAAGTTTAGTCATTAACTCCCACTGCTCATAACAAAAACCTTAAACTTTGCGATATGTGGTATTGAATGGGATCCATCTTCGTCCTTGCCACATCACTTCCCACCATCGCTGCTTTGCAAATCGCAAGATTTAACTTTCACCTCTGTCGCTCTTAAAAAAAAAATTCTACTTTGTGATTGCGATGTGAGTTTTGGGGCCCACCTCCCTACCATGTCATGCCCACCTTTAAATTCCCCACACCTATCTGCCATCAACGCACTTCTCCCCGCGTCTGACAGTCCTTATTTCATTTGGCACTCCCTGCAGCCTTCAAATGTTAACCATTGGAGGGGGGGTAGGGGTCTGAAACGGGTGGTATCCCTTACCACCATGCCCGCTACGTGTCGTGCCTCTGCTAATTCGCACCCCCCTTCTACGATACCACTTACTGTCCCACCCCCTCTAAAAATGGTTTTTTCCTATTCAAACAAACCACCCCCGCTCCTCCACATCTGCCAAATAGCTCCCACCACTGCTGTGCTGCGCCGACTCCCGCCACCATTGCCTCATGTAGCCGTTCCAATCCATTCCCGTCCAATTTTTTGAATCATTGTTGTGTGCTTCAAGTGGAAGGTGGTGGGGTTTTCTGTTTCAAAGCTCCGCTATAGAAAATAACCTGCACAGAAGATACACAGGTAGTTTAATAGAAAATGGCCATCATTACAGCCAACCCACTCTGATCAACAACCGCTTTGAGCCAAGGCAGAGCCAAGATGTCAGAGCCATTGAAGATATTTCAGAGCCATCATTGCCTCTTCGGAATCATTCAAACTAGATTATGATCACTCTGTAATTAATAACAGACTGTTGTCATGGCCAGGCTTATCTTATCACCGCTTGCATGGTTCCACTTGTGCAAATATCTGCTTAAATGTGATGAATGTAATCACTACAGTAGATAGAAGAAACCGACTTAAGTTTTGTATAAATATTGCATGCATTAATAGTATGGAGGAGGACTGGAAGAGGTCAGGAAAGGGAAAAAACCGTTGTAACAGACTCAGCTGGTTGTAAACACTCTCTTTGGATGAAAGAAAGATGATGTTATTTTCCATATTCTTATGTCATGTTCTGTGGTGAAGTGCACCTTTTCTCGTAATCTTTCATCTCTAGTTTTACATGTTGTTGTTCTTTCTTTACTGCGGATAGAGAATTTTGTGTAGGATTTACCATGGGGTACCCTACTTAGTCTTAAAATAGTACGTTATGTTTTCCTCTGAGACCGGAATGCAAAATTCAAACACGGTCTGCTCTGCATTCCCGTTGAACTTTAATCTCCTCCTCCTTTCCATTTCATAAGCTGTGAAGATCCATTAACATGGATAACTTTCCTAGTTGCACCTGACCTTAGTTATTCATCCACCTAAATTTGTTTACACCTATTTGACTCCATAGCCCAATGGCCCTCTTCTGTTGCCTCAAACACATATTTTCAAACAAACCCCTATGCACTAATAACTAGCCTAAAATGCCCCCCCCCCGCCATAAACAAAGCTATTTATAACAGAGAGAGCCCTCTTTGAGTTTAGGAAGGCTAGGTCCTGGACTCCAAAGTAGTGTGATGTTGCACCACTGTAGTTCTATCTTCATCCTTCAGTATTTTACGGGGAGCTAACAGATCGTTCGACCAGATTGAAGGATTATTGTGTGCTCTATGGATGAGATGGAAGGAGAGTTGGAATGATTCCTTAAAAATATCAACAAGGGGGGGACTGCCATATCATGTGTCATAGTTCATACTAGACTTCACTGGTCATTTGAAGTCACAAAAAAATTAGGCATTCCATGGATTTCGTTTTGGACACAAGCTACGTTTCTTTATTCAATCTACTATCACTTACATCTCCTGGAGGATCTCAATTACTCATTTTTTGAAGGAAAAGTTAAGGTTTCTTCTTGCCTTGAATAATTATTTTCCATTGAAATCCCACTTATTGAAACTTACATATATTTAACTACCCGATATATTTTTTTCTTTCCTTTTCCTTTTCCTTTTCGGTCTAAATATTGTTATCATCAGTGTGATTTGTTTGCAGTTGGGGAGGGCATCTTTTCAGTTGATTATATTTCAGGTGTCCCAATGTTAGAAACAAGGGATCTCCCATCATTTATTCGTGAGCAAGATGCTGAATGACAATACATTATTGAAGGGCTATGTAAGTGCTTTTAGGTAAGTCACGAAGAAAATTGGGTTATCGGTAACTCTTTTGACAATCTCGGAGTTGAGACCATGAATTTAAACCCTCTAATTTGTTGGAATTAACTCCCAACCACTGCCATGAATAAGAAGTGGCAGCAACCCACAATTCAATCAATTTTGTTGTAGGAAGGATGAGCATAGATCCAAGAGCCGGAGGCGTTTTCACGCAACCACAACAAAATGAGTACCGCGACCATCCTCTTCTTTTATTTCTTAAGCCACCGCATTTAGCTTACCTTGCCAATAGAGCGCAATCGAAATGTTTTTTGTTTAACCCTAAAGACATCCACCGTAATTTATTCTACCGCCAATGCGATATTTGGCGGGACCCACCTTATAACTTACCACATTCTCCAAACCTTCGTTTTACGCCTATTTCCTTTGTATTTAATTCACCACACTTACCATTGTTTACTGCCCAAAATACTGCACTTTGCAGATCTTATCACTTACCGTTTAAGCCCTGCAATGAACCATGAAATGTTGTGATGCGATATCGCATCGCACATCACAATATAAATTCTTAACGTTTTTTGCCGAACTGCCCACAACATATGTTATATGACCTGCGATGCGATCATGCCACATCACATCGCAATCACAACTTATTAACTTTACCTTCCGTTGCCCGTAGTTATGTTATTTATTTTGCGATGCGATATCGCTATCGCATATCACAATCACATAGATTTAAGTTTCCCGTAAAGTGCCTACAGGTATTTTATTTTGAATGCGATGTGATATGTGCCACGTCACTATCGCACATCGCAGTTCAAATTTTTTAATGGATATCGCCGATAGTTAAAGTTTGATATCGCCGATTTGCGTGGATGCGATGTGGACTCAAAACCATATTGCATAATATTTGAGATCTGCCCTTTTGTGTTTTGAACGCCTTTTTACGTGTTTTTGTGTATAAACTGAAATACAGTCTGCGTGTCATTTTAATCAAGGAATGGGTCTTTCAACAGCGGAAGGATGAGAAGTTGTTGAATTTTCGTTCAAAAATTTAATTGCATTGATTTAGCATCAGGTTTTTTAGGCTACGACCATTTTGATATAAGCTTATATAATTTCATTATGTTTTATGATTAGAATAAATTGAAACTTAGAGAAGATTTGAATAAATTAAAAAATAAGTTATGCTCTTGTTTTACACTATTTGTCTGTATGCTTGACTGTTAATTTTGCATAATTGTGTGTTCTCTGTGTTGTGGGGTAAGCATCCCTCTGTGTTATTAATTCATTCAGTATTTCCCACATAGTATCAGAGCATGTCTAGGCTCTCAGTAAAAGAAAAATCTCTCTTTACTGAAGAAGCTGTAAGATTGTTTGTTTGTAGAAGCCTAAGTCTCTAGGAGTGAGAAAGCTTTTACAAAAGTGAGAATGTTTGTGTTGACATAGTAAAAATGGTAGCAGCAAGCACGAGCCTGAAAAATCCACAATTACCACAGTTCAATGGTAAAAATTATGATTATTGGGCCATTACAATGAGGACCCTGTTTGCTTCACAAGATATATGGGAGCTGGTGGAAAATGGCTTTCCAGAACGAGCAGATGCAACAACACTTAATGCTTTGATAGCAATATAAAGAGACTTGTTGAAAGATAATAGGAAGAAGGACTCCAAAGCCCTCTTTTATATATTCCAAGTAGTACATGATAGTAATTTCCCAAGGATTGCAGCAATAACAAAGTCCAAGGAGGCATGGGATATTCTCAAGACAGCCTATCAAGGCATGGATAAGGTGAAGACAACAAAATTACAAATGCTGAGGAGAGATTTTGAAACTCTCTATATGAAAGAGTCTGATAACATAGACTCATTCTTCAAACATGTGATTGGGTTGGTTACCCAGATAAGGTCTCATGGAGAGACACTTGAGGAAAGAAGAATAGTGGAGAAAATCCTAAGAAGCCTGCCAGCAAGATTTGATGCCATAATAGTAGCCATAGAAGAGACAAAGGATCTCTAAATATTTTTAGTGGATGAGCTTCATGCATCACTGATATCTCATGAACATAGACTGAACATAACAATGAACTCCTCATCGGAGCATGCTTTTAAGACACAAATGTATTTTGGTCGAGGTAGAGGTCGAGGAAGATCAAACTACCAAGGAAGAGGAAGAAGCCCACACAGAGGTGGTAGAAGCAGCCCTGCAAGCATAAGCGAAAGGGGCAGCAACCAGAATCAAAGAGAAGGCTCAAGCCAAAATCAAGCATAAGGAAAAAGGTATTATAAATCCCAAGTCCAATGTCATTATTGTAAAAAGTATGGGCATTATGCCAATGAATGTAGAAAGAATAAAAATGCCATGTGTAATAAAAAGAAATGTAAATTTTACAAGAGAAAATCAGAACCAAGGAAATGTGCTTTTAACTTGTAATGTAGCACAAGAAAAATAAGAAGATGTATGGTTCTTAGACTCAGGTTGTAGTAACCATATGACAGGAAAAATAACAATGTTTTCCAATCTGGATAAGAGTGTTAAATCTAAAGTAACAATGAGGACTGATAGTAAAGTCTCTGTTATGAGGAAAGGAAGAGTATCAATACTGACAGGGAAGGGAGAAAAGAAGTTTGTGCTAGATGTCTATTATGTACATGGCCTGAAATGTAACCTTCTAAGCATTGGACAACTCATGAATAAGGGATACAATGTGTTTTTTAAAAATGATGTGTGCACAATCATGGATATGCCTCCAAGTAAAAGGGTCATTGTAGAAGTGCATATGACAAGCAATAGAATGTTTCCTCTCAAGATCAGAATAGACTTGAAGGAAGGAGGGGTTGTAGCACCAGTCACACAACAGGTATTTCAAGAAGAAGTGAAAGATGAAAACTGGTTATGGCATTTGAAATTTGGACATTTTTATTTTGGAGGATTGAACCTGTTGCATAGAAAAGGGATGGTAAAGGGATTACCAATCATAGAGAAACCAGACAGCCTATGTAAAGGCTGCATCTTGGGAAAACAACACAGAGAATCCTTACCAACAGGAAGGAGTATAAGGGCAAAGACACCCTTAGATATTGTCCACTCATATTTGTGTGGACCAATGCAAACACCATTATTATCTAGAAATCACTATGTCTTGACATTTATAGATGATCACACAAAAAAGACATGGGTTTATTTCTTGAAACAAAAGAGTGAAGTGTTTGAATAGTTCTACCACTTCAAAGCTCTTGTTCAGAAGAAAAGTGGACACTACATAAAAGTGTTGAGAACTGACAGAGGAGGAGAGTATATCTCCAAAGACTTCCTATGTTTCTGCAAGGAGCACGACATACACAAGTAGTTTACCACAAGGTATACACCACAACAAAACAATGTAGCAGAAAGAAATAATAGGACCATCATGGACATGGTCAGAAGTATGTTTAAGGCAAATCATTTTCCAAATGAGTATTGGGAAAAAGATGTCAGTTGTGCAACTTATATTTTAAATAGATGTCCAACCAAAGTTGTTATCAACAAAGTTCCGGAAGAAGCATGGAGTGGAACAAAGAAATTTTTCACTCACATGAGAGTATTTGGATGTGTGGCATATGCTCATGTCCCAGATCTATCAAGGAAGAAGTTGTACAGCAAGGGGGAGAAATGTATCTTCGTTGGATACAATGATGAATCCAGGGCCTACAAGCTCTATAATACATCAGCCAATAAGGTAATAATTAGGAGATATGTTCAATGCATTGAAGAAGAAGCTTGTGATGGAAGTTTAGAGAAGACAGTGAATGTGAATACATGTATTTCAAATGAAGATAAAGAGGAATTGATTACATAAAATAATCCCTCGACGGTGGCTCCTCCTCCACCTACACAAGCTCAACAGAGCACACCACAAACAAGCAATAGAGCAGCAACAAAAAATCAAGGAAGTGCTTCTCCAAGCACACCACAGGGATCAGCTGCTCCCTCGAGTTCAAGTGGAACTCCAAGCACACCAAGAAGACCAAGATTTAGAAATTTGAGTGAAATTTGTGAGCAAGAAGAAGTAAATAATAATATTGGTCTGAATTTTTTATTTGCTTTGTTTTGTCATGTTGATGACCAATCCATTTTGAAGATGTAGTAAAAGAAGAAAAATGGATTGAAGCAATGAATGAAGAGACTAGAGAAATAGAAAAGAATGATACATGGGAGTTAGTGGACCTCCCACAAGGTAAATAAGTAATTGAAGTGAAATGGGTCTATAAGACCAAGAGGAATGCTGAAGGAAAAATATAGACATAAAGCAAGACTTGTTGTGAAAGGCTACAAGCAGCAACAAGGAAGAAATTATGAAGAAACCTTTGAACTAGTTGCAAGGATGGAGACAGTGAGGACAGTGTTGTCCATTGTAGCACAACAAAAGTGGAAATTCTATCAAATGTATGTAAAGTCAACATTCTTGAATGGAGTGTTGAAAGAGGAGGTATATGTTGAACAACCTCCTAACTATGAAATAGAAGGCCAAGAGAAAAAATTATGTAAGTTGAAGGAAGCTCTTTATGGGCTGAAGCAAGCACCAAGAGCGTGGTACAGCAGGATTGATGATTACCTGATGGATAATGGGTTTGACAAGTGTGATGGTGAACCCACGCTCTACATTAAATAAAATGATGGTAAAATCCTTATTTTTGTTTTATATGTAGATGATTTAATTTTCAAAGGAAATGAAGCTTCTCTCATTGCTGATTTTAAAGAAGTAATGAAGAGTGAATTTGAAATGACTGACTTGGGTTTACTGAGATATTTTTTGGGCATTGAAGTAAAGAAAAATGAAAATGGAATTTTTATTTCCCAAGAAAAATATGTTTCAGAATTTTTAAAGAGATTTAAAATGAAAAACAACAAAGTAGCAACAACTCCAACTATCATGGGGTTGAAGTTAAGCAAAGAAGATTGCAGCAAGAACGTCAATCCGACATTGTACAAGAGAATAGCTGGCAGTCTAATGTATTTGACTACAACTAGGCCTGATATAATGTATACTGTAAGTTTAATTTCTAGATTCATGGAGACACCAAAGGAGACACATTGGCAAGCAACCAAGAGAATATTGAGGTATGTGAATGGAACAAAGGAGTATGGTGTTTTATACTCCTCAACTGATAATTCTAAATTGATTGGTTACACTAAAAATGATTGGGCTAGAAGTGTAGATGATGGAAAGAGCACATCTGGGTATGTGTTTCGTTTGAGATCGAGAGCCATTTCATGGGGTTCTTAGAAGCAACCAATAGTTTCATTATCAACAACAGAAGCTGAATATGTGGTAGCAACAACAGCAAGATGTCAAGCAGTATGGATGAGAATGATGCTGAGAGATTTCTGTCATGAGAAAGACAAAGGAACCACAATTAATTTTGATAATAGCTCAACAATTGAATTATCAAAGAATTCTTTTTTCCACAAGAGAAAAAAGCACATAGATGCCAAATATCATTTTATAAGAGAATTGGTTAACAATGGTGAGATTTGTTTGCAACATTGTAGGATGGAGGAACAATTTGCTGATATCCTCACAAAGCCATTGGAACATAAGAGTTTTGTTTATCTCAGAAAGTGTCTGAGAATGACTGATGGCGATAGTTGTGATTAAGGGGGGGTGTTAGAATTAACTCCCAGCCACCGCCATGAATAAGCAATGGCAACAACCCACACTTTAATCAATTTTGTTGCCTGAAGGATGAGAACAAATCCAAGATCCAGAGGAATTTTCAAGCAACCACAACAAACTGAGTACCACAGAAATCCTTTGTTTTATTTCTTAAACCACCACATTTAAATTACCTTGCCTACAGAGTGCAATCACAATGTTTTTTGTTTAACCCTTAAGCCATCCACCGTAAGTTATTCTACTGCCGATGCAATAAACCATGTGATGTTGTGATGCGATATCGCATCGCACATCGCAATCATAATTATTAACGTTTTCCACCTAACCGTCCACAACATATGTTATATAACCTGCGATGCGATCGTGCCACGTCACATCGCAGTCGAAACTTATTAACTTTACCTTTCGTCGCCCGTAGTTATGTTAATTTTTTTGCGATTCGATATCATTGTCACATATTGAAATCACACATATTTAAGTTTCCCGTAAAGTGCCCGCAAGTATTTTATTTTGAATGCGATGTGATATGTGCCACGTCGATATCCCACATCGTAGTTCAAAAATTGAAATACAGTCTACGTGATATTTTAATGAAAGAATGGGTCTTTCGACAACAGAAGGATGAGAATTTTTTGACCGTCCATTCAACATTTGAATTGCATTCATTTAGCATTAGGTTTTTCAGGCTATGACCATTTTGATATAAGCTTATGCAATTTCATTATGTTTTATGAGTAGAATGAATTGAAGCTTAGAAAAGAGTTGTATAAATTAAAAAAGAAGTTATGCTTCTATTTTACGTTGTTCGTCTATATGTTTGACTGATAATTCCGCATAATTGTGTGTTCTCTATGTTGTGGGGGAAGCATCCCTCTGTGTTATTGTTTCATTCAATATTTCCAAAAAAAAATTGCATGTTGGCCTACTTCTTCCATTGGCCTTTATGGATGGTGAGCATTTCGAGGACAAACGAGTTGGAATGAGCATTTGGACAAAATGTAACTCTTCCCAATGGCTGGATGCAAAGCCTAATGGTTCAGTTATATACGTTTCCTTTGGGAGTATGGTTCATGTGACGAAATCTCAGCTGGAGGAAATAGTGATGGCTCTCAAGGACAACTGATAGTTCTTCCTCTAGGCTCTTCGTCCAGACATAGTCTATTCAACAGTCTGAGACTGCTTACCAGACATTTTTATGAATGAGACTAAAAGGTAGGGCCTCATTGTTTCATGGTGCAATAAGGTGCAAGTGTTATCCAATCCCTCTGTTGCAGGATTCATTACCTACTGAGGATGGAACTCAATGCTTGAAAGCACAACTCTTGGAGTTCACATGATAGGGTTTCCATTTTGGGAAGATCAGTTCACCAACAACAAGCTCATGGTTGATGAATGGAAGATTGGATTCAGATTGAGCGGAGGAGGTCAGGCAATAGAGAAAGGATTGATAATGAGGAAAGACATATCCAAAACTATTAGAAAACTATTCAATGTCGAACATATGGAGGTAAAGAAAAATGTCGAGGCTTTAAAGGACAGTGTGAGGATTGCAGTGCAAAGAGGATGATCTTTGGATGGAAACATAGAGAGCTTTGTAGAAGGTTTGAAGGAGAAATGTATCAGTAAATACCTGAATGATGGTGGACCATTTCAATCAATGTTACCAAAACTGGATAAGTGGGAAACATAGTGATTCAGTCTATAATTTATAAATACATGATTTTCCTATTTCACTGCTTTGATTTAATTGAAGAAGTGCCTTAACAGATTGAACGAGTGCCTTAACAGAGCATTGATCATGTTTATCCAATACCCGATCACCTTCTGTCCAAGACCTTGTGAAATTGTTTTTATTTAAGTGGTAGTTATATCTCTTAAACTGAATGTAGTTTATTGATTTTAAGAAAGGAAATTATTTAGATTTTTTTTTCTTTAAAAAAATTTAAATAACATTTTTTAGTTCATTGTATTTGTGATAACACATTTCAATAAAATGGGATTATACTATGGATCTAGATTTTTTTTTTTAGATTAAGTATTGATTTTATTCAAAATAAAAAAATAGAAAATTACTTAGTTCACTAATTTAAATGGATATATTCACTATTTTTGTCATAAAATTATCATAATAAAATATGTAACATAAATTTATATAATATTTACTATTTTTCTATAAAATTATCATACAACACACATCTTATTGTGTTAATTTTTTATTTAAAAAGTAGAACTTTAGGTACATTTGATAACGACATTGGTAAGTTACAATCTATATAGGAATCATATGGAGAAAATTTAATAGGACCATTTATTTACAGTCTATATAGATATCATATAGAGGGAATTCAATTGGACCATTTACTTATAGTCTATATATATAAATAATATAGAGGGAATTCAGTAGGACCATTAATACTATTTAAAATCTATTCAAACCACAAATTTCCATAAAAGAAATATAACTTACAAGAACATTTTCCCATAAACATTCATGCCTAATGATTAGTGCACATGCGCATTATGATGAAGAACACTATATGTAAAAGAACACATAAATAATATTATTTTTTGTTACCATCAATTAATTCTTATTATTTAGCATTGAATTTTGATAATAAGGAATTAAACCTCGTGTCCATTGTAGTGTCTTCATATAAGTAGGCATACAGAATAAATGTAGGTAATAGTCATAAAGCCAAGCAATGAGAAAGTAGTAAATGCAAGCAAATGGAGTAGGAAGTAAAAGGATTTGCAGGTGGAGCCATGGAAAATTTGTAGATACCACCTATAAATATTAGCAACAAGAAGATGGGGAGGTTATTCAATTTGATTGTTTCTTTTCTATGAGTAGCAAAAGGATTCACCAAAACCAAAAATTTTGATGTTCAATTATGACTACTAAAATGTAATCTCAATAAATAGGGGCTACATGCATGCATGAAGTCCATAACAATAGGAAATTTTTTTGTAACAAGAGCTATAGATAATTTTATATTAACAAAAGCTTGAGCATAAAAGTGATATGTAGTACATGACAAAATAATTTAGACAACCTATTTCTCGGAGCTTCTAATTTTGTTTTCACCTAGTCTCTACTTTTTGAGTGCATCATATTTATGAATTCAGTGCTACACATCTCCTTATATCTCTTATATGAATGGAAAAATTATTAAACAAAAAGAAAAAGTTACATTTCATCAATAATATTATACCTACCTGTGTGGTTGATGTTCCTTGGAGGAGCTTTGTTCTTCAAAATTTTCCTACACTTAAATTTTCATGTGTTAAACACCATGTTGAACACACACATGGTGTATGAGAAGAATAAACACACGAGACCAAAACACAACAATATAAGACAGGCTTTCTTATTTTCCATTATACAAAGATGTACATTTATAATACAATGGTGTGACTCTTGGTTTCACATTCCAAGGTCACTTGGACTCCATTGTGACTTTTCGCATTCCACACCTACCCATGGAGGATTAGGTGTTCCAACATCCCCCCTTAATCTGAAGGGGTATGTGTGAGTCCAAGAAGAGAGTTGTAATACAAATTTGCAGAGTATACATGGCAGCACTTGGGCTGAATCAACTCTCTGAAATGTTGGAAAAAAGAAGTGGTTTAAGGATGACCACCAACACTGGAACACAATACTTGTTGCAGTTCCCGGAACTCTTCCAAAACTGGCAAGAAGCTGAAAGCTTTTGCTAGAGGAATTGTCCCTCATAAAAAAAGGGAGACCTTCAACCTAAAAGAAGGGAGGTCTACTACCTGTGATTGTTTTAGGATTACCAACAACTCTGGAATGCTTGAAGCATTTCCTGGAACTCAACCAAAGATGGCAAGAATCTGAAGGCTTCTGCTAGAGGAAGTGTTCCTCATATATGAAAGGGATACCTTCGACCTAAAAGAAGGGAGTTCTACTACCTGTGATGGTTTTAGGTTACCCACCAACCAAAGATGATGGTTTAAGGTTGTCCACCAACCGAAGGCATCCTCATGGGAATCCGTGTCTCTGGCTACATCTCTGAATCTGGAATGACGAATTGTGGGTTAGGCTCACTTGAACTGCTGTGTCTCTAGCTACAACTCTGAACATGGAATGAGAGATAGTGGCTCAGGCTCGCTTGATCTGATGTCGAAGCTTGTACATGACCACCACTTTCCCCCCTGTCAGGGACAAGGTGAGATGATGGCGAGAACTCAACTGCAAGTTTGTTCAATATCCGTGAACAAGTTCTGACATGTGTCTTAAACATCTTCTTGGCTGCTGATGCCCATTGCCAAGAAGTGATCCATCCAAGATGGATATTTTTTCTTGCAGGAGGCTTGTTACTGAAGCATCTGTCTGAAGAATGGGTGTGCTGACCACAGTGCTTGCATGGATGAAGATAAAAACAATGATCTTTCATATGGACAACTCGATCACAGTGTTAGCATTTCAAAATCTCTTGTTGTTGTTGTGGAGCAGGATCTGGAACAACTGTAGGTGAACTGTCATACAAGAGTCCGGAACTCTGAAATATGATGGGCTTGGTGTAGTATGGAATATGAAAGGACACATCCTTGTCATATCCAAGACTAGTTCTGTGCTTGTTGTGGACAAGCTCTTCCCAAGGTCTGATGATGGGCTTGAGAAGTGCAGGCCGAGTGGTTGCATCTGCATGTAAATCTGCTCTAGTACAAGGAATTGAATGTGGATCAACTGCAACTTTATCTTCTTTCTTCTGATGAGAGTCCTTCACAATCTTCTGAACAAAAACAGGTTTAGAATGGTGACTCTTTTGTTGAAGTTCATATTGCTGAAGCTGAGATTCCAATTGAAAAAACTCAAAATTTTCTTGTGCATCTAGCAAACAACTTTGAAAGATACAAAGAGCATCCTTGCTCATTTTTATCATGTCATCAACATTGGAATGAATGAGGTTATTCAACAACTCTAATGCCTCATTGATTTTAGCCATTTCAACAACTTAGGCTCAACAAATGAAAAGGGTGTTGGCTTCAACCAAAAATGCACCCATTTACAATGTGATTCAATCTGATTCAAAAATTTCAAGAAATACAAATGACTCCAAAGAATTTCCAACTATGGAAATCTCAAAGTACAAAATCTTCTCCTCAACTGATGGAGGGCAATCAACAATTTTTCAACAACTCAAGTACTGCTTGCAACTATGAAGAAGCAATATCTACTCACAATACAATGTCAATGCAATACAATATCTCTGCAAAATATTTTGTAGATGTGTACCTGAAAACACTATGCAAGAAGCCGTTAAGGCAGCTAAATTTTTTCTTCAAATAACTGTTTTGCAATGATGGAAAACTTGTCTTCACGTGTAAATTTCTTCAGATATGCCACAAATCATAAAATGTAAATCTCACTTTTCTCTATGTATTCAATCCATCTACTCATATGCCATTTCTTCTTTTCTGCTGTTCATATCCTCTCTTCCTCTCTCTTTGCTGTTTTTTTTTTTTTTTTAAATTTAAAATAATTAAATTAAAAAAAAAAATTGAAATTGGGAAAATTATTAAGGGGAGGGGGAACTAAGAGAAATTTAAAAAGATATGGAGGGAGGGGAATTAAAATAGGAATTAATTAATAGAGGGATTAATTAAAAAGAGATTAATGGGGATTAATTTATAAAAATGGGAAGGGGCTGTGGGGGGCTTTTAATGTAAAAACTAATTTTTATTTTTATTTATTTTTGAAGAAATCGATTTTTTTTAAAAATTTCGTAAGGGGGAGGGAGGGGGCTGCCATGGAAATGAGGAGGCATGAGAGCGTTGGAGGGCCACAGAGTGAAGGTGAGGGTATGAGCTGTGCGTTGGGTGAGCGGGGTAAGGGATGGAATGCTGAGCGGTAGGCAGGGGTGGGTTAGGGAGAGTAGGGAGGGAATTTGCAAGAGGCCATAGGTTGGGTATGAAGATGGGTAGCAGAGTGAGGGGGAGACCGCGTGGGAGGAGGGGAGCCCACGTGGGAGAGGGGTCGAATAGGATGAGTGATGGCTAATGGTGGAACGGGAGTGGCAGGGCGGTGAGGGGGGACGGCTATGACGTGGGGTAGCAGGGTAGGCAGAGGGGAGGAGTGAGAGGGGTTGGGGAGAGTGGTAGGGAGGGCGTAAGGCGGGGGTGGGGTTGGGGGCCGAGAGGCTGGGGTTGTGGGGAGTGTAGGAGCAGAGGCACGTAGAGGAGTCGAGGGTGTGAGTAGTGTGCTGGGATGGTTTGAGAAGAGCACAGGGGAGCATTGAGTGGAGTGAGGGGAATGGGGTAGGAGCTGGCCGTGAGGGGTAGGCGCAGGTGGATAGGCTGTAGTGGAATGGGGAGCGCGGGTAAGGAGGGGAGTTTTTAGATGGAGGGCGCGGAGATTTGCAAAGCGAAGGGGGAGGGACGTAGGTTAGTCAGGTAGGTATAGCGTTGAGAGGGTTCGGGGAGAGGCGGTCAGCCAAAGGCCGTGGGTAGAAACACAGGAGTATAAAGGGGTATGGAGCTGTGGTGTCAGGGGAGCGTAATGTGTTGAGGAAGGGCCGAGGGCCTGAATCAATATATATATATATATATATATATTAATTTAATTTTTTTAATTTTAATTTTAATTTTATTTTTAACGGAAAAGAAAAAGAGAGGAGATTCCACTTTAAAACAGCTGGAAAAAATTGCAGAAATGAGGGTAACAGTAAAAAATTCAAGTACTAAAATACAACAGCAGATTGAAAAAAAAAATTAATGGAAAAACTCAGAAATTTTTCTTTCAGAAACCAACTTTGAAACCCTATTTTCCAGTAGCTCTTCAATGTAGAAATTTAATAGGCAGAAATTGCAGGACGAAATCAGAATGAAAACCTTCAGATGCGCAGTGCTGCTCTTCTTCAAAACCACTACTGCTCTTCTTCAAAACCACTTTCTGAATTCTGCCAATTTCTGAATGCGGAAAAATGTCTGCTGCAACAATCTCTGAGTGCTGCAAAAATTATCAGAATTTTTGCAGATATGTACAGGCCATAAACATAAATTGCTCACTCAAAGTTGAGCTGGTTATGAATGTATCAACTCTAATACCATGTTAAACACCATGTTGAACAGACACATGGTGTATGAGAAGAATAAAGACACACACAAGAGACTCAACACACAATGAAGGATAAGCGTGAGGCTTTCTTATTTTTCCATTATACATGATGTACATTTATAATACAATGGTGTGACTCTTGGTTTCACATTCCAAGGTCACTTGGACTCCATTGTGACTTTTCGTATTCCACACCTACCCATAGAGGATTAGGTGTTCCAACATCATGCTATAGATACATGAATAGGATTACATTCCTTCCATATTGATGGGTATTTCTTGATTGATTGTGTTGAAATTTTTTTCATTTGTGTTTCCCCTTGAGGCCATAACCTTATAAGAAGCAACTGACAGTTGCATGGAATAAGGAAAGAGGACATAGATTCTAAGATCCTAGACTATCTAAGTATCGTGGATGTTGTTGTTAAAGTTCAGTAGGGACACCTTCAGAATAAATTCTATATTAGGTAGTAGGCCCACGAAAAAAAATAAAAAACTTCAGAGCTATCATATCATTAGGGGAATTTTGATGTCTAAAATGGGCCTCCTAAGAAAAATGTATAACCAAAATAAACTTTAGAAGAACCAATAGGGTTCAAGATGATGATTTCAACCATGGGGGATGATTCACCATTTTTTATGTCAAAAGGGTAAAAGATTAAAAAATAATAAAATAATAAAACTACTTTTTCAACTCGTATTTTCAAATTATCTACCAAAGTTTTTACTCAAATTTCGAGCAAGAGTACTCGTTGGATGCAAATTTTAATTCCTCATCCAAGGCGTACCCATGTTGCATATTTTCAATGGACCCTACTACACGAAAAATGAGAAATACATGAAAAAACGTGATTTCAATCACGTTTTCCATGTATTTCTCATTTTTTGTATAGCAGGATCCATATAAAGTATGCAACATGGGTACTCCTTGGATGAGGAAATAAATTTTGCATCCAACAAGTACTCCTGCTCGAAATTTGAGTAAAAATTTTAGGAGATAAGTTTAAAATACAAGTTGAAAAAGTAAAATTTTCTCCCTCTAAAATTAGATGATGTAATCAAATCTTATTCTATTATTTCCACTATTATTTTATTATTTCCTTAGGAGGCCCATTTTAGACCTCAAAATTCCCCTAATGCAACTCTAGAGCCAAACTATTTTGGGAGAGACATAAAGGGAACTGGATGAGAGGGCAGAGCTAATGGAGTGAGCTACGGAATGAGTAGGGGACATAGAAAAATGCAGGGAAAACCATCCAAGAGGGGAGAGGATTCTAAATAGAGATCCCAAAATATAGTATACACAACTAAAGTCCTCAAAACATAGGGGGATACAGATAGACAAGTTAAGAGAAGATAAGGCAGGAAAATGAGAGAAGGAAAATTACCTCTATCAAAAATGCACTAGGGAAATTGAAAAATACCTTGAATTCAGGAGTTTGCATCCACTTAGTAAGGAAGATGATGCATTTGGATGGTGGTTTTATAATCTATGTTTCCATGCTCTACACATGATAAGGGGTTATTCTCCACTAGATCATACCATCCCACTTCCTTTGATTATCCATAATTCCCCCCTTGATCAATACTGACCATGAAGTCATCAATGCCCTCGCTTACTTTCTCATCATAGTTAGAAGTGAGGAATTCAGATCGCATAAGCCTCCATTACCCTTGGTTCCTTTTTATCAACTGCGCCTCAGGACGAATTTTCTAGGAGGTGGCACATGTAGGAGGGGTGCATGGATGCCTCGTGGAGATTAATGTGAATTCTAAGTAGGGTTACCTACACTTTAATATTATTTCACATATTAAAAATTCATTTAGGCAAAATCATATGGATCATTAGGGTAGAGGGGACCTTTGGGTCTAGTCTTGACAAACTAGGTCTCCTTTGGGAGAGTAGAGCCAAGATTAAATATTTGACCTACAACCATTAGTAGCCCTTTGGAAATGGTAACATTGATGTCTGAGGATGATACAAAGTAAACTGAGGATGGGATAGCTTAAGATTATTAGGGAATGTTCTATTTAAATTTCTAGAGAGAATGAGAAGTGAATCTCCAATTGCGATGTCCTCTTGAATTTTCAATTACACAACTTGTTTTATTCCCGAATAGAGAGCATAAGCTTCAATGACATTAATGGACGCCTCTCCCAATCCCCAAGAAAATTTAAATTATTGATTATTCTAAGGATGAATAATCACCCCTGCTCCTGCCACCCCTCCATAACAATAGGATTTTATTATATAAAAAATTAAAAATGATAACATTATTTTTTGAATGACCATGGAAAAAATTGTTAACATTCATTTTTTTTAACAAAAGTATCATAGTATACAAAAAAATATAAATAAAGAGAAATACATAAGAATAATAAATAGTATAATATACTATGAAAAGTTTGTTAACATTCATTTTTTTTAACAAAAGTATCATAGTATACAAAAAAATATAAATAAAGAGAAATACATAAGAATAATAAATAGTATAATATACTATGAAAAGTTTACTTATCCTCCAATTGAAAAAATGAAAAACAATTTTCATTTCAAATTATACGTAATTTTTTATTTTAATTTTCATTTGCATGAGAAATAATTTTATGCCCTTCTACAACATGGTTAATAGATCTTAAAGGGAAATAAAAAATTCAATTTTTTACATTGGGAATTATGTATTCAAAAGTGAGAAGAAAAGGTAGTGCATCCATGAAATATGACTTCCTTAAGAAATGTTCTTGAATAATGTTTTTTGATGATGAAAATTTTAGTCTTGGCCGAGTGTTGTATAAGGAATATATTATCTTGAAATGAAAAATTAAAATTGTATGTACTTGAGTCAAATGTTGATATAATCTCTAACGAAACTAATGTACCACCATAATTATGGTTCATGGTCGCTAGAAATCATTGATGTATTGTGTGGTTCATGAATAGCCAAAACTGCTTGATATAATGTATGGTTCATGGTAAATTGAAAACCACTTGAATTTTTTTTTTGTGGGGTAAACATCCACGAGGGAATTTGAACCTTGAGTCTCACTATTTACATAATAATTCATAACACGATGTTTGCCAATTCAGATTCTCACCGTGGGCTAGGACCACTTGAAGATGTCATAGTTGAGGGAAATACATAAAATATTAGAGGATGTATGGTTAAGGGTAATCCATAAAATAAAAAAGTGTGGTTATAGGTTAGATAAAGAAAATATATAATGGTGGTTGATAATGACGTAAGGGGACTTAAAATGTTTGTAATTGATGAATTGTTGTTGAACCATGTACAAGAACAAGTTCCTAGAGAAATAATGGATATAGTGGCTCACAACCCATATATTATAACATATGTGTAGGTTTTAACCCTGCATAATTAATTGCTGCAAATATATTCTTAATTGAAATATAAATATGAAATGGAAAAAAAAAACATTAACACAATGATTATATCCTAGAAACCCAAAACCAGAAAAACACACAATATTTTTCAATATATATTATTTTTTGTAATCTTGGTGGGACTACATCTTCATCATGTCCAATATCACCTCGATCGGGGTGGGGAATTGAACCAATGTCTTCACATCAAGAAGTGAATTAACAGAGGACCTGATCATTGTATATCCAAGACCTTGTGGAATTAATATATATTATTTTATATAATATTACAATACAATATATACCTCATGGTATCCATGAATGGCCTATCCATTTACCCTATATTAGAATACAACCATCACTCCTTAACCAGAAGCACAAAACCATGGGAAAAACCACTATGCACCACAAAACCATTTTTAACGAAAAATGTTTGTTGAAAACTGCCAAAAACGAAAGAAAAAAAGCACCAAAATTTTCTTTTCTTTAGGGAAATCCACTTATTAACCCTATTGTGCATCAAATATTCTATAGTGTGTGGGGATAGCCATGTAAAGAAAATAACAAATACCTAACATGATGGCAAGTTTTTTTTTTAGATTTTAACTACTAGGGCTTCATTCAATGAACCTCTAACACATCACATGTGTTCATGTCATACTAAAAAATACCCTTAATTTGAATACATATTGGAAAATACCGCTAAAATTCACTTTATTTAACCCCCTACCAATACTAACCCAATACACCTCCCCAATTTAAAGATCCCCTAATTTCAGTAGATATTGTAGTTATCCATTTTTTCATTAACAATTTTTATACCCCTTTACATTTATATCCCTTTATTTTTATTAACAATGGTAAGCAGACTCTACACCTAGAAAGAATAACATAAATACTATGTAGCTGAAAACTTGAAAATTTCAATAAGAAAGAGGAAGATATAAGTTGGCTGATTTACAAATACATAATATGGTAAATTTTAATGGAGAATACTTAGATTTGAACTCTCAATTGCATCTATATTCTATTGAATACCGAAAAAGATACACTACAACACTTCAAAACAAAACCTCGCTAACCAACACAATGGAACACCTTTCATCTCACTTATAGAATAAGAAGAGGAGAGAAAGTACAATGAATATGGACACATGCAAAATCATATATGGCTGGACTTTGTCAAATCATAACCCTAATCTGATCACCTAGTGCACCATAGTTGCATGGTAAGAGTGCCAAGTAAGTGTGTCTCCATCAAAAGATGAACTGGAGCATGCAAGCATACATTCCTTCCTTGATATCTGTGTCCTCTACCTAAGATGGGAATTTATCATGCATAAGTATTCTAATTGACTAAGGATTTGCACCCTCTGAGTAAGAATAGATCACGCATGCTAAAAATAACAAAATAAAATCTCTAATAATAGAAAAAAAACTATCAAAAAACTGAAATTTCTAAATTTGAAACAACATCTAAACTAGAATTTACTGAAGGTCTAACATGCATGCCCTTAGAATGCATGTACCCTCTTCCAAATAATAGTCTATTTCACTATCTCCTGTGGCATGCATGTGCCCTCTACCAAAAAATAGTCGGTATCATTGTCTCCTTCACTTTCATTCAACCTGTTCATCACTAATGTAAGGATATGGTGAATGTGCCATATATGTTGTCTTCCCTACTGCCCTGTCATTGGGAGGATCACTAGATGAGCAACAGGTAAAAAATATTAACACACACATTAGATATAGATCATAGAGGTATTAGAAATGTCATGCATGTATGTTCTGGAGCAAGGTTGGTTGGGTGAGGGAGAAAAAATGAGAAGTAGGAGTGGAAGCAGGAGCGAGGAGTGACATTTTCAAGAGCTCCCATGTTGGAAATGATTTTGGGAGTGAATTTTATATAATATATATTTTTGTATATTTTGATTCATATATGTCAACAAGAGCATGTATAATGATGAATTTTCGATAAAAAAAAATAAAAAACATGGATTAACCCATTTAACATCATTCATCTATTGTTATAATCTTCATACCCACAGGTCCACAAATTACAAGTTCTCATTTATATAGTATGTAATGGTGCACATAACCAAAATGACAATGAGTGCAATCCATCTCTGAATTGAAAATAAATAAAAAAATAGGCTTTGGATGATCTCTATCATCCAAAAAAGTCATGCTACAAAAAATACCTACACATCATCAAAATCATTGCATATATTGGGGTATTTGTCATTTATTTAACCCTCTAAGTATTAACATAAGATATAAAAAACGTAACATGTCAAGTCAATATTTTGTTTGAGTAACAGGTACATGATTAAAAGGGCCATGATAAAGGAGTTTGACAACCAATGTCACTAACATCAAGGTACATCATAGAGGGATTGGTTCTCATTATTAAATACGAGTTCCATACCCTGGTAATGAAAAAAATCCAATGGAAACATTACAATCCCCCCAATCCTAAAATCCTGAAAAACTAATAATTCTGTTGGATTTTTAGTGAAATCTGAAATTCTACTTTATCCATATGAAATCTAATGAGGTTATAACCACTCTCAAACAACTAGAGTCATTTCATGATAATGTTAAAAATTTAAGTAAAAGGATGAAAATAAAAGATAAATAATAATGTCACTTTTATTTTAGGAATTTAACATTACCATGAATTACATGTCAATACTAGGTCCATAGGCTTGAATATTAGGCTACTATGGACCTTATATTCCACAGTTTTTAATTTCCCCCTCCCACAATAATCTTGAACCTCTATTTCTATACCCCACTTGATTTTTTCCTTTGTGTGGGCACTGTATTGTATAAACAATATCTTATAATACACATATTTCTATAGAACATATAAAAACCCTTTACCCCCTATTATTTTCTCAATATATTATTTCATTTTTTCCTCATTTTTTATGCCCAAATATGAACACACATGATATGGTATTGCTTTATTAGTGATATCGTATTTCTTTGTCAGTGAAGCCCTCGTGATTTTAACAAACATAATATTTATGCTTTGTAGGTATAGGATGGAAATTGAATAAGATTGAGGATGAAGAATGAAGAAAACCAAATATCATAGGATATAGAAGATGAATACAAATATTATTGAAATAAAAAATCATAGAAGATAAAAATTAAAAATTATAGCTATTTTGAGTCCTACAATATTCTACTATTTTTTATTAATACAAGTTGGGTTCTCACAATATTAATGTTATCTATGTTATATTTATGTGTGTGTGTGTGTTTCATTTCCTTTGCTGACTTTCACTTCATTCCTTTCACAACCTAAATCAAAGTAATATGATAAATTTGTAATAATATATACCAAACATAAAAGTCTACATAAGAATCACAGATGAATAAAAAAGAGAGAAGGTAAGGATCATTTTAGTTGAAAGATTCATGGAAATATTGAAGGAGATAGTTACACATATGGTTGAATTAAACATCCAATCATCACATAGATCTTATAATCACCTATTATTATATAAGAGGACCAATTGTATGATAGAAATACATAGAGGATAATTTGATATAATAGAATTTATCCTTGGGGGCTCTCTTGAGTATCAACTCCCTATGTACTTTTCTTCATACATATTTGTATGTTTTCATTGTTGGTTACCGAAGCCTACAAGAAATGGTGGTGGCTAGGGTGATGATAAACACTTAAGGGTTTGTGCAAGGGATGGAATTACTCCTCCGGAGGTAAGTTGTATCCCAAGACCCTTCACCTGGGAGGATGAGGACCTATAAATGGTTCATGGATAACATTTTATCGATCTTATGTGGACACACAATATACCATTACAATTCACCAATGTAAAGATAGTTGATATGGTGATATAACATAAACCCTGCCCATAATTTCCTAAGAAAATACAGAGGTTTCTTCTTATTAGTATAGGGAGGTTTATCAAATATCATAAACCACTTTTTCGTCCAATGGTGTATAAATGGTTAGAGGTGCACCAATCCGTATGAATGTATAACTTTGTGACTAGTTTTTGTAATTGGGTAATTGGGTCAATAATGAATTTCATCAATTTTTGTTTTGAAATGTTTATGAATCTATTTGTATCTATTTTATAATACTTAATTTTGTTATCCAAATTCTCAATGGTTGTCTCTAGGTCTTCTAGTCAAAGAGAAATCATAAGAGTATTCTCCACTCCATCTTCATCCTAAAAAAAATTTGTGGATTATGGAAATGAGCCAGCTACCAGGATCAAACCGATGACCATCAGATTACAAGTGCGATTATCTAACGGCATTTATATTTGAGTTAACCTTACCTAAGATATATAAGGGATAAACATACGAAGTAAGCACCATTTGACTGGACTAGTACCCCCCTATGTGGATGGAATGCCTCCAACCGACTCTGAGACAGAGATATTGATGAAAATGTATTTCCTAATATTAGAGAAACACACTTGCATTCTGTTGGGGATTATGGTCTTGTAATAAAAAGTATGAGACCATTGACCTTATTAATTTTAAATAAATGATATAAATGATAATTTTAGTTGTTATGACATTAAAAATAGCATTAGTGAAGATGATATAGACTGCGCAGAAGAGCCAAGGGTTTTCTCATTAAGTTCCTACAATTTGACTACTACAACTCAAGTGGCTTGAAATACTCTTCCTTGGGCGGGTTGAACAAGGGGTATTTTATTTCATGGTTTTAGTATGGTTTCAATAGCAGGGGTCAACGGGTTATACATGAGGAGGTTTGGGCTATCGACCACTGTGTTGGAGTTAGGAGAAGGAAAAATAACACATATGGGAAACAATAGGTAGGGGATTTCGTCATTTCAGACCCATCACTATTGGAGTGAACACCAAGGTATGGATTTGATTCCTCAATTTTTCCAATGATTTAAAGAAATAGGCATTGTATCTTGGGATGTGGTGTTGAAGGAGACTTCCACTTTTGTGCCCAAATGTTTTGATTCCACTTAAAATTCTCTGCCCTGCTCTCTAAGGTTTGCATAGACAGAGTAATGGTCAACTTTGGATTTGGATTTTTTTTCTTAAAATACTTGGATGGGAAAACCTTTAGTCTATGGAAAATTAAAGAAAACTCTGTTTATTCCTTAAAAAAAATCATAGAAATAAATTGGGGTTTTCGTGTGCATTATAAATTTCTTCAATATGATGGGAAAGTCCCAAACAAATCTTGATAATTCAAGATTATAATATTAGCATAAATTCAACCTTGATCCTAAACATAATGTTAAGAGGAGGGTCATTAGGACCAGGGGTTTTAGGATCCAGGAATCCATATCCCAAAATACCAATAGGAACAACACAATCATTTAGAGATGGAGTAAATGGGAAATCTTCTTCCTCAACAAAATAACTCATACTACTCCAGGCCCATACATTGTTGAATAACTAGAGTTTTCTCCAAACATGGAAGTTAATATTCCATAGGTAGATTCTCTTACCACTCCAAAATAAAAGTCCTTAATTTGTAGTTTTAATGGTTTTTTTTCATAAACCAGAAGCATTACACCAATGGATCTTCTCTACTTCGATTCCCGTGATTTATAATAATGCTCGAAAGACTTATTTATTATCCATTTTGATACTCATATACACACACACACACACACACACACACACACACACACACACACACACACACACACACACACACACACACACATACACACACACACACACACACATATCTTAAATGAAGGGCCTTGTTTATGGGGGAATTTCTGGCTATTAATTACTCCATGGTTTCCATATTTTTGATCCAATAAATATGGTGGTTTCAAAAAAATTGGTCTGGGGCGAGACTCCCAAATCTTCCTCTACCCTTTTGGAACCATAATGTTCTAAAGGATATTGGGAACACCCTCGAAAAATTTAAAAAGAGGGACTTAGGAATAACAAAGAAAGGTATTTTCACTTTTACTAGAATACATGTGGAGTTTGACCTCAGTAAAGGGTTACCAGAGCACATTATGCTTAAGCACAAAGAGTTTTAGTGGTCAAAATATCTATACTATGAGAACAAAATGTTTATATGTAAGAAATATTTTGAAATAATACATTTGAAGAACACTTTCCCACTAATAAAAAATCACCCAAAAAAGAAAGTGACTCACAACCCACATGGGTTGCAATTTTTACATTCATCTAATTTGGAAGAAGAATAAATTATGGAGAGTTTAGAAAAAGAGGAAGGAGGAATTTAGAAGCTTAATGAGACTATCCATAATCAGTGTGGGACAATTATGGTTCTGATCAAGGTGAAAAAATTACAATAAGAAAATAATTAGATGGAAGAAGAAACACAGGGAAAAAATAGGGCCCATGTATCAAACAATTCAGAGTGAGACAAATATGACCATTCTAGGTCATCGATGAGAATTCTGGCCCTGGATCTAGTGGTTGCCAAGTCAGGGTTTTGGAACAAGTCCAAAAGAAGAAGGGAAAGAAGTGGAATATTAGTGATGTCCACATCACTGACACTTCTTAATTGTACTATATTTATTTTTCTATATTTTTCTTTTTTTTGGAGATTGTCAACATACTTATGATATATTTTCTTTACTATTTTCTGCCACACAAGGATTTGGGTAGATCCTTGAGGAATTCATAAATCATGTGTGTATATGAAAAATTTATTTTCACCTCTCTATGAATGAAAGTACGTGTTTCTTTTCGCAAGAAAAATAAATAAATGATTTAGTTATGTTAAGAAAAGTGCTTAGTAGGACTTGGGGGTCCCTTTAGTATTTTTCCAATCTTGTACAAAGCTTATAAGAGTGCTTAAACCAACATCAAATTTCATTTAATGTTTATTATTTGTGGTTTAGAGTGTCATCACGTGATGGTGTTTGATTTTCATTTTAGATATGCTCAATATATGTATGTTTTTTTTTCAAGGAAAAAATCAAAACTTTCCATTAAGCATAATAAAAAGTTTACAGAGTACATGCTAAATGCATTCCATCTATTTTTGTGTCTCGCGAAAGCACACTGAAACAAATCCATATAGTCATTTTTCATCACAGCCAAAATATCAAGAAATGCAGAAATGCCAGATCTCTTCTTGAGCATGACTCGGATGAGAAATCAGTGTCGCATAGCCACACCAGAAACTAGCCAGGGCTCCTCAAAAGAGGAAAACACTCTGCGGTATTAGCCATTGCACATAAACACCTTCTAGCAGAACTCGAGCTCCCTCTTATGAGGAAACAAGCTCAAACAGGTCCTGGAGTTGGCTATCAACAAAAATAAATCTGATAGGAATGTAATGTTTTGGGAAAAACGTACCAAGAGGATGAAAAATATATGATGATATGTGATAATAGTAAAAAATACTAAAAAATATCCATAACTCATATATAAAATCATAGATAAGGGGCTCGGTCCATCTCAACTAGACCCTCTAAGCCTGATTCTTTTATTTTCCAACTGCCCAGAACTTGTTGTAGGCCCTCTTTAGAAAGGAGGTTTGCTGCAACGTTCCGCTCCCTATAATTGTGAAAAACAAAAATGTAAGTAAAAGAATTTCTTAAGAACCAAATTTCTTCAAGGATTGGAATTAACATATAGATTCGGCACATAAAATATTTATTGAACCACTTGAAAATGTTCAAAGAATCCCTAAAAATTTGAATAGTTCAAATGCCCAACTGTATCAGCCAACACAGAAGCAGGTGCAAAGACTTAAGTTTGGAGATTTTTTTTGTCCCATTCCCCAAGCCCACCAAGGCTTCTTTATGATTGTCCAGACTGAGATGGGTCACTATACCAACCCCGCATTTGTGCTCATTACTAGACGCACCATAGAAATAAGCCCATGGCATATCTCCTCTAATTTCTTCCTGGACAACTACCCTCAAAGGAAAAGCGGATTTTGGTTCACAAATTTGAGCATAGATGGCCATGCTTTCCACGGCTATACTCTGTGTCTGAGTCTCTTTCTCCTTAAAGATAACTTGGTTCCTTGCAAGCTAGATCCCCCATGAGATAATTAGAGGCAGGGCCATACAATTTTCCTCTAAAATCTCCAGCCACCAAACCTCCCAAGCTTCTAAAACCGAACTCCGTTACCATCTTTCGAATTTTCTAGTAATGGACAGAGCTTTAACCCAGACATCTCTGCTGAAGTGACAATCGATGAACATGTGTAGAACTGTTTCCGACTCTTGTTTGCAAATGAGGAACCACCCCGACCCGATACTCTTCCATTTTAACATATTATCCCATGTTTGAACTTTATTTTTGAGAATGCACTAGAAGAAGATCTAACTTTTTGCTGGACATTTCAGTTCCAAGAGCCATTTTTCCCACCAAGTAGGAGCTTCCCATCCCTTTTTGGCCATAATAAAGGCATAGCCAATCTTAGGAGTGTATTTACTAGATGGACTATGAGCCCACCGTAAATCATCCTCCCTATCCCTAATGCGCACATGGGTACATTCTAGCTTGCCAGTGTACCTTTTCCAAAATTCATACCATTCAGGCTCAAGTCACAGATCCTCCCCACTCTTCCAGCCCCGAGCCTAGTGCGATGAGGACACCTCATTGACAATTTGATTTAAGAACTGAATCCCTTTATCCTTAAGTATGTTCCTCAATTCCTCCGGTAGATAAAAAATCTCCTTGCACCCCACCCATGGATCCAAACCAACCCTTACCTTCTCCCCATTCCCAACCTGCCATACCAACCCTTCATCTATTATGTTAATAGATCCAAGGATTTCTTGCCAAAACACAGATGACTTAAAAGGTTTTTTCCTGAGATCTATAAGTCAATTAGTAATCTCCATAGGATCAATGTACTTTCACTTCATAACTTGTGACCATAAGGAGTCCTTGTATAAAATCCTCCAATCCATTTTGGTAGCTAGATAAGTCACAAAATACAGGAGGTCTTTTATTCCCCATCCTCCCCATTATTTTTGCCTTGCCATCCTATCCCATGCCACCCAGGGCATAACCTTCTCCTCCTTCGTTCCTGCCCACAGGAATTTGATGCATATCTTCTTCACCTTCACGAGAATGTTTCTTGGACCCATGCAAGCAAAGTTGAGTGCACTGGGATTGTTAATAGAACCGATTTAATCAAGACCAATCTTCCTGGCCTCGACAACAGATGAAAGCTCCAGTGGTTAATTCTCTTCTCAATTTTAGCTACTAGCCAAAGCCAGTCCACAGTTTTTTATGAGTTTGGCTTAAGAGTAAAATCGATATAGTTCAAACTATCTTCCAAGCCTTTCACCTCAAAAGGGAGCTCCTCCATAGTTCTTCTAATATCTTCACCCGAGAGACCTTCTGCAATGATGGCTGATTTACCAAAATTGATACTCATCCCTGTTGCTGACAGAAATGAGGTCGATAATATTATTTAGGGTCCCAATCTCACTTCTACTTCCACTGGTTAAAAGAATAATATCATCGATGAAAATTAGGTGAGTAATTTGAAGATTGATGGCAACCTCTATACCTTTGATATCCCCCCTTATTTTTACAGCAGTAATCAACTGAATAAGGCCTTATACACACTAAGAGAAAAATCAGAGGTGACAAAGGGCATCCCTGTCTCAACCATCTATGGCTCTTGAAAAAAGGAGAGGCCGCCCCATTTATGAGGACAAAAAAATTGATATTTGTTATACAACTCATCACCTAGTTTATGAAGCAAATGTTAAACCCCAGATGAGTTAAGAGAAATCTGAGATACATCCAACTAATCTTGTCGTAAGCTTTGGAAAGGTCAATATTTATTATCAATCCCTCTCTTTTGTCCCTTTTAATGCTATGGAGAGTCTCCTCAGGCACTCCTATTGCTTCGTGGATCTTCCAACCATCTAAGAAACCAAACTGTTCCTTCGAAACATTCTTAGAGAGGATTGGATTCAATATGAATGCAATCAATTTAGAGATAATCTCATAAATGCTATTGTAGAGGGAGATCGGCCTGAAATCATCAAATAAGCCTTGCTCATCCTGTTTCCGAATAAGAGCAATGAAACTAGATTTCAGAGGTTCGAAGATAGCCCCTTTTCACCTATATTCCTCCACCATAGCCATGACATCCTCTCCCAACTCTTCAAAGAAGTGTTAGTAGAACTCAACAGTCCACCCATCTGGCCCCAGGCTTTTTTCCTTTTTCATTTTCTTAAGGACCCCTTCCACTTCCTCCCTAGTCACCTGTCTAGTCAGTAACATATTGTCCTCTTCATCCACATAGCCCAGAAAGTGTTGAGCCACCCTCACTACCTCAGCTATGGTAACCTCTAGAGGGGCCTTGAAGATCCTTCTAAAATTCTCCTTGCCCATGCTGGAAAGTTCTCGGTAGGACTTTGCCACCTCCTTGTCCTCCTTCCTCATCCCCCAGATTGTATTAGCATTCCTTCCTTTCTCAAAGTTGTGGAAAGTTTTTGAATTTTCGTCCACTGCAGTGAGCCATATGGCTCAACTTTTTAACTTCCATTGCTCCTCCATTTCCAAAATTATATTTCTTCTTTCCCATTCCAAAGAAAGAATGCTATCCCTCTTCTGTCCCGATTTGTAGCTATCATACTCAGGGCTTTCCAATCTATCCAACTCCACTCACAGCCACTTCAGTCTTTCTTCCTATTTTTCTCTTATTTTTTTTCCCCATTTTATGGTCTCTTTCTTCATGTTTTTGAGTTTTTCCCAAAATTGGGCTGCTTTATTCGAAGGCTCAGTTGCCCCCCAAGACCTCAAAGTACCCTTGAAGAGAGCATTAAAAGATTCCTCTTTGAGCCAACCTAGATTAAATTTGAACGATGCCCTAGGTTTGTTAAGACTGCCTTTTATTTCAAGAAGAATAGGGTGATGGTCATAGTCCCCTCCCTCCCCCATCCATTGCCTAAAATCTTGAAACCTTTCCACCAATTCTTCCTTGATAAGAAATCTATGTAATCGCTTAGCCACCCTGGCCTCTCCAATCCTCTTGTTCCTCTAGGTAGGTCGAAGTTTGACAATATTGATGTCAATCAGGTGCCCCTCCAGTAATCTATTATAGAAAAAATCAGATAGAGGATCTTCCCTAGTAGTCGGTCCCCAATATTCTGCTTAACCGAAAGAAAAATTTAGGTCCCCGCCAATGATGAGATTGGGATTGTGCATGAAATGCCTTGACCTGATATTGCTTCAGAACCTTTCCCTATCCATACATGGGCCATATACATTCAAAATCATAAAAGAGGAACAAGAATCCAGTGAATAAACCTCTACAACCAAGACATGGCCCCTGCCCTAGGAGTTTAACAGTTTAATATTATTGGACTTAAAGCCCACAACCAGCCCCCCAGATCTTCCACATGTATCCAGACCTGTAAAAACCCATCCCAGACATAGGACCTGTAGCATTGCTAAAACCTCTTCTCCTGCACCCAAATTTTCTTGAAGGAGTGTAATGTCTAGCCCATAATCAGAGAACATGGCTCAAATATCTAGTTTTTTGGGCTTACTAGCTAAACCCCTACAATTGAAAGGTAATACAATAATTTGATCACCTGGCCTAAAGAATTCACTGCTCTAAGTGCCCCTGTATGGATATTTTCTTTCCATCAACAATGTCAAGTTTGGATTTTAGATGAGATTTAGATAGATTATATTTGCGCCCTCTCAGCTTGGGACCAGGGTTCAAGACAGATAGATTCCCTAATCCTCCAAACATTTCTAGAAGATTTTCAAGCTCCCTCACCCCCCCCCCCCCAACGGCCTAAGATTATAGGGCTGACGCACTTTATCAGTGAAAAGGATATCAGTAGATTCAATGGGGGGGGATAGGACAAAGAGTGGCTGACAGGGCAGGGATTAAAGTGATAACACTGTCAAGGGTAGGTTCAACTTTAACAGGTATACCATTTGTCATTTGAAAAGGATCAGGCTTGGAGGGACCAGGCCCAGAGCAAGAAGGAGACATATGTGAAAATGAAAAAGAAATAGAAGAGGCAGAAAGAGGGGAATTACCCGCCCGAAGAGGCTCCTCAGTATCTTCTATAGTAGGAGAGGGCTCCACGACTAGGGAGCCAACCACTTCCTCATTTCCTTTTGCTCCTTCTTCCCCCATACTTACATCATCACCCACCTCGACACCCTGTCCTTCCAAGTCTTACTGGGGATGTTGAATTCCTTTCTTCATGTCCGAGCCAGGGCCCTAATTTCCCTCCGCTACATTACCTCCAGAGTTATGCTGAGATTTCTCTTTGAAGGGTTTCTTCTTTCATCTTATTCCCAGAGAACACTCTTTGGACAAGTGCCCATATTGGTGACATCTATGACACCTGAATGGTACCTGTTCATAGTCTAGTGTCTGGATGAATGACCAATTCTGTTAGTGAAGCTGAATTTCCTCCGATAAAACCTCTCTGGGGTTAAGGCGGACCAGAATTCTAGCAGCCCCCTACTCACAAGTTTGAATGAAAGACATGTCCGCCTCTATAAAATAGCATAAAACATTCCCTATGTCCTTGAAAACATTTAATATCTAGAGCGGTTGTGGGAGCCCTGGAAGCTTGACCCAAATAGGGATATCTGCTAGCCTTTCCCTCTGTGCGTCAAAAAGAGGGTGCCATCTCTTAAAAATGATCGGAGCCCATCTGAATCCCCACTTCTTCTCCAAGACCCACAAGGCCATTTAGTTGCTCTTAAACCGAACCATAAACCATCCATTAGCCAAGATGCACACTTCAACCTTAGATCATGCCCTTCCTTCCATGTTTCCTCTGCCTAATCCTTCAAGAAAGGAGCTGTGAATTTATTCCCTTCTACTTTCCCAACCAAATTTAACTCTGTCGTATCCATTTCCTCGTCGATGGATAGATCTATGCCCAAAACTAGGTTCGGGGCTTGGTCTTTCCTCCTCACCGCCTTAGCTTTCTTCCGAAAGAGGTCAGGGAGTTCCGGCTCACTCTTAGTAATACTATCAATTATACCCTGTGTCAGGTTTGCTTTGGCCCCTTCGAATGCCGATGTTGCTCGTTTCTCCTTAGACCTTCCTACCACCTTAACACTTTGTGTTACCTCCTTTCCTTGGCTAGCTGACCTAGAAACACCCACACCCTTTTTGTTGGGGCTCCCGCCTTGTGGGGTTGCACCTTCACACAGATTTCCTCCCGAGAGAGGGCTAAATCCCCTTCTCAAAACCTCCAACATCTTTCTTCAATCTGCTGAAATTCTTTCTGCTATACACACTAGCCCCTCTTGTATGGCAAGGACTGACTGAGTCCTCATCTCTCCTTCCAGGGACCCTAAGAACCCAAGTAACCCCGGCATAGCTCTTCCTCTGATCTTGAAACTGAAGCTTTCTCTCTTAAGCTCCTACCTTGAAGCTTCCTTTTTCAGCAGCCTATAGCTAGCCACAATGTCCTCAAGGCCTCCAGATTGAAAAAATGGCTTAGAACCTTCATTATATCTCCCCTATTTCTGTTGTAGTCTCAGATCTGCGCCGACTATCCTGAAATGCTCGTTCCCTGGAAAGTAAGCACCTGGATGCAGTTTGAGGCTAAATCCATGGCCATTACGGGACTCACAGACTACCATGGGACACCTACCGGGTTTTCGCCCAAGCCCAAGCCTCCAGGATTTCCATCCTTGCCTGCCTCAACCCCAACAAAACCCTTCAGATTCAGCTCGGTGATCTCCATTTCCCACATGGTTAGCAAATCCTTTGGCTCGGGATCTACCTCTACTCGCTCTGACCCGTTGACCATCTTAGCTTAACCTAGAAAATGGTAAAAATAGTGACAGGTCTTGATCTACTACCTCCCCACCAGTTGCTGACTACAGCCTCCACCGAAGATCCCTTCGATAAAAACAATGTTAAGCATAGCAAACCTAGAGAAAGTAAAAAGGCGGGTTGTAACCTGGATAGAGTACTTAACCCCGAGTGCGAAAAAACCCCTACGTCCATAGCCGCGACGGCACATGTGCCAAAGTCTTCTGTTCTCGCCACATGTTCCCCGTCTGTGTGGCCATCCACCCTCCTGCAAGGACCCATCTTGTCAGGAGTTGTCTGCAGACTGCAGCCGTCCCTTGGCATCTGTGAACCCAGTCTCAACCAATCCTGATAGCTAGGGTTTCATCCATCCGCCACAATCATCACACCTCTCTTCTTCATTCATCATAATTATTTTCTATTCACTCACTTAATATATGTATGTTACAATTTATTAAGTAAAATCTTAAATTTAGGTTTTTTTTTCCATTTTTAAATAATTATGGATTTAAAAAAAACAAAATCAATTGAAATCCTTACATGGAATCAAATAAAGAAAAAATTGGTCAGTCCATCCTTGATTTTCTCTTCCAATTCACTCCCAATTTTCCCATTGTTGACCAAAACATGTGCTAAAATTATGAAAGAAACAGACTGTCGATGGCTCTTTTTTATTTGTAAAACATAAGACTACATTAACGCTCTTAAGAACCAGTGTGTGCTCTTAATAAACTATGCACATTCCTTTCAAGGAAACCTTGAAGTGACTTGGTAGCTTTAGTTGAAAATCAGAAAATCGTGATGTTGGGAAATAAATAATATGTGCATATTCTTTTGACCCAACTATAGCACTTTCTTGAAGTTTTTATGGTTTTCTCAATCTATGAATGGATAATCATTTACTGAAATTACATACATAGGAGATACACAAGACTAGATAGCTTCAACCATGTTTTCATAATCTTTGTTGGACTAAACATCAAGAGTGATGTAGGAAGACATCTTGATGTTTAATTTAGGATGATATTGAAGCACAAGAAATTGAGCACAACAAAAGTTTGTTCTTAACTATGCTCACTAGTTCAAGCTTTTCACCCTTTATTTTCTGCTAATGAAAGCAACATATTTTGAAACTAGCTATCCTATTTTTTTTTACAATCTAATCCTTTATATTGCATAAGAAATTGTTCTAAATTATGAACATTATTATGGATGGGCTGAGGGAAAGCCGGCCTAGATACCAAATTCCAATATTTCTATTATCTAAAGACTTGAATTTAGCTAACATTCTCTTGAAGAGTGGGACAATGAACTATCAACTAAATATTTAGATGATGTTTTCAATATGAATTAAATTTCGATACATCAATAGTTATTGTCACTAGGTCTATGTAGAGATGACAATATAGAGAAACAAGGCTATTTATTTTTTCTATCATCTGAAATAAAACCATATAAAGTCATTAAGGCCACAATAAAGACCCTTGACATGGATCAAACCATAAAAAACGTTCCATGATTTCCCTTTACCAATTACAAGTCTCTTAGCAGAAAAATAGTGAATTGTCTTGACCCTCGCTCAGTGTGTGAATTAGATCAAGTCGTATCAACCCCATTTAATGATGGGCGCTTCTAAGGACAAGCCCACCACCCTCTACATACTTGCAAAGGTTGGCATGATGGATTCATGCATGACAGTAGTAAATACCATCATGGGTGGTGGTAGTGATATCAGTTTATGGCTTTGGAATTTGGATGTTTGCATGTGGTGTGTTGGTAGTGAGCCTCTGGTTCTGGATAGCAGTGAGATGGTGATCGGTGCATGGTGCCATGGTCAGGAAAGGAAGCTGGCAATGGTGAGCCCTCGACAAAGTTTTGTGTTGGATACCTGGTATGTAGCCTTTAACTACTCCCTTTCTGCCATGCAACGAGTTTCCTGGTTAAGGGAATTAGGTTTTTTTGGCTCGAAATTGTTGGGGTTTGAGGGTATGAATACTGTCATGGTATTGCTTTTCCTTATAAACCATGACAATTTTCTTGGAATGGTTTTTGTATTAGTCTTGTTTGGAATTTTTTTGTCCTGAATGGGGTTATATCAGGGTTACATTGTTTTCATTGATACCCGGGTTCCTATTATGGTCTGGTCGGACTCGGCATGGCTCCGGGGTTATTGTGTTTGTTATTTTTCTTATGGATCCTATGATTTTGAGTCTGGTTGAGACAAGTTGATGGTGTATATGCTGGTTCTAGGGGGGGAATAAACTTTAGTGTTGTATTTGTATGGGTTTCAAGGCCGCAACCCCCTCTCCTTCCCTATATGAGTCTAGTTGTGTCTCATCTACATTTTGAATATAAGGTCCAATATGTTAGTCAACAACCCAATAGGTTATTTGTTAAAAGTCTGGTCTATGATAATTTCCGGTCCTTTTATATGGCGATGGGTTCCTTGTTTGCGTCAGGGGAAGTTGTTCACAGATTTTGGGAAGATATGAAGGTAGGTTAGGCCCGTGTTCCAAAATTATGGTTTTATGTTGATACATTGAAATGTGGGTAGGAAAATAATGGATTTTGCAAGCCAAGAAGCTATAATCTTGGTCTACCTCCTGTGATAATCTTGTCATCTCTTACTCCCACAAACTGTAAAATTTTAGGCATGGCTCGGGTGGCAGACAAAACTATAAGCCCAACCCCGAGGGGCTGAGTCAGGAAAAGTAGGGGAATGAGAGAGAAGGGCAACCCAATACATCCAGAGGTAAAAAAAGAGGCAGAAAGTTTGTAACTAGAATTATCAATGATGTTGCGACTGCTTACAATGAGGGTATTGTCAAGGAAATAAGGAGTGGGTGGCAGACCTTAGTGCCCGACCCTGGGCATACCCGAGGCTGTGTCATAGAATTCAAGTAGACCCTTTTCCTTTATTGGTCAATGGAAGGTATATTGGGAAAGGCCCTGGAGTAGATTTTTGTGAGCATGGCTGCAACAGTTCAGGACTTCCCCGATTACAAGAAGGACTTCCAGAAGATACAGTTTCAGATGCAGAAATAGGATGGGTGGCTTCGACGAATTGAAAACCATCTACCTTGCATCCTCCCTCAGATGGAGCTCTCGGGTTCCACTACAAAGGACCCGACTGCAGTGGAGTCTGCTTCTTTTGATGAAGCAGAATAATTTGTCAGATGTCTCTCTGTGTAGTTTTGATTTATGTTTGTAGAAATTATACAATATTCATGTATATATTGGATTCTCCTGATCTAACAATGTTCTATTATTAAATACATAATCACTTCTACAAATATTTGTGGAATTAAAAACACAATTGCCAATTACGTAAGCATGAAAAAATATCAATCACACACAACACAGATAATTTCCCGGGGAAAGATCACAGCTAAAAACCCCACTATATTCTATTTTATATTATATCACGGATCATGAAACAATTACATACAAATATCCAATCACAAGAGCCCTTAGTACATCAGCTAATTGTCTCACATTGTCATACAAAAATTGGAAAATCACTTTCTCAATTTACTGTCTCCAGAAATCCTGTCTCCACTGTGCAATCCCTGATGATAGCAATCCCTGAGTGAATGAAATATTTCCTACCTTGAATACGCAATCCTCATGGGCACGTCCAATGTGTGTGTGGTTACATGTGTGCAACCGAATAATGTCACAACTGAGAGTCAACTTCCCTTTCACCTAGAACTCAACTGGGTCTCCACTGGATCTGATATGCATGCAATTAATAATAGTAAATATTTAGTTGTGTGTTAGACCACTGATTGTGAATTAATTACTAATTAATTCACTTTATCCTCACTAGTATATCTTCAATTACAACTAGAAAAACTGAGTTTAACTCACTTAACTGAGTTAAACTACTTTACAACTTGCACAACTGCACTTCCAACTCTGTTACAACTTCGAATCACTCAGTTACAACTAATTCAACCTACATGTCCCACAAACCAATCACTTAACTCAAAATTACTTTAGATAACTAATTTTCCACTTCAGTTAACTATTTCCAAGTGCTCATTGAGAATATATTATAGTTTATTGTCCAACTAATATTAAGGGATAAAAATAGTAGACATGCATCTATAGATATACATGCATTCTATAAATAGATTATGCACATACATCTATAAATAGACATACACCTAAAAATAGCATGAAGCTCCATTCTAGTGTAGGTGCTTAATTTTCACTAGGATCTTCTTGTTGAATCTCAACACTCCCTCTCAACAAGAAAGGGATTATCCTTCACCTCGATCCTGTCTCTATGGTATTCGAATTTTCTCCTGGTGAGCGCCTTTGTCAGAAAATATCCATCCTAATCTTCTGTGGGAATGTAATAAAGAAACATGATTCTCCTCTGCACACAATATCTGAGATGATGGTAGTAGATATCTATATTCTTGGATATATCATGAAACACAAGATTAATCAAGAGTTTAATGCAACTCTGATTATCACAATGAATCAATGTCAGATCCATATGAGAACCAAACAAACCAACCAATATATTTATCATATAGATAGCCTCACATGCAACTTGACTCGCTGTCATGTATTCCGATTCTGTTGAACTAAGTTCCATGTATATCTTCTTCCTTCTATACCAAGAAACAACGATAGACTCAATACTAAAGAACCCCCTGATGTGATCTTTCTATCCAATGGACTGCCCACCCAATCTACATTCGTGAAGCCATGAAACTTCACTCCATCTGTCTGTCTATACCATAAACCATACTCTGATGTGCCCCTCAGGTATCTCAGGACATACTTCCCTGCCTTCCACAATAGCTTGGTAGGATTAACCATAACTTGACTCAATTGGTTAACCGAATAGCAAATGTTTGGTCTCGTGTTCACTAGATACATTACCAAAACCACTAAATTTCGATTGAAATTAGCATCCACTACCTCTCCAGAAATAGCATCCTCTTTCCTCTAGTTTCCTGGAAGAGGAGTATCCATGGGTTTGCAGCCTTCCATTTGAAAATTACCCAATATCTCCCTTGCATACTTTCCTTGAGACACAAAAATTTCACCATCTCGCTGCCATATTTCCAATCCAAAGAAATAATGAAGGAGGCCCATATCCTTCATTTCGAACTCCCTTGCAAGATACTCCTTGCATGAGTGTATCAGCTGCTTATCACCAGTCAATCTTAAATCATAAACATAAAGAAAAATGATTAAAATCTTACCCTCCACCACAATTTGGTATAGGTTTTCATCTGCTTCACTTTTGGTGAAGCCCAGTCTAATGAAATAGTTTTCTATTTGAGTGTACCAAGCATGAGGTACTTACTTCAACCCATAAAATTATCTTTTGAGTAGCCACACAGCGACTTGCTGTTGAAGATCTCAAAACCTTCAGGATAATCTATGTACACCTCTTCCTCAATAATCCCATTGAGAAACACAATTTTCACATCCATCTGATGAATGCACCAACCCATCTGCGCTGAGAGAGAAAGGATGGATCTTATGGAAGAATACCTTGCGATAGGTGAAAAGTTCTCTTCATAATCTATCCCCTCAATCTGTGAGAATCCCCGAGCCACAAATCTGGCCTTATATTTCTCCACACTCCCATCAACAACTTGCTTTACCTTGTAGATCCATCTCAAACCTACCACTGATTTATCAACCAGCCTTGGAACAATTTCCCAGGCACTATTTTTGACAATGGAGTCATGCTCCTCCACCATTGCATATACCCATCTGGGATCTTGTAATGCTTCCTGAAAGGAAGATGGTTCAGTCACAAAACATTTGCTCATGAGAACCGTGTATCTAGTAAATTGGTCAGGAGACTATCTTTGTCTGTGCTCTGAAGTAGGGCTCCTAAATTCTGTGCAGCATCAAGTCTCTGCCTATCATCTTCTGTGGTATGCCTTCTGCAATTTTTGATGGATGGCTCTGCGTGAGTGGACTCCTCCACTCCATGAGCCTCCTCATGCGGCTGATCCACATATCAAGACTCATCTTTGGGAACCATAAGTTCCTCCTCCACATGCAAGTCTAGCTCCCTCTCAAGCGACAATCACATGGCTTTCCCCTCATCAAATTTTATATCTCGTCGCACAACAGTCATTACTCTATTTGGAAAATACACATGATAATTATGGGGCATTTTTTTTTACCCCACAAAAATTGTAACTTCAAATGTCGGCTCCATCTTCTTCCTGGCGTCCTTGGTCACATGCACATAAATAGATGAGCCAAAAATTTCAAAGTGTGAAACATCCGGTTTATTACTAGTGAAAGCCTCTTCAGGTGAACTCATGCCAAGTACACTATGAGGACAACGATTCTGCACATAAACCGTAGTATTGCATGCTTCTACCCACAAATGCATTGGTAGGCCCTGATCATGCAACATCGCTCGTTCTGGACCCACGATCATTCTGTTCTTCCTCTCTGTGACCCCATTTTGCTGTGGGTTATGAGGCGCCATGAGTTCTCTTAGAATTCCTTCTTTGCTGCAGAAGTTAATGAATTCGTTAGAGATGTATTCTCCACCACTATTGTGCCTAAGAGCCTTCACTTGCTTTCTGTAGAAATTATATACATTAAGCATGGATATGTCCTAGATTCCCATGATCTCACAATATTTAATTTCTTGCAAAATACATAATCATTCCACTGTTAATATTTTGTGGAAAATTAATTTCACGCACATGTGAAGCATAAAAACAATCACACATCACACAATTGTTTAACGAGAAAGCCTGAAGCTAAAAAACCCAACTATCATATATTATGTATCATGGAGATCATGTAACAATCTCATACAAATATTAGTATATCAAGCTATTAGTACAATCAATCATCACACACTAACATAGAAGGAATCTACAAATCCAAGCACCAATCTCTTCCCTCTTGCTAGCTTGCTTCCACTGCAAAATCCAAGTTGATTACAAGGACCAATTCGATGCAATCCCACTCTCCTTGACTGCTTGATTATCATTGGAAACTCCAATGTATATGTAGATGCAGTCCATGCATCACTATGGTCACAACAGATAATCTATCTCACCCTTTCACCTATCTCTGCACTGGGTCTCCACTGGATCTGACATGCACTGTAGTTAACTGTTGTATTGTTCAGTTGATTAATGAGTTATTATTTGTGAATTAATTAACTAATTAATTCACTCCACTCTCACTTAGTGTATCATTCAAATAGATCAGATACAATTCAGTTTCCAACCGAGTTTAACCGAGTTAAACCGAATACAACTCCATGAAATACTCTTCCCACTCTATCATAACTTTGCCACTTCGCTTCTACCGAGTCCTCCATGCATGAACTCTAGTAAAACCCTTAGTAATTGTGTAATTCCTTTAGCCCACCGATTTGAAAACATAATCAGATACTTAAATTAAGTGTTCAGAGAATAAGAAAGTTTAGAGTCCGATTATTAAGTGCTGTTAATAACGTATATGCATCTATTTTTAGATTGACTTATCTATAAATAGAATTTACCCAATATTCTGAAAATAGAATTCATCTATTTTTCCAACTTGACCAACCATCCACAAATAGCATCCTGCAACTTCTGAAATATGATCACCATGTCTAAAAATAGACATAGTCTAAAAATAGACTTGTGCCAAAAATAGCCTACAGGCCCACTTAGTGAAGGCGACTCTTCACTAAGCTCATCATCTTGTTGAATATCAACACTCCCTTTCAACAAGATAGGGATTATCCTTTGCCCCGATCCTGCCTCTATGGTATTCAAATTTTCTCCTGGTGAGTACCTTCGTGAGAATATCACATCCTGATCCTCCGTAGGAATGTACTAAAGCAACATGATCTTCTGCTGCACACAATCTCTGATATGATGATACCGAATATCAATATGTTTAGATCTATCATGAAAGAGAAGATTAACCGAGAGTTTAATGCAACTCTGATTATCACAATGTATCAGTGTAGGATCTAAATGTGAACCGAACAAACCAACCAGGATCTTCCTCATCCATATAGCCTCACATGCAGCTTGAATTATTGCCATGTATTCTTCTTACGTTGAACTGAGTGCCACATATATTTGTTTCTTTATGTACCAAGAAACTGTCGTAGATTCAATACTGAAAATCCATCCTGATGTGCTCTTTCTGTCTATTGGGATGCCTGCCCAATTTGCATCCGTGAAGCCATGCAACTTCACCTCATCCGTCTGTCTGTACCATAAACCATACTCAGATGTGTCCCTGAGATACCTCAGGACATGCTTGTTTTCCTTCCAAAAGAGCTTGGTAGGCTTAACCATCGCTTGTGAAAGCTAGTTCACCAAATAGCATATGCCCGGCCTTGTATTAACTAAATACATAAGTGAACCAACCAACTGTCGATAAACAGTGGAATCCACTATCTCTGCCGATGTAGCATCCTCTTTCCTCCAATTTCCTGGAAGAGGAGTGGCGATAGGCTTGTAGCCTTGCAAGTCAAACATCTCCAGTATCTCCCAGGCATACTTGCCTTGAGACACAAACGGTTCACCTTCCCGCTGCCATATTTCCAATCCAAGGAAATAATGAAGGAGGCCCAAATCATTCATCTCAAACTCCTTTGCAAGATCTGCCTTGCATGAGTGTATCAACTGCTCATCACCCATTAGTATTAAATCATCAACATAAAGAGCAATGATTAAAATCTTACCCTCCACCACAATTTGGTATAGGTTTGCATTCGCCTCACTCTTGGTAAAGCCAAGTCCAGTGAAATAGCGGCCGATCTGAGTATACCAACCAGGTGGTGCTTGCTTCAGCCCATAAAACGATCTTTTGAGCCTATGCACATGTGACTCACTGCTGAAGATCTCAAATCCTTTAGGTTGCTCAATGTACACCTCTTCCTCAACGATCCCATTAAGGAACACAATCTTCACATCCATCTAATGAATGTGCCAACCCATCTGTGCTGAGAGAGAAAGGATGGTCCGTATGGAAGAATACCGTGCGACAGGTGCAAAGGTTTCTTCATATTCAATCCCCTCGATCTATGAGAAGCCCCAGGCAACAAATATTGCCTTATACTTCTTGACGCTCCCATCAACACCTTTCTTTACCTTGTAGATCCATCTTGATCCTACAAATGATTTTCCCACTAGCCTTGGAACAATCTCCCAAGCACTGTTTCTGACAATGGAGTCATACTCCTCCACTGTGGGTACCCACCAGGTGGGGCCCCTGACCGTTTCTTCAAAAAAATATGGTTTTTAAGTTAAGGACACTTCGCTCAGCAAGAGCCATGTATCCAAGAGGTCAGGGCCAGTGACCGCTCATCTGGAGACCGTGATGTGACCTGGAGCCCTGTGCCACATCAACCTTTCGCCCTCATCTTCGTGGTACGCTTTCTCGCCTGGCCCGATGTTTGGTTCTGTGATGAGTGGGACTCTCCCACTCCATGAATTCTCTAATTCTCCCATTTATCCACCTAAGGTCATTTCAGGGAACAAGCAGAAGTTCCTCCTCTGCATGCAAGTGTAGCTCCCTCTCAAGCAACAACTTAATGGCTTTCACCTCATTGAATTTTATATCTCGTTGCACCACAGTCATCAGACTGTCTGGAAAATACACATGATAATTATGGGGTGTTTCTGTGTACTGTTGAGCCCCAAAGATGTCCTTTTCTTTCACCAAATTTCACTTCATTTCCTTTTTCCTTTATCAGTTATAGGCTTAAAAGATCAATAGGATTGATTAAAGTCAATTTAGGAATGCATACAATCACTGAATTGCTATTCTTTTATGGTTTTGTTGTTATAGTGATTTTTGATCAGACTTAGCTACAGAATGCAGTCATTCTGTAGCTAGTTGCCTATTTCGCAGCTATCTTCATGTTCACATAGGTTACAGGTGTCACTTAAAGGAAAAACGCATATGGTTGAATTCCACAACACTCCTACATCATTTCTTGCCCTCTACAAAGTCTAAGAAAAAATATACAGGTGGTTATGCACGTGGAGGAAACCAAAACTAAGAAGTAGATTCCTACTAGGACAAGGACTCTACAGATGTCTTCAGCAAAGTACGAGGCCTCCACAAGAGTTCTAATTTGATTTTGAATGAAAAAGACATTTATCCCTATTTCTTCTCCAGGGAAATTATGTATTTCTCTTATAAGAATAACTTAGGAGACCGAGAGACAGTTAGCTAGATTGATGTTTTATTGTTAAGCTATTTAAGACCGTAATACTCTGTTTTTGAAGCGTTTTCCTTTAATGAAAGAGGAACTTCTTTAATACATGATCTGAAGCAATCTTGAGGAGATTCGTGTGCTAATATGGTGGTAGAGGGCCCCTACTACTCGAGGAGCTCTGTGCATATTTTTTAGATAAGTAACTTTAGCTCTGTTTTGTTCCTAATTTTGGTAGTTTTCTGAAATTTATGTTTTATGCTCACTTACCGCAAATGTTACAGCCAGTCTTGTTCTTATGAATTGTTCCAAAATATCACTAACACTGAATGAGATAGAGCTGTAGTATTTCAGAGATTAATTTCACTTTAGTTTAGCTGTAGTATTTCGGATGTTAATTGCATATTAGTTCAGTTCTGTTTAATGTATTTTAAATTTTATTAGCTAGTTGCATTCTAGTTCTGTCAAAATTAGACTTAAAGGCCTTCATTATTTACAAACTGATTTTGTTCTTAATCTCTGTTAATACATCATTATCAAAGGAACAATAATGGGTAATGTCATTTTGAAGTCTTGACTGTTCTGCAATTTTTCATAATTTTACAAACTGCCTTTTCAAAACTATTCCAAAAGATTTCTAACCCTTGAATGAGGCTTAATAGTGATATTTTGAGTTTCAGAATGGATTAATTTTAGTGTCATAAGTTAATTTTGAGTAGGGTTCCTTACTATGTTGCAGATAATCTTTCTAGCTGTGTTCCAACAAATTTCTACCCATGGATGAGATTTTCCCTGTGATATTGTAAATTGTTGTTTACTTAGAAGAACCTCATTGCATTAAATTCATCCTTTTCTCAAGTTGTTCCAACATACTTCTAATGAAATGAATTGGACTGAGTTCATGCTATGAGTTATTTTTCCTGTCAAGTTTTTGCAATCAGTGAATTAGAATTTTCTGTTCTTAGGTGCCATACATAGTTTAGAATAGATTTTGCTCTGTTTTAGTGTGACTAATAACTTCTCTTTGCCAACAACTTAGTTATTTTCCTCTTAGCATAAAAACACAAAACCAAAAACACTAGAAAAACACTAAACACAACGAAGTAGGAAGTAGATACCTAGGCACATATAGTGCACTTCACTTCAACAATTTACTAGCCCTGGTTGACAATTTATGACATCAATTTAGGAACACTAAGTTGAGCAAACATGTACCCCACAAATATCCCAACTTCTGTAGTCGGCTCCAACTTCTTCCTGGCATCCTTTGTCATATGAATGTAAACAGATGAGCCAAAAATCTTCAAATGAGAAATATCAGGCTTCTTACCAGTAAAAGCTTCTTCAGGTGTACTCATGCCAAGTACTCTATGAGGAAAACTATTTTTTACATAAACCGTAGTGTTGCATGCTTCCACCCACAAGTGCATCAATAGGCCTTGATCATGCAGCATCGCTCGTGCAACACTCACGATCATTCTGTTCTTTCTCTCCACGACCCCATTCTGCTATGGGTTATGAGTCGCTATGATTTATCTTCGAATTCCTTCTTTTCTATAGAAGTCTTTGAATTCACCCGAGATGTATTCACCACCATTATCGCTCCGTTGAGCTTTCACTTGCTTCCCCGAATCCTTCTCCACCAATGCTTTAAACTCATAGAACTTTGAGAATGTTTCGCTCTTCTTCTGCATGAAGAATATCCAGCATCTACGAGAATAGTCATCAACAAAAATAACATAATACCTGTGTTTTGTTGTTGAAGATCCTAAGAAAGGTCCACACACATCTGTGTGAATTCTCTCCAGGATCACCGAAGCACGGTTCTCCTTCTCATGAAAGGTGGTATTCATATACTTACCCATAGTACATCCCTTGCACTGATCTGACTGCACAAGATTATCCTTGGGAAGTCCAGTAGAAATATGCTACAAAATCTTCAAAGCGCCATGGTGAAGATGGCCCAATCTCCTGTGCCATAATTTTCCCTCATCCTGGCTCACCACTTCTTCAGCTTTTCCCACCATTGCAGCACAGCCATCTACCTCCAGCTTGTAGATATTCTTAATTCGAACCCATATATTCTTGGTTTGACCCATTTTTTTATGTCGAAGGAAAGCTTTTCCCTCAATGAAAACAACATCATAACCTTTGTCTTCCAGTATTGCGACAAAGACCAAGTTCTTCTTCAGACATGGAATATGCATAAAATCCTTCAATAAGAATGGATTACTGGACTCCCTCTCAAAGGTAATGGTCCCAATGCCAGTCGCATTGTACCGACCATCGTCACCCATCTCTATATGCATCTGGAGGTCTTTCTCCTCCAAGTCACTAAACAACTCCTTGTCTCCCGTCATATGGAAAGACACACCACTATCAAGATACCACACCGATCCCATATGGCTTGAAAAAAAGCATGCAATCAAAGAGAAATAAATTTCAAATTGCGAGGCTAAGGCCTCTCTAGTAGCCTTCTTGTTCTTCTTCTTCTGTGGGAAGTTAGTGGTGAAATGCCCATGTTCGTGATAGTGAAAACACTTCACCTTGGAAAAATACTGCTTCTTGCCTTTAGCTTCGGATTTTGAAAGAAATTTCTTCCCCTTCCCTTTCCTTGCTTTGGAAGCCAAACTGTAATTCTCTTCATCTTCATTCTTCGATGAAGATCCATCCCTGGTACCCCGCCTTATCTCCTCCTGCACAAGATCCGACCAAAGTCGCTTCCATCCCGGTAGCTTCTCCCGTCCATTGACAGAGTCTTCGTAGCTATGCCAACTCTTCAGAAGCCCAAGGAGAGCTAAGCTCACCAAGTCTTCTTCATCAACAGTAATCCCCATAATTCCCATTTCATCCTTGCAATGGAAAAAATTTGTGAGGTATTTTGGAATACTATCGACCTTCTCCATTTTTATTTTTCTGATCTTGTCTTTAAGCATCAACTTTCTCTGGTCGCTTCTGCTTTGGAAAAAATCTGTCAAAGCCTTCTACATTAAGAATGGAGTGGCTTTCCCATGAATTTTGGACACAATATGGTCCTTCACACCTTCCAATAGAATTATTCTTGTCTTTTTTGTCTTCTTTTGCCATGCAGCAAGTAATGCAGCATCGCTAGATCCCGGCTTAGGAACATCACTATCGATGAACTCATTCAATCCATTATCCTCCAACACCGCCTCCATCCTATCCTTCCAGGCTATGTAATTCAAGCTCCCATCAAGGTCATACTCCAATCGCAACCCATTGAAATACATTTCAATGTATACTCAACTTATGCACAAGAATCTTTTGTAGCAAATTCGAATTGTCCACTAGCACAAACTCAACAATTCTTCACAATTGCAATCTTCAAGAATTAACACTGCTCTGATACCATGTAGAAATTATATAAATTAATCATGCATATTTCCTAGATTCCCCTGATCTCACAATATTTAACTTCTTGTAAAATACAGAATCATTCCACTGTTAATCTTTTGTGGAAAATGAATTGCACACACATGTGAAGCATAAAAACAATCGTACATAACATAGTTGTTTAACGGGAAAGCCTGAAGCTGAAAACCCCAACTATCATATATTATGTATCATAGAGATCATGTAAAAATATCATACAAAGCTTAGTATATTAAGCTCTCAGTACAATCAATCATCAGACATTAACATAGAAGCAATCTGAAATCCATGCACCAATATCTACCCTCCTGCTAGCCTGCCTCCACTGTGCAATCCAAGGTAATTACAAAGACAAATTTGATAAAATCCCACTCTCCTTGAATGCATGATTATCATTGGCAACTCCAATGTATATGTAGATGCAATCCATGCATCACTATGGTCACAACAGATAGTCTATCTCACCCTTTCACCTATCTCTGCACTGGGTCTCCACTGGATCTGACATGCACTGTAGTTAACTGTTGTATTTTTCAATTGATTAATGAGTTATTATTTGTGAATTAATTAACTAATTAATTCATTCTAATCTCACTAGTGTATCATTCAGTTAGATTAGATACAACTAGCTCAACTAGGTCTAACGGAGTTAAACTGAATACAACTCCATGAACTACTCTTCCAACTCTGTCATAACTTTTCCACTTCAATTCTAACTGAGTCCTCCATGCATGAAATCCAATAAAACCTTGGGAATTGCGTAATTCATTTAGCCGACTTATTTGACAAATCTGTATACTGAAATTAAGTGCTCCAAGAGAATAAGTTGTTGTTTAGAGTCTGATTATTAATAAGTGCTAATAATAATTGACATGCATCTATTTTTAGATCGACGATCTATAAATAGACTTCGCCCAATATTATAAAAATAGAATTTCAATTATTTTTCCAACTTGACCAACCATCCACAAATAGCATCCTACAACTTCTGAAATGTGATCACCATGTCTAAAAATAGACATAGTCTAAAAATAGACTTGCATCAAAAATAGCCCGCGGGCCCACTTAGTGAAGGTGACTCTTTTCACTAAGCTCATTATCTTGTTGAATCTCAACACATCCCTGAATCTTTCTCCACCAATGCCTTGAACTAATATAACTTTGAGAATGTTTGATCCTTCTTCTGCATGAAGAAGATCCAACATTTACGAGAAAGGTCATCAACAAATATTTCAAAATACTTCTGTTTTACTGTTAAAGCAACCGAGAATGGTCCACACACGTTTGTGTGAACACTCTCAAGGATACTCGAAGCATGGTTCTCCTTCTCATGAAAGGTTGACTTAACATACTTCCCCATGGTGTAGCCCTTGCACTAATCTAACTAAGCAAGTGTTCCCATTGGAAGTCCAGTAAATATTTGTTGCATGACTTTCAAGGCTCCATGATGAAGATGGCCCAATCTCCTATGCCATAATTCGCTCTCATCCCAACTCACCATTTTATCTGCCATGCCCATCATGGCAGCGTAGACATCTACCTCCATCTTGTAGATATTCTTAACTCGAATCCCTATCCTCTTGGCTTGACCTATTGTTTTATGTCGTAGGAAAGATTTTCCATCACTAAAAACAAAGTCATATCGTCTGTCCTCAAAAATTGCGACTGAGACCAAATTTTTTTTTAGACATGGAACATGCATAACATATTTTAATTGAAATGGTTTACCTAAATCCCTCTAAAAGGTAATGGTACCAATCCCAGTATTACTATACCTTCCGTCGTCGCCCATCTCTATATGCATCTAGAGATATTTCTCTTCCAAGTCACTGAAAAGTTCCTTATCTCCCGTCATGTGAAAGGAAGTGCCACTATCCAAATACCACACTGATCCCAATGCAATTTACACCATGCATGAAATAAAGGAGAAGTCAAGCTCAAGTTACGTCACCAGTTGCAGCTCCAACAACCTTTTTTTTCTTCTTCTTTTGTGGATAGTTAGTGGCAAAAATGCCCATGTTTGTGACAATGAAAACACTTCACCTTGGACATATCTAGATTCTTGCCTTTAGACTTGGATTTAGAATGGAATTTATTCCCCTTTCCCTTCTTCGCCTTGGCAGCCAAATCACAATCCTCTTCATCATCATGCTTTGATGAAGAGCCATCTCTGGTGTTCTTCTTGAACTCCTCCCACATCAGATCCGATCACAGTCCTTCCCAATCTGGAAATTTTTCTCGTCCGTTGAAAGAGTCTTCATAACTGTGCCAAATATTAGGAAGTCCAAAGAGAGCCAAGCTCACCAAATCATCATCAGAAAAAATTATTCCCACACTCTGCAATTCATCCCGACATTAGAAAAACTTTGTGAGATACTTTGGAATGGTGTCGCCCTTTTCCATCCTGATCTTCCTGAGTTTATCTTTGAGCGCCAATTTCCTATGGTCGCTTCTACTTTGGAATAGATCCGTCAAATACTTCCACATAGAATATGGTGTGGCTTTCCCATGGAGGCTATAAAAAATCTGGTCTTGTACTCCCTCCAACAGGATCCTCCTCGCCTTTCCCACTTTCTTTTGCCATGCATCAAGATTGGCAACATCTGGCTTAGGAACATCTTTTTCAATGAATTCCTTCAAGCCATTGTCTTCGAATACTACCTCCATCCTGTCCTTCCAAGAAATATAGTTCGAGCTGCCCTCAAGTGCATACTCTAACCTCAAGTCATTGAGATCCATTTCGATCTTGAATCAACTGTAGCACCAAGAAATTCTTTCTACAAATTTGAATTCTTTCCACCAACAAACTCAGCCCCTGCTTCACTTATGCAATTTCCTGTGCTCTAATACCATATATAAATTATACAATATTCATGTATATCTTGGATTCTCCTAATCTAAAAATGCGCTACTGTTAAATACAAAATGGATTCTACAAATATTTGCGGAATTAAAAACAAAATCCCCAATTACATAAGCATGAAGAAAGATCAATCACACACAACACATATAATTTATCGGGGAAAGCTTATAGCTAAAGACACTACTATCTTCTATTGTATATTATATCATGGATCATGAAACAATTACATACAAAGCTCTAGTCACAAGAGCCCTCAGTACATTAGCTAATTGTCTTACACTGTCATACAAAAATTAGCAAATCACTTTCTCAATTTACTGTCTCCAGACAACCTGCCTCCACTGCGCAATCCTTGCTGATAGAAATCCATGAATGAATGAAATCTTGTGTGCCTTGACTGCGCAATCCTCATGGGCACATCTAATGTGTGTGTGGTTGTGTGTGTGCAACCGGATAATGTCACAATTGATAGTTAACTTCCCTTTCACCTAGAACTCAACTGGGTCTCCACTCAATCTGACATGCATCCTGTTAATAATAGTAAATCTTCAGTTGCATGTGAGGCAACTGATTGTGAATTAATTAATAATTAATTCACTCGATCTCTCACTAGTGTATCTTCAGTTACAACTAACACAACTATTTTTAACTCACTTAACTGAGTTAAACTACTTTACAACTTGCACAACTGCACTTCCAAATCTATTACAACTTCGAATCACTCAGTTACAACTAAGTCAACCTGCATGTCCCACCAACCAACTACTTAACTCGAAATTCATTTAGCTAACTGATTTGACACTTCAGTTAACTGTTTCCAAGTGCTCATTGAGAATAGATTATAGTTTATTGTCCAACTAATATTAAGGGATAATAATAGTAGACATGCATCTATACATAGACATGCATTCTATAAATAGATTATGCACATACATCTATAAATAGACATACACCTAAAAATAGCATGGGGCTCCATCCTAGTGTAGGTGCTTAATTTTCACTATGATATTCTTGTTGAATCTCAACAATGTTCATAAGTATGTGGGTAGATTTTTAATTTTTGTATATAAACATTCTTGCCACTAGGAAGATAACTAGTAGGAAATGCAAAGACATTTAGTCATACATATCTTTGATAGAAAGACTTAAAACTTATTATTTTTGGATGGCATACCATGCTGTTAAGTGGCCAACAGAATTGGTTTCCCTCAGGGAAAGTTGATGCCAACTAATTATCTCTAAAATGGTTGTAACTTATTGTCTAATTAATGAAAAAAGGAAGGCACTACCAAGCTTACAAAAAAAAAATAGTGAATTGTATTGAGAGAGAAACTTTCAGAAATTGATATAGAATCCCACAAAACTACTAGGGTTGGGTCATGAGATTATCTTCAAAAATAAATTTACAAAACCAAATACCCCATGGAACAAAAATTTGTAATAAATTTTTGCGTTGAAGGTTGTGTTGTTGGTTTCTATGTTGGAGGTTGTGTCACTATTGCAGATTCTGGAAATTATTTGGATGGTTCATTGAACATTATAGAAAAAATCAAGAATGCTATCGATTCCTCAGGTACTTCACTATACACCTGTTACTTGAAAGGGTTACTCGAAGTTTGATATGGGTGACTTCGTCATTGATGATCAATCAACATGTTTCTACATTGGAGGTTGTGCTGTTATTGCAGATTCTAGAATAATTTGATTCCCTTTAGGGATCAATTCTGAAGAAAGAATTTAAAACATTTTAGATTGCCTTGTTTGTCCCAAAAATCATATTTCTTTACCTAATATTCTAATTGAAACGAAAAAAATTTGCTATATTAGTACTGAATAAATAGATGACGATATTCTCAACAACATTGCAGCATACAATACAAATAATTGAATATTCAAAACCCTATCTCTGCATTCAATCTGAAGTTAGCACTCAATTGTTTGCAATATGTGAGAAAAGAAGGATTCCTTTAAAGGAACCACTATCTTCCAATTTTTTTGGTATCACTAGTCATGGTTAATATAATTGTCTAAGCAATAAAACATGCCCCAACATAGTTGTATATTAACCCCTAAATTGTTGTATATCAAAATAAGATCATCCTCTTTGTCCCTTATTTTAATGTCCACTTTATTGAACTCATAAATGAAACTATTGCATGGAGGATGCTAGGCCACCTACAAACCCAAATGACAAATATAGAGTGACCCTTGTTTTCATATTGAAGAAGTATCCAAATTGTTAATTTAACAAAAAATGCATTTACCAATCTTGTGAAAAAAATTATAATATAATTATGCAAGAAAATATTTTGGTTGTAATCCCCAATAATATCTAATATCTACTAGAACTCACTTTCCTAGTAAAATACTTACCAAGTACCCAAAAAAAATTCCACCTTTTAATTATTGATATTTTTTTTAAATATATAAATATAGATATATAAATATTAAATTTAATAATTGGAAATTTGTCTTAATAAATTAAAATTTATTATATATATATATATATATATATATATATATATATATATATATATATATATATATATATATATATATATATTGAATATTTCATATTTAGGTTGATAGGGATGTCTATTTTAGAATAAGTCTTTCATAATTTTATTTAAGTATCATTAATGGTTAGGAAAATGATAAAAATTTAACCTCCAAATAATATAATAAAATATTCATAGTAGTATTTACAAATAAAATACTAAGATTTATTTCTAAGTTAGTTATGATTTTTTAATTATTTTATTTCAAATTAGTTAATTAAAAAAATATCATATCAACACATGTCATATTAAGCATGCCTGTCGTATTTATAAAGCATGATATTATTAAAAAAACTATCTACAAGTAGAGAATTTTCATAATAAAATGAGATTAAATTTCTATGAATAAAAATATTATTGCATATAATAATTTAAAATAAAATTATAATTTATTAATTTTTATGATTTAAAAAAAAAATATGGAATATATTGTATAATAAATATTTAAATTATTTAATTCATATAACTACATTATTATATTTATTAAATACATAAATTATTTAATTTATATAACTACATTATTATATTTATTAGATACATTAAAGAGACCTAATCATGTAAGGAAGTAACAACATTCCAATAGCACATTTACATATTTCCCCATATAAAAGTCATTGCAAATGCCATGTATTTCACGGTTTACACTTTTTCCACATTTGGCGATAATAGCATTCCAAGAACCACATATACATATTTCTACATAGCCGTAGTCTAAAAAACTCACAAAATAACTCAAAAATTTCGATAAGATTATGAAAATTCAAGCAAAAAACTATGGAATATTCTGTTGCGTCGGTAGACAACCTCCTAAAATAGTAATGAGATGGTAATAACGGAAGAGATAGAACACATGGACATGGATGAAATTGTGCTATAAGATTTAATAGAAAAATTTAAAGGAAAATACTCAAGAGCGTTATTAGATAAGAAAAATAGGTTATTACGAAAACTTACTATTCGGTGTGGTTTTTTGATGCTCATTTTTCGTTAATTGAAACCCTAATATGACCTAATAAAGCTACTTTATTCTACATTTTGCCTATTTTATCCTCATTTTTTCCTAAAATTGTATATAAAAAATGTATTTAAATGATTTTCTCTTTAATCGTGAATTTTGTAAATCTAACAAGGAAACTAGCATAAAATAGATATTCTAGAATATGAATTTTGTTCATTGGGAACCATGTATGGATTAATATCTATTGGTTGTCCAAAAATAGATTCAAATGTGTTTGGTCAATGCTTAGTCAACCCATCCCGTTTGTAGCAAAATACTTTGTTTTAGTCCCAAAAAAAAAAAGAATTATTTTGATATTTGAGTGATTTCGCCTGATTTTGAAGCACTCTAAAGGTGGAGCTTGAATCAACTAAATGTTTAAGATCGAATTTTAGATAATGGTTAGATTTTTCATAGAATTTCAATTCCAAAACTTTATGTATAAATACCCAAGCATGTAAAGACTTTGATTAAAGAAAAATTAAGTTTGTAATTCTAGATTTTATTCTTTGAAGAATTTTTGCTTTAGTTCGAGATATTTAGAGCTTTTATATAAATTTGGACATGTTTCTTTCATCAATACATGAAGATAAATGATTTTCCTTAACTAGTAGTCTCAAAGTGTGCAAGATAGGGTATGGAGAGCCCCTAGGGTCTCATCATATGTACTTATTTCCCTTTCTTTCTATAGCTATATATGATGTTAAGTTTCATATGTTTTATTCCATGTTTTTCTATACCTATGGAAGAAAACCATTACTCATTATATTTGAGTTATCTTGTTCATATTTCTAATTTCATGAGATTCAAGCTGTCTTGTTTATAATTCCTAGTTTCATGCTTGTGGTTGTTCATACTTGCTTATAATTCTCTATTTACATAATTAGACTTAATATTTTAGTTTTAAAACTATTCATGAGAAAATGAAGTCTTCTTATCATAGAATAGTTAATTCTCCTGAAGACCAACATATTACTAGATTATGTAAAAGGCTAGTAGTGTCCATCCATCAAAAAAGACCCTAGTGCATGCATAACTTATCACCTAGTATTGCATCAAAAAATTATAGGTATTTATTTTATAGATTAATGTATGTCTTGAGAACCAATATTTTTGTTGGGTTAGGTAAAATATAAGGAGTTCCATCCATGAGGAAAGGCCCTAATTCATGCAATTCCACCAAACTAGACTTACTCAAGCATTCTTTTTTCTTTTATAGAATAATAGAAATCCTAAGAAAGAAGCTTATTTCTAGGTTATGTAAAGGATTAGGAGAGTCATTCCATGAGAAAATTCCCTAGTGCATGCAACTCCATCAAACTAGACTTATTCAAGAATCCTTTAATTTTCAAAAAATGTACCTTTAATTCTCATGAAGTGTGCCTTTACTTAAGAGATCTTTTATTTTCAACAAGCATGGATAGTTTCTTTTAGTTGATTGAGTTATTAGATTAGTTTTTTTTTGTGCTTTATTGATTTTTCTAATTTATAATTCCAAAATTTAGAATTGCCTTATAGATAACATAAGCAACCTAAGTTTAATATTAAGGAAAACTAATCATTTTTCATTTCTTAATGTGACAACATGTCTAAGTCTAATTATTTGCATTCAGTCACAAGTTTCTAACTTTACAAACACTTAAATTGATTAAATTATCATATCCTAATTTATGCCCATATGTTACCTGATACTTACATCAAAAATTGAAACAAGAAAGGAACAATAGTAAAGGGCCAAGGGTCCTAATCTATAAATTTGGTGGGTCCATACTAAGGGATTCAAATAGTTCCCAAGCACCCAAAAGTATAGTGAGAGGTAGGATAAACAAGGGGATGATCTAAGAGAAGGGTGGAACATTGGTTAACTTAGGATAAGTGGTCATTTTTTCGGAGGTGTTTTCCTCCAAGCAACCCCACCCACAATGAAGATCATTTCATGTAGGCTTAAAATTTCATGGTGAAATATCAAATACAAAAGGAATCCCCTGATAATAATGGTACATAAAATGAAATGAAATTGTGAAGGATCCAGTTTATTAGCCTCTCAATGTTGGCGATTTTGCGAGGTTGCTGCATTAGATGCATTAGATGCATTAGATGACACCAGTAAGTTAGGAAACTACTAGTTCATCGAAAATTATAACACAAATCAACAATGCTATTTGTGTGTCGGGTACATCAGTATACACTTGTTACTTGAAAGGGTTTCTAACAATTTAATATGGGATACTTCCTCATTGATGATCAATCAACAAGTTTCTGCACTGGAGATTGTGTTGCTATTGGAGAATATAGAATAATTTGAAGCACTTTAGATATCACTTCTCAAGAAATAATTTAAAACATTGTAGAGTGTCTTGTTTGTCTGGTAAGTCATGTTGATTTACCTAAGATTCCAAAATCAACAAATTTCTGCACTGGAGATTGTGTTGCTATTGGAGATTATAGAATAATTTGAACCCCTTTAGATATCACTTCTCAAGAAATAATTTAAAACATTGTAGAGTGTCTCGTTTGTCTGGAAAGTCATGTTGATTTGCCTAAGATTCCAAATAATACCAAGAAATTTCGTATATTAGTACTAAACAAATAAATGATGATATTGTCTACAACATTACAACATAAAAAAAAATACATAAATATTCAAACCCATGCCTTTGCATGTGATCCCAAGTTAGAACTAAATTGTTCAAAATATATGGGAATAGGAGGATTCCTTTAAAGGAGCCACTATATTCCACTATTTTTGGTACCAATAATCATGGATAGCATAATTTTTTAAGCAATGAAACTTACCCCAACTTAGCTATGTACTAGCTTCTAAAGTGTTGTATGCCCAAATGAGATCACCGTCCCTTATTCTAATGTGCACTTTATTGAACTCATAAAAAAAATGATTCCATGGAGGATACTAGAAAACCTACAAACCCAAATGAAAAATAGAGAGCTAGCCTTGTTTCCACATAGAAGAAGTATCCAAGTTGATAATTTAACGAAGAATGCATTTTCCACTTTTATGAAAATAGTTATAATATAAGTAGAAAACTAAATATTTTGGATGTAATCCATAATAACATGTAGTGAAACTTACTTTCAATGCAAAATACTTACCAAAATAAATGTATAAATAAAATATTTATATATTTTAATATTATATTTAATAATTTAAAATTCATCTTAATATTCTCCATCTGGTAGGTATACCATATTTGATAAATGCTTTGAGTGTGAATTGAATTAACTGTTGTTTGACAAAAAAAATTTAAATACATTTTACAACGTTTACATTATAAAACAATATTAATTTTTTTTACATTATTTTAATTTTATTTAAGTTCATTTGATTAACTAATGGCATGGGTCTTATTTTTTAATCATTACAATCCTAGTTGTAAAATGTTGAACTCATGTATATTTGTATTGAAAATTACACTTATTCTCGACGAGATGGATGGGTTGAATCAATTGAACATTAAAAATCAAGCATTTACAACCATATTTATTGGAAAAGATATGTGTACGGTATATTTATTGGAATTGCAAACAAAGTTGGAATTTGGATTTCTCTTTACTTTTCATTCAATTGATTTTTTGATGTTTTGGGTCTTTATGTTTCTGGTCAACAAAAAAAAATTACCATAAAAAAATGATGAGATTATTGAAAGAGAAACTTAAAAGGACCATAAACAAAGACTCCTCCCTCCATTTAGTTGTAGTAGTTTATGGAAGTTATTGATGTTGCAAAGAATGACAACACTATTCAAATTGAAATATACACCAATTTTGGCCACAAATTTGATGTTTTTTTACAATCAACTATGGAAGTTGGCTAATTCGGAGCACCAATCTCTTTTCATCTAAGTTCAATGTAACTTAAATTTTTCTATTTCTATCATTGAAATTTTCTTATTAAACATTAACCTAGATGATTGAAAGTGCTAAAGGGATGAATCCCATTGACATATGTTTCCTTATCATAGAAGGTTCTTACAATTATTTGATGTCAATTGAGAAAAAATGACAACTAACGTGAACCTTGCCTAAACATGCTCTATCTTAACTATTTTATGTCAGTAAAGATTACTTCTCTTTATACAATAAATCGTCATAGATTAAAGAATACATTTTTCACAAGAACTCATAATATGCAAATATATTATGAAAATATTATATTTAGTGCTTTTTTAATGAGTTTCAAGGGGCTGAAGCTAACCTAGGTGCTCATAAGGTGTATTTGAGGCTGAGTACTTATAGATTTATGAAGTGTTGTGGATGCAGATAAATTTTATTCTCTCCAATTCTCAATGGTCCAAAGTGGTAGTGTCCTTCACATTCATTTCTAGGGAATTAGCTCAATCCATGGAAAAAGTAGACTAGTACACGAATCCGTGTCCACCGTTGACTCTCTACTATCCGGAGAACCCTAAAAATCCATTATCCATATTCATTCTGAAATTAATGTACAAAAATTCTTATCATACTGACTATGAATATTATCGCAGTTGTGTGAGATATTCCATCGAGATTTCCTCTGGTTGTTGAAATTTATTGCATTAATTAGATATCATACTGTAAGGTGTCAAATTTTCCATCAATATAAATTTCATTTTGTTATTGTGTTTTATAGACAAATACTGATGATAAGAGAGTTGATCAGTTTTTTGTATTTCGATTTGAGTTCCGGCTTCAAGTGTGAATTAGGGCCCTACGACAGTGTCTCTAATTCATTCTCACTGAAATCGCTCATGTTTTGTCTGACGATATATATATATATATATATATATATATATATATATATATATATATATATATATATATATATATATATATAGACATATATATGCTCCTCCTAAGCAAGGATGGAATTTATTTAAGCACAAGTCATTTTTTTAAATCACCAGAAAATTATTAAAGTGAAACTTGACATTGATGAGTTGTTACATGCTTCATTGGTATTATGGTATACACAGTTGCAGTGATTGAATGCACCCCTTTATAACATTGAATGCATATCCTTGAGATTTTAGTGATTTCCTGTAAATTCTATGGAAATGGATACATACACATTAATGGTTGATTGGTGATTTAACGTATGAATCTGTAAGGTATGGACACTACAGGAGAACAAGACTACTCACTTGACCAAGAAACCAAGCAAAGATGGCAGGTTTCCACAAATAACATTAAAAATCAGGGGCCATTTAATTACAAGTACTTTAAATCTACTGCTGTTCATTTTAACACATACACCAACATAATTTTATGCATGGGTCCTACATGGATAGGGTGCCACTATAGATGTCCTATTATATGGTACCCTCCTGAAGGATACCACCATGACTATGATCTCCCAGAGGGTCATGTAAACCAGGCTTTTGCAAATATTGAACAAAAAAATGGTTGTAGATTATATAAGGAGGAAGTGTGAAACGTTGGGTTATTAAAAAAAAATCTTGGAATAGGTTATTCCTCTCTCTTCAAATCCATTTCATCTGTATCAACTCTCTTTTAAAAAAAATTCAGTCCTACCATGTAAGGGACTTTATGGAAAATTCTACCCTCTTTGAGAAATTAAAATTATCTAGGGCAAAACCCCTTTCAAACCTATCATTCCTTTGCCCTAATATTCACAGTTCTTTTCAAAGAATATTCGGCATTTACCCCTGATGATGGACTCATGTAATAAGTATGAAACATTGGGTTATTAAAAAAAAACCTGGAACAGGTTATTCCTCTCTCTTCAAATATATTTCGCCTATATGGACTCTCTTTTTAAAAACATTCAGTCCTACCATGGAAGGGACTTGATGGACAACGCTAACCTCTTTGAGAAATTGTGATTATCTAGGGAAAAACTCCTTTCAAACCTATCATTCCTTTGCCCTAATCCACACAATTCTTTTCAAAGAATATATGGCATTTAGCCATGATGATGGACTCACGTAAGAAGTCTGAAACGTTGGGTTATTAAAAAAAAACTTGGAACAAGTTATTCCTCTCCCTTCAAATATATTTCGCTTGTATGGAATCTCTTTTTAAAAACATTCAGTCCTACCTGGAAGGGACTTGATAGAAAACACTACCCTCTTTCAGAAATTACGATTATCTAGGGAAAAAATCCTTTCAAACCTATCATTCCTTTGCCCTAATCCTCACAATTCTTTTCAAAGAATATTTGGTGTTTACCCCTGATGATGGACTCATGTAAGAAGTCCCAAACGTTGGGTTATTAAAAAAAAAATTGGAACAGGCTATTCCTCTCTCTTCAAATCTATTTCACCCTATGGAATATTTTTTTTAAAACATTTAGTCCTACCATGGAAGGGACTGGATGGACAACGCTACCCTCTTTGAGAAATTGTGATTATCCTTTCAAACATATCATTCCTTTGCCCTAATCCTCAAAATTATTTTCAAAGAATATTTTGTGTTTACCCCTGATGATGGACTCACGTAAGAAGTCTGAAACGTTGGGTTATTAAAAAAAAACTCGGAACAAGTTATTCCTTTCTCTTCAAATCTATTTCACCTGTATGGACTCTCTTTTTAAAAACATTCAGACCTACCATAGAAGGGACTTGATGGATAATGCTACCCTCTTTGAGAAATTGTGATTATCTAGGGAAAAACTCCTTTCAAACATATCATTCCTTTGCCCTAATTCTCACAATTATTTTCAAAGAATATTTGGCGTTTACCCCTAATGATGGAATCACGTAAGAAGTCTGAAATGTTGGGTTATTAAAAAAAAAAAAAAACTCAGAACAGGTCATTCCTCTCTCTTCAAATATATTTCACCTGTATGGACTCTCTTTTTAAAAACATTCTGTCCTACCATGGAAGGGAATTGATGGACATCGCTACCCTCTTTGAGAAATTCTGATTATCTAGGGAAAAAATCCTTTCAAACCCATCATTCCTTTTTCCTAATCCTCACAATTGTCTTCAAATAATATTTTGCGTTTACCCCTGATGATGGACTCATGTAAGGAGTCTGAAACGTTGGGTTATTTAAAAAAATAAAACTAAGAACAGGTTATTCCTCTCTCATCAACGATTTAGAATTCTTAACCTCTAATTTCACTTGCATAAACTTTGTTGAACACTCTTGAAATAAAAAGACTTACCCTGGGTTGATAATTAATGTAGGTATTACGATTTATTTTAAATAGTCATCTTAATGCACCAAAATTTTGGCACTGTTGTCAGGGAGAGTGTTTACAAGTGATGTCTTTTTATTTTTCTTTTGCTGTAGAATAATTGGGTATTGAAAACAAAAGCTAAGAACTTGTGTTCCAGCAAGTAAAACACTTGCCCATTATCTCGCTTTTCAGCAAAAAAGTAGAGGTTAAATAGGAATAGGTGTTTTTTAATGAATGAATAGGAAGAAAAACATAGAAATAAATATGAACCCGCCATCCAAATCCATGAAACCCAAGGGACCAGTGACCCTTGGAAGAAAAACGTTCATAGATGAAATCATAAGAAAAGATCAATATTAGGCATCTGTAGGACCCAAGACCATTTCCGAAAAAATTCCTACTATAATCCCTCAGGCAGTAGGCTTGCCATCTGCAGCTCATGTCGAGATCCATAGAAAAATAAAAGGGTCTGAACAGAGCTTTCAAGTCACATAAAATTTGAGTCCTGAACCTTCACAAGAGGGAAATTATTGCGACTTGTAAGAAGGAGAGATAGAAACTGGTGGTGTTGTAAAAATAAACTTACAATCTCCAGAACCTGAATCTCCTGAAATCTTGGTTGAACAAAATACGTCCGACATCCCAGATCATGATAGTACTGTATGACCTTTTCCAAAATTGTGTTCTAGTCCAGTCCAAATTAATTTCCTAGACCAGGAAATTCCTAAAGGTTATTGGCACATCTTTGACTAGATGGCGCACAATCAACCCTGGGGACAAACATCAACATTGGATTACCCTATTTTTGAACCAGTCTCTAATGCCTACATGAAAGCTATTCCGTTGCAAAACATCCCTACTTTCCATGGATTAACTTCGGAAGATCCATATGCTTTCTTATTTGAGTTTGATGTTTTGTGTAGGGGATACGATTACACCACCGACCCTCAAAAACTAAAATTTTTTCCCTCTACATTAAAGGGAGAAACTTTGCACTGGTTTACGGGGCTTGGTGGAGGGACCATTAATTCTTGGGATCAAATGAAAAACTCTTTCCTTGCTAAATATCAATATTAATATAGGACTAGAGAATTAAAAGATGAAATCTTCAACATGACTGCAAAATATAACGAAACACTAGAAGAATATGTTGAACGGTTTCAATATAATATTCAAAGGTATCCTTATGTTGCATTATCTAAAGATGTTTTAAAAGTAACTATGATAAAATGAATGAAATATGAATGGATAGAAACGTTAAATGTAATGGGGACAAGAGATATCTAAAGATGTTTTAAAAGTAACTATGATAAAAGGAATGAAATATGAATGGACAGAAATGTTAAATTGTGTGTCAGGTGCTCAAGGGGAAGCATGTGCATTAGGCCAGCAGGACGAGATTCGACTGCCAGGAATAATATAACTGCAGGAAGCAGTGTAACACGAACATAAATCGAAAATCTCCTAGAATATTTAAAGATTGATATCCTGGACACCCTCACAACACAATTAGATGTACTACAGGCCAAGCAGAAACAAGTGTTAGTAGAACATAACCTAGCCATATTTTTCCCATGTTGTCAAAAGAAGCACAGCCAGTGGGAATTCGCATTGGACGTGCTCCAAAAGTGCGCTATCTGCACTAAATACCACACCATTGAACAATTCTTGTCACTCCCAGGTTTGAAAGCAGTCTTCAAAGAATAGAAAGAAGAAATAGAACCAATATATTTAATAAATCAACGTCGACAGTGGCAAGTCCGATCTTCAGGTATGTCATAAGACCCATCTCAGTTCTTTCCTTCTTCGCAATTCAATCAACAGAAAAACTCTGGAACAACGTGGCAATCCTAATCAACTTTTTCCGCTTGGCCATCCCAACTGTTCTCTATGCCCCCTTGGCCAAATAATCCTTTCTAGGTAGCAGTTGGGTAAATTATTCTTTCTCTCCATTTTGGCAGAACAGTCCATACTCATCCCAGTGGCCTGCCTCTACTTCAAAAAATCCAAACTGGCCCAAAACTGGTAGCGACCCTTACGAATAACCAATTCACCTATGGGAATGAGTCCTCAACCTCAACCCACATTACAGGATCTAAATCCATTACCACATAATTCTCAGCATCTTATACGTCCTCAACTTCCAGCTCAACCAAATCCAAATCCAAATCCCAATAATAGACCAGTCCAGCTGGTACAGATTGTCGAAAATCCACACCTTGAAATCAAACAAAAATAATGTAGTGAAATTAGGCTAAGATATAGGTGCATTATTGACCCTGGGGAAAATGAAAACTTGAAACAAGACAAATTAGAACCCCCAATCATAATCAATCCATCAACTGTGATCAACACAGAAATAAAACAGGGATAAGACACAGTTGGACTAGAATATCCCAGAAAACTTATCAATACTTCTCCCCCGTTCCCTGAACGTTTAGTGATACCTAAACCAATTTTCTATCCATATTTTGATCTTCTAGGGGAGCTTAAAAATATTTGTATTAAAATTCCTCTCCTCCGGGCCATTCAAGATATCCGTATCTATCTAAGAAAATTAAAGAACTATGTGCAAAAAATCCTGTGAGGAAAAAAAAAACTTCACCAACTGTCCATGTCGTAGGAGCCCTGTTCGATTTATTATTGGGCATAGAAACACTCGTAAAATATGAATATCCAGGGAGTCCCATATTTACATTCCAAATATATGGTCGATCTTTTCCAAACACATTAGTCGACTTGGGTGCAACCATTAATTTTTTGATTGTGGAAGCCTGTGAAACACTTGGTATCACAACTTTGGAACCAACCACCACCTTGCTGGAACTTGCTAACCGATCAATTTTTAAACCAGAAGGAACTTTACAGGATATCATGGTTTCATTGATTCATGGGAATACCCGGTGGATTTTGAAGTCATTAATATGAAAAACTGACTAGATGGACATCCCTTAATTATGGGTCAACCTTGGTTAGCAACATCCGACACTTACATAGGCTGTCATACAGGCAACATGACCATCTCTAAGGGAGATGCTATAAAAAACCTTGTTCTATATCCGCCTACCAAACCAAGTCTTCCAATTGTAAAAATTCATAAACATCCGCCCGCATGACTAGAATAAAACATTCGCTCACCACTTACAGTAGCAGAAGAGATTGAATTCAAAAATTAGACTGAATATGATATAATTAATAATTTTATTAATCAACCAGCTGTTGCGAAAAACAAAAAATGCCAAATGTTAAGGGAAACTCTTGAAAATGAGGCCCAGGAAGTTCCTTTAAAAGATAATGATGTACTACACATACCCACAACTTCCGTTCATAATAGCAGACCTGTTGAAATCGAACCAGGAAAAATTTTAAACATCAATGAAAATCTCGACATTGACCAATAGAAGAAGCTCATTAATGTTTTACAAAAATATAAAGGTGCCTTTGTTTGGGACTATTGAGACATGAAGGGAATAGATCCCCAAATGTGTACCCATCATATTTACACCAAAAAATATGCTCGTCCCATTAGGAAACCTCAACGAATATTGAACCTGCACCTTAAATACATCGTAAAAGAATAATTACATAATTTTCTAGATGTAGAATTTCATTTATCCTATTTCTGATAGTAAATGGGTCTCTACTCTTGTAGTTGTCCTTAGGAAAAATGGAAAGTGGAAAATCTGTGTGGATTATAGGTAATTGAAAAAATCCATGCAGAAGGACCACTTCCCTCTTCCATTTATCGATCAAATCCTTGATACATTGGTAGGAAAGTGATTCTTTTCCTTTCTTTGCCGCTTCAACGAATATACTCAAATCCAAATTTCCCCTGAAGACCAAGATAAAACTACCTTCACCTGCCTATGGGGTACATTTTCTTACAGAGTATTACCTTTCGGCTTATGTAATGCCCCAGCTACATTTCTGAGGGCCATACTCAACATTTTCTATGATCTAATAAACGAAGGAATTGAAGTTTATATGGATGACTTCACCCCATATGGGGACAATTTTGAACAAGCACTACAAACATTAGAAAAAGTGCTGGAATGATGTATCGCCACTAGGTCATATTTGAGTAACAAAAAGTGTCACATGATGATGACAAAAGGCGTAATCCTAGGAAAATACATTTCTACGGCTGGAATATAGGTATATCTACCAAAGATAGAGGTAATTATATTACTATCTACACCTTTTACTGAGATGGACGTACGTAGCTTCCTCAGATATGCAGGATACTATCGCAAGTTCATAAACATTTTTTCACAAATTTCTATGCCTTTGTATGCTTTAACTGGAAATGTTGAATTTAAATGGTCTGGTAAATGTGACACTTATTTTAAAAATTTGAAGAAATTAGTACCAACTGCACGAGTATTGAGTGATACCAAATGGTAACTACCATTTCATATTTCATCGGACACATCAGATACAATGATAGGCATTGTTCTCGATCAAGAAAAGGACAAAAATCCCTACACTATTTACTATATCTGAAAAAATCTCGCCCTGCTAAAATAAATTATACAGTAACAGAAAATGAACTCTTAGCCTTCATATATGCCATAATTGTTTTTTGACATTACATAACTTCCTATCAAGTATTTATGTATACTGGTCATTTCTACATTAGGTACTTAGCTAATAAACCAATTAGAAATGAGGGAGTGACTCATTGGTTGTTACTTTTGCAGGAGTTTGACATCACTATTACAGACCGTCCAGGAAAGGAGAACCCATTCACAGATTTTCTATCTCAGGTTCCAAAGATAAATGATTCAATAGCAGTAGATTACCAGTTTCAGTATGAACATTTGTTTGTTGTAGCAGTGAAAGCACCATGGTATGCATATGTGGAAAATTATCTTGCAGTAGGAAAACTGCCCATGCATTTAACATCAAAAGAAAGGAAGTTGATTGCCCAGCACAACGCCCGATTTTATTGGATTGGTGGATATATATTCTACATAGGGTATAATATGCACATAACAGATGCATTTGAGAAGATGAAGTTTAAGACATCCTGAAGGCTTGCCATGACGAACCTTGCGGTGAACACTTCACAGACTGTAGAATTGGGCAAGAAGTATTACAAATGAGCTATTATTGGCCCAATATTTTTAAATATGCTAAGAAATATGTGCAGGCCTTTGATAGCTGCCAAAGGATGGGTCGCCCTAGTCAATATGATGAAATGTTGTTATAGCCAAAATTGGTAATAGAATCTTTTGAACGGTGGGCATTGGATTTTTTTGGCCCATTCAATCCGCCATCAAACCAAAAAGCCTACATACTGGTTGCTATAGACTATGTAACAAAGTGGGTTGAAATAGTAGCTTTTCCAAGAGTTATAGAAGAAACCGTTATTAATTTCTTTTTGAGATATTTGTGCGGTATGGTTTACCCAGGGAAGTGATAACAAATGGAGGGGCGTGGTTCGTAGGACATAATATTACAGCCACTCTACGGAACCACCACATCGTGCATATAATCACCTCTCTGTATCACCTGCAGGCGAACGGGCAGGTCAAAAGTACCAATAAGGTCATTGAAACAATTCTGACCAAGACAATTTCGACACATTGGTGGGACTGGGTTACTAGACTGCCAGAGGCCTTGTGGGCTTATCACACAACTTGGAGAAATACTACTGGATATTCTCTGTACCAACTTGTATTTGGAAAGGAACCTATTTTTCCTATTTAATCTGAAATAAAGACTCTTAGAACATCTCAAGAAGTGGGATTGGACTTGACAGAGGCTCAAACTAAAAGACTTCAATAGATAAAAAAATTAGACAAAGCCTGGTTACTTGCTCTACAACGTACCGCAATCATTTAGCAACAATGAGATAAGTGGCATGCCAGCCTTATCAAGAATAAGATTTTTTAGGAAGGAGACTGGACACTCCTCTATGATTCCAAATTTCAAGACTTCCCAGGTAAATTACAAACAAGATGGCTCGAACCATATGAAATTCAAGAAGTGCATAATAATGACACTCTCACTTTGAGCACCATAGATGGGTTCGACTCTTCCTTCCGAGTAAATGGTCATCGGGTATGTATTTATCATAAACCCCTCACAAAGGAGTCTTTTTTCCAACAGGTACGTGCCGACCCCGCTATGCAAATTTTAGTTGTAGGGAGTAATGACCCGACAACTTTACTTTCATGAAAATATGTTTCGTTTAAATTTGTAAATAATGTATATATTTTCTTGAATTTGATTGTAATTTTCTATTTTTAGATAAGCATCACTGTACAAATACAATATCCCCCCTTGTTTTCCTTTCTTTCCTTCTTTCATTTTGACGTGTTTGTGATGTTCAATCAATTGAACAGCTGTTTTTCAATCGATTGAATAGTTGTTGTTCGATCAAACGAACAACTGATTTTTCCTTTGCGTGCTTTTTCTATTCAATCAATTGAACAACTAGTTTTCAATCAATTGAACAGCTGCTATTCGATCAAACGAACAACCATTTTTTCTTGTGTGTTTTTGTTGTTCAATAAATTGAACAGCTGTCGTTTGATCAAATGAACAACAAATTTTCCTTTTGTGTGTTTTTGTTGCTTAATCAATTGAACAGCTATTGTTCGATCAAATGAACAAACAAATTTTATTTTCTCTATTTTTTTGTTCAATCAATTGAACAGTTTTTGTTTGGTCAAATGAAAAACCAAATTTTTTTTTGTGTGTTTTGTTGTTCAATCAATTGAACAACTTCTATTCAATTGATTGAACAAATTTTGTTGGGTCAAATGAAAACCCAATTTTTCTTTTGTGTGTTTTTTTTTCAATCAATTGAAAAAATATTGTTCAAATGTTTGAACAACTGCTGTTCGATCAAATGAACAAGTAAATTTTATTTTGTGTGTTTTTGTTGTTCAATCGATTGAACGACTGTTGTTCGATCAAATGAATTGCCGCGTTTTTTGTAATAAATAGATTTCCAATAAAATGAATTGTTGCCATTTTTATTTCCATTTAATCATTTTCTTCATACATTTTGTCAAGAAAATCATCTTGTTGGATGCGAAATGTGTACCTAGGAAAGATAAAAACAACGATACTAATAACATTATGATTTTTTTTTAACTTTGATGGGTATATTTATTTTTGGACATTGATATGGTTCATCTATATAATGGCTTGCTGTATATATCCTCTTCAGATATACTATAAATGATTCATTATCTTAATATCATGTTGTTTTATCTTTTTAAACTATCAATGGATGATCCTCTTTGGCATGGTGACTTACGAATAAGGACATAACTATTATTGGCATTCTTTTTACTTCTCACACCATCCCTAACTCTTAAGGAGTTAATGAGCCTCCATCCATTTATGATCATGATCCAATATTCTTAGAGAATATAGAGGGTCTGATCATGATCCAAGCTACCATGATCGTAAGGAGGTAACAAGTGACCTTCCCATAATGGCCACCAAACCAGGGAAATGACCTTCTAGATAGGTAAGAACTTCCTGAAGGACAAGAGGTCTCATCACGAGCCGACCTGATCACTTTGTTAAACCCTTGTGAATGGCACTGTGACAATATGGTTACCATGCCAGCACAATGGTATTTATATAGAAGTAAAAAAATTAACTAAGTCCTAAAAATACGATTCTGGCTCATTTTGGCTTAAAAAGCAACCCTGTCGAGGCTATGGACGCCTACTGGGAGCAGTGGCTCTGCTTGTGGTATTTGAGTTTCATGATAATAGCCAATCATTCTATATTCACTTATTTCCTACTGACTCATTCAAAAATATGAATTTACCATTTGAACAACGTTATCTTTATATTAACCAATATGCATGGAAAACTACACTTTCATATGAATTAAAGTAATTATGCCTAATCACTTGATACCAGAAGCTGCTATCATTCCTTACCTATCATGCTTCTGTCACATCTTTCTATCAAAGAATTATTTTTTTTCTCATAATAATTATTTCTCCTTTTTTCTCCTTTTTGGTCATTTCCCCACTATTCTTATGATTTGTTTTGATTTGGCTGATTTCTGCCGCAATGTACATTTATATGATTATTATTTCGCTGCAATGATGATCCTTAATTTCTTTCCTCTTTTTCTACGCTCTAAGGGCATGGATGCCCTTCTCTAATTGGAGGGGGAAAGGTGTACATTATGAGCAAGTATGAAAACGAATTATCAAAATCTGTCGAGACCTGCTGATGCGAAAAACAAATATAATTGCATTTATATTTAAAAAAAATAGTTTCAAAGTATTGCATGCAGTATTTGTGTTGTTCCAAATTAACGAAGCCGTGAGAAGTGCATGTTGAAGTGTGAATTCAGTTTCTGAAGCACAAAAATTATGGGTGGGATATCTGTCTGCAAAGAACCCACAACACTCAATATCAAAGAGCAGTCTCATGCTATTCTTCAGCACATTGGCAGGCTTACATATCTGGAAAAATTACAGGGATTTCACATTCAGATAGCACTAGAATTCCTACAGAACCTGCAGGATGGACACACAATTGTGAAGGGAAGAGATATAGTAGTGTCAGAAGCTATAATAGCTAAGGTCTCTGGACTCCAAACAAAAGGAACAAGGCGGCCTGATAAGCACGTCCTCATACACGAAGCAGTTGGAGTGTTTCAGGACCTAGATGAGAAATTGGTACACAAAGGAAAAGGGATTCACCCTGCGTCTTTGAAGGAACCTTGGAAATAATTGGAAATCACCATTCAGAACTATATCACGTGAGATAGAAGTCAAGACATGGTAAAACCTCGAAAAATCAAACTTCCAGCCGTACTCAAACAGAAAATTTCAATTGATTTGCCATTCTTTTTTAATTCCTTGTTGCATGAAATTTCTAGTCGGGTTAGGAGGGCTATGAATCCACATACAGTTATCAGCCATCATGGTCTGATAAAGCTCATTCATTCATGAATTGACCAAGCATCAGTTAACTTGGAAAATCTTCGTATACCCTATCCTAACCCCACTAGAAGAAAACCCCGATAATAGAGAAATTGAACAGTCAAGAATAGAGATATGATATCAGTTCCAAAGAAAGAAAGAAAAAAGAGGACTTATCCCTTTTCCTTGGGCCTAGTAAAACGAATATGCTCTGAATGATTAAGTTCATGACAAGACACCTCAACCTTGGATGATGAGGTAGGGCCATCCCATACATGTCCTTTAAGCATGCCAGTTGAGTTCCTACATGAATATGAGGAAGAAATGGCCCAAGTGTTGGAAAGTATGAGTGCATTCTATGAAGAAGAAATCCCTATGGGAATTCTGAGGCACCAAGTTACCCCTAGACCAGTCTGCCTCTGCTATCAGTTTTGGCCACACTGAGATTTTACCTTCTGCTGAAGAATTGCAGGATTCAAGGGATTCAACTCCCTTTGGTAATGAATATTTGGAAGAAGAAACCCATACAGAGAGAGCTCCTGAATCTAAAAACCAGTCGGGAGATACTGTCCAATTGGACCAGGATACCGATATAGGCACAACCCTTCTGGTGCCTGAAGAAAATACTATCCCATTAGACCAGGATATTGATATAGGCACAACCCCATTGATGCCTGAAGAAAAAACTGCCTCACTAGATCATGGCCTAGAAATCGGCACAACTCCTCTTGTGCCTGAAAAAAGATACTATTCCCTCTTCTACTGAAAACCCTATAAATAAGAATAAATCAGTTAGGACTAAGTTGAAAAACCACAAGAAATATAAGAAATTGAAGAAAACAATCAAGAAATTAAGGGAATGGTTAAAGGAGACAGATAAGGCCTGGAAGCCTAAAATAGAAACATATAATGTTGAAACCAAAACATAATTGGAAAAACAGACAGAGGAAACACAGACAGACGAAAAAACCTTGTTATACTCCTCTGATAAAAGAAGCTGTTATTTCAAGCCTTCAAAATGAATTGACACAGACCCAACAGGAGTTGACCAATTATAAGAAGGAACTGGTGCCTTTACAAGTACATGAGGAGTTGCTGGAGAAACTCAACAAGCTTGCTGCAACCGAAGTTTAAACTTTCACCAACCTCAGAGGCGAGTAGGAGAAGGTAAAGAAAGCACAAGCTCAGCTTGAGGAAGCCATGAAGAAAACAAATAATATTTTCTCTCTTTACCTGAATGTCTTATCTAGAAGATCATCTGCTACTAATTCTGCCTTATTTTTATTAGAGAGATATCTATTGTTAAAAATGAAAGCATTATGGCATGGAAACCCACTGAATTTAATACCACTGCAGATTTTAGCTAGTGTTGTGGGGAGCAAAATCAGAAGGTTCAACGCCTCCTATGTGAATTGTATTTACACAATTTATTTTTGGAAGATGAGAGAGATAGTAACCCTATTCCCTTCATTAGGGACATCCAATTTCAAGCCTTCCTTTCTTTTTCTGATAATCAAATTAAATGGGCTAAGGCATATAACATTTTTTAGAAAAGGAAACATAGACTAGATCTCTGGGTTAGAGGAGAACCCACAAAACCCCTGCATCTCTTCACCCAACACAAGAGATTCATGAAACAGAAAGGGGTTGTAGCTAAATTGGGTTCACTCCATAAAGACATTGTACAGGAAGAGAGAGATTACTTTCAGGAGATCAGGGAAGATGCTTTTTCGGCAGCCAAGCAAAGATGGTAGGCTTCCATTAACAACATTAAAAATCAAGGCCCATTTAATTACAGGAACTTTAAAGTTGTTGCTGTTTGTTTTAACACACACAACAACATAATTATATGCATGGGTCCTACATGGATAGGGTACCGCTACATATTCCCTATTATATGGTACCCTCCTTAAGGCTACCACCATGACTATGATATCCCATAGGGTCATGTAAACCAGGGTTTTGCAAAGATCAAACATAAACATGGTTTTATATTATATAAGGAGGAAGTCTATCTTGCTTATTCCTTGACACTAGTACACATCAACCATCTCATTACATGAGGACATGCAACAAGGTAATCAAGGGAGTATGTTGGGCCATGAAAAAGGTACGTTTTACCTTCATAATTAGCTCGATTTATTACTAAATTTCACATGTTTACCTTCACTTTGGAAATAAATCTAGAAGAATTAATTGTAAATAAAAGGTAAAACTAACTATCAACAAACTATGTGATTATTGGCATAAAATATAACTTTCGCTGCTTTTATGTCTAGGAAATATGAACCAAATAGCTGAAGTTCAAACGACTGAACATCAGGGACCAAGAAAAGGAAAAGATAGTATTTTGTTCATGCGAACCAGCGAAAGATGAGGAGAATCACGCCTATTTCATAATGCAATCTGCTGGACAACTGTGAAATCCTTAGGATCTCCTAATCCTGAGGATTTGCTATTATCCATTTTGTTTTTCCATAGGTTATAAAAGACCGATAGGTGAAATAGAATGAGATACTTTTTACCCGTACGTTGTAACTTTATATTATTCACATTTATTCAGAACATAGTTTTCGCTCTCAGCAATTTTATACCTTTACTATTGAATTTAATAAAAGAGATAGTGGTTACTTCATAATTGTGTCTTGAATATCTTCAGGTAGAGACTTCTAAGGGCTCTGGGCCCGGTCACTAAGAGATCTACTGCTTTTTTGAGTTATATTCTTATTTTTTTTTCTGCAATTAATCATTTCCGTGTTTCGTAGCATTGCAATTGATTTAATTATCATCAGCATTGAGTGGTTTGTGTTTCCATTGATTTGAAGTCTTAATCACTTTTACTTTCTGCATGAATGTTATTCTTCATTTACCAGAGTTATTCAGTGTTTTGATTGTTGTTCATTATGAGTGATGTTATTTGGTTAATTAGTCATTGAGAATTTCAATTGCAGAGCATGAATAAGTTACTCGTTGTTCAATTGTTGCAGTATTCCCTTTCTAATTAAATAGATTTCCATAGATATTGATTAGTGATTTTGGTTGAGTGTGAATTCTTAATTCTTGCATTTCAGTTTGCTTCCTACATAGAATAATTCAGAATTAAGTTAAGTTTATTGATTAAAGTTATTTCACGATTGCTTTCAGAATTGTCTTGATTGAACTTCGAGAATTATATTTTACTTCTTGCAACGATTTAGAATTTTTAACCTCTGATTTTACTTGCATAAATTTTTTTGAACACTCTTGAAATAAACAGACTTACCCTGGGTTGATAATTAATGTAGGTATTATGATTTCTTTTAAATAGTCATCTTAATGCACCAACAAGTGTTCTTGTGCTGGACTGTGAGCTAGTGGAAGCCCTAATATTGGTTAAGACTATGAGTTTCAGGCTATACTAGGAGGTCTTGTTGCACGAGGACATTAATAGTAAAACATTATCTACGCTAATGATCTGGAATCAAAAAGGCTCGGGGGGAGATTGTACGTAATTTCCAATCTCATTGGTTGGATTGTGCGATCTCTTCTAGTGAAATTTTCAATGAGTCAAAAAGAAGGGCAATAGATAAGTAAATGTGCCTTGATAGACTTAAAATGGTAGAATTTAGAAAGTACACCATGTATGAAGGTGTAATTTTATCTTTAAAAAAGAAACGGAAATGATGATAATCTATTGTATTTGTTGTTTTTTTTTTTTTTTAATGTGTTCATAATACTTCTTGAAAAGTAAACATTAATGTTAAGTACATTGAGTCTTGTTGATAAATGAACACCATTATTAAAAGAACTTAAATGGGTAAATTAGAACACAAAATTTCTTGTGATATTACTTCGAAGGGAGACTTTGGTTCAAAACCCAAGTATTCAAGTATTCAATATTCTCTAATAATAGGAACAAGGAAAATTGGTCTCTTGGTCAGGGTTGAAGGTTGTTTGGAAATCAGTTTAGTCCTCGGGTCAAGCTGGATTGCCTAACAACCTAGGAACCAGTCTAGGTGTAGGAAAACCCTATAAATGTATCTGAATTTTCTTGATAAAGAAAAGGGAAAAGGACCCTCATTTAGTGAAACAAATATAACAAACTCATGATAATGACTATGCATAAACCAACCAGCAAACTAGAAAAAAAGAAGAGTAAAACTACCTTTAACTATATTTAATTTGAAATACCCATTCACAACTAATTAATTGAAAGAACCATAATATAAATGCATTCCATCAAGAAGACCCATAATCACGGAAATATTAATCAAGTAACAATAAGGTAACTCCACAAATTAACGATCGCTATTTTTTGAGCAATGTATTAAATGAAAAATAATAAATATGATTAAGTTCATACACCTAGCCAAGATGGTAACGATACCTTGAATGCACTTTGTGCCATACAAACAAATCCCCAAGCACGAAAACCCTTAATTCTCACTAAAGTGCTAGAAACAAAAGAACATATATACGAAATATGAATACAAGCACATGCGACCACTTTTTGGCTCGTAGTGAATAATTGGTATTTAACCTTTGAACAATAAAAAACAAGGAAAATAATTTCCAAAGCCAACTTAGGAAAATGATGCAAAGATGGAACAAGTTGGAAAAACCTGGAAAAGGCAACAACACGCAGAGGTCAGTTGGTAAACCCTACTTCCAATTGCTCTAAGACTAGAGGAAGAGACTAGAGAGAGGATTGGTCACCCACCTCTTAACATCTTGTTCAAATTTAAAAAATAAAAAATAAAAAAAAAACGCGCATGTAAATAACCCTAAACCAAAATTTTATTAAAAAGGGGAATAAATCAACATGAATATAAGAGTTTGGGAAAACTTGGAAAAATTTGAGATAGTGAGAGCCAACCGGCCACAATAAAAATAGCACAACAATTTAAGCAAGTAATTGTAATCATACAGTACAATATGGAACTCGGTTAATTATTTATTTTATCCTAGTCGTTAGAAGGATGGTCGGGTAGTTGGTGTTAGTGTGAAATCTTAACACAAGTGTACGAAAAGACATCACTTTAGCTACACATGAAAAACAAACCTAACAACAAATATGGCTATCAAACTTCTTAGATCTACAATAGGTTGTCGAAACAAATTCAAAATAAACCTATATCTATGCAAATAAAGAAGCTAAACAGGAAAATGAAATAAGAGTTTCCCAAAATATCCAATGGACAAGACAAAATTTATAAATATTTTTTTTGTATTATGTAATAGTTGGGAAGAGAACTGATACAATACCCCTGAATGGGATGGGTTATTGGTTTTCCTCAAACTCTTCAGTTTCAAACTTTTTCTCTCAATGGTGTAGAATACCCAAGACGTGTAGAACTCAAAGCGAGCTCAATAAGCAAAAAGAAAATAAAAATAATCAAAGATAGACAATGAGAGGATCAAAGTCCGACCAAGATAAAAGGATCAAAGGTAAGGAATGAATGGAAAACCCTCCTATTTATAACAAAATATTGAGTTATCCTTGATAATGGTGCATAATAAAATATTATTAACCAAAATCTAGATCTAACTGCTTGGAATATTTTATTATATTTTGTTGGAGGGAAAACTAATTTAAATTGGTTAAATACTTTTATTAGAAATAATAAACAAACAAAATATTTATTTATCATTTCAAGGATGGGATCAAGGAATAATTTAATAAATAATGATTAATTTTATTATTATTAAATGATTTAGTCAACTTTAACAAGGAATATTAATTAAATAAATATTTAATTAATTATTCCTAGAGAATAGTAAGATAAATAATGATTTATCTAGTTATTTCTCATTAATTGGGTTAAATATAGCCAGAAATATTATAAAACAAAGGTTTAAATAATTATTCCTAAAGGAAAATCAAATAAATAAGGATTTATTTAATTATTCCTCATGGGGTTTCTATTTGGCCTAGAAATAACTTAATAAACTATGGTTTATTAAATTATTTCTTAGTGAAAGCATTTTTACTATGGTAAAATTGGTCTTACATGGTGTATTTCGATCCATCTAATTATACATGGTTAGATGACCAAATATTGGTGTAACAGATTGCCCCCCAATGTGCGAGCATTAGGAGCTAATCGTATGACTGAAGTACATTGTAAGAACACAATCACTAGATACAGAAGGGGAGTTATAGAGAGAGAAACGTAGGCGAAGCGAAGTGAGAGAGGATAATAACCGTGAGGGGGCGAGACCGACAACCATAAGTCTCCTTTAATGGTTGAGTACCTGTATATAATGAGGTGGGGGAGGCATACCTATGCTCGTTGAGGTAGCAAAGTAAAAATAATAATGGTTCGCTCAACAAAATGAAACTGAGCTATAAAGTACATGATATGCTGGCATAAACATGGGCCAGACAAAAATATGATGGATCGCACATACATACTATGCCTGGGACAACAACCAAGACTAAATACAATAATATCTGAGTACATGAGATATAATAACAACCAGATAAGCCCTCATAAATAAGAAAGGGCTCTAAAAATATAAATGGATCATCTAAGTGATACGTGCATGGTATAGGCATTGCAAGTAGTTGGGGTTGAAACCATTAAATCTACAGAGCTACATCTAAGGTTGTAGAAGAGAATGAGGTCATCCATGCATGTGGGGGGCTACCTGAAGGGCCACCCCCTCATGAGGTCTGAAACATCTCACACATACCTGGGAATCACTGGATCAGAAAACTATCAAGTATACGAATCCTGATCATGCTAAAGTGGAGCGGATGAGAAATAATCAAGTCAAAGGGCAATGAGGAGTCCCTTTGCCTGTTTTGAGGCACCAGACAAGAATGGAAGTTGAAACCAAGATAGAACGCCCTCTAAACCTGTCTTTTGGAATGAATGTGCTGATGTCGACAAAAGGAGGTATGCCATAGCTGAGGCAATGAGGGTCCTCAAATAAGGCACGAGGGAATATAGTAGAGTGACTGGTGGACTAACACTAGGGATGATGATGGAATGGGGGGATACTGAGTAGAAAAAATACGACTTCCCTTGTCAGAGCATAAAAATCATGGATGACCTGGCATCAACTGACTCAAATCCTGAGGGGATGGGGGACAGTGGGACTCGAGGCCAAAATAGGCTACACGAGAGAGGGAAAAAGCATGAACGGATGGAATAAAGTGACGGGAGGTAAAAGGGACTCGTGAAAGACTCCATGAATGCGATGATGATTGAACTCGGATGCTCTGAACAAGGGTGACTCGATGATGCTGCCACACAAAATAGGCCCAGTGGGGACCATAAAAACATGAGCAAAATATGGTTACTCATGACAAAAAATGACACAAACATCGAAAAGTGTGAAGCCTAAGTGGTGCCCCAAGTGCAAGTGGCGTAAGTGCATAAATTTGATTTTGAGAGGCGACAAAGTGACCTTTCTTGGAAAAAAGGCTTCCAAAAGAAGTATCAAATCACCAAAAATGAAAGAATTCCCAATGGTGTTGATAATTCATCAAACAGAGCTACGGTTTGGTCACAATTGGCGAAAGAAAAATAAGGGTTTCTCTTTTAATAGGGTGATTTCCCTCCAATTTGATTCATTTGTAAGTTTATATCTGGTGAATGTGGAGAGGAGGAGAAGGCCCTAAATCTTGCGGCGTTCGTAGTGAACAAACCAACCGTTGAAATCAAGATCCTTTAGTTGCAAGTAGGTGGCCTAACCATACTCTTCAATTTCAGCAGTTTAGAATTTCTCATTAGGTCCCCAGAGCCTGGGAACAACACTCTTCCCCTTCTCACAACCGGCTCGCACCTTTTAAGGCCTCTTCTGTGACTTGTTTAGCAAGTTTTAAGGAAAAAAACTGCGACCTCAGAGGGACATGATTGAAAAAGCTGGGAGCTCAAAAGGTGGGTTTTTTGTTGTTTTTAGTTGGGAACTGGGTCTTGATGTTTTGTAGGCAGTTTTTCCTTCGTCTAACTAATTTTTTTTTAGTTTTGTGTAGGTATGTCAGAGCTAAGGGTCAAATGGATAGAAATATCTTGAGGCACTTCATTTTCATATCCAGGGGGATCAGGCTCTTCGAGTCGCACTGCCAAGATATGGTGTGCTCAAGATGGTTGAGAATTCTTTGATGAGGGTAGGAGAGCCCTTGCTAGCCAGGATAGTAAGTTGTTGGGACCCGGACCTAGAGGTATTTATAGTGCAGGGGCACCAGATCGAGCTGACTGTGCATGAAATTTATTTCCTACCGGTTTCCCACCATTAGGGATGGTGGGAAAAATATAGCTAGTATTACCATGAGGGTAGAAAATTTATGAATTTGTGGACCACCATTGTTGACGAGATGTTTATGTCAAGGGCACGTCTATACCGATTGGAGACCTAGAGAGACTAGAGACTCGGGCTGTCGCCATCGCAGTGATGCGGATCTTGGGCAACCAGGCCTTCCACCACATCATCGGAGGGAAGATGATGCTTGTTGAGAGTGTGTTGAGGGGCACCTACTATGGGTGGGCCCAGATGATGATGTTGTCTTTGAAAAGATAGTTGTCACTATGCAAGCGACAAGTGAACCATGACTGTGATTTTGGGACAATGATGTGCTCATTCTTCTTTGAGAATATCCCCATGCTTCGTCCTCATGTATAGATCAGGATGGGGGCCCACAGGATTCCAGGATGCGCTGCTAGGGGCAACTACTGAGGAGAGGAGGAGGCAAGGGAGTTGGGCAGGTATTCCGACCCAATTTATTTTCACATTGGGACCAAATGCCACTATATATAGACGATTATCCATAAAGTGGTATGAACTATCATGGGGACCTGGACTTGCCACTACCACTTGGTCGAGCATGGGGAACAGGTAAGTAATAATTTTTTATATTTGATGATGCATTTAAATTTTTAGAATGATTTATATGGTACTAATTCGTTACTTTTGTTATGCAGATATAACACCAGTGAGAGTGACCAGGTATATGGGACGACCCACAGTGCCAGGGGTTGCAGGGTCTAGTACAACTAGAGGAGCTGGCCGATCAGATTCAGATGTACTATTGGAGGATTTCTGCTGTATATGCAAGCTATTGATGATCAGGGTATTAGACCATGGCTGGAAAGATCTAGATGACCTCTATGTTGAGGCATGTGTTGGTCTGCCCTCATAGTGGCGAGGGGTGATGCAGCACATGACGATGGCCAGACAGGGCATGCAGGATCTACAGGCTACAAGAGCCGAGCTATTTGTTGGGTGTGGAGCCTAATTATCTTGTTTATTTTGTATCATAGCGTTGGAACCCTGTACGTTAATGGGGCGGCAACGCCACCCGTAATTAAACGTTGCCTGGGGGTTTCCAGGGGGGCCGACAGTGCACCCGAAGCTAAAAACAGATGTAAAATTTCCTTGTAAAAGTATAGTAATTTCTAGTCAATCTGAGATGTTCACTAGGCAGATGATTTGACGATAGAAGTTATGTTTACTTTAGGGTTTTTTTCCCTAGAAGGAAACCCCTCGCTTGTATGAGGGTATTGTATTGCGGCTATGTATTGTATTTGTATTCTCATAACGAGAAACAAATAGGGAGACTGTGAGAGAGAACAAAGGATATTAAATTGGATCTACGGTAGGTTGTGACTCTTCATTTTGCTGGATAATAGAAAGGAAGGACTGGTTGTTCGGGGTGGACATAGCCCAAACTGGGTGAACCACATATATCTGTGTCTCTCTGGTTTTATGTGTTATGTGTGTTCATGTTTTCTGCATATTTTATTTGTTTCATTGCTCTATAATATATAATTTTTTAACAATTGGTAACCGAGTCGAAGGTCTATTTCACTGATAAACTCACAGGAAAGAAGGGTTCCTGATTCGAGTGGGAGCAATGGGGGAAGATGGTAAGTTTAGGGTCAAGAAATTTAACGGCCAAAACTTTCTGCTATGAAAGATGCATATGGAAGGTAATATGTATCAAAAATATCTATACCTACCATTAAGCTGAAAAACAAAGAAGCTTATGACTATGACAGACACAGAATGGGAGATTCTCGATAGAAAGGCACTCAGAAAAATATGGTTGTGCCTCGTGGCATCGGTAGCCTTCAATATTTCGAAGGAAAGAATAACAGAGGGTTTGATTAAGGCATTAGTGAAACTATATGAGAAACCCTCGGCCTTAAAAAAGGTATTTCTTACGAAACTTTTATTTAATATTAAGATGTCGAAAGGTGGATCTGTTGCAAACCATTTAAATGATTTTAATACAGTTACCAGTCAGTTAAGTTCTATAGGGGTAAAATTTGATGATGAAGTTAGGGCTCTTTTATTTTTGTGCTCATTTCCAGAAAGCTAGAATGGTTTAGTTATGGCCATTAGTAACTCTGTCTCTGGATCTAGTACTTTAAAGTTTTATGATGTTGTCGGTGCTATCCTTAGCGAGGAAATGCAATGGAAAAGCTCCGGTGAGACATCGGGTAATGATTTGAGTATAGAGTCTAGGGGAAGAAAAATGGAAAGAGGAAAGAGCTCAGGATATTGCAGTAAATCAAGGAAAGGCATATCCAAGTCCAGATCGGGGCTAGTGTGCTGGAAATACGGAAAGAAAGGACACCTGAAGAAAGAATGTAGATCTCGGAAGGGAAAATAAGGAGATGCACAACAAGAAAACAATCATGAAGAAAATGTGACAGGTGATGTGTTACAATATGCTTTGATTATTTATTTCGAAAATGTTACTGATTCCTAGGTGGTAGATTCAGGGGCCTCATTCCATGCCACACCTGATAAGAAATATTTTAATGACTAATTTCAAGGAGATTTTGGACAAGTCCATTTGGGTGATGATAAACCCTGTAAAATTGGTTGAATGGGTAAGGTTATTGTAAAATAGTAGAATGGAAACCAATGGCTATTAAAGGAGGTAAGGCATGTTCCAGATCCGAAGAAAAATCTGATTTCAACAGGGTAGTTAGGCGGTGAAGATTGTGTGACAACTTTCACAGATAAAACTTGGAAGGTCACCAAAGGAGCCCTGGTAATAGCAAAAGGTGAAAAGGTTGGTACATTTTATTTATGTGATGGTATTTCTAACTCTATTAATGCTTTAAATTCCATGAGTGAGAAGGGGATGAAGATTCTTCACTCAAGAAAATTGTTACCGGGTTTGAAGAATATTGATTTGGATTTTTGTAATAATTGCATTTATGGAAAACATAAGAGAGTCAGATTTCTCAAATTTGGGAATGAAAATAAGAGCGGAAAATTAGAGCTTGTGCATATAGATGTATGGGGACCTGCTCAGGTATCATCTCTCGGAGGCTCTCGTTATTATGTTAATTTTATTGATGATGCAACTAGAAAAACTTGGATTTATTGTATTCAAAATAAATCTGATGTATTTGAAAATTTCAAGAAATGGAAAGATTTGGTTGAGATTGAGATAGGAAAGAAGTTGAAGTGTCTCACATCAGAAAATTGAGGTGAATATTACAGAAAAGAGTTTGATAGGTACTGTTCAGAGCATGGAATTCGTAGAGAGAAGACAGTTCCAAGAACACCACAAGAAAATGGTGTGTCAGAAAGGATGAACCGAACAATAATGGAGTGTGCAAGGTGCATGAGATTGCATGCAGGATTTCCTTTACAATTTTGGGCAGATGTCGTAGATACTATTTTTTATCTAATAAACAGAGGGCCATCAAGTTCCTTGGATGATGGTATTCTAGAGGAAGCGTGGACAGGTAAAAATGCAAACTACTCTTTTCTAAAGGCTTTTGGTTGTGAGACCTTTGTCCATATTAATAAATAAAATAAAACAAAGGTTGAGGCAAAATCAAAGAAATGTACCTTTATTAGATATGGTGTTAATGATTTTGGTTATCGCTTATATGATTATGAAAATTACAAAATCATTAGGAGCAGAGATGTAATATTCAATGAAAAGGTCTTGTATAAGAAACAGGAAAAGAAACAGGAAAAATAAAACAAAGAATACACAGTTCTTGATGAGATCATAGAAAAAGTAAAGGTGCCTGAAAATAATAATAATCAACAACCACAACAAAAAAAACACCACAACAACAATAGGCACCTCAAACACCTAAAAGTGGTGTCAAAAGATCTACCAGGATAGGTAGAACCCCTAAACGATACTCTCCTTCATTAGATTATTTATTGTTGACTGATTCTGGTGAACCTAAATGTTATGAAGATGTAATGCAAGTTGAAACCAGGAAGAAGTGGGAGCTAGCCATGAAAGAAGAGATGGACAGGTTAATACATAACCAGACTTGGGACTTAGTTAGGTTACTTGCAGGTAAAACAACATTGCAGAATAAGTATGTTTACAAGCTGAAGGAAGGATATGGAGGAAAACAGAGGTACAAAGCTAGACTTGTGGTGAAGGGGTTTGCACAGAAGAAAGGTAATGATTTTGATGGCATATTTTCTCTTGTTGTTAATATGACTTCAATCAGAACAATTCTAAGTCTTGTAGTAGTGGAAGATTTTCATCTAAAACATTTAGATGTAAAGACAAAATTTCTCCATGGAGATTTGGAGGAAGAGATATATATGCAGCAACCAGAAGGATATGAGGTCAAGGGGAAGGAAAAATTAGTGTGCATGATAAAGAAGAGCTTGTATGGCTTAAAACAGGTTCCAAGGCAGTGGTATCTAAAATTTGAGAAGTTTATGTCTAAACAAGGTTATACTAGATGTCACTCTGATCATTGTGTTTATCTAAAAAAGAAAAATGATGGCAGCTATATTATATTGATATTGTATGTAGATGACATGCTTGTTGCAGGGTCTAACATGCAGGAAATAAATTTTCTCAAAATAAAATTGGAAAATTCATTTGCAATGAAGGATTTGGGAGCTGCAAAACAAATCCTTGGTATGAGAATAATTAGAGACAGAAAAAATTGCAAATTAACATTGTCTCAGAATGAGTACATACAAAAGGTGTTGAAAAGATTTAATATGCAGAATGAAAAACCAATTAGCACACCTCTTGATAGCCATTTCAAACTTAGTAAGGAGATGTGCCCCAAGACCCAAGAAGAAATTGATTATATGTCTAAATTTCCATATGAATTAGCAGTTGGAAGCTTAATGCATGCAATGGTCTACACAAGGCCTGATATTGCACATGTGGTGGGAGTTGTAAGCAAGTACATGAAAAATCCAGGAAAAGAACATTAGATGGAAGTGAAATGGATTCTCAGATATTTGAGAGGTACCACAAATCAAGCATTATGTTTTGGTGGTTCAAACATTGCTCTATAGTGATATGTTGATGCATATATGGAAGGTGACAAAGATAAAAGGAGGAGCACTACAGGGTATGTATTTACTGTAGGTGGAATAGCTGTTTGTTGGGTTTCAAAAATCCAAAGTGTTGTTGCACTTTTCACAATAGAAGCAGAGTATGTTGTTGCTATAGAGGCTAGTAAAGAAAAGATTTGGTTACAAAGGTTTATGGATGAATTGGATAAGAAGCATGATATGGGCACGTTATACAGTGATAACCAAAGTGCCATTCGTCTTGCGAGAAATCAGCATGTTAGGTCCCAATATTACTAGTATAGTCCCTTATTGTTGTTAATGTAACCCCGTTATTGTTATTGTTGTAACCCCATATTGTTATTATTGTGCCCTTACATTATTATTGTTAGGTCGACTAGGATTACATTGTGGCCCCATCGACTCCTATATATAGAAGGGAGGTTTTTTCATTTGTATCATCCAAGAATTTTTCATTTATGTAATGTATTATAGGTTCCCCCGTCGAAGTGGCTGATTTATAAGGCGTTGATCTCTTTTTTCTTCTATTTTTGGAGCTGGATTCACAACATTTGGTATCAAAGCTTTGGATTCTAGGGTTTTGCTGCTCCAAACAGGTCATCGTGGCATTTGCGCTATAAATTTTTTTCTACAAAGGGTCAGAAGCGGAATTTTTAGAGGGCGACACGGAAATCCTCAGGAACATCGTCGCAAAATTTCAGATCTTGGTTCGTAATAGTTTCAGAGATATGGTCTATGGAAGTTAGGGATTTTTTCAGGCTCCTGAATTTAACCTAAACAAGTCATCGCGCCATTTTCGCTATAAATTTGTTTCTGCGAAGGTTTAGAAGCTGAAATTTGCACAGAGCAAAGCCGAAATCCCAAGGAATGTCGTGGAAAAATTTTAGAGTTTTATCCACATAATTTTGGGAGGTAGGATTTGTGGAAGTTAGGGACTTGTCAGGCTCCCGAATTTCATCTCAAAGAGGTGATCGTGGAAAAATATTCATAACTCTCTCTTTGAGAATCGAATTAGAATTATGTAAAGAGTGGATGCAAGTAAACAGACTGTAGTTTCTTTTCTATCAATTTTCGAGCAGAGGAAGGAAACATTGACACATCGTAAGTCGTACAAGTTCACTCTACTAAACTAGTCCATAATTAGCTCATTGTGGGAGATTGGACATAACTTTGTCTTGAAGAATCCAAATCAGGTCAGACCTGTGGCATTCAAAATAAGATTTAGAGGGATACTTCAGGGCCAAATTTAAGATATTTAAGATCCAAAATCATAGAGATAATTTAGTTTCAATATTGAGGTGTTAAAAAGCAAGAAAAAGGTGTGTGTTTTTTTTGAATTACATAAGTCTCGTTTGAAAAAATAAATAGTTTGAATTTATTCCAAGGGAATATTGAAGAATAGATATCATTATTGGGTTCTAAAGTGCCTCCTAAAAAGAATTCAACACCAATCAAGCCATCAGAAGGCTCTACTATGACTCATGAATATGAAGAAACACAACATGAGATATGAAAATTACAAGAGCAAGTGCAGCAAATTTCGCTATCGCAAAGAGAAACAAAAAATGAAATGGAATTTTTGAAGAAAGGTGTGGAAACTAATATGGATGGTTTGAAGAAAGGCATGGAAGCTAAGATGAATGGTTTGGAAGCTAATATGGACGGCATGGAAGTGGGCATGGAAGCTAAGATGGATAACATGGAAGCTAAGATCGATGAAAAAATGAAAGACAACATGGAAAACATGAAGAATGATCTAAAAGTAGACATCGAAGGTTTGGAAAAGTTGATACAAGGAATGTTTCCTAATAGCGAAAAGATAGTAGAGGAAACTCATGATGAGAAAAAAATAAATGTTAATCATGATTTCATAAACTCTAATGTTAGATGGAAGAACCAACATATTCCAAAGATGGATATGAGGAAGTTTGATGGTAAGGATCCCGTAACATGGATACTACAGATGGAGCAATATTTTGATCTCAATAATGTGAAAAACACACAAAAGGTACGCATTGCAACTTTACATTTAGAACAAAATACATTTGTATGGTATCGATGGCTTTGCTCCCGTAAAAAAATTGTCACTTGGTCAATTTTTACGGAAGAAATGATAGCACATTATGAGGATACAATGAGCAACACCTTCTTTAGCCAATTGATAAATCTCAAACAAAAGGGTTTAGTGGGGCAGCACATTGAGGACTTCCAAAAATTGAATATAAGGGTAACTGATATTCCAGAGGAACACAGGATTGATCTCTTCATAGGCACTTTAAAGGATAACATCCAACATGAAGTTCCCGTTTTGGAACCTGATTCATTGGAGAAGGCATTCAGGTTGGCAAGAAAAGTTGAATGTAAAATTATGGCGACAAGGAAGCCTACCACTCAATTCTATAAAGAAGGAAGTGTTGCTACGCCTAGATTTCCACAACCTACAAGGTTGACACCACAACAATTGGAAGAAAAAGAGAAAAAGGGCTTTGCTACAGTTGTGATAGAAAATACACTAAAGGTCATAAGTGTGCTGAGAAGAAATTATTTTACATAGATTGTGAAGAGGAGGAAGAAAATGAACAAGAAACTTCAAAAGAAGAGGATATACACCAAGAAGCAACCCTAGAAGAAGAAGAATTGAGTCTAACCATATCATGTAATGCATTGGCAGGAATTACCAATCCTCACACTTTCAAGGTAGAAGGACATATCAAGAACAAAAAGGTAATAGTGTTGATTGATTTCAGTAGTACCCATAATTTTATTCATTGTAAGGTAGCCAAGGAATTAAATTGTTTCCTATACCCAGCACCAGAATGTCAAGTGATGGTTGCAAATGGAGGAACTATAAATTGCTCTGGAAAATGCCATAATAGCAAGCTAACCATGGGGGAATATGTATTGACTAGTCCAATGCTTGCCATTCCTATGGGAGGTGCTGATGTTGTACTAGGAGTACAATGGTTACAATCTTTGGGGACGGTGGCTTTTAATTTTCAAGAACTTTTCTTGAAATTTTTTTCAGAAGGAAAGGAAGTCGAATTACGGGGTATCGCGGGGAAGCCAGGAAGGATAATAAGCTCTAATGTCATGACAAAGCTTCTAAAGAAAGAACAGCGAGGCGTAATTGCACAATTATGGTCACTAGAAGTTCCAACATCAAAATCATCTATTTCTGCAGATCTCCAACAAGTCTTGGACAATCATTCCAAGGTGTTTGAAACTCCCAAAGGACTCCCACCTATTCGTGATCATGATCATGCTATTCATTTGATTCCAGGAAGTGTTCCTCCAAACATCAGGCCTTATAGATATCCTTACTTCCAAAAGAGCGAAATTGAACATATGATTGCATAAATGTTAGAGGCGGGTATAATTCAACCTAGTCAAAGTTCTTTCTCTGCTCCTGTAGTATTGGTACACAAGAAGGATGGATCATGGCGAATGTGTCCGGATTATAGGGAACTCAATAAGCTCACCATTAAAGATAAATTTCCCATTCCTGTGATTGATGAATTATTGGATGAATTACATGGAGCAATTTATTTTACCAAGTTGGATCTTTGTTCAGGATATCATCAAATTAGAATGAAGACAGAAGATATTCCAAAAACAGCATTTCGAACTCACGAGGGTCATTATGAATTTTTTTGTCATGCCTTTTGGCCTTACCAATGCACCTTCTACATTTCAAGGCTTGATGAATTCCATTTTCAAACCCTTCCTTAGAAAATTTGTGCTAGTATTTTTTGATGATATACTAATCTACAGCAGGTCTTGGAAGGATCATGTTCAACATGTTGAAAGGGTGCTCAAACTATTGGAGGAGAAACAATTATATGAAAAAACATCCAAATATTTATTTGGAGTACAAGAGGTGAAATATTTGGGTCATATTTTATATCACGAGGGTGTTAAGGTAGACCATAACAAAATTAAAGCCATTAAGGAATGGAAATTCCCCACAACCATAAAGAAGTTGCTTGGATTTATCGGGTTAACAAGGTATTATCACAAGTTTGTTAAGAATTATGGGATAATAGAAACACCTCTAACAACATTATTGAAGAAATATGCATTTTCATGGACTCCTGAAGCAAATAAGGCCTTTCAACATCTTAAAGAGGCAATGTTCCTAACACCAGTCTTAGCTACACTAGACTTCACAAAAACCTTTATTGTGGAATGTGATGCCTCAGGAAATGGAATTGGTGTTTTTTTAATGCAAGAAGGAAGACCCATTGCTTTTGAAAGTTATTCAATCAAAGGAAAGTATTTAAAAAAGGCTATTTATGAGAAGGAAATGTTGGCAATACTACATGCACTAAAGAAATGGAGACCTTACCTAATGGGAAGACATTTCAAGGTAAAAAATGATCATGATAGTCTTAAAGACTTTTTGGAACAAAGACTATCTTTAGAAGAGAAGAAAAAATGGGTCACAAAGAAGTTGGGTTATGCGTTTGAAATCATTTGCAAAAAAGGGAAGCTAAATTTTGTTGTAGATGCACTCTCAAGAAAGGATGAAGAGGTGGAAACATTGATTTGTGCCATTTCAATTATCCAACTAGATTGGATAACTGAAGCAAGGGATGAATGGAAGAAGGACAAAGAAGTGTAGACACTCATTCAAAAGTTGCAGCAAGATCCTAGTACATCTGATACATTTAGTTGGGAAAATGATTCCTTATGGTACAAAGATCTCTTATATATTTGCAAGAATTCCCAACTAAAACAAAATATTCTTTTGGAATTGCACACTTCTCCTTTAGGAGGACAGGCGGGATTTTTAAAAACTTACCACATGGTGAAGAAATAATCTTTTTACGATGGCCTTAAATCTGATATTCAAAAATTTGTGGTGGAATGTTTGGTTTTCCAGCAAAATAAAGTTGAGACAATTAAGACCTCGGGTCTTCTACAACCTTTATCCATTCCAAGTCAATGTTGGGAGGATATTTCAATGGATTTTATCACATGTTTAGCTAAGTATGAAGGAAGGAGCATAATCATGGTGGTAGATGATAGAATTACCAGGTATGCACACTTTTGTGCATTAACTTGTCCATTTAAAGCGATTACAGTTGCTACTGCATTTACGAAAACAATTCAAAAGCTACATGGAAACCCGAAGATTATTGTAAGTGACAGAGATCCCATTTTTACAGGAAATTTTGGGACGAAATTATTTTCTTGTTTGGGTACTCATCTAGCTCATAGCTCATCTTATCATCCTCAATCTGATGGCCAAACAAAGATAGTGAATAAATGTTTGGAAGGATATATTCGTTGTTTTGTATCTGATAAGCAAGCACAATGGGTCAAGTGGTTACCTCTTGCTGAATGGTGGTATAACACTTCCTTAGATACTGCAGAAAAAATGAACCCATTTATGGCACTTTATGGATATCATCCAACGTCCATCACGTCTTCTTTAAGGGAAAATTCTAGGGTTCAAGTGGTAGAGGATCACATCAAGCATCAACAAGATGTTCTCCAACTCTTAAGGGATAACCTAAATTTGGCACAAAATTGAATGAAACAATAGGCAGATCAACATCGCAGTGAGAGAAGTTTTGATGTGGGAAACTGGGTATTTTGATGGCTACAACCATACAAAAAAATGTCCCTCAAGCAAGCTAAGAAGGATAATAAATTATCGCCAAAGTACTATGGTCCTTACAAGGTGTTGCAAAATATTCGTACTATGGCATAAAAATTGGAGCTTCCTTCTTCTTCGTGAGTGCATCGATTTTTCCATGTTTCATGCTTAAAAAATGTTATAGGGGACAAGCTTCTAGTTCAAACAATATTGCCAGAAATTGATGAGGAAGGAAAAACCATATTGGAACCTGCAGCAGCCACTGAAACAAGAACTCAATAGCAACGAAATTGATCAATTTCAGAGTATCTCATCAAATGGAAGAACTTTCCCACTAAAGATTCTACATGGGAGGATGAGAATTTTATACAAAAGCACCCGGAGCTACTCAAGCGTTGAGGGAAACACTTTTTTGAAGGAGAGGAGCATGTTAGGTCCCTATATTACTAGTATAGTCCCTTATTGTTGTTAGTGTAACCCCCTTATTGTTATTGTTGTACCCCTGTAACCCCCATATTTTTATTATTGTGCCCTTACATTATTATTGTTAGGTCAGCTAGGATTACATTATGGCCCCACTAGGATTACATTGTGGCCCCATAGACTCCTATATATAGAAGGGAGGTTTTGTCATTTGTATCATCCAAGAATTGTTCATTTATGTAATGTATTTGAGGTTTCCCCCTCAAGGTAGCTGATTTCTAAGGCGTTGATCTCTCTTTTCTTCTATTTTTGGAGCTGGATTCACAACACAACATTTCGTTACAGGAATAAACACATACAACTCAAGTACCATTTCATACGGTCAGTATTGGAAGATGGACAGTTGAAGCTGGAAAGATACACACTAGCCATAATCCTGCAGATATGCTAACAAAATTTGTAACTAGGGAGAAACTGAGAATATGCTCAGTTTCAATTGGTCGTCAAGTATGATGATGAAGATGAGAAGCAGGCAGGTCTAAAGTGGAGTCATTGTCCAGAAAATGAAGCAGCGGTGGAGTTGCTACAATCAGTCTCCAAGTGGGAGATTTTTGGGTGTGGAGCCTGATTATCTTGTTTATTTTGTATCACAGCGTTGGATCCATATACCTTAATGGGGTGGCAATGCCACCCGTAATTAAACATTTCCTAGGGGGTCCAGGGGGCATCGCCCCCGAAGCTAAAAATAGATGTAAAATTGCCTTGTAAAAGTATAGTAATTTCTAGTCAATCTAGTTCGTTCATAAGGCAGAAGATCTGACGGTAGAAGTTATGTTTAGTTTAGGGTTTTTTTCCCTAGAAGAAAACCCCTCGGTTGTATGAGGGTATTTTATTGTGGCTATGTATTGTATGTGTAATCTCAGAGTGAGAAACAGATAGGGAGACTATGAGAGAAAATAAATGATATTACAACGGATTTGTTGTAGATTGTGTCTCTTCATTTTGCTCGATAATAGAAAGGAAGGATTGGCTATTTGGGGTGGACGTAGCCCAAAATGGGTGAACCACGTATATCTGTGTCTCTATGGGTTTATGTGTTTTGTGTGCTTGTGATTTTCACATATTTTATGTGTTGCATTTCTCTGTAATATATAATTTTCTAACACTATTGGCTCGGGATCCTCGAGATAGTGACTAGATGTAGGGGCATGAGGTGCCCCCATTTTTGGTTTTGTAACATGCTATGGGCATCTCGGATTTATTAGAGTAGAGAATTCCAAAACATTTATGATTTTTTGGACACATACGATGGATATGCATCTTTTATATATGATGAGAATGTGGCTCGCCTTTTGTTTTAATGTTATTGTCTTATGTTAAATGCATGTGATAAGTGAAAATCTAGAATATTTTTTAGAATGCTATCTACATAGTGATTTTGGGCTCTAGGTACATGATTGAATGTAATGGTTTCAAATTCACGCATTAAGAGCTTCACTCGTAAATATATTCTAAAAAGGACAGGGTTATGCACATGATAAATGACATTCAATTTTCTGAAAAGAAGCAAGGAATAAAAATGAACATTAAGATGATGGATGCGATGGTCAAGGCCATCGACTAACAAACATATCACTGCATCATATTCATCCTGATTATTGGTAGAATATCTAATACATATGCCATTGGAAAGGACTAATGAATGTATGGGGGTAAAAATGGCCCAGGCTTTCGAGGCTAGATTCCATGAGTAGTGACTTGCACCGTCAGCATAGCCAATGTACGGCGTGGATGAAGGATCCATTTGGAAGGTGTCACAAGACAACAAAGAAAAAGATGATGGACAGTGCAAGAAGCCTGAATGCATGGCAGAAATAAAACACACATGAGGGATGCTATGGATAAAATTTATATGCCCCTTACACTTGGTAAAGATATGGTCGATACATGGTGTAGGGAAGAAGTCGTGGGGACAAGCTTTTTTTAGGTCATGAAAGTCCATATAGACACGAATGGTGTCTGTTTTCTTGAAAACAAGATAGGAAAAACCATCCTACATGAGATTATCAATTACAGTTTTGAGAGCCTCTCATCGAGAAATGTGTCTCAACATTTGACGGACAGGGTGGGCATCAGGACATGTGTCGATATGGTGGTCAATAGTGGCAGGATCATGTCTAAGCCTCTCTAAATAGGACCTGGAGGAAACATTATAGAATTCTTTGAGTATCTTGGTGTAAGCCTCAATTTCATCTGTGGCGTAAGGTGTCCCCAAGGCAATGTTTTCTTCGTCGAAAGCATCGGGTGTAGGAATGTGATTTCTAAACCGATCAACCTCATTAGAGATAAAGTATTTAGACTCCAAAACATACTGGTCAAGGGACTACTACGAAAGGAAGCACGCACGGTGGTGCATATCATCCCAAGGAAATTCAGGGGTGGTCATTGCTTCCATAATGTCTTCATCAGAGTGAAAGATGGGGGGACTGGCAGAAAAAAGACCACATGACGTGGTGGGGCTACTTGACACATCATCATGAGAGATATGGTTCACATACACATCGCTACAGAGGCTAAATGAAGAAATAGTAGATGAAACATCTACTGATGTTGAGCCTAAGGTGATCGCCGAAGGAGGTTCAATTGAAACAGAAGGGAACTCCCTGGAGGGGTGTTCCACCAAGGATCTCATGGATGATGACAGATAGAGGATGGTGGCTGAAGGTTCCATCATCTCGACATCGGGGGAGGTATGACAATGTCCTCCAGTTCTACCGAAGCAGAACACACAATTATAGGGGTACAAGATCCACTATGAGAGACCTCTATTTCGTGAAAAACTTAAAAGGTTTCACGAAAGTCATCGAGAGAGGGAAAGAGGTGAGAATAGTGGCCATAAAGGTCACACAAAGCACAAGGGTGGTTTGTGCACAAAGATTTGAGATTCTTAGCTGAATATGGTAAGGTAACATGGAACTCTTGGATATCGGATTCAGGAAACGACTCGTTGACCACAGGTTTGATACGAGGAAGTTCAAGATAGTTATGGGTGGCATGCCCAACAAAATCACACAAAGTTCATGGAGATGAATTATTTGGAGGCTTAGGAGGAGCCGAATTATTTTGGGTAACCTTATCCTTAGGTTCCTTCTTTCTCACTTTTCCCCCCTAACCAGATGCTTTCGCAACATGAATAGATTCTTGTTGAGGTGGCTGAGGCACTGAAGCAAAGGTAGGAGTCATGACGACTAGTTGGACCTATGTCAAAGTGGTATAAGGTTTGAGCTAACCAGGTGGAGTTTCGGTTAGGGGATCGATGTACCAGCCTGGGATCCTCGAGATCAAATTGGGAAGGCTCAACGTAGCCATAATAGGTATCAAAAATTCTCCAAAGGGAGGAGTGAGAAACGGTATCTGACCAGAGGGGTAATGGTCGAGCGGAATGGCTCCCAATTGGTTAAGGATAGGGGGGACCATTCCTAGTTGAAAAATAGTGTAAGATACACCAACATTAGTAGAAGGTCCTTGAAAGGAAGGCTCTGTAGGCTTCGTTGAGTGACCATCGCCAGGTTGCAGAGGCTTAGGCTGCTGGGTGGTTGAACCAGACCGCTTATGGCTAGTTTGAGACGATTGCATCATGTAAACATTCTACAAGATGGGATCTACGGCAAGAGGGGGGGGGCCAGGGAAAGAACAAAGTAAGGTGGAATATTTATAGAATCTAGGTGAAACATTGGTAAGAGGTGTGATTGATTTCTTATCGGCCACTGAAGAGATAATAGACTCAGGAGAGAGCTGAGACTTCGGTTCCTAATATGCCAACTGATCTATGGTAACGATCTTTCCATTGTGAGGAAAGCACACCTTATGGTGTACTGCAGATGTGACAAAAAAATTGCATAGGTATAAATACAACCCAGCAAGATGTTTTAATCAAAGGGGGAATCAATGACTTCAATGTCAATGGAAACAGTCTTGCCCGCAAGAGTAACAGGAAAATTGCAGAACATGCCAAGGGGCTGAGAAGAGTGACCATCCAAATCACGCAAATTGATCTGAGTTGCTTCCAAACAAAAGGAAGACATCACGCAGGTGGATGCACCCTCATCAATGATACAACGTGAAACATGGGCATTCCGAATATTGACTGGTATTTGGAAGGCGACGGATGAAGGTAAGGGGGGATGTTCTGACTTTTCAACATCAAAGATGTTCAAATGATCATCTGAAGGATCCACAACATCCAGAGTAGATAAAAAAGCTTTACGTTGTGAAGGGAACAACTCGAGGACTTATAGCATTGACATAAAAGCAAGAGATTGCGCTAAGTCATCTATTTTGTTGTAATTATTGGCGGCTTTGGAAGAAGCAACAGTTTGACGTAATGGCCCTTTGGGGATCTTGGGAAGGACTTCTGCTCATGGCTAAGGGCTCTGTAAAGGTGCATCAGGTGTCGAACTAGACTTTATGGAACCTTTGGTTTGAGACTCGGTTGCAGAAGAAGCAAGTGGCTTGCCATATTGGCGTGACCGAGTTTGAAGGATGACATTAGTGGTATTAACCACTTCAGAATTCATCATGAGAATCTCGTAATTAGAGGTACCAGATTGAGAGGTTTGAGGGGCATCTTGACCTTGAAGAGGTTGGGCAGCCACATATCCTTACTAAGGGAAGGGATCCGTAAAAATATCTAGTTGAATAGGCGCAATATTTGGAGGAACCAAAACCAAGGCTTGTTTTCCTTTAGATGTTTCTTGTGCTTCCCAAAACTGACACATTTTGGGTAAAATGGGACAATCATGAGTACAATGGCCATGCACACCACAACAAGAACATGGCTTATTCATATGAAGAGGCTTGTCCTACTTGGGTTGATTTCCCTGTTGCTGATTGTTAGTGTTTGGATGGTTAGGTTGGCACCCTTGATTAACTTGCGTGGGTTGATTTTGGTTTCCTTTCTTTTTTTTCTTAGAGGTTGGAGGATCGGTCGTGCTCTGCTACGCATACACTTGACTCAGAGGGGGAGGTGGTTGCTGTAACAGTGGTTGAGAAGGCACAGGAGGCTGGGGTACTAATGCGAGAGGGGTTGGAGAACCAAGTCGTTGATACAGGTAGAAAGGAGGTTGAACAAAATTGGGGTAAATAGGTTGAGCAACTGTAGGCCCTGGCATCAGTTGATGCAATGGGGAAAATGCGCTTTGTCCTGGATACATGTTCCCAGGAGGGGTATAAGTGCTAGAGGAGTTGGCCCCTCCCTGAGGCAAACCATAACCCACGGGAGGATGAGTATATGGATGTGAAATAGCTCCAAAGATATTGTTGGCAGCGTGAGAGGCCCCCAGTGCATTGGCACCATAAGGTCTAAGAAGATCCGGTAAAATGATATAAACATAACCACACTGGGCATAGATGAGGTCATATTTCAACGCGATTTTGGAGAGCTTCTTCCTCTTTCTGAGGAAAGTGAGATACGACATATTTACCAATAAAGGGTAAAAATGTTCTAAGAAGCAAATCCATATTGACATGGTCGTCGAAATTGGGAGCTAGACATAAGCTCCTCCTTCTATGCCATTGTTGGACATGCTCGGAAAAGCGGGTGGCAGAAGTTTGATGGAATGTGGTCAACAACTTGGTACTGTTATCATATTGGAGAGGTAACTGAAAGTAGGATAGAAAATATTTTGCAAGAGTCGTAGAAGTGTAATGACAGGCAGAGGCTTGGTCAACATACCAGTTTTCAGTGTCGCTAGTGAGCATATGCTGGAATAATTGAAGACAGATATAATCATCAGTTATAGAATTGGATGAACACCACATGTGGAAGGAGTGAACATGATTATTAGGGTCCTCTCCAATTTCTCCTTCGAACTTAGGGATGTGAGAAGGAAGCTTATTTTTAATAACATGCCAACCTAGATCATGGTGGATAGGGTCGTTGATTAACTGGCTAAAATAGGGGAGGCTCAAACCTGCCATAAAAGGTAGTAAGGGAGTAGCTGGGATGGTTCCACTACTAGCAACTTAAGAGTTGGGTCCGGGGCTACCACCAACATTAGGACCAGTACCTGCATTAGCACCTGAGATGGTGGAAGAATGAGGTAGAGGGGAACTGGGTTCGGAATCAGAGTGAGGGCCTGATGGGCCAGAATTAGAGTTGGTATAGGGACTCCGCGGAGGACTGACTTGGAGGAGATGAGGTGGAGTAAGTCTTCCTAATGGAAGCTGAGAATGAAGGCCTAGGAGTCTCTAGGATAAACGCCTTGGTGGCGCAATGATCGGTGTAAATCAAGCGCTCTTCGCTTTAGGTGTGCATGTGTGTTATATGTGTGTTAATTTTAACTAAGCCCAAATGATTGTGTATAAATAAAAAGAAAAAATGATGTATAACTGTAAATAAATTTAAAGCGACAGTAAAATAAATATCTAAAGATGCATAAATTCTAACGCAAAAAGAAGGGCTCCCAAGAAATGATTCTAAGAGGCAAGTGAAATTGACTCAAAACACACAAAAAGGCAAAAATATCTAAGGTCTATGGGATAGGGATCTAATGACTTAGATATGCTGAAAAGAGGTACAGAAAACAACAAGAAACCAGAGGGAAAACTACTGCAAAATGGGAGGTGACAGGTTAAAACCCTAAGGGAAACAAGAGGGACCTTAAGGGATAGGTCAAACAAGACTCAAGAGGGATTTTTGGATGAGATAATAACCGATCTGAATGGATTTGAAAGAAATAGGGATCATACCCTGAAAAATGGTTGAAAGTGCTGCAAAATCTTAGACTGCCTACTTAGCTAAACCCTTCCTAAAAAGGTGGAAGCGTACTGAAGCCCTAAGAGGCTTGTTCCCAATTCAAAAAGAAAAAATGAGGATATCTAGGGCTAAGATGGGTGGAGACAGAGGTCAGTCAACCATGAATAGTACTTGCAACAAACCTTGAAAATTATAGAAAAAACCTAGTAAAAAATTGCAGCTCGCAGGTACTCACCTGATGACTGGTGAAATTTTATTTTTTGACCCAAAAACTAATATATGAGCCCTAAAATTGCAGTTTTTGGGCTGAAAAGTATGAGTTTCACTTCCAAAAGTCTTGGCGACAGGTTGAGGAAAACTTTTACCATCTGTGTCGCGGCAGATAATTGTTACCTGTGGAAAACACGTAGAAACATGCAGAAGTTAGATTTTGTACTATTTTAGGGCATAAAAAGTAAAAAAAACATTAAGAAGCTGAAAAAGAGTTGAATAAAAAAACCCTAGGTACTAAAGTAGATTTCCACGTAGGAAACTCTGAATAAAACCTAGTGGAGTCACCAATTGTTTGTGTGAAATCTTAACACAAGTGTACGAAAAGATATCACTTTATTTGCACATGAAAAACAACCCTAAAAAAAAATATGGTTGTCAAACTTCTTAGATATGCAATAGGTGGTCGAAAAAAATACAAAATAAACCTAGATTTACTCAAATAAAGTAGCTAAACAACAAAATGAAATAAGAGTTTCTCCAAAATATCCAATGGACAAGACAATAATTATAAATATTTTTTGTATTATGTAACACCTAGGAAGAGAATTGATACAATCCCCCTCAATGGGGTGGGTTATTGGCTGTTCGCAAATGCTTCAACTTTAGTGTTTTTCTCTCAATGTTGTAGAATACCCAAGACGTGTAGAACTCAGAGGGAGCTCAATAAGAAAAAATAAAATAAAAATAATCAACGATAGACAATGATAAGAGGATCAAAGTCTGACCAAGATAAAAGGATCAAAGGTAAGGAATGAATGGAAAACCCTCCTATTTATAACAAAATATTGAGTTATCCTTGATAATGATGCATAATAAGATATTATTAACCAAAATCTAGATCTAACTGCTTGGAGTATTTTATTATATTTTGTTGGAGGGAAAAGGAATTTAAATTGGTTAAATCCCTTTGTTTAGAAATAATAAACAAATAAAATATTTATTTATCAATTCAAGGATGGGATCAAGGAATAATTTAACAAATAATGATTTATTTTATTTTTCCTAAATGCTTTAGTCAAATTTAACCAGGAATATTAATTAAATAAATATTTAATTAATTATTCCTGGAGAATAATAAGATAAATAATGACTTATCTAGTTATTTCTCATTAATTGGGTTAAATATGACCAGAAATATTATTAAATAGAGGTTTAAATAATTATTCCTAGAGGAAAATCAAATTAAAAAAAATAATTTATTTAATTATTCCTCATGGGGTTTTCTATTTGGCTCAGAAATAACTTAATAAAATATGGTTTATTAAATTATTACTTAGTGAAAGAAATTTTACTATGGTAAATTTGGTCTTACATGGTTCATTTCGATCCATCTAATTATACATGATTAGATGACCAAAGATTGGTTTAATATTTGGCACCTCTTAGAAACCTTGTTGTGGAAGCACGACTCCTCTACAAAACCCTAGGAACAATTCTACAAACCCTTAGCTTGAAATAAAGTGTTACACAACTGTGTAATTGAAAGAATAATTAAGATTAAAGGGTTGTAACATAATATATGACAGTAAAAAATCAAACCCTGAGTTGTAGGAATGCATAGTGGATCTCTTCCTCCTCACGAACCAAAATGTGAATGATGGTAACTTGGGCCAGAAAGGAGTGGTAGTTACCTAAACCATCCTAGGAAGCTAGGGTTTTTCAGATCAATATCCCAATAAGATCATTAGTGGAGCTATGAAAAAGTAACTCAATTAGGGTTTGGGAAGAATCCAAGGCCTGTGATTGAAGGGCGAGGAAAATGGAAAACACATGGTAGTCAATTGTATTACTTAATCAATTTCAGTCTTAATGTTGAGGATATGTCCAACATAGTTGAACCAAATCACAATAATTTTGAATATGAATACATTAGCACTGATGTAACCGTGAGAGGACTAATGTATGTGTTGTACACTTAGATTAATATAAATGTATATATATAGATGTAAAAAATTCGTGTTAGGATGTAATATATTATCAATTACGAAACTAATACTTTTATGTTAGGTAGAATAATTTATTGCATGATAAATAAGTTAAAAAACAAAATTATGTGTTTTTTGTTTCCTCATATATGGGTGAGACATGTTACAAGCGGTATCAGAGCCACGTTTGAACATTGTGTACTATTTTGGGAAATTATGGAATAGAAAAATGTGTAAATATTTCACAAAAGGTGAACATGATGAGGAGAGGAGTTGGCATTACACTACCAAGAAAACCAACTATGGGGATTGGTGCGGTACCTATGGCAGAGGCCAACCCAGAAATGTCGGAACAGTTGGGAGAAGAACCCTATAATGCTAATACATTTTTATGAGAAACGATTCAACAGTTACAAGTTGAAATCACTAATTTTAGGGTTGAGAATGAAAGGTTGAGACAAGAATAAGAAAAAATCCTGAAGGGTCTCTCTAATAGGAAAAATCAGAGGAATCAGGATCCTATCCATGATAATAGAAACAGGGCTGAAACACCTTGAAAAATAAAAAATAACTCATATTCGATGAAGGGGGGGAGCACTAATGGAGAGGAATCTAATAATGGAGCTGATGGGAAGGAGTACCAAAAATAAAATATTGAGTTGCAAGGAGAATTAAAAAAAAAACCCTCAACATTTGATGGAGAAACGGAAGAAGCGATTGAGTCTTGGTTAATTAAAATGAATAAATACTTTCAAATTTATTAGTATGATAATAAATTAAAGGCTAAACTAGCGATATATCAGTTGCAAGGTAGGGCTACCTTATGGATGGAAGAGATTAAGACTATTCGGGGAATTGAGGAGCAGAAAGCAACATGGGATAACTTCCTGAAATATTTTGAGGATAAATATTTCATTGAATGGTTCCATGATGAAAAATGGAGTTTCATGATTTGAGATTGTGGTAGTTGTATATGGATGATTTTGTAACCAAGTTTACTTCCTTTCTAAGATAAGTTTCGTACAATCATGAAGAGAAAGATAAAGTGCAACTCTTCATTAGTAGCTTACTAGTATTTTTGAAAGAAATGTTGGATTTTAATAACCCAAAGACAATGGATGAGACAATTCAGAAGCCCTGTATTTTCTACTAGCAAATGAAGAAAAAAGGAGGGAAGCTCAACATGAAAGGAAAAATAAATTTCTAAAATACCTAGATTGTGAAAGTTGTTAGCATTAAAAATGTGCCTAAAGGAAAACAAAATAGATATTCTAAGAGGAATCAATAAAATACCATATTGTAGAATGGGATTAAGAAAGTAGAGGTATCAAGCAGACCAAAACCTAGTCAATCTGAGAAACCTCCTTTGTATTGTTAGGGTTGTGGGGAACCCCATTATTACAAAGACTTCCCCCATAGTACTCGAACAGAGCAAGCTTCTATTGTGCAAGAGGATTCTACAGTGGGAGAGGTGGCAAGAAGTATATCAAGGATTAATGCTCCCTTAAAATACCATCACGGAGAATATCAACCAATGATAGAATTGGAAGGTAAGATAGTTAACTATTTTGTTTCTATTTTAATATATTTATGTGCTAGTTTAAGATATGTCAACCCAAAAATAGTTGAAATGTGTCTCTCACAAACCAGTAGATTTAAAGACCCTTGGTCAGTACAATTTCCTACGGGAGCTAAAATAAAAGTTACTGCTAGGGTGAAAAGTTGTCCTATTGAACTATTGGGACAAAATATTAAAGTAAACTTAAATATGTTTGTCATAATTGGAATGAACTAGTTATAAGGGAATTGGTCCTAGTTAACTACAAGGAATATACTATCAACTTCCTCATGGAAGAGGGTATAAGATGTGAAATTCAAGGAATTAGGAGGCCAATCAAGTTGCGACACATTATAGCTACCTAGTTCGGAAAATGCCTTAGAAAAGGCTGCCACGTTTATGTTGTGCAGGTTGGGTACTCCAATGTGAAAGATAAAACATTCACAATAGAAAATATACCAATTATCAAAAAAATTTATGATAAATTCCAGGAGGAAATTTTGGTGCTACCCCCTAAACGAGAGATTGAATTCACTATAGAATTAGTCCTAGCTACAACCCTAGTGTCAAAATCCCCCTATCATATGAGTATTCCCAAGTTGACATAACTCAAGATGCAACTACATGATTTACTAGAGAGAGAGGATATATCTTCCCAAGTTTGTATTGTTTGTTAGGAAAAAATATGACACACTTCGGTTATGTATCAAGGACATGAAACTGAATAAACTAACTATCAACAATAAATATATGTTTCCAAGAATTTATGACCTGTTTGATTAGGTTAAAGGTGAAATCATATTTTCTAAAATAGACTTATGATGAGGATATCAAGAGATACAAATAAAAGAGGAGGGTATTTAGAAGACAACATTCAGAACTTGATAAGGTCATTATTAGCTTGTGGTCCTTCCATTTGGGCTTACTAATGCCCCAACACCATTTATGAGCTTAATGAACTATATTTTTCATCCCTACTTAGAAAAATTTGTTCTCATCTTCATTGATGATATTTTCATTTACTCAAGGAACTTAGCGGAGCATATGGAACATTTGCAGCCAGTATTGCAAACTTTACGAGACTATAATCTATATGTGAAATTTAGTAAATGTGAGTTTTTCAAGGATCAGATCTGATACTTGGGACATATAATTTCTTCTAAAGGAATAATTGTCGATCTCGAGAAGATTAGGACCATTATGGAATGGTATATCCCTAAAAATGTGGTAGATATTTGATCCTTCATGGGCTTTCCTAGCTACTACCATCGTTTTATAGGGGGATTTTCTAAAATTTCTTATCCTATAACCTCCCTACAAAAAAAAGGAAGGGCTTTCAAGTGCATCACAAAATTCCAACATAATTTTGAACAATTAAAGTACTTATTGACCATGGACCCAATGCTAAAAGTTGGAGATCTAGAAAAGGAGTTTGTAGTTTTCATAGACGGATGCCAAGAAGGTGTAGGAGGGGTTCTAATCCAAGAGGGAAGTGTAATAGCCTACAAGTCATGCAAGTTAAAGGAACATGAACAAAGATACTCATATTACGATTTTTATTTAACCATAGTAATACACACTTTGAAGGTAGGGTGACACTACCTGTTGGATAACATGTTTATTTTGATGACCGACCATAGTAGTCTAACAAGATTTTTTAGGAAGCCTAATGTGGACCGACTCTTTAAGTGAATTTGAGTTCGATATTAAGAATCTTAAAGGGAATGACAATCAGGTAGAAGATGCACTAAGTAGGAGGTTTCATAATGTGTATGAAATAATGTATTAAATACCTATTGAATGGATCCACATATGTTTTTGATCCATGGGAAAGTACTCTGAACTCAGGGGCGAACTGGAGGAAGTCAGTTCTAGGTTGGGTGGTGGTGTTAGATTTCCAAGTGACGCCCTATCAACTATTATGATGAACTCTCCTACAACCATATTGAGATTGATTTTTCTAATCAGATAAAAGAGGTTGCTTTAAAATATCCTGAATATGAATTTTTGTGGCAGAAAACTCAACAGGAAAAAAATCTAGTATGGTATAAATAAAGAAAACTTGCTCACTTTTAAAGGGAGAATGTATGTTCCCAACAAGCTAATTGTCAAACATTTAATTTTGGATGAATTTCATAGAATTCCTTATGGTTCTCATTCGATCTATCATAAATTATTTTCTGCCATAAAGAAAAACTATTTCTGGCATGGAATGAGAAGAGATATTGCAGATTAATCCAGCTAAATTTCTGGAGTGTCAGCAAGTCAAGGCTGAGCGCCAACACCCAACAAGGTTACTACATCCATTAACCATTCAAGAATGGAAATGGGATGTTATCAGATTAGATTTCATTACAAGATTACTTAGATAAAAAAAAAAAATGACTCAATAATGGTAGTGGTGGATAAGCTCAGAAAAACCGCCCATTCCATTCCAGTACAATCTACGTACAAGACTGTCCAAATTTCTCACACTTTTATGAAAGAAATATTTTGGTTACATGGAATAGCTACAACAATAATTTCTAAAGGCATGTAAAATTTAATTCTGCATTTTGGAAGGTTTTTTTTATGGATTGGGTACCCAAGTTCAATTTAGTACCACCTATCATCTACAGACTAATGGTAAAACCGAATGGGTGAAACAGTTATTGGAGGATATGTTAATAGTGTACATTATGGAACAACCAACCAAGTGGGATGAATATACCCACTTAGTTGAATTTTCATACAATAATAGTTATCATGACTCATTGAAAATGATCTGTTTTGAAGTACTATATGAGAGAAGGTGTAGAACACCTACCAACTAGAACAATCTGGAGGATAAGTTAATCCCAGGAAATGATATGTTAGCCAAAATGGATCAAATAGTGACGAAAGTATGACATAATTTAAAAGGTTACCAAGATAGAAAAAAGACTTATGCAGACAAGATAAGGACTTAATATAGATAATTTCAGGTTGCGGAACATGTTTATGTGAAGGTCAAACCTAAAATGAGTACCTTGAGATGGGGTGGATGCACAAAACTGACCCTCCTTTATTGTGGTCCATTCCAGATTTTGGAAAGAATCAGACCTACGAAATATCAACTTTCATTACCGAGTCACATACAAGTTCATAACATATTTCATGTTTCATTGTTAAAAAAATATATTTATGACCATAGACGTATTATTAATTGGTAAGATGTGCAAGTAAGATCTAATAATGAATTCATTTTTACAAGTATTTTTACATGTTTTTTTTTTAAATAATCATTAATATGAATTGATGATAGCCTATGATTGTGAAACAAGTCAAACCAGAAGAAGAATTTGGTAGAACCTCTACTCATGCTCAATCGGAGAGAAAGAATGTTATAGAGGCGAGATATCACCGAGGTTAAACTGTAGTGGAAGGACTTTAGCCTAGAAGAAGGCACTTGGGAGGATGAAAATTTTATACAGGATGAAAATTGAGACCTAGTTCAGAGGCAAGGATAAACATCGAGCAGATTGTTTCTCCTGAGGGGGGGAAGATGTAACATCCCCAAGCTCTGTAAATATTTTTTCCTTTTGCTTTTAAAGTTAGGAAGAGTAATTATTAACAGGTGGAAAACCAAGCAAACCTTTAAGTACTAAAATTTATTTTAATTTTATATTTTTGGTTTTATTAATATATAATAAAAAAACCAAACCATTATAGACAATTACCTTTTCTCTCTCTCGAGAGAGATAAAACATCTCAATGGGAAAAATGATCCAAGGAAGGTAGGAGGATAAAGCTGGAGGCATCTTAGAGAACAAAGAAAAGGGTATGGCAGGACACTACTTGTAGGGTGATTTTGAGTTGGACTTAGATCGTGTGGAATCCCTAAGCCTGTTTAAGGTTGTGAGTTACAAGTTGGACTAGGGGGTTTTGATGTGTGATGACATTAACAATAAAGCATTGTCTAAGCTACTTAGAATTTAGAAGGCTCAGGTTAGGTGGTGTGGTCTCTTCTGTGAAATTTTCAGTCGGTAAAAGAGAAGGGCAACAAATAAGTAAATATTCATTGATAGACTTACATTGGTAGAAGTTAGAAATTACAATGTGTATGAAGGTGTAATTATGTCTTTGCAAAGTAAAAGGAAATGTTGATAATTTTTTATCTTCGTTGTTTCTTTAAAAAAAAAATCTATTCATAATACTTCTTGAAAAGTAAACATTGTTGTTAAGTACACTGAATCTTGTTGATATATGAGCACGATTATTAAAAGAACTTACATGGGTAAATGAGAACATAAACTTGTTTTAATATTACTTAGAAGGGATATTGGGGTTCAAAACCAAATATTCATTTCCTTTAATTTATCTCGTAATGTAAGATGGGGTGTGGATAATTAAGTATTCAATATTCTATAATAATAAGAACATGGAAACTTGGTCTCTTTACAGGGGTTGAAGGTTGCCTGGAATCCAGTTTAGTCCCTAGGTCAAGTGGGAATCTCTAGACTTAGGAATCAGTCTAGGTTCATAACAACCCCGTAAATGTTTCTGAATTTGAATGATAAAGAAAAACGAAAATAACTCTCATATAGAGAAATAAATATAACAGACTCATGATAATTACTATGCAAAAGCCAACCATTAAACCAGAAAAAGAAGAAGAAGAAGGAAAACTACCTTTAACTGTATTTTATTCAGAATACTCATTCACAACTAATTAATTGAAAATAACCACAATAGAAATTCATTCCATCAAGAATACCCATAATCACGAAAATACTAATCAAGTAACAACAAAGTAATTCCACAAATTAACGCTCGTTATTTCTCGAGAAATGTATTAAAAGAAGAACTGTAAATATGATTAACTTCATACACCCAACCAAGTTGGTAACGATACCTTGAATGAATTATGTGCCATACAAACAAATCCCCAAGAAGGACAACCATTTCTTCTCATGGCAGTTCCAGGAAAAAAAGAACATATATACAAAATATTACTACAAGTACATGTGACCATTTCCGGGCTTGCCATGAATAATTAGTCTTTAACCCTTGAAAAATAAAAACCAAGGAAAACAATTGTAGGAATCAACTTAGGAAACTAATGCAAAAATGGCACAAGTTGGTGAACCTTGGAAAAGGGAACAATGAACATGTAAATAATCCTAAACCAAAATTATATTAAAAAGGGGAATAAATCTACAGGAATCTAAAAAAATGGCAAAAACTAGAAAAATATGATATAGTGAGAGCTAACCTGCCACAATAAAATCAGCACAACAGTTGAAGCAAGTAATCATAAGCATACAATACATTATAGAATGCAATTAATTATTTAATTTCTTCTCACCATTAGAAGGATGGCCAGGAGGCTTCTATCTATTAGAGACCTTATTCTGGAAGCTCGTCTCCTCTACAAAACCATAAGAATAGTTCTATAAACCCTTAGATTGAAAGAAAGCGTTACACATTGTGCAATTAAAAAGTTAGTTAAGATTAAAGGGATGCAACAAAGTACCTAATGATCAAATATGAAACCCTGAGCTATAGAAATGCATAACAAAGCTCTTCCTCCTCGCCAAGCAGAATGCAAATGATGGCAAATCAAGCCATAAAGGGGAGGTAGTTGCCTAAACCGTACGAGGAAGCCAGAGATAGTTAGATCAAGATCCCAATAAGATCAATGGTGTATATTGGCATAAGTAATTGAATTAGGGTTTGGGAAGAATCGAATGCCCGTGGTTGAAGGACAAGGAAAACGAAAAACATTTGGCAATCAATTGTACTGCTTAATCAATTGCAGTCTTAATGTGGAGGATATGTCCAACAAAGTTTAACCAAATCACAATAATTCCGAATATGAATACCTGAACATCAATGTAACTGTCACAAGACTTATGTTTCTGTTGTAAACTTAGATTAATAGAAATGTATTTATATACAAAGGTAAACAATTATCCTTAGGATTTGATATATTATCAATTACTAAAGTCACACTTATATGTTAGGTAGAATAACTTATTGCATGATAAATAAGTTAGAATGTTTTTTGTTTTTTGTTTTTTTTTTTTTTTTTTTTATATGGGTGAAACATTTTACAGTAAATGTGTAGATTTACTAATGATTACCACTCACCAAAATGTTATGAAGACTTTAGCAAAGAGTAAAAACTTAAATGTGTAGACTTATTAGTGATTATTACCCACCAAAAAATTATGAAGTAGATACCTATAGTAAGCAATTAATGTTTTAGTTTCATATATGAATTTACAAATTTTTCTAAACCTATAATTTTCACTTCAATAGCAAGGACTACAACACTCTATAATTCCATTTCAACAATTTTTTTTTTTTCGTCTTGTATGCCAATAAAATTTAACAATTACTAGTTATTGGTTTTATCTTATAAAGTCCATCTACCTTATGGTGTTATCGTGGATAGCATTTACCTTATATTATACGTTTAAAAATTAATGATGAAAATATTTATTACAATGGTATAATTTCATACATGTGAGTGATATAAAATATCATAGTGTTATTTTTTATATGTAATCGTTATAATAATTTGAAAATTTATGTTTAAATGATATAAATAAAATTATAATCTCATTGTTATCATTTTAAAATTTAAATTTAACAAAAATAGGAGAAAAATATCTAATTGATTGTCATATACTCATGATATCATATTAATTTAATTTGGTATATTTATCAACCACAATTAGATAATAACAATGAACAAATTTTTCTATCTTCAAATTATTTTTCTTCAATCACATGCTTGAAACTTTGTTTCAATGTTTTAAAGATGAAAGTAAAAAAAATCATCTAACCTTTGTTAGATTTTCTACGAATTTTTTTCAAAATACACATATGATCCTGATATGGGCTATCTAATAGTTGAAAATAATCATGCATTGTGGTGTTACAAAATTCCAATGACTTAAATGTTAGAATTAATGGAGAAAGATACAGTTAGGATAGGATTTAGACTCTAATTTTAGATCTCAGATCCTAAGATTCAGGGAGTGGTTCAAACCACCTGATTGTGAGAAAGCCTATATGTACTAGGTTGTTCTCTTGATTGAAGGTAACAGAGTGTGTGTATGAGTGTTTGTACACTCTCCAGGTTCTCACCTGGAGAGCCATTTAATTTAATTATTAGATTGATGTTTTTTTATCATGGTATCACAGCACAAGATCAGAGGCCTGTGCGTTGTTCTATCTCCGCAGTGGTTGAGGCTAAGTCTTTGGAGGTCGAGAGCCTGTGTGAGGAGCGTTGTTGTTAGATGCTCCTGGAATGCCTAAATTGGAGGCTGAGATCTATCGATTCCTGTGTGCGTGGAGATCTGTAGGTTCAGAGCTAAGCTCTGGAGGAGCATAAGAGCGCCGTGGATGCTACATAAGATGTTCGTGTCTGCAGCTCTTTGGATGATCGTTGTCCATAACTCGTCCAAGCATGAAGATGCGAGTCACGAGTAATCTGTCGTGCTGCGCTGAGCGACCGGTGAAGGTAGATAAGCCGATCGATTAGTTGTAGATGACTGATATGTTCAAGCCACACTGTGGACAAGGTTGATAACCCAGCTTGCATACACATCATAGTGCAAAGGAATTTGGTCGCCTAGCATAAGAGAATCCTGGAGGGGTCGTGTCACAAGTGAAATGTGAAAACACCTGGGTCATTCTGCAACGCCTGCTCGTTTGTTGCTGTGAGTGCAGAGATGGAGACGCTGTTGAGAGACAGAACAGTGGACCATCAAACAAACTAGTGACGCCACTCGGACAGGAGTTTTGGTTCCCTTCTATAAATTTAGTATGTTGCCACTCCTCCTCTACGACATTTTTTAATCCATTGACTACTGGTGGGAAGGCTGAGAGATGGCATTTTATTTCTTGCATGAGGAAGGCTGAGAGACGGAATTTGATTTCCTGCATGAGGAGGGCCGAGAGACGACATTTGACTGCTGGTGGGAAGGTAGCTACTGCAACTCGTGATGTACGCAGAGGAGCATAGATGAAAATGTAATTCAAGGTGATTTTCTTGCATTTATAGCAATCATTCATGTTTAAATGCAATAGCTCAGGTGAAACCGCATCAAATTTTTATTTTCTAGTCTGACCAGTGCTGGAGTCGGATCAAATATTTATTTTACGGATCTGAAAAATTATACAAGGGTGTTGGTCGCTTTAATTGTTTTCACAATTCAAGCTCCACATAAATTGTCAACCCGAGGAAGTCTTTTTATTCCAAAGACAATCACGCACTGGATATGCTCAATTTCAAAAGCAAAAACAATGTTGTAGTAGAAAGCCACACAATTATCAATCACAAAAATCTAATTATTCACACTCTGTTTAATCAAAGCTGAAGTCACTTAAGTTATAGCAGAAATAATTCCTATGTTGCAGTTAAAATCCAAATAAAGGAAAATCAATCTGCAAGAAAAGAAATCAATCAACCATAGCAGGAACAGGACCCTATTCCTTAATTAGGAACTTCAGCACCTGCTTCCTGACACTAATCACACTGTAGAAAAGATAACTCAAGAGACCAAGACCCTATTCCCATGAACAGGAACCTTCAGCACTTGTTCTCTTGTTTCTAATCACATTGCAGGAAAAGAAAGGCAATTAGTGGGAGCAGGACCCTATTCCTTTGTACAGGAATCTTCAGCACCTGCTTCCCAGCATCATACATTCACACAATTAACAGAAATAGATTTCTAAACTTCTCAAGAATGAATGTATTAAACACATGCAGCGTTAAGGAAACAGAGTACTCGATGAACTACAGAACTGTGCAACTAGTGTTCAACAACAGAATTAAAGTAAAGTGCAAACAGTGTAAAGAATTAAACAAATTACAGGAACAGAAGGGTGAATCTTGTGAGGAAGGCGGGCCCTTTCCCTCTCACAAGATTCCCCAGGGAAAGAAATGAATTGGAGCGCTCAAAAGAAGATTTTATTCATCTGTCAAAAGAAATGATACATTACAGATGGAGTCTAGCTCCAGTTCTCACACACAATGCTCTCCTGTAGCTTTCAAACTCCAACTCCCTACTAATGATGATGTCTCCTCTTTTTAAAGAGGAGACATCTTTTACAATTACATGAGAGAAAATCTACGTTTATCCCAAATCTGTTCGCTTTCTTAAAACAGGACTATTCTGTTCTTCCAAAAAAAAGATATTGTTACAACAGAGACAACAAGAATGCTATCTTCAGAATGGTCCATGTAACCATGTCTTCATGCCGTTACTATTGTTCCACAAAAGGCTCTTCCAGAATCGCAAATTACGAGTGACGGAATTTTTGTGTTTGCTGGCTGTTTCAGCAACTAAGTCAACTGTTTCAGCAACGGACGATTGTTCCAGTAAAGCATATAACTTATCTGTGATCTTTTAAACTTATGTTAGCAACAATCCACCTCGCTTAATGATAAAATATAAGAGTATTTTTGAATTATATGTAAACAGATTAAACATATAATAAAGAAGAGGATTTTATATACCTTGGGATAAAGTAGATGAAAATGCTAATGGAATCCTTTTTAATCATGGTTATAAAAGTAAAATGGTGTCAAAGTATATAGCAAAAATGATACATAGTGGAGTCCTAACATCCCCCCCAGCTGAAAATGTTGCATGTCCTCAGGTAACCCCTAGTCTGAGTCAGAGTCTGAGTACTGATACTGTGCATGCAAATTACTCAAGCAGTAGCTGGAGAAGGTGACATCTGTAGGAGCTCGGAATCCTTTATTGTTCTGCAATTGCTGCCATGTTGAAGCTTCATCTCTGCCAGCCAATTGGTAGTGACACTGATATTTCTCTGAAGGCAACCATAAAATTGGAAAATGAAAATGATAACCGATCCAGTTTACTCCACAATGTCGAATGCATCCAATGTAATTAGGTACCCTGGAAAGTGCAGCTTGAAGATTGTCAGGGTTAAAAGGGTGATAGTCTTGTCTTTCTTTACATGACTGCTGCCAAAACATAGTGTTGGCCTTCAATGCAGCAGTCCCCTTTACTCTAATTTGTTGTTGACACTTAAAAAGTGTTGAAGCCTGTAGTTGTTGTATATACCTATGCATTCCTGGCTTCTGTAAGAATTTATGATATTGTGCTATAAACATGGCTGGACTTAAAGGTTCTGGTCTAATCCAAAGGAGTCTATTCTCCTCATTATGACTACTTGCAGTGAACGCAGTTTTCCAAGTGAGCTGGTTGGCCAAAAATGAAACAAATGCCCTTATTTGTATATCACCTGCAATTGGAATAAGATTAACTCTTCTATTGTCGGGAATGGCCTCATTATGAAGGTAAAGTTCGCACAGCAGATGCTGGTCACTTTCAGGGGCCTCAGTAAAAGTCTCAACAAATTTCTCTGAAGTAAGTAATTCATGCGGTCTGCCATCCTTTATTGCTTTTAATTGAAAATAAACTAATCATTCAGAAAGAAAGAGAGAGTAGTTTACAGAGGGTTTGCGGGTAGCCATCAACTTCTGTACTAATGAAAACATCAAGGCCATCTTTTCCTTAGATTCCTTGACTTCCTTTTTGGAGTCCCTGAGCTGTTGCAACATCTGTTCCCAACTATCCCAGTTGGCATACATGTGATTCTGCCATGCTAACTTATGCTGATGTAGTATTTTATCTTGTTCTTCAGCATATTGTTTCTTCCATTTGTTCATCAGTTCCAATTGATTCCATGGCAGGGTCTGTGTGCTAGCATTAGAAGTGCTGGGTTGGGACATTGTTTGAGTTGCTGCATTGACTGACTCAGGGCAAGATATCTGTGGTTGTGTTACCGTCTGCGTGGCTGAGCTGACTAGCTCAGGACAAAATATCTGTGGTTGTGTTTCTGTCTGAGTGGTTGCACTAACTAGCACGGGGCGAGATATCTGAGGTTTAGTTTCTTTTTCTTCATTTATTGAGAGCCCTACTGGTTCTTGTGGAGCAGTAGGGCATCCCTCTTTTATTCTAGCTGATGTAGATGCCTCAGATACTTGAATTTTAACTAGTTTGTAGCCTGCCTGCTGGTAAATATTACCACACTCATGGCACATGTATTCCTTCCATGGCTCCCTATTTTGCGTTGATGCTGTGTGTGCTAACATATAGAGATTCAAATCTCTATCAAAAGCTTCTCGTGCCATGGTTAATTAATTCTTGTATGCTTCCAGTTCAGACTTCAAGAATTAATTCTCCTCCAATAAAGATGTCATAGTATGTAAACCCTATGCGCTGGTTGATTCTGCTGGGGTAGTTCGTTGTTGCACAGCCGTAGCTGGTTCTTGTGGGGCAGCTACAGCTGGTCTCCCGGTATCATCATGCTTGGTGTATTTTTGTACCACAGTGGTTGGTTCTTGTGTTTCAGCCTCTGGGTAAGTGACTGGTTCTTGTGTGGCAGTCACTGTTTGAGCCATAAACAATGTCGTATTATCCCGGGGCACTGGTTCTTGTGTGGCAGTGCCACTGGACGAGACGGGTTAGGGGGTTTGAAATGGGGATGAAGATTGGAGTCTTAACAGAATAGTGGCGGGGTCAGGGGAAATGGGGGTAAGTCCTGTTTCAACAGTCGTCTTCATTTTTATTTTTGGTAGGAAAGCAGAGAAGTCACTGTCTTTCCTTTTCTTTGCGGGGGAGGATTCTTCTCTGGGGGAAGGGCTTTCGGAAGAAGTGAAAATTTGGAATTTAGCCCTTGTCCGTCGTTTGGAGACTGAGACTGTTGGGGTTATTTTCTTTTTATAAGTAGGTGGGGATGGGGGTGTTAGAGAGTCGTCACTAGGGACAGAAATAGTGGGGACGGTTGACTCTACTAAGTGGGACGAGCTTGGGGTTGGGTCAACTGGCTCTGGGGATGAAATTACTGGGGAGTGTGGAATATCGTCCCGTTGCCCTTGATAAGGAATCTCAGGAGTATCTTGGGAACTCTCGGGTTGTTGGGACATTTGAGCCTGCTGAGGAATTTCAGGCAGCTGGGGAACAGGGAGTGGGTTATTCAGAGGGCGATTTTGCTGAGCAAAACCCCTCTGAATTAACAATTGGCATAAACGATGGTGGGTGAGGGATAGCATTGGGAATTTAGCCTGTCTACAATGATAAGACATGTTTCTAATACAACCAAGCAGATAATAGGGGATATTAACCATTCAACCATTTCTCAAATGATTCATCAAAACAAAGTCGTGGTTGTACACTACCTGGTAACGCCCTTCGCATGTCAAGTAGTGCTTGATGAATTCTGCCACTGATGGCCATGGTCGAGGAAGTGAATGCAGACTTACACCGCGGCCTTTAAGTTCAACTGGCTCATCTGGACGAAGAAAATCTTGCTGTGCATTCAAAATAACCTGCTTTCTGCTGAACCAGCGAGTCCCAATAGCTGGCAACCCTGAAACTTGAACTATGTCCTCCTCTGTTACTGAAATGCGGACCCCTTGAACCACTGAGAAATCCCCTTGAAGGTTTTGTGCAAACTCTAAAACTTGTTCCTGGTCAAATTCGCCCAACCTTTCAAAATATACTGTCCATCCTGCTTGTTGGAAAATTTGATAGGCTTCCGGGAATAATTGAAGAAGATTTATGGAACCAGGCTCGTGTCTGATGGCCGACCCTCCCATGGCTCTAGCTTTGAGTTACTTGCAGAGGCACAGAAGAAAGTAAACACAGACTTTGATCACACTAGTTGTTGCAACAGAGGCTGCAGATTCTCAATGACGGCGGAAGTGGATATGACAAAGGACGGAGGATTGGTTAATGCGAAATGATTGTTCAATTTTCGAAATTCCCCCCTACGTATGGTGTAATGATGATTAGGCGTGTAAAGATTGTAATCATTATGAATGAAATCCTCTCTTTAATATAATTTAACTGAATTACATTAAAACCTCATACCTTACATTTTTACCTTTGGTTTAATAATTCGAAGTGTCGAGTGCTTCAAAATGGCTTAATATACATGGAAGAATCTGTAGATTTCTCTGAAATTTAGAACAGGAGTGTAACTGGATCTGCTCAGTGCTGAAAAATTTTTCACCCAAAGGATCTGAAGTATAATCGTGGAGAACCAAAAAGCTTATATAACAGCGAAGAGAAATGATGTTTTAATGATGACAGGTTGCTGAAACTGGTGTTTCAGCAACGGAAAAATGAACGATACGTTGCTGAAACTGGTGTTTCAGCAACGGGAAAAATCAGAAAAATGGGATAAATGACTTGGGTCTGTAAGAAGTGGGGGAAATATTTGATAAGGGATAATTTCAGCAGTAAGGGATAGGAAATACTAGCTGAAGGATGATATTTCAGGAATGGTAGGAGTGGGAAAAATGGAAAAATGGCAATAATGTAGAAGTGGGGATGAAGGGATATTGCTAGAAAATGGGGTAAAATGAAGGGAACAATCTTCTGTGATTGAAGCTTCAGATCTTCTCATGATGAATCTGTCCTGCTTAATGAGCTTTTCCAGAATCTGCAAAATTCAATTGTAATATGCCAATCCTTGACAGGGATTATTAGTGCTAAATCTAATCTAACACTAAAAATACAGTGCAGAAAATTAAATGTTGTGAGGAGCAAAAGACTCCCCTAGAAAAAGATAATGAATATCAGTCATGCAAGCAGTCTTGAAATCCTCTTTAGAAACAGGGCGCTGGTATAGACGGAGCCTATGACCATTGACTAGTAGAGGTGTTTTAGAATCATCAATTGTTAAAAGTCTTACCGTTCCATTAGAAAAAACAACATCTACCTCATATGGTCCAAGCCAGCGTGTACGTAGCTTACCCTGAAAATTTTCAAACCGAGAGTCATACAACAAGGCCCAATTACCTTTTTGAAACTGCTTGTGTTTGATAAATTTGTCATGCCACTTCATCCTTTGTTGTTGTATCATGGTTGTTTGATGAATGGCATCTAATCTCTTTTCATCCAACTCAAGAAGCTGCTGCAACCTAGCTGTCTGCACATCAGTCAAATCAAGATTAACAGCTAAAGCAGTTCTTAGAGTTTTAATCTCAAATTCCACGGGAAAAACAACATTTTTACCATAAACCAATTCATAGGGAGAAAAACCTGTAGTGTTTCTCCAAGTAGTTCTGTAAGCCCATAATGCCTCAGGGAGCCTTTGGGACCAATCCTTCTGGTTGTCCTTCACTGTTTTAGTTAGAATGGCTTCTAATACTTTGTTTGTGCTTTCCACCTGCCCATTGGCCTGGGGGTGGTATGGTGTAGTCATTCTATGTTGAATATGATATTTTTGAAGGGTAGACTTAAAACCATGAGAATTGAATGGAGGTCTTCCATCTGTAACTAGCTCTCTAGGAATTCCAAATCTAGTAAAGATTTCTTCAAATAAGAAAGCTAGGACAGCCTCTTCATTGGCTCTAATAAGTGCTTTGGCCTCCACCCATTTAGTCATATAGTCTGTACAGACTAATATATATGTTCTTTGATTGGATGGAGGGTTAATGGGTCCTATGAAATCCAAGGCCCATCTATCAAATGGTTCAGAAATTACCTGGGGATTTAATGGCATTTGATCTCTATGATTGGGTTGACCCATTCTTTGGCAGCTGTCACAAGCCCTTACATATTTCTTTGCATCCTTGAATAATGAGGGCCAATAGTAACCCATCCTCAGAATTTTGTGTGTTGTTCTCTTATCAGCAAAATGCCCTCCACAAGGGCCATCATGACAAGCTTTCAATATGTCATATACTTCATCTTCTCTAATGCATCTTCGGATTTCCTGATCAAGCCCAGTGTAGAAAAGACACCCGCTTATCCAGCTATACCTGGCACTTTGTTGAACAATTCTTCTCTTTTCTCTGTATGACAGGTGTGATGGTAATTTTCCTGCAACCAAATAATTAGCAATATCTGCATACCATGGAGAGTGAGCAGAAACCGCAAATAAATACTCATCAGGAAAAGAATCATCTACTGGGATATCATTGTCAGTTTTTAACCGTGAAAGGAAATCGGCCACCACATTTTCTTTACCAGGCCGATCTACAATTGTGATATCAAATTCCTGCAGTAATAATAACCATCTGGTAACTCTAGCATTTGTGACAGACTTGTTCATTAAATACTTAATAGCTGAATGATCAGTGTGCACAAAAGTAGAATAACCAGTGATATAGTGTCGAAATTTATTAATGGCATAGATTACTGCAAGAAACTCCTTCTCGGTAACTGTATAATTAAGCTCAGCAGGGGTCATATTCTTACTGATAAAGTAGATAGCATAAGGGAGATGATTTTCCTCTTGTCCCAAGACAGCTCCAATTGTAGTGTCTGAAGCATCAGAAGATATATGAAAAGGGAGATTCCAATCAGGCCCCCTCAAAATAGGAGCAGTAGACAACTGATGCTTGAGTTCTTCAAAAGCTTTATGACAAGAATTAGTCCACTTAAATTCAGCATTTTTCATAAGCAACACAAATAATGGAGAAGCTATCTTAGAAAAATCTTTAATAAATCTTCTGTAGTATCCAGCATGTCCTAGAAAACTTCTCACATCAGTTTGTGTTTTAGGAACAGAAAGATTCTGAATGACCAATATTTTAGATGAATCTACCTGAATACCTTGAGATGAAATAAAGTGTCCAAGCACCACTCCTTCACTCATCATCATATGACATTTTTCAGTACTTAGGGAGAGGTGAGCTTGTATACATCGTTTAAGTACTTTCTCAAGGTTTTGTAATGCATCTTCAAAAGACACACCATAAGGAGTAAAATCATCCATAAATATTTCCATAGAATCATTCAGCATATCAGAAAAAATTCCTATAACGGCTCTTTGAAAAGTTGCTGGTGCATTATATAGCCCGAATGGAAGAACTCTATAGGCAAAAGTTCCCCAGGGGCTGGTGAAAGTGGTCTTGTCTTGGTCTTGGGGTGCAATTCTTATCTGATTATACCCACTAAATCCATCTAGAAAAGAAAAGAATTTCTTCCCTGCCAGACTATCCAACACCTGATCAATGAAGGGTAAAGGAAAGTGATCCTTTTGAGTAGCTTTGTTTAAGGCTATGTAGTCAACACATACTCTCCATTTCCCGTTTTTCTTAAGGACAATTACCAATGGGGAAACCCATTCACTGTCAGATATAGGGTATATAAATCCTGCATTAAGCAATTTTTGAAGTTCTTCTTTAACAATTTCTCGTAAATTAGGATTCATTCGTCTTTGGGGTTGACAAACAGGTCGGCATCCCTCTTTAATGTAAATTCGATGAGTACATAATTCGGAAGAAATACCTTTCATATCCGTGTAATCCCATGCAAATGCTTCCTTATATTCATGCAATAACTTCATTAATTGCTGTGTTTCAGCATCTGTTAGATCAGGATTTATGTTTAATGTCTTGCCAGGTTCAATTTCAACTGTTATGCTTCTAGATGAGATGGTGGTTAATGTCTGAGATGAGTCTTCAGATTCAATCTTTTCTTGAGTATCAGTTTCAAAAATTGCAGTTAATTGATTGTGTGTTTTAGCAATTACAGAAGAAGGCTCACAAATAAAATTATTAATTATCTCATCCTCTGTATTGTCTTTGAGAGTTAAAGCTTGTCCAATAGTTAGAATAGGCTGAACAACATTATCATCATAATCCATCCACATAGAATCTTCATTATTAATTATTGGTGTAGCATGAGGATAAAGAGTAAGTTGTTTTGTTTCATAACCATTAGAAATTGTCATTGAACCAGATCTGCAACTGATAAAAGCATCAGTTGTGGCCAGCCATGGCCTTCCTAGAATTAAGGGATGTCCCCCCAGCTTTGTTTTAGTTTGCAATACAACAAAATCAGCTGGGTATTTCCAGGATTCAACTGAAATAAGTAGATCCTCAACAACTCCTTCGGGTTTAATTGTAGAACGATCAGCCAACTCTAGAATGGTGGGTGTATCTCTGATTGTGTTATTCAGCTGTAACAATTGTGAAGTTTCAAGAGTCATTATGTTAATTGCGGCACCTAAATCTACCAGAACTTGGGGAATCATTGTTTTACCAATCTGAACTGTCACCGTAGGATGGCCGGGATCACCATATTTTACAGGAGGGGCTTTTCCGGACATTAATGCAGACAAGTCACCCATCACATGTACTGTAAGGGGGTCTTTAGTTTTCCTACCAGGTTTTTTAACACAAATATCCCTTATTGTTCTGGCATAAATTGGTACATCTCTTAATGCTTGTAAAAGTGGAATTTTAACATACAAATTTTTCAATTCCCCTAAAAGATTAAAAGCAGGTGTTTCAGGCGTTCTAGTTAAAACCAAACGCTCGGGGAATGGTGGTTCTGTTATTTCAACATTCTTGTTAGAAGGTGGTTGTGCTTTCTTATGTTTCTCAGTTTCCTCTTTATCAGAATCAGAAGAAGTTATATCATCAATAATAGGCTCTAATATTTTCCCGGATCTTAAATGAATATCATTACATTGCATAGTAGGAAATATAGACTGATTCTGAATATCAATGACTTGCACAACTTTATTATTGGGGTTAGGATTTGGTTGCACAGGTAGCTGGGGTCTCATTTGGTTATTTGGCGGAGCATTTGATGGCAGAGGAAGTGGTTGTTGGAATTGAGGCAATTGATTTGGATACGGGAGTTGTTGGCTTCTCCAATTTGAATTCCAAGGGTTAAGAGAAGATGGCTTCTGTGGAGGCCAAGGATTCCACATTGAAGGATCAACAAAGGGAGGGTTTGATTGCTACATGGGTGGGAAATTCATTTGGTTGAAGGGTGGGTATTGCATTTGATTGAAGGGAGGGTAATTTGTTTGACCGAAAGCAGAATAATTGTTCCAACGATTAAATGGCATACTAGAGTTCATACCTTGTCCTTTTGGTTGCCATTGTCTTCTTTGAGTTAGTAGGTAAATTGCTTCAGCTTCTTCTTCCGTTGGCTGCAATGCTGCCTTTATTCCTGGTAGAGATGGACATTGTTTTGTTTCATGATCTTTCTCACAAAGGGTACAAATTGGTATTTTGTCCATTGGGCATTCCCTTAGTGGATGTTTGTCTCTGCACTTCGAGCAAAAGACAGCCAGAGTTGCTTCTGCTTCAACCTGCTTCTTCTTAACCTGCAAAGTGTCAATTTGTGAAGCAAAAGAACTTAACATTTCAGTTTTAAATTCTTCGAGTAAATTACCTATTTCAGCTCTTGTTGCTCCTCCACTGGCTGATTTCTGCACTCTTGAATAGGTGGAATCTCTATTACTTACTCTGTTCCTTGCAGCTCCCCTTGAACATCTCTTAGAAAGTTCAACAATCTCATCATATGATTCCTTAGATATATCTCCCTTGCCAAGCATGTTTAACATATCTAAACAATCATCCCTTAAACCTCTAAGTAATATTGTTTTGCGAATTTCCTTACTTATATTCGGATGATCGGATCTCTGTATATTGTACTGCAGCCTTTCTATATAGTCGTCCAGATTCTCATCCGGCTTTTGTGCCATATTAAATAGTTCATCCTTCTTTTCTCTCGTCCGGCAGTAGTCTTGATATTTAAGCAGAAATTTCTGTTTCATCTGCTCCCATGTTGTGATCACCTGACTTCCAAGGCTCATGAACCATCTTAAAGCATTTCCTTTTAAGGTGGCTGGAAACAGTTCAACTTTTGAGCATTAGTAACATAATCATAACTTCTGCATAATATATCAAATTCAAAAAGAAATTCATCCGGATCTTCAGAGGATAAACCATGAAAGTTAGGTAAAGCAGACAATGGAATGTTTTTCATAGGAGTTGTCCCTGCAGGGAGATCACTGATAGGAAATCCCAAGGTAGAGAGGGAATTTTCATTCCTTCCTTCTCCTTCAGGATCTACACGTCCTCCACCAAAGAAATCATCATTGTTTCCTTCCATTGTTGGCTCTCCTACTGCACTTGCTCGATCGTCAAGATCTTCTACTGGCTCTTCAATGTTTTCCACTGGTCATCCAACGCTCTCTATTATTTCCTCAATGTGCTCTGCTGATTTACTGACACTTTCTTCTGACTCTCCAGCACTGACTGCTGGTTCTTCAATCACTGGTTCTTCTATATTTTCAGGACCCACAACTTCCTCTGTTTTGTAATCTGATTGAGGGGAGTGCTGAAGTTTTGGTCTTCGAGAACTTAATCTCTGTGATGATTCAACCTTTGATACAATCTCGTCAATGAAAGTCTTTCTTCCTCCCCTTCCTTTGCCTTTGCCACCTGTGGGGTTAGTTTTCTTCTGGTTTCCGCGTCCTCTCATACAATCTGCACATTTAAAAAGAAAATATTAATGCTTTTGAAATCTATAATTTCCTTCCCCGGCAACGGCGCCAAAATGTTGGTCGCTTTAATTGTTTCACAATTCAAGCTCCACATAAATTGTCAACCCGAGGAAGTCTTTTTATTCCAAAGACAATCACGCACTGGATATGCTCAATTTCAAAAGCAAGAACAATGTTGTAGTAAAAAGCCACACAATTATTAATCACACAAATCTAATTATTCACACTCTGTTTAATCAAAGCTGAAGTCACTTAAGTTATAGCAGAAATAATTCCTATGTTGCAGTTAAAATTCAAGTAAAGGAAAATCAATCTGCAAGTAAAGAAATCAATCAACCATAGCAGGAACAGGACCCTATTCCTCAATGAGGAACTTCAGCACCTGCTGCCTGGCACTAATTACACCGTAGAAAAGATGACTCAAGAGACCAAGACCCTATTCCCATGAACAGGAACCTTCAGCACTTGTTCTCTTGTTTCTAATCACACTGCAGGAAAAGAAAGGCAATTAGTGGGAGCAGGACCCTATTCCTTTGTACAGGAATCTTCAGCACTTGCTTCCCAGCATCATACATTCACACAATCAACAGAAATAGATTTCTCAACTTCTCAAGAATGAATGTATTAAACACATGCAGCGTTAAGGAAACAGAGTACTTGATGAACTACAGAACTGTGCAACTAGTGTTCAACAACAGAATTAAAGTAAAGTGCAAACAGCGTAAAGAATTAAACAAATTACAGGAACAGGAGGGTGAATCTTGTGAGGAAGGCGGGCCCTTTCCCTCTCACAAGATTCCCCGGGGAAAGAATTAAATTGGAGCGCTCAAAAGAAGATTTTATTCATCTGTCAAAAGAAATGATTCATTACAGATGGAGTCTAGCTCCAGTTCTCACACAATGTTCTCCTGTAGCTTTCAAAAATGAACTCCCTACTAATGATGATGTCTCCTCTTTTTAAAGAGGAGACATCTTTTACAATTACATGAGAGCAAATCTACGTTTATCCCAAATCTGTTTGCTTTCTTAAAACAGGACTATTCTGTTCTTCCAAAAAAAGATATTGTTACAACAGAGACAACAAGAATGCTATCTTCAGAATGGTCCATGTAACCATGTCTTCATGCTGTTACTATTGTTCCACAAAAGGCTCTTCCAGAATATTCGAATATTTTAGCTGAGCGGAATTTGGTAACTATTGGTATTTGGCCAATGGGGGTATTTGTTTCGACGCGGACGATTGTTCCAGTAAAGCATATAACTTATCTGTGATCTTTTAAACTTATGTTAGCAACAATCCACCTCGCTTAATGATAAAATATAAGAGTATTTTTGAATTATATGTAAACAGATTAAACATATAATAAAGAAGAGGATTTTATATACCTTGGGATAAAGTAGATGAAAATGCTAATGGAATCCTTTTTAATCATGGTTATAAAAGTAAAATGGTGTCAAAGTATATAGCAAAAATGATACATAGTGGAGTCCTAACAAAGGGCTCTGAGAAACCATAGATGAAAGCGTGGCTACCAGCGGGATCTACAAGCTAGCAACTACGAGTTTCCTATCTAGCTTGCGAGTTCGTGGAATGAGCGTGTCTCGACACGGAGAAGAGGCCGTGGATTGTTGTGTGATTTTTTTTTTGGGTTTTTCACATACATCACAAAATCTTGTTATGGCTATGTGATTTCAGGTGCACGGTGATTGTGTAGGCCAAGCTTAGAGGCAGAAGAGCCACTGCAGATTTGGCTGTAGGATGTGACCGTTGAAAAGAGTCGTGGATCGAGCTGCATATGTGAAGGCCTGTGGGAGAGTCAACGTGAGACACTCCCAGAAAAGAAGTTTTATTTTTCTTGTAGAGAAAACCTGCAAATGTGCTTGCTTGAAATATCTGTTTCTCTTTTGCTGTGGAGGAGTCGTAAGGTTGGAGCTAGGCCGAGAGAGCATAACAGCTCTACACAAATTTTAAAGAGAACGCTTCTTCGTTGTTTACTTTGTGAAGCAAGAGCCTCAAGAACACATCCGTGACCTGCGCCCAACTAGCTCCCATCCATGACCTGCTACCAATCGGTGAGCGAACTGTGAGGAGAAGAGCACTCGTGAAGCTAGGTGTGCCTCTGGATCTGCGCAGTGGCAACATCTTTGTTTGGAGTGCGGATGCGTGAATTAGTGGATGCAGCAGCACAACAAGTTTGGCTGGCGTTCCAAGACTGTTTAAGCACTTCAAATCTTTAGAGAGGTTGAATTTTGCTAAGAAACCATTTGAGATTGGTGAATTTATATGCCAAGAATTCAACTTGAATGCCCCAAGAAAAGTGCAGTGGGCAAGAAACTATTCCTGGTCGAAGTATTCTTGCAAGGGAGAAAATAGAAGGAGAAAATGGGTCTTTAAAGTAAATTGAAAGAGTCTCGAAGAAAATTTAGGAGAAAGCATCAACGGAGAAGTGAAAAATATTGTGTTGCAGAATTTTATGATTTGTTTCAGGTTGACGGTGATGGACCAACTGCTGATCAAGGTGCAGATTTGGAATTTAGTGAGATTATTAAATGGTTAATGCAAGATTTACCATCTTTTTCAGGTATGAATTATGAAAGTTGGGAAAATAAAATGAAAACAGTACTATGGAAGTTAAATTTACTGGATTATGTTAAATATGTTATTAGTGATAGTGGAGATACATTAGTATTAAGTCTTATAACATCTGCAATAGATGACAACATCATACTCAACATAATATATGAATATGGAGAGATTCTTAGTACAAAGTTTTTATGGGATGTTTTAGAGATGAAATACTATTTGAATGAGGTCAATGATGCTGAAAATATTGCTCTTGATAATGATCCCATATTTGATTGTGAAACTGAAGATGCAATGATGGGTGATGAATGTGTATCTGTAATTGAAACTTGTAATGATGAAAACACATCCCTTATTGTAGAGCTTGAAAGTTTTCCTGATGCATAAATCAAGTTTGATGAGACTTATATATCTCATGATGAGTGGATCAATTTGATGATTGAAAAACATCTTATTGATGAATTACTGTTTGGTGAGAAGAAAGGCCTATCTTCACATACAGATCAAATGCAGAACATGCTTGTAGAAACAGAACTGGATGAAGGCATAATTATGTCAGTAGAAATGGATGAAGTAAGGAGAGATGGTGAAATGAAAGCTCTCCTGAAGGAGCAGGAAGATGAAATTAATTGTGGTCATCTTTATAAATCTAACATTGTTTTTTGTGCAGATATTGGTAGGCAAGAAACAACAATGAGTTTTGAAGAAGAATTGAATTTTCTTGAAGCATGGCTTGAAACACCATGTCTTTATGAAATTAACACAGAAATTGCAATAATCAATGGTGAATATATCATCGCTGATGTTCAGATGATTGATAGCGGAAATAGTGAGAAGGAAAATTCTCCTATCCACCCTGCTATAATTCTAAGAAGGATGAGAACAAGAATTCAAGTTTTCCTTCACAGGGGAAGAAATGAGGTGAAGATACATCACTATCTCATGGCGATGAAAGTGAAGATGAAGCCACGACTTAGAATGAACAAGTATGGAGTCACAAGCATAAAGACAAAAATGAAAACTCTGTTACCAAGTTTTTCATGTTTTTATTGTAAGCCTAGCTGAGACTAGACCAGCAGGCATATGTTATTGTTCAGTACCCTGTCTCCATTAAGGGGGAGTGTTGGCATTAATGGAGAAAGTCATAATTCGATTGTTGTTATGATGATGATAGGATTGAGATGCTAAGATTAGATCTCAAGTCCTAATATCTCGGGAGTGGTTGAAACCATCCCGTTAGTTTGAAAGCCTATATAATTAAGGCTCATCTGACTCAATAGTCAAAGTGTGTGTATGAGTGTTTGTACACTCTCCAAGTTCTCACCTGGAGAGCCATTTAATTTAATTATTATATTGATAGTTTTTTATCAACTTGTAGAGGTCATATTGAAAAAATAAAGGTAGATCTGGAAAGTGGACTTCAAGGGCTTTCCAACGAGCCATCTCGGAACCTTTTTCAATATCGGGAAGGCCTCCAAAATACTGCTGCAAAAAGGCCTATTTCTGTGCTGCACTCCTGGCAAGTTTTCAAATTTTCACACATTGTGTTGCGCTCCTCTGTGTGACTGGGGAGAATGTGCATTTGGAAAGTTTTCTTAGGCATGTGAGGCATAAAAGTCAATTTTATTTCCATTTATAGTCAGAAAAGATATTTATTTAGATATTTTTGTGCCTTGGGCTTTGCAAAGCCTCAAGGACAACTTAGGATATTTCTTTTGGGCCAACAGGCTTCTAGATGCTCTAGTAGGCTCTCCTCTCCTTATTTGTTATATAAGGCATGAGGATTCATTGTAAACAATTGGGACTTGATGTGTTTAAGAGCAATACATGGTTTTATGAGCTTGGAGAAGAAATTGGTTTTATGAAGTGAATGAATGGCTTGTTTGGCTTGATGATGGAGAAGCATGCTTGTAGGATTCCATAGCTTGGTGAATGGTGATGTTTTATTAACTTGTTAATATTTTCTTGTTCTCATTTACGTTTGATTCTTCTTGGTTGCTATAGATCAGAAAAATATAGGCTGAGACATGCTCATGGAAGCACCTCAAACCTCCTGTTTATTATAGCCTTGATGTTTTCCTCGTTTAGTCATCTTAAGGAATTCTTGACTGCTCCTTAGGCCCACTAAAACTTGTTTTTTTTTCATGAATGGTTAGTATGCTAGCTTATAAATATGATTCATGGTATGCCCTGCTTATTTAAAGTTTCCAAAACAACGAATTTTAAAGAGAATGCTACTTATTTATGTTTAAATGATATAAATAAAATTATAATCTCATTGTTATCATTTTAAAATTTAAATTTAACAAAAATAGGAGAAAAATATCTAATTGATTGTCATATACTCATGATATCATATTAGTTTAATTTGGTATATTTATCAACCACAATTAGATAATAACAATGAACAAATTTTTCCATCTTCAGATTATTTTTCTTCAATCACATGCTCGAGACTTTGTTTCAATGTTTTAAAGATGAAAGTAAAAAACATCATCTAACCTTTGTTAGATTTTCTAAGAAACTTTTTCAAAATACACATATGATCCTGATATGGGCTATCTAATAGTTGAAAATAATCATGCATTTTGGTGTTACAAAATTCCAATGACATAAATAAATAAGATTTCCAAATGCATTCACTCTTGTGAGTTGGGCCTTTTGAAACCATGAATATTAGGGAAAATGTAGAAACATTGACAATAAAATGATTATTAGTATTATTAGTATTATTATTTAGTTATTTATTTCTTTTTTTTTAGTTTTATTTTTTTAATCTAGATTAATAAAATTACCTATTAAGTAAAGTTAATAAAAATGGTTCTTAGATCCTATTACATGATATATATATATATATATATATGATTTAGATTCTAATTTACATCATTTAATTATTATTTTTTTTCATTATTAAATAAATAAATAAATGAATAGGAACATAGTTAAATAAAAATCAATTAGCTTTCTTATTTTAGTCAAACTAGCCATTATTTTACAACAGCTAGTTGGAGCTTTCCTTTTCTATTTAGACAGGTTCCTCGATCAGATTTCTCATCTTGTCTTGATGACGAACCATACAGGCTGGTTCGAAACACGTCAACAACATTTTCTTACATGTGATTTTCACCGAAATATTGTATAAATTTTTTATGGATCACATAAGCCAAATTCCTAACAATAAAATGATTACTCAAAGCCCATGTTCTCATGGAAATGATACTAGTCAAAACAAAACTAGAGATTGAAAAAGGGAAAACTTATGGTTAAGGAAAAGAAAAAGGGAGAAGACAAATGACTATAATAATTATCTTTGAACGTGGATGAACATGTCAAATGATACCTTGATTGGCTCCCTTTTTTTACCAATTGTAAGGGGAATTGGTAGGAAAATCAATAGCTTGGTTCACCCAATCGTCAACATACTTCCCAAAGGGCCCCTCTATAATTAACTCCTTTACCTTTAATGCAAGCACCTTATCCTTAAGTCCACATAGGGTACCGAACTAAGCTTTACTACATACATGTTGTCCATGTTTCAACCACAAAATCTATAACCTAATTCTTACAATAATGGTTTCAAGGAAATGAGTAAGGATTTTACATTCTACAACCATTAACATCTTGAAAAAGAAACAAACAATATGACAACAACAATACTTTTGACCATTTTTTAGACAAATTACATTTAACTAAAACTAATTACATCATAGAAATACAAGGTAAATTAGCAAATATCCTGGTCAATATCATTTATACATATAGATAAATTAGAATCTCAAATTAAAATTCATTTTAAAAATATTAAAAAATATTTATAAAATACCATCATAATAATATTAAATATTTCATATTTATTACGTCGTAAGGCATTCTTATTTGAAAACAAATTTCCTCACTGCCAGGTGTACCTTTTCTTCACCCTTAGGTTACATGTTAGACGACTAGAAAATCATCTGCCATTAGATTGATAAAGTATTTGTTAAAAATTGTGTATGGTTCAGCTGATATTTGTTCACCATCAACCCTACTATAATAATCAACGATGATCATTCCTGACCGAGGTGGAGATGATTCCCTCGGCGGCTCCCATAACCACCTAAGATGTTAGGCTTTCTCGATTTAGAATAACCACCTATGCTGTTAGCGTTTCTCCATTTTTCATATACTCATGGTATGACCACGAGTGAATTCAGCGTAATTGGCAAGGAGCACAATGTTAGTAGAGGAAAATGAAGTAGCTAGATTAGTGATTGACTGGGCTCCTTGTCATACTAGTAGGGAGTCAAATTATTGGATCGAGATGTTTTTGGGTAAGAAGATCAAATTGTCACAAGCATTGTTGGGTGTGTTTTCCTTGAATATTTACACCATGTTTCATCTGGGAATTTTTGTGTAAAAATTCCTCCAAGATTTTCATTTAATAATAATGATGAGTTTGCAACCTTATTTATGGTCTGTCCAATTGTCGGTGATTGTCCCTTATTAAATTCACATGAATCCATAGATCCATTTCCTGAAACTGAAATTTTGAAATCAAAAACTTCTGAAGTTTTGGTAAATTAAAAAGAAGCATTGTTTTGGTAAACATGCATGATGTCGCTTTCTATTCACCAATAGTCATTACAAGAACACGATCCATGTTTGAAGTAATGAAAATGGTTTGCATCTCTCATGAAAATTTCCTGTACTGTACTCTTAGAGATGAACTTCGTGGAAATTTGGCAGTCTCCACATATTCGAAGGATTTTAATAATTCTAATAGTTGTTCCAAAAGGTGTGTTAATAAGGCCAAAAGTAATGGCCAACTTCTCACTATGAAAGACAAGATCATACTCCTTTTGTTCCTCCTCTATATCGTGCAACACAAAGTTTGTGTTAGGGACATACCCATCTCCTTTCATCTCCCTTTCCAACCCCCACAAAGTCTCATGGATCTCCTGGATCTGTGGGTGGAATTTATCTCCAACAAGAAATTCATGCACCACATTCTTGACTTCAATCCAGCTGCCTCCTTGGTCCTTTTTTATTCCCCTGTTTTTCATGAAGCTTCTCATCTTTTCTGCAACATACCACCTACCAGATGCAGAATAAATATTTGATAACAATACATATGTTCTAACATTTTGTGGCTTTAATTCAAAAAGGCGCTCAACAGCTAGCTTCCCTACCTCCAAATTAACACATACTCTGTAAGAACTGAGAAAGACTCCCCAACAAAAGCATTTGGTTCAATTGACATTGTACTAATCAGCTCATGTGCCTCATCCAGATGTCCAGCACGGCCCAAGAGGTCAACCATACAAGCATAATGCTCTGATCTGGGTGAAATACCATAATCTCTACTCATATAATTGAAGTAGTACCACCCTTCATTTATAAGGCCTACATGGCTGCAAGCAGATAGAACACCAACAAAGGTGATATCGTCTGGTAGTATGCTTTCTAGTTGCATTTCTTAGAAGAATTTGATGGCCTCCTTACCATACCTGCGCCTAGCGTATCTTGCAATCATGGTAGTCCATGAGATGAGAACTCGAAGGGGTATTTTTTCAAACACATAACATGAATATATTATACTTCCACATTTGGCATACACGTCAATGAGATCATTCATCAGACAAACATTTAACTGAAATCCCTTTCTAAGTAGATGGGCATGGACTTGCTTTCCATTGTCAAGGAGTGCCATGCTAGCACAAGTAGCTATAACACTTGAAAACGTATACTGGTATGGCTTCACCGCTTTGGACTGCATTTCTCTAAAGAAAAGGAGTGATTCCTTACCAACCCCAACTTTGCCACACCCTGCAATTACTGTATTCCATGAGATAACATCCAGATCAAGAATTCTATCAAAGGTTTGAAATGCATCCTCTATGCTTTCACATCTGGCATACATGTCTATAAGGGTGTTTCCCAAAACAGTATCAGTCTCAAATCAAGTTTTGATTATGTGGGCATGGATCTGCTTCCCCTGTCCCAGTTCTTTCGAACCAGCACACACCCTGAGAGCAATCGAAAAGCTGCAAGGATTTGGACACATGCCTGCTTGTTGCATTTGGTTGAATAGTGACAAAGCCTCTTCACGTTTCCCATTCTGTGCATATCCTACAATCATAGCAGTCCCAGTAATTATGTTTTTCTTGCCCATTTCATCAAATACTTGGCGTGCATCACCCGTGCTACCAAATTTTGCATGCATGTCAACAAGAGCACTGACCATAAACACATCCAAGTTAAACCCAAATTTCATAACGTGCACATGAAATCGCCTTCCTCGTTCGAGGAAATTGATGCCAACACATGCCTGGAGAACACTCGTGAAGGTGAAGGGATTTGGCTTACAACTAGCCTGTCCTCGCATTTTGTTGAATAGTGTCAAGGCTTGCTGATTGAGTCCATGGGAGGCATATCCTATAATAATTGTCGTCCATGAGATCACGTCCCGTTCAGGCATTTCGTCAAACATTTGGCGAGAATTCTCAATTCTTCCATAGTTGGTGTACATGCTAACGATTTTGGTTCCAAAGAAAACGTCAGCGCTGAATCCACTTTTGATCATATTCACATGGAATTGTGCTGGGGGTTTCATGTCCATTCTCCCCTGCAACACAGTAGTTTCTCCTTGCGTGGTGATTGTATTAATAAGATGTGTTACCCCAACAAAATTTTTCTTCTAAACGTTGATCCTAATGTTGTGATTGAGTTATTGAGCATGGAAAAAATACTGTTGATGGTATTGGAGATGTGTTAACAGATTTATCCCCATTTATACACTCCAAGGATTATGTGTCATGCCAAATAGAGGACTTCCCACCTGCTACTAAACTAGATATGTCCAAGAAGTTGTGCCGGATATGATAGGATACCTCCTGAGTTTTCTAGTGAGATGTTAGGGACTCTGTAACAAAAACCATTCAGCTTGCTTGGGTATGGATGCTCCCTGTTCAAGTTGGCTCTCTAAAGAATTTGAACACTAGCCAACCAATGTTATGGTCTGCGAGGAAAATTTCTCCCTTTAGTTACCATCCGGCCACATTGGGGATTAATTGTCTCCATTACAGTTGCCACTCTGGTCCTCCTTTCACTGGCGGATTCCGTCTTGCTTCTGGTAAGAGAAAAATACAGAGAAAAGATAAAATAATGTAAGCAGGAGTTCTGGCGCAACAGATTCACTTACACGGAGCTCAATAGCGCCACAAACAGACTTCGTGATGAGAATACAACTAGAAAATTTTACACCTCATTTAATGACAATGGTAAGTGTGGTACAGGAAATACAACGAATTTTTGAGTCTGAGTTTTTTTAAAATTGCTGGACTGTGGGGGTTGTAGACATTATGATCGCTGACTTGTTTTCTTGAATAAGCACTACTAATAAATGATCTTTGGCTTCTGGCACTGACCTTTAACACAAATAAAAATATTTAACAATCAAAATTTTGTTTTAAACATATTTCACCCATAATATCACTAGTGGCAAGATAAACTGAAATCGTGAATACTTTTCTTTTGCAAGTCTTTATCTTTCTGGCTGTACCAAAAAAAAAAGGGAAAGAATATTCTGACTGTGCCAAAAAAATACTGGCTGCTAATACCCATCAAAGTTTCATAAACCATATTGTCGAGAGGCTATATTGGTTTCTCCCATTATTTGAAAATCTGCTGTAAACAGTGAATTTCTGTGGACAACACTTCCGAGAACATCCTGTCCATGACTATATAATTTATGCTAAAAACTTATTTGATGCATTGACTAAGAAGGTTGTTTTTGTGTTCATTACGCTGATCTAATTGTAAGATGGCATATTTTAGGGGGAGTTAAGTAATTTACAAACAAATCCAACTTTTTTAGCGAAAACATTTTTTTGGTTTCTTTATTTTTGCGACTTGATTCACACTTGTTTTTAAAATATGTGTCATTTTAGAACGAAGAAAAACACTAAAAATACAATTTCTAATAGCTTAGAGTGAAGCTTTCACACCCAACAAATCTTCACGTGAAAAAGTGGTTTTGCCATTACAAAATTCTTGGGAAAAAGAATCTCCAAAAGGAATGACATATATAGCCCACCAATCCATGTGAAAGTCAGCATGAGTATTGGGAAGACATTAATTCTTGAAAATTTCCAGCAAGGGGACCGAGGCTGTAATTTCTACTTCCATCATCTATGACTCTGCTACTTCCAACGCATATGCAATTATATTTACAGGTTTTGCGTGTCACGTTTTAGAGGTGAATTAGTTATTCAACACAAAATTCCATTATCTGCGGCTCTGCTACTTCCAGACGCATATGCAATTATATTTACAGGTTCTACTTGTCACGCTTTAGAGGTGAATTAGTTCTTCAACACAAAATTCCATTATCAGAAAGGTCAGAAAGTTTATAATGTAATAAGAATTTTCACGAGTGGAGCAGTCTGTTTTCTTTATCTGCTTTGTTTACGAGAAATTTCAGTTGGTTTAGTAAATTTTCCCTCCGGGGAGGTAGTGTTTTCTTTATCAGCTCTATTTTTTTGCTGAAATGCAGGGTATAGGTAATATTTTTTCAGCAAAAAGAAAACAGGATGTAAGCAAATGAAAAACATTTTTTTGGAAAATTTTCAGCTTTTTCCACCTTTAAAAAATTTATTTATCTTATATTAAGACAGTAATACAAAGTACAAAGTACATGCCCTCATAGCACTGAATTTATTCCTCCATCCGTACAAGGCAAGCATATCCAACTAGGCCACTGGGCTCCTATATTAGAGGAGATAATGTATTGTAAAAGGCTCTCAACAAAAAATTGTGTAACTTCTTAGTCATGTAAGAAACTATGGAAATCTATCCTATTTAAATCCTTTTTATAACTTTTCGAAGTAGCTTTATATCTCAAATTTAAAAAATAGAAAAGAGTAGTGATCCAGAGGACATGGTAAAGCCATCCCACCATCTTCTTACAGAGGCAAGAGAATCAAGCATCAAGCCACTTCCCTGTATAAGACCAATATGGTCTGGTCAATTTGCAATCCCAAAATATGTCTCAAATATTTCCTTTCTTAGCCAGAGTAGATGCCACCATCAATCAGGCCATATCCATCTTGTCCAAGTTTGTTATACAGGTCTTCTAAGAAAATCCTACCACCTAATCACAAGGCGTTTATAGGCATAGGGAGCTAACCAAATGGAATAATACCCCTCCAACATTCTTCTTCATTATCCACGGTCAGCCATGTAGAGTTCAATTTAGCAGTAACACTGGTCCCCCGGCCTTATTGAGTTATATAACATACACGATTCAAAACAAATGATAAATTTAACAGTGGTTTGAATATGGTTTTTCCGAATTGGCTTCCATCCAGAGTAGCTTTAAATGTATTCGATGAATGGATTAAACATTAATTATTTTCGGTTTGATAGGATTGTGCTTATTATTCAAAGTGAACCAATTGTAAACAACTTTAAATGTATTCGATAAATTGATTAAATATTAATTATTTTCAGATAGGTAGGATTATGCTTATTACACAAAGTGAACCAGTGGGCGTTGTTTTTCTCAATTCTCCCATCACTCCATAATGTCAGATGTGTAGATGTGTGCTTTTCAACATCTTCTGCTAGTTCTGTTGATATGGGTTGTATATGTGTGCTTTCAACATCTTCTATTGGTTCTATTGATATGGGTCCTGTTGTTTGTGTTTTGTACTTGTTCTCTATTTAGATGAATTTTATTCAGATGTGGCCCTATACATTCATCAACTTTGTGATGGTATCATTGAGATATCTCAATTTCTAAAGATGTAAACATGTTCTATTTTTTAATACATCGTTGATGGTATCATTGAGATATCTCTATTTCTAAATATGTAAACATGTTTTAATTTTTAATACATCGTTCATTTGTTCTTTTTCCTAAAAAATTGTGACTTCAGATTGTTGCACTATGGTAACTATTATCACGACATGTGCCAATTTAGGGGTTGCAAGTGGATCCATGATTTCATAATTAGAAGATACTTTGAGTCACATTTTCGAGTGTTGAATGCTATCATAATCTTCTAAATGTGGGGTTATAGAGATTGCATGACAATTTTTCCATTAGACGTCCCAGGGTAAAATGATTGGTGGGTATACCCAAAATGGGTTTGATGTGAAACCTAACTCAATCACTTTGGTAAGTGTGCTCTTGGAATGTTCTCATTTATCATCTTAGAAACAATATAATTTGATTCATGGTTCTATAATTAAAAGTGGATATCTCGTTACAATAAAAACCCTAATTGACACATATGCCAACTGTGGTAGTTTAGTGGTTGCATGTCATTTGATCAGCTGTCTAGAAAAAATGTGGTATCATGAAGTGAAATAATTGTTGCCTATGGAATCCATGGTCTTGGTTGGGATGCCATTTCTCTTTTTCAACAAAAAATATGATCGGCATATTGCCAAACAACATCACCTGTGTTTCTCTTTTGTCTGCATGTTTCCAAATTCAAGGTAGATGTTAATAATTTTAAAGGAGTACATTATTAACGATATCAACTAACGTAATTCATATAAATGAATAAATTTATTACAAAGTGTATTGCAATATGTTATGTTCTATGTGTTTATAAGGGACTATAACATATCACATCACTCTTCATTTATGTTTTTTTTCATATGCTATCGACTTAAGACGTTTCTTTTGTAGCGTTTGGTGCAATGTCTATTTTAGAATAATATTTCCATGATTTCAAGAACTAGAAATTATTAGGATGATGGTAGAGATTTAGGAATATGATGAAATATTCATACTATTATTTACAAATCAAGGATTAAGTTTTATTTCCAAGTTAATTGTGCCTTTTTAATTATTTTATCTCAAATTAGTTAATTTAAAAATTTTTTATGTCAACCATAGTCATATTAAGCATGTGGTAATCCATTCTATTGTAAAAAGAACTATTTAAAAAATAAGAATTTCCATAATAAAATAAGAATAAATTTTCTCTGGCAAGGAGCAAAAGACACTAGAAAATGGGCTCTCCTATCATGGGAAACCTCATTAAAACAAAAAGGACGGGCGGGTTGGGCCTTCGATATCCCTATGTGTTGAATCAGGTGATGGGCACTAAGCTATGGTGGCGATGGCTCCAAGGTGGAAGCGATCTCTGGAAAATCATTTGGGAAATGTTATAGCCACTACAACACCACCCAAAATTTTGGGTATATTCGAAATTTCGGGTCCCCCTCCTCACTTAGCCGTTAAGGTTGGCCTTTAGACAATGACATCTTCGTAACCTGCCCCAAGCCCCTCGTGAGTCTTCTCACCATCATGAAGAGATACTCTTACCGCAGCCACGCCATGTGTGAAGGGATGAGCATGCATACATTTGAAGGGAAACCTTTTTGTGTGTTTACATTAAAATCTCTTGCACCATGGATTGTTTAGGCACTCGGTTTGGGTGCTTCACCAAGCTTATAATCTGATGTTAATTATTTGGGGATATCGTTCTCTAAAGGGTAACTGTAAAAATTGACAATCTAAATGTTTCATGCAGGTAAATCCCACAGATGATACACCACACCGATGAAAAGGATAAGAGTAGTGCGAGTTGAAATAGGAGAAGTGGAAGACATGTATCGCATGTACGCAGGAAACAAGACCACACCAGTCAAGGGAGTTTTTGGTCACAGTGGAAGCTGTCGGTCTATACAATGAGCCAAATTTTTTTCCTAGCAAGCAAGAGGACCCTTTTCAAAGCAAAGGCGGCGAGATAAGGAATATTGCTATGAAATCCAAAGATCGCCAAAATAAGGCCGCAAGTCGCAGATCTGCTTGAGGTCGCAAGTCGCAAATCTGCTAGAGGTCACAAGTTGCAAATTCGCTTAAGGTCGTAGGTCGAAAATTCCCTCAGGTCGCCAGGACGCAAAGTCGCACTCCCTATTAAAACCTCGACGACGCAACCAGCGACCCAGCGACTAGGTCGCGAGGTCACAAAATCATGGCACGTCGCAAGTTGCAGATTGTTGGGGGTCACAAGTCGTAAGACCCAGCCGGGTCACAGGTCGCATCAGTGGCTCAGGTCACAAGTTGCAGAATAGAATGGGTCACAAGGCAGCCCAACAGTCGGGAAAGCGAAATGTTAGGAAGCCCCAGAGGTTACAGAAGGAAATAGTAATGTCCACCCAAATGAAGAGAGTCGCTAGCCGTCTTCAGAGGATGCACAACTGGGTTTCAAACCAACAATAAGACCCGTGTTATGCGGATGCTCAGTACCTCGCTCAAAGCAGAAACGCTACTCTCCCGCTTATCAACTCATGCAAATTCTCTTAGCATGACAAGGGCATTGCCAGTAGATAGGAGCTACTGTTTCACATAGCAAGAGCTAAGGCTGTTCTCCAGAGAACAACACTCTGATATCTCAAGGAGAGAAATGTAGAAGGGATCAGAAACCCGAGGCCACAGGTCTCGAACTTCCGCAAGTCGCAGATCTGCTTGAGGTTGCAAACTACAAATTTGTTTCAGGTCACAGGTCGCTGATTGCTGGGGTCACAAGTTTCAAAATCCATTGAGGTCGCAAGCCACAAAACCAGCCAGGTCGTAGGTCACAACAGTAGCTCAGGTCGCAGGATCCAAGCGAGTCGCAGGTCGCAGTTTTCCTCAGGTTGCAGATCGCAGGTCGCAGAATGCTCGAGGTCGCAAGTCGCAAACTCCAATTAGGTCGCAGGTCGTAGAACGGTCTGGGTCTCAAGGCAGCCCAACAGTCGGGAAGGCGAAAAGTCAGGGAGCCCAAAAGGGCGAGTTTTTCTCTATAAATACCTCCTTCAGGAACTTGTAAAGGATCTTTCATTTGGGACTCGAGATGAATACATTGTATTACCAGAGGATTATACATTTGAGCATGAATACAAGCATTTTTAAAAATCCCTTTGTGGATCTGATGTTGTCATATGTATGAGCGCTATTGAGTATTATATTTTCAGCTTCTGAACATCTTTAGATTAAGGGAACTGTATCTTCATTTCATATCACAATTGCATAACAGTTTGCTGAGTATGTTAATGGTGGTTGAGTTCATTTCACTTTCTTAACGAACGTTGATGGCTTTGTTTATTAGCATTTGTGTTATCGTTTAAAACTTTTAGGAAGTGAAGGGTGTTCTTGCCATGAGGAATTGTTTCTTTTGTGGTCAGAACAGTTTACAAGAATGACCATAATGAAGTGTTGTTATCAACACTTCCTTCGGTCTTCATGATTTATTATTTCCTCTTGCTACTCATAGTGTTATATGCACATTTAATGCATCAATCATATGTCTTGTATCATTTGATTAGGTGTGTATCCACTATTTTATAGAGTTTAAGTGAGACCTAAAGGAGAAATCAGCGGTAGCCAGACCCACACCCCGGACGGGATCCCTATTCCAAATGGTTCAAGGTCTAATTGGGACCTTTTACCGGGGAGATCCCTTGCTATTGGCCGGATAGATTTTCCCATCAACAAAATTGGCACTAGAAGGAGGGCCTGAACCTCCGACCTTATGGCTAGAAGGAGGGCCAGATGACAAGCTGAGCCCTTAGAGCCTGCAGTTAATCTCATATCTGTAATGGCTCGTTCCCAAATCATTCTCTCGAGATGTTTTTCGGAGTTTTATGAGCCTCGATGTCTCATCCCCGATGACATTATGTATCACTTGTCCCAGTTAAAATTCGATGGTGAAAACGAAGTGTCCATAACCCAACACCTTTCAATTTTCTGTGACTTTGGTGAGTGCTACGGAATTCAAAATGAAGGTTTTTTTTTTTTTTTTCTTCCTCACTCTTGAACGTTGCGCTAAGCAATGGTGCCACACATTGTCGGAAGCTTCCATCCATTCGTTTGAACAACTCGCGAGTGAATTAAAACAAGCTTTTCACAGGTACAATTTTCAGAATGTATTAATAAAATTAAATGACATCAGAATGGAACCTCAAGAACCTCTAGATGAATTCTCTATCAGATTTGTTCATTATTTTTTTGAGTTCCCTGAAAGGGATGTTGATTGGAAATGTTTAAGTGAACAGTTCAGGTATGTGATTCTCGTTTCCCTTGAACAATTTCAATTAGCAACCTAGCCTGATCCTAGTGTTCCCTATGACAACCTGAAAGTTACCAGCTATTTAGAATTTGTCCCTAATCTTTCCTTATCCATTTCCCCGAGTTTATATCACATTCAGGCCTCCAAGGAGAGTATCACTATTTATGGTATTCCTGATCCTCCTCCTAAATTACCGAGTGGTGGAGTTGTGACCTCGAAAGTTTTGAGCAATGATAGATGGGTGCAAGAGGATAAAGCCTATTGTACTACCTTTAATCTTTCATACACCCTGTCGAATCAAAGCTTGAAAACCAGGTGGGCCCTACGTCCCCTCCAGGTTCATGAAACCTACCTCGAGCCCACTTGATGTCTCCCTAGACACAAACCTAAATCTGATTCGCATACTGATTATGAATCGAATCCTATCCCGCATGAAGTTGATTCCCTTACAAGGCCTCCCAGATCATTGTTTTCTCTGAATGACACGGATGTGCGTATTGAAAAGCCTTGTACGGTTAACACCCCTGCGGCTCAATCTTTTCGTTCGTTATTCCCTGATTTATTTCACGAGTTCGCCACCCCAGTAATTTCTTCGAGACATTCAAAATTTCCTTATGTTGGTATTGGCGACAATCATAAACATGCAGATGGCGCTTCACAATCACCGTTCAAAATTGATGAATCTTTTAGATCTGATCTTTCTCACTCGGAATCTTTAGATAGCTATAAGAGCGATTTCCTGTCTAGGCAACCTCAAAATGTCCTCTTTATTGATCCATCCCAGTTGGTAACTCCTAGGGAGCCTAACATGCCAGGTACCAAACTTGATCAAATCGATGGTTTCAGCGATCACTGCTTATCTGAAAACATATTCACTCATACTGCCGAGGACTGTCACGCGTATCTCTCTGTTGACTATGCTCCACTTTATGAAGATCCGAGTACTTATCAGGGAATCAAAGCACTTCTGCTTCTGCTATCCGTTACCCCTAGTCCTTCAGATCCTCATATCCTTAACAAAACCCAGGAGTAACTCCGCACTGGGGTTTTCAAAATTAAGGTTTCTCCACTCGGATGCACAAGCATCTATAATTCGCCTGGCCCATGCTTATTGTTTCCATCCCATAAAATGGATCATCCTCACCACCACAATGAAGGTGCTGGTTTGTTCGACCAACCCTATTCGGTGAATGTGTCTGCAAATAGGAATTGGCTTACCCATCACCCCTCAAATCCAGGATCGTGCATGAATGGAGGTGTGTCATTTATAAATAGTTTTAAGTTTCGAGAATATATTACTATGTATCGGGATAAGAGTGAAATTCAGCTTGCACAATCCACTCTAGCACATTCTCTGGTAAGTAGCCATGGCCTTCTTGCTATTACACATGCTCTTCAGTTAAGTCTTGTTGTTGGTGCACGGTTTTGTATGCTGTCTCTGATTGCGAACATTGTTGTTCTTGCAGGGCAGGAACTAATGCAGTGGTTGCACTGGAAAGCTGATTTCACATACCGCCTCATTGGTTAAGCTAGGGTTTTAGGTGTAGGCTAGCTAGGACCTGTTAATAAAAATTTGAACTAGTTCAACGTCTTTGATTAGGTTTAATTGCCGAATTTTTACTTTATAATTTAAAAGTGTGTCTGCTATTTTTGTTTATGATTAATATTTTAGGCATCATCAGGTTACAAGTATTTTCCACTCATTTCTTTTTCAGTTTCTTGTTGCTGCAAAATAATCACTGCTTGTATCATTGTTTGGTCAATTTAGTGTGTCCTAAATTGCTGCATTTAATTGTCAATCCGGGAATCGTAAGCTGATGAAGTGCGGCGCACTATATGTGCAAGATAACCTCTTTCTTAACTTTTTTTCGTTTTTGGTCTTTCTAAGGTGAAATGGAAATTCTAAAGTGAAAAGCAAGCTTGGTTATATTTGTTCAAGGAAGTGATTTCCCCTATAATGATTTACCAATCTTGAAACTTTAAAAGCAAATTGAAATTACAATGACAGGACTTGAAAGAAAGTAAAAGTGTACTGCTGAAATGAAAAGGTGCTGCTAATCTAATGAATCAAAACAAGAAACTAGTGATCATGAAAACTAAACTATTCTTGCTGCCAACTGAACACAAAAGAAACTATGCTTACGGAAATTCAAAATTGCAATGAAATAAATCTAAATCAGATTACATCAATTCATTTTCTGACCCTTCATCATTAGACCAGCTATGACTTGCGGAAGTAATCATAAACAACTTGTGTAACTAATATTTAATTCGCAGAAAGTAAACTAATACTAAACCATACACACATGATTCAATCCCTCGCCATCAGTCCAGCTGTGGCTTTCGGAGGAAACTGAAGATGTCATACATGATTTAATATATCTAAGTTTGCAGAAAAGAAACTAATACTAAACTACACATTTCATAATGCAGCCCCTCACCATCAGTCCAGCTGTGGCTTTCGGAGGAAACTGAAGACGCTATGAGCAGCTTAATATATTTAATTTTGCAGAAAAGAAACTTATACTAAACTACACATTTCATCATGCAGCCCCTCACCATCAGTCCAGCTGTGGCTTTCGGAGGTAACTGTAGACACTATGAGCAGCTTAATATATTTAATTTTAACTACTGAATCAGATAAACAAAACTGAAATGTACAAAGCAAGACTGAAGTTAAACAAATGCTATGAAAAGGAAACTAGCAGCAGAATAATGTTAGTTTCATATCATTAGCCAAAATACTATGAAAATGCACCGGGCTGTCTACCTAAAACCTGCACAAGAAAACTGATCAATGATTTAACAATCATAAAAACATGAGAAACAAGAATGCAATGGAAATTATAGAAATGTATGAACAGAAATGAAACAACTATGAAATATGAACATGTAATGGATTATGATACAATGACTTTTTAAAGAAATGAAATGAAATATATATACATTAATACACAGAACCTCGGCTGAGCAGGGGCCCTCTACACAGCTTTGGTACGATCCTCAAACACGAACTAAGTTGAAAACAGAGTCTTTTCACATTAAAAAGCAGTTCATTACAGACTGGTAGTATTACGGCTCAAGGCAGCGTAATCACTACAAAGCTAACATAACAGAGTACGCACATCAACTATCAACTAACAACTCAACAACTAACTCTACGTGCGTATGCAAACGCTCTTTATAAAACAATAAAATGTAACTGTCTCCTGAAGTTTATGATAGCAGCCAGCACGTAGACCACTAAGGCCACGGATATAGGAATATGGCCATGTTGGAAAATGGATCTATGGAAGGTGGGCGCTTGAATTCAACTCCAGAACTTTGCACAGATGTCAATTAACCTCCGCAAGCTTAGAAACGGCCGTATGGATGTTTATATGCCACGAAACAGAGTCCAGCCGACATAGAACTCCATAGTTGACTTCCACGTGGATGGCTTTGACCCCGGCTTTCTTTGACGAATTTACTTGAACCAATAGGACACGAACCATGTCCTCGTCATTCCTAGCCTGCCCATGTGGCTCGTTTCCTTCGTAGACACCTGTAGCATAGATTTCCACAAAATAGCTGCGGAAAGTTGCAGCAGCTGCGGAAAGTGGCAAGTTTCCTCAGCTGTATGAACAAAATCTAAATCAAATAGAAAACACAAAAACATAATTAAAAACCATGTTAGATACCCTTTTGCACATGATATTGACAATTTTAGAGGTTTAGGTGAGTGAAAAAGATATGGAAAAGTGTATGGAAAAGAGGCAAATTCGGGACTCAACATACCCCCACTGTGAAGGTGTTGCATGTCCTCATGCAACCAAAATTTTGATACTCTTTGTTCAATTCATGTGCCTTGATACTTCAGCCGGCACATCTAACCCCCTTCTCTTCTTCTTTGGTACTGCCATCATTCTGGGTTTCTTCATTAAGCACCTGAATTTGATATTCACAAGTGCTCTACTCAATTTTTGGCATTTCCTTTTTAACTTCTTATTCTTCTTTTGCCAAATACCCAAATGTAACATAGTATTGTCATGGATAATCTTGTCCAGTTTGCCTTGCTCTTTGAGTGTTTCATTTTCATTTTTGATATGCGATTCAAAAGCTCAAGCTCAAAAATCTCCTGTTTTAATGACTGAACCAAATCATCCTGCAATGTATGAGGCTGAATAGAAGAGGTACTTGGGCCTGTGGCTGCCTTCTCCAAGGATTCTATATAGTCATACACCTCCTGCTGTTTGGGGTCTACTTCCGGTGTCTTTTTCATTGGGCTGTCCTCAAAATGCTGCAAGGGAGAATTATGTTCAAAATTTGGCTGAGGAGAACTTTCATCAATATTTTGCTGAGAATAAGATGGAGTACGCTCATTGTCTGATTGGGAGTGAAAGGAGTCGGGTTCACTAACTGACTGAAATGGACTATTGTCAGTTGGAGACTGTTCAGATGTCTCCTCACCCAAATCAATGAAATGAGGACCTTTAATTTGTGTTTTTCTCAGTTTTCCCTTAAGCCTGCTGCTTCTCCTCACATGCTGTGGTGTACTACCCTTTTGTTCTTGTTTTCCTGTTTTTTCCTTCTTGGATAGAGATGACTGTTTTTAAAGAAAAATTATTCTTTTAGACAGAATTTGGTGATCTTCTTCCTCAGAAGAAGAAGTTTTATGGACAGCCTCAATAATTTCTTTCCCTTTTGGTATTGTTGGCTTCTTAGCTTTAATTTCCTTCTTCTTCCTTTTTACCAATCTCTCTTCCCTATCAGTTTTCTTCATAGTAGTAGTAGAAGTATTTTGGATTTCATCTACTGTTCTTTTCCTTCTACTTCTTTTTGCTGTGCTAGCTGCGGGAATTTCCTGTGTAGGAGCAACTTGGGTTTCAACATTCATTTTCTTTCTTCTACTTCTTCTAATTGGATTACCTTCAGGAATTTCCTGAGGTTCTTCAAAGAAGTTTCTAACTAGGAATTGTTCCCATGTATCTTCTCTTTCCTTTAGCTCATTTTCAATCAGAATTTTTATAAGCCCATGGTGATATAAATGAGGCTCTACATCTCCTAGGTGTTTTTGCACAGTCACAGCCATTTTCTTCAAGCTATTGAATAGGAAATAAGGAAGATTGAGAGTTTGGTTTTCAAGAAAATTCATTAATAACCTAGTATGATACATGTACATAGAGCCAAAGCGGCCTTCACATGTAATAAATTTCTGAACAATGAGTAGTAAAGTGGCCCATTCATCTTTTATTGCATGCACAGGGATTCCTCTTTTGAAAACAGTGATATCCATACCTTGATTTCGGAGGATTTTTCTCCATGCCTCATCACTGATACTTTTGTTTTTGAACCAACGTTCTCCTTCCTGAAGAAGCTCTGTGGCTGCTGCTATTGATGCTTCATTAACCAAAAAATTGAGGTCTCCCACTTCTGCTTCCGAGCCATCAAATGATCTTGCAAACGCTTTGGTAACTTCTCTGTGGTAACCCCTGAATTTCTGAATAAAACGCAGCCATTTAGCTTTTCTCAACATCTCTTTTGCTTGTGGAAATCCCTCTATAAACTTCGGTCCTTCCGGCTCTTCCCTTAATAATTTTCCCATTTTACTCCTCTGTGCTTCACAGGCTTGCCTCTGTGAGGGTTTAAGTGGAAATAGAACGATGGAATACACAGAATCGAGCACAATGCTGTGGGGATGTTATCACAAAACGGAAATGAGCACCATAAACAAAATGGAATAAGATTGTGGGTGGATATACGGGAATGAGAGTGAGTAAAAGGAACGGAATGGAGTGAAACAGGGAGTGAGAATGAGTAGCATGGGGTTTTGTAAACACGAAAGAGACACGACAAAGAGGTTAACAAAGTATAATGCATTCGGCCGCATTTTGAATTTTGGTGGCTGTGTAATAAATACAAACACGTTTCAATCAATGATTATGAAGTTATGCGGCTTGTAAGAGTCCTTTGTCAACTCAAATACGTATCATTATCTACGGTGGGATATTTGAACATGAGTGAGAGTCGGAATTTCAATAATGAAACCGTTTGTGAATAAATGCAAGAGGATAACATAGAGATCGTGGAAGGTTACGGAATGTCAATATAATCATTGTGCGTTATGGGTAGAGCTCATAGTTTAAAATTACATAAAAATGTGTTTTTCGATACTATTTGAAATAAACTTTATTCATACCTTTGGAATCCTTGCTTTTTCCCTTGGTCTTCAACTGATTGATCTTCATTAGTGTCTTGAATGTTCCATTGATCCTCTCCTGCATTTTATTTCATAATTTATGAAAATAACAACTAACTGTACATTCTTTTTGAAAACAGAGTAGTAGCAGCTGCGGAATCTGCTTCTGGCTGCGGAAACAGATGTCAGCTGCGGAAACTGACACAGCTAATACTTGGCTGAAATAGAAATGAACAAATGACAAATGACCAGGTGGAAATGGTCATAAAAAGCTTTTTATTGATGGAATGGATGAAATGAAGTGGAATGAAGTGAAATGAAATGAAATGAAATGAAATGAAGTGGAATGAAATGGAGTGGAATGAAATGGAGTGGGTGGTGAAATGAAATGAAATGAAAGACAGATTTTTTTTTGGAAAATATAGAGTGTCAGGTGTCCCTGATTTTCACCCCATATTTTCTGTATAAGACTGCCAATCAATGATTGGTTTTCAGGCTTATACCATTTTTTTTCTTCTTCTTTTTTTTTTCTTTTTTTTTTCTTTTTTTTTTTTAACTTGAAAAACAAAAGCTAGGCTGGTGGAGAAGAAGAATTCTTCTGTACCAGCCTGATTGCAGAACTTTCTTGAAACAACTTGACAAAATCCTCTTTAGAGAGTGGCTTATGATAAATTTTCAATCTATGGCCATTCACTATAAGAGGAGTTTGAAACTCATCAATGGTCTTGATTCTGACAGCTCCATTGTTAAAGATCTTGTCAATCTCATATGGTCCAAGCCAATGAGTCTGAAATTTCCCTTGAAAATCTTTAAACTTGGAGTCAAATAACAATGCCCAATCTCCTTCTTGAAACTTCTTCTCTTTGATATATTTGTCATGCCACTTAGTTCTTTGATATTGAACTAGATCGGTTCTTAGAATTGCTTCTTGTCTGATCTCATCTAGCTCATTCAATTGGTCCATTCTATGCTTTTGAGCTTCTGATAAGTCCATTCCCAACTGAACTGCTATCTTGAAGGTCTTGACTTGGAACTCAATGGGGAACAAGACTTCTTTCCCATAAACGAGTTCATAGGGAGAATGTCCTGTTGTATTCCTCCATGTAGGTCTGTAGGCCCACAAGGCTTCTGGAAGCCTTTCTGCCCAATCTCTTCTATGTAGATGAGCAGTTTTGGTGATGATACTTTCAAGAACTTTGTTTGTGGACTCCACTTGACCATTTGCTTGTGGATGGTAAGGAGTAGATCTTCTGTGCTTGATTTTGTATTCTTCCATCAACTTCTCCACCAAATTTGATGTGAATTGGCTCCCCTGATCTGTTACAATTTCTCTTGGAACACCAAAACGAGTAAAAATATCCTCATAAAGAAAATGAACAACTGAATTTTCAGTAGCAGATACTAATGCTTTAGCTTCTACCCATTTAGTAACATAATCAGTGCAAACCAATATATACTTCTTTTGCTTCGATGGTGGATTAATCGGTCCGATGAAATCTAAAGCCCATTTTTCAAAGGGTTCAATGAGTACCTGTGTTTGCAATGGCATTTCATTTGAAAGGGTAGGTTTCCCTACTCTTTGGCGGCTATCACACCTTTTGAAATATTGTTTTGCATCTTTGAAGAGAGAAGGCCAATAATATCCCAAGGAAAGGATTTTATAGGCCGTCCTTTTGTCCGCAAAGTGTCCGCCGCATGGTTCATCATGACATGCCTTAAGTATATCAGGCATTTCATCTTCCCTGACACATCTTCTGATCACAAGATCTGGCCCTGTTTTAAACAATTCGTTAGAAATCCATGAATATTTTGAACTCTCCTGAATAATCTTTCGTTTTTTCTCTTGGAAATAAATGTGAAGGTAGTTTCCCTGTAACCAAATAGTTAGCAATATCTGCATACCAAGGGGTCTTAATAGTTACTGCAAACAAGTATTCATCAGGAAATTTATCTTCTACAGGAGAATCTTCTTTAGTATTCTGAATCCTAGACAAGAAATCAGCTACTGTATTCTGTTTTCCTGGTCTATCCAACACGGTAATATTGAATTCTTGCAAAAGTAAAAGCCATCTTGTCACTCTGCCATTAGTAACAGGTTTGTTCATTAAATATCTAATTGCAGAATGGTCAGTATGAATAAAAGTTTCATAGCCTGTTATGTAATGTCTAAACTTATTAATTGCATGAACAACGGCTAAGAACTCTTTTTCAGTCACAGTATAGTTCAACTCTGTGGGAGTCAAATTTTTACTGGTGTAATAAATGGCATAAGGAATTAAATCTTTTTGACCCAACACGGCTCCAAGAGCTGTATCTGAAGCATCTGTAGAAATATGGAAAGGAAGTTTCCAATTTGGTCCTCTCAAGATAGGTGCTTCAGATATTCTTGTTTTCAAAGTTTCAAAAGCTGATTGACAATCGGGATCCCATTTAAATTCACAGTCTTTTGTAAGCAACTTGAAGAGTGGAGATGCTATTTTAGTGAAGTTTTCTATAAATCTTCTATAGTAACCAGTAAATCCTAGAAAACTTCTAACATCTCTTTGACAATTTGGAATAGGAAACTTGGAGATGACTTCAACTTTTGATCTATCAACCTTAATCCCATCTCCTGAAATATGATGCCCCAAAACAATACCTTCGGTAAACATCATAAAGCATTTTTCATGGCTTAATGAAAGGTTTGTTTCTTTACATCTTATAAGAACTTTTTCCAAATTTTCTAATGCCTCTTCAAATGAATTACCATAAACTGTAAAATCATCCATATAAACCTCTACACAATCATGGATTAGATCAGAGAAAATTCCTAGTACTGCTCTTTGGAATGTTGCTGGTGCATTACATAACCCAAAAGGAAGCACTCGGTAGGCAAAAGTTCCCCATGGACAAGTAAATGTGGTCTTATCTTGATCTTCGGGTGCTACCTGAATTTGATTATAGCCACTAAAACCATCCAAAAATGAAAAGTACTTTTTACCTGCTAATGTATCTAATACCTGATCAATAAAAGGCAAAGGAAAGTGATCCTTCAAAGTTTCTTTGTTCAATTCTCTGTAATCAATGCATACTCTCCATTTACCATTCTTTTTAGGTACTAAAACCAAAGGAGAAACCCATCGGCTATCTGAAATTGGATAAATGAAGTTTACATTGAGAAGTTTTTGGAGCTCTTCTTTCACTATCTCCCTAAGATTTGGATTCATCCTTCTTTGAGGTTGTCTGATTGGTCTATTGTTTTCCTCAATATAGATATGATGGATGCAAGTCTTAGGATCAATACCCTTCATGTCAGTATACTCCCATGCAAATGCAGTAGAATGTTTTTGCAAGATTCTGGTTAGTTCTTCTTGTTGTGACTTCTCCGGATGTTTGTTGATATTCAATGTCTTTTCTGGAAAAATCTCAAAAGCAGAATTACCAAACTCTTCCATAGAGTAGAGAGACATTTGTCTTGATGATAAATATTCTATGTCAGATTCCAACTGAAATTGTGTGGGGTCATATTCTGAAGTTATCTCAGAATTTTCTAATGTGTTCAGAATTTGACTATCCTCACTAATTTCAGAAATGGTAAAGACAGGTTGTATAGTGTTCTCATCATCGACCCATTCATTGTCTCCTATTTCTGTAATTGCTCTTGCGAGAGGATACAAATTGAATTTCTTTGTCGAATTACCATTAGAAATGTACATGTCTCCAGATCTACAACTAATAAAAGCATCAGCTGTGGCCAGCCAAGGTCTTCCTAAGATAATTGGATGTCCTCCTAGATTACTTTTGGGAGTCAAAATCATAAAGTCTACGGGATATTCCCAAGAATCTAAGGAGACTGAAATATCTTCTAATACACCATCTGGTTTAATAACCGATCGATCTGCAAGTTGCAATAAAGTAGGTGTAAAAATAAGGTTAGGAAGTTTTAATTGTTCCATAGTCTGTCTACTCATAATGTTGATAGCAGCCCCTAAGTCAATCAATGTGTTTGGAATTTCTATCCCATTTATATGTGTCTTGACAATTGGACTTCCGGGATCTACATACTTCTGCATGGTAATTTTTCCCATCATAATGTCTGCAATCTTTCCTACCAGGTAGATTCTTCTTGTGTCCTTTAGCTTTCTTCCTGGTCTTTTGAAACTCAAATCCTTTATGGTTTTTGCTAGAATAGGAATTTCTCGAATGGCTTGTAGCAATGGAATCTTGATATTCTTCAATTCATCCAGAAAGTCATGATGGCTGCTGGATTGTTTTCTTGTAACTAATTTGTAAGTCTGGAAAAAGGTGTAAAATTAGAGATGGGTTGCTCTCTTCAGAGTTGGATAATAGCTTTTCTTTTCTTTGAATTTTGATTTTAGAGATTAACTGTCAAAACCTTGACGCCAGAGAGTCCTCCTCAGAGGTATCTTGCTCTTGAATGTCTATAGAAGGTTTTTCTAAAACTCTACCAGATCTGAGTTGTACATCGTTGAGAGGAACAATCATATAGGTAGGAAATTGTTGTCATTCTACCATATATGTAGTTTGAGGATTCTTATTGTTAGGATTTGGCAATGGCTGAGCTGGAAGTTGATTTGTCTTCTGTTGGTATGGGAGCATGAGTTGAGGATTTGTATTTTGTTGAGAAGGTTGATGTTGTGGAAATGGCAATGAAATTTGTTGTGGATTTTGGCTTGGAAATTGTGGAGCTTGTTGATTTTGAAAAGATGGAGGATATTGATAAAATTGAGCAAATCTCCCATAAGGATTTTGCATCCTTTGTACCCATGGCTGATATGAATTTTGATGTTGGGGCCAAGTTTGTTGCCAAGGAGTCCAATTTGGTGGGGTTTGAAGATTCATAGGGTTATTAAACCCTTGAGATTGTTGTCCCTGCCAAGGTCTCCTTGCGACAAAACGGAGAGATTCTATTGAATTTGGATCTTCTTGAAAAACAGCTTTGAGTCCAGGGATTGAAGGACAATCCTTGATTTCATGATTTTCTGAGCAAATCATACATGTTTCTACAACTTTTGCATCCAAGGGACATTCCCTTAAAGCATGTTTCTTTCTACATTTCGAACAAAAGATGGCTAAAGCATCTGTTTCTGCTTTCTGCTTGTTTTGGATTTTAAGGGTGTCTAGTTGTTCACTAAGACTCCCTAAGATATCCGTTTTAAACTCGTCAAGCATATTACCAATCTCTGCCCTACTTACTGATCCAGTTGCAGATTTGTTAGCCCTAATAAGAGAAGAATCCCTAGGCCCTTTTCCAGTTTTAGATTTTCCCCTTGAGAGATGGATACATAGTTCTGTTATATCATGAAATGGAAGTTGAGAAATGTCTCCTTTTCCCATCATGTTTAAAATTTCTATCCATTCATCTCTAATGGCTTTTAATAGGAGGGCTTTCAAGGTTTCATTATCTAAGTTGCTCATCTTTGCTCTTTTCAAGTTGTATTGAAATCTTTCAATTAAGTCTTCCAAATTTACATCTTCTTTTTGCATCATTTTGAATACCTCATCCTTGTGATTGGTGGGCATACAATAATCCAAGTATCTATCCAAAAATGTTTGTTTCATATCATTCCAAGTCCTGATAGATTGAGTGGCTAATCCCATGAACCATTTCAAAGCAGATCCCTTCAAAGTTGAAGGAAATAGTTTGATTTTTTGAGAATCTTCCATATAGTCATAAGTTCGGCACACTACTTCAAACTCAAACAGAAATGTTTCAGGATCCTCACTTCGTAATCCATAAAAGTTAGGGAGAACGGATGGTGAGATATTTTTCATTGTTGCATGAGTTTCCTCATCAACTATAGGGAATCCAAGCAAATTGTCCCTATTTCTACCGTTATTTCCTTCACCATTGTTATCTTCATTATCTCCTCCTCCTCTACCTCCACCTCTATTTATTACTTCCTCTGCCATGATAGTTTCTTTGGAGTCCTTATAGTCCTCTAGTTCTTCTACCAAGGAAGGATGAGAGAAAGTTTCTTTGTTTTCTAAGTGGGTTTTAGTAGGTGGTATAGGAGAATCCTCTAATTCAGCTGGTCCTTGACTTCCAAAAATCTTAAAGCTAGGGGTAGATGGTGGTGAATCTGATCTATGCCTTGAAGAAGATGGAGTTACGAAAATCGAACTCTTGGCTTTAGCTATAAACCTTCCCCTAGAATCTCTTGCTCTATGCATATCATTTTTTTTATTTTTAAAAAGTTGGGCTAATAATTCTCTTTCTGATCTTCCAGATCACACTAGGTGCAAGAAGAGAGCATACTTAAGAAATTACTAAACCAATAACTCTCTTTTCCGATCCTCCAGATCACACTAGGTGCAAGAGGAGAGCATACTTCAAGAAGTTATCAAGTTTTCCCTTCTTTTATGATTTTATGTTTTTTTTTTAAGAAATTGGCTACGTAGTTACACTTCCCCGGCAACGGCGCCAAAATGTTTGGTCAATTTAGTGTGTCCTAAATTGCTGCATTTAATTGTCAATCCGGGAATCGTAAGCTGATTAAGTGCGGCGCACTATATGTGCAAGATAACCTCTTTCTTAACTTTTTGTCGTTTGTGGTCTTTCTAAGGTAAAATGGAAATTCTAAAGTGAAAAGCAAGCTTGGTTATATTTATTCAAGGAAGTGATTTCCCCTATAATGATTTACCAATCTTGAAACTTTAAAAGCAAATTGAAATTACAATGACAAGACTTGAAAGAAAGTAAAAGTGTAGTGCTGAAATGAAAAGGTGCTGCTAATCTAATGAATCAAAACAGGAAACTAGTGAACATGAAAACTAAACTATTCTTGCTGCCAACTGAACACAAAAGAAACTATGCTTATGGAAATTCAAAATTGCAATGAAATAAATCTAAATCAGATTACATCAATTCATTTTCCGACCCTTCATCATTAGACCAGCTATGACTTGCGGAAGTAATCATAAACAACTTGTGTAACTGATATTTAATTCGCAGAAAGTAAACTAATACTAAACCATACACACATGATTCAATCCCTCGCCATCAGTCCAGCTGTGGCTTTCGGAGGCAACTGAAGATGTCATACATGATTTAATATATCTAAGTTTGCAGAAAAGAAAATAATACTAAACTACACATTTCATAATGCAGCCCCTCACCATCAGTCCAGCTGTGGCTTTCGGAGGTAACTGAAGACGCTATGAGCAGCTTAATATATCTAATTTTGCAGAAAAAAAACTAATACTAAACTACACATTTCATCATGCAGTCCCTCACCATCAGTCCAGCTGTGGCTTTCGGAGGCAACTGAAGACACTATGAGCAGCTTAATATATTTAAATTTAACTACTGAATCAGATAAACAAAACTGAAATGTACAAAGCAAAACTGAAGTTAAACAAATGCTATGAAAAGGAAACTAGCAGCAGAATAATGTTAGTCTCATATCATTAGCCAAAATACTATGAAAATGCCCGGGCTGTCTACCTAAAACCTGCACAAGAAAACTGATCAGTGATTTAACAATCATAAAAACATGAGAAACAAGAATGCAATGGAAATTATAGAAATGTATGAACAGAAATGAAACAACTATGAAATATGAACATGTAATGGATTATGATACAATGACTTTATTAAAGAAATGAAATGAAATATATATACATTAATACACAGAACCTCGGCTGAGCAGGGGCCCTCTACACAGCTCTGGTACGATCCTCAAACACGAATTAAGTTGAAAACAGAGTCTTTTCACATTAAAAAGCAGTTCATTACAGACTGGTAGTATTACGGCTCAAGGCGGCGTAATCACTACAAAGCTAACATAACAGAGTACGCACATCAACTATAAACTAACAACTCAACAACTAACTCTACGTGCGTATGCAAACGCTTTATATAAAGCAATAAAATGTAACTGTCTCCTGAAGTTTATGATAGCAGCCAGCACGTAGACCACTAAGGCCACGGATATAGGAGTATGGCCATGTTGGAAAACGGATCTGTGGAAGGTGGGTGCTTGAATTCAACTCCAGAACTTTGCACAGATGTCAATTAACCTCCGCAAGCTTAGAAACGGCCGTATGGATGTTTATATGCCACGAAACAGAGTCCAGCCGACATAGAACTCCATAGTTGACTTCCACGTGGATGGCTTTGACCGCGGCTTCCTTTGATGAATTTACCTTGAACCAATAGGACACGAACCATGTCCTCGTCATTCCTAGCCTGCCCATGTGACTCGTTTCCTTCGTAGACACCTGTAGCATAGATTTCCACAAAATAGCTGCGGAAAGTTGCAGCAGCTGCGGAAAGTGACAAGTTTCCGCAGCTGTATGAACAAAATCTAAATCAAATAGAAAACACACAAACATAATTAAAACCATGTTAGATACCCTTTTGCACATGATATTGACAATTTTGGAGGTTTAGATGAGTGAAAGAGATATGGAAAAGTGTATGGAAAAGAGACAAATTCGGGACTCAACAATCATCCCATACCCACCTACAAGCCAGATTGACCGTTTCTACATGGCGTGCATTTGTTTGAGCCTCATTGATTACATTACTTAAGTACACTGACTATATAACTGCAGTGCAGAGCATCTGCTTCCTCCACCACATGAGCCCTCATTGAAACCCTACCACCTTGCGGACTTATTTTGCCCCGATTGCTGAAACAATACCCCCTTTGTTGTGTGAGGTTGCGGTGGCTATCTCAGGAGGCAGATTTCTCTTAGGACAGGTCATCGAAGTCATATTCTCAACAAGATGTTTATGAGTCTAAACTCATTAGCCAGGGAGATACTAACCGGTTGTTTGTGGGAGACCTAATGAGTTTGAATGGCCCAATGCCCGTAGCCTAAGCCTTGTGCCCAGCATAGTCTTGGAAATATTAAAATCATTTGTTTTGCATGCTTTGCCTATTGTGGTAGTTGGGATGTGAAGGTTTGGCACCAGGGAAAACCCAAATTAGGATATCTTTCAGTTTTTGTAAAACAAGAAACAACCTGTTTTGCTCGTAAAATAAGTCGGGATCCCTCATCCGCCCATGAAAAATAAGTGCCACGAGCACATGAAAATAAGTGCTATAAGCACATGAAACAGATAAGGGTAAAGGATCAAGAAAGGCTTCCTGCGCAGAGAGGTGATGCAATGACTCCACCAGGGTACGTAGCAGGCTCGCTGGCAACGGAGCAACGCTTGTGATTTCTTGAAGTGACTCCGCCGGGGTACTGTCCAGGCCTGCTGGCAGCGGAGCAACACCAAAAAATTACTTTAAAATCCTGAAAATAATAAACTCGCTACCTTTCTCTTCACATCATCAAAAACTCACTGGCATCTGTGAGCTTCCGCTTTGATGTGTTCTGATTAACAATACCTAGCTGAGGCACAAGGACTGGGCATATCTGTAAAGGAAAAAGTAATACAAAGGGTACCCGCAACACTTGTTCAATATTCCCTTGCATCAGTATCTGGACTCAGAATATTGTTGTGATATTAACAGAGATGTTGGATTCTACCAGTGGTTCACCATTTTTTGTAGCTGCTACAACACCACCCAAAATTTTGGGTATATTCGAAATTTCAGGTCCCCCTCTAGGAAATGACATCTTCGTAACCTTCCCCAAGCCCCTCGTGAGTCTTCTCACCATCATGAAGAGATACTCTTACCACAGCCGCACAATGTGTGAAGGGATGACCATGCATACATTCGAATGGAAACCTTTTTGTGTGTTTACATTAAAAGCTCTTGCACCATGGATTGTTTAGGCACTCGGCTTGGGTGCTTCACCAAGCTCATAATCTGATGTTAATTATTAGGGGATATCATTCTCTAAAGGGTAACTGTAAAAATTGAAAATCTAAATGTTTCATGTAGGTCAATCCCACGGATGATACACCAAACAATGTCATCACCACACCGATGAAAAGGATAAGAGTAGTGCGAGCTGAAACAGGAGAAGTGGAAGAAATGTATCGCATGTATGCAGGAAACAAGACCATGCCAGTCAAGGGAGTTTTCGGTCACAGTGGAAGCTGTCGGTCTGCGTAATGAGCCAAAGTTTTTTCCCAGCAAGCAAGAGGACCCTTTTCAAAGCAAAGGAGGTGAGATAAGGAATATTGCTATGAAATCGAAAGATCACCAAAAGAAGGCCGCAAGTCGCAGATTTGCTTGAGGTCGCAAGTCGCAGATGTGCTAGAGGTCACAAGTTGCAAAGTCGCACTCCCTATTAAAACCTCGACGACGCAACCTAGTGACACAACGACTAGGTCGCGAGGTCGCAAGTTGCAGTTTTTGGGGGGTCGCAAGTCGCAAGACCCATCCAGGTCACAGGTCGCATTAGTGGCTCAGGTCGCAAGTCACAGAATAGACTGGGTCGCAAGGCAGCCCAACAGTCGGGAAAGAGAAAAGTTAGGAAGCCCTAAAGGTTACATAAGGAAATAGTAATGTCCACCCAAATGAGGAGAGCTGCTAGCCGTCTTCAGAGGATGCATAGCTGGGTTTCAAACCAACAATAAGACCCGTGTTATGCGGATGCTCAGTACCTCGCTCAAAGCAGAAACGCTACTCTCCCACTTATCAACTCATGCAAATTCTCTTAGCATGACAAGGGAATTACCAGCAGATAAGAGCTACTGTTTCACATAGTAAGAGCTAAGGCTGTTCTCTGGAGAACAACACTCTGATATCTCAAGGAGAGAAATGTAGAAGGGATCAGAAACCCTAGGCCACAAGTCGTGAACTTCCGCAAGTCACAGATCTGCTTGAGGTCGCAAACTACAGATTTGTTACAGGTCGCAGGTCATTGATTGCTGGGGTCGCAAGTCACAAAATCCATTGAGGTCGCAAGCCGCAAAACTAGCTAGGTCGCAGGTCGCAATAGTAGCTTAGGTCGTAAGTCGCAGGATCCAGGTGAGTCGCAGGTCGCAATTTTCCTCATATCGCAGGTCGTAGGTCGTGGAATGCTCGGGGTCACAAGTTGCAAACTCCAGTCAGGTCGCAGGTCGTAGAATGGTCTGGGTCAAAAGGCAGCCCAACAGTCGGGAAGGCGAAAAGTTAGGGAGCCCAAAAGGGCGAGTTTTGCTCTATAAATACCTCCTTCGGGAACTTGTAAAGGATCTTTTGTTTGGGACTCGAGCTGAATACATTGTATTACCAGAGGATTATACATTTGAGCATGAATACAAGAATTTTGAAAAATCCCTTTGTGGATCTGATGTTGTCATATGTATGAGCGCTATTGAGTATTATATTTTCAATTTCTGAACATCTTTAGATTAAGGGAACTGTATCTTCATTTCATATCACAATTGCATAACAGTTTTTTGAGTATGTTAATGGTGGTTGAGTTCATTTCACTTTCTTAACAAACGCTGATGGCTTTATTTATTAGAATTTGTGTTATCGTTTAAAACTTTTAGGAAGTGAAGGGTGTTCTTGCCATGAGGAATTGTTTCTTTTGTGGTCAGAACAGTTTACAAGCATGACCCTAATGAAGTGTTGTTATCAACATTTCCTTCGGTATTCATGCTTTATTATTTCCTCTTGCTACTGATAGTGTTATATGCACATTTAATGCATCAATCATATGTCTTGTATCATTTGATTAGGTGTGTATCCACTGTTTTATAGAGTTTAAGCGATACCCAAAGAAAGGAGAAATCAACGGTAGCCGGACCCACACCCCGAACGGGATCCCTATTCCAAACGGTTCAAGGTCTAATTGGGACCTTTTACCGGGTAGATCCCCTGCTGTTGGCCAGATAGATTTTCCTGTCAACAGGAAAGAAAATATGATATGCCCATAACAATTACGGGGAAATTGAAAGCAAATTTTACTCCAAAAGACTCGAATATCTGGAACCTAGCGGTGATCAACAGAGATTTAATAAGATAGCATAGCTTCTGGGAAATACGTGGAGGGAGAAAAACACTCTTTTGGGAGGACTCATGACAATAGAGGGAGAAACTATTCATCTGCTTGGATCTGGGATAAATATTTCTCTTCACAAATTTATGCAATCAAATATCAGTGGCCAATTATTGGTGTCGAGAAGAGGATAGACAATGGCGGAAATGGAAGGGGAAAGGGAAATGGAGGAATGCCCTAGAAACAACACAATGGAATAATTTCGAGAAGGAAATGAAAACCAAGAAATTGGTTTCAACAAATGGGGAAGATATTCTGAGATGGGGCTATTGAAACAAAGGCATGTTCACTATAGAATAAAGCTACTTTCTTAAAGTGAATAATCATCAGAATATAATAGTCCCAATATGGAAAAAAATATGGGGAGCAAAATTTTGGCTGAAAGTAGAATACTTCCTTTGGCTGCTAAGCCACCGGAAGATTCTGACTTGGGATCAATTGCAGCACAGAGGAATACAAGGTCCCTCACTTTGCAAAATGTGTAAAAAGGAGGCAGAAAGCATAGAACATTTATTCAACACCTATTCTTTGGCAGAGATTCTATGGCAGAACAATGCTGTGATCTTTCAACAAACATATAGAGATATTACAAGCATAAATGAGACAATAAAAAAATGGAGAAAAGGGGGATATAAAAGTGAAGTCCTGAATCGAGCATGGAGGTTGTCAATGGGATTCCTTATTTTGGGAATATGGAAAGAAAGAAACCACTGAATTTTTAGAGATGAAGAGAGGGAAGTAACCCAGATATGGAAGGTGATACTGGAAAATATCCGGGAAACAATCTTAGCAGAACAATGGTCTGATGAAGATTGGATGGTGACTGGTAACGAGAGTAGAATTCTGGATAGGCTGAACTTAAATCCCCAAATGCTAGCAAAATCATTATGGAAATTCAAACCCCAAAGGCAAAATCCTTTAGACAAATTTCAGTTTCCATAAGCTGGATTTTTGAAATTAAATTATGATGGAGCTTCCAAAGGAAACCCGGGGCAAACAGAATTAGGTGGTTTATTTCGAAACTCTGGAGGCTCAGTTTACAGGATATATGCAATGGATGTTGGCTTTGCTACGAATAACGAAGAAGAACTAATGGTGGTTAAACAAGGACTACAAATTGTAGTCTGGGAGAGCTACCAAAGAGCTATCGTTGAAGGAGATTCAACAATGGTAACAGGGGTATTGCAAAAAATTCAACAAGGAACCGCATGGGACAAGATAAGTAAGAGTTGGTGCACAACAAGATTAATCCAAGAGCTTAGCCAAATTATCCAGGCAATTAGTTATATGATCCCCTTGCATGTCCTTAAAGGAGGGAATGAGGCTACTGATTACTTAGCCAATTGGGGCTGTAAGAATGAAGGCCGACAGTTGGACATGAATAAATACCATTAGGCATGGAATATAGAATTACATTCGCTACAGCTAATCCTAGGAAAATACAAAGAAAGGGATAACAACCCCTGATCGGGGTGCCATGAAGGGGTGAATTAACAGAGGTCGGTGCCACGCAGAGGCGTGCACCTGACCATCCATCAAAGGTAATAAATGAGAAGCCGTAGGCCAATACTTGGCACGTTTGATCATAATGGAATTAACGAAAATGTAGAAGGCCAGCGGAGCACGTCAAAAAATACTGGGAAAGCATACCATTTGTGGAGAAGGCTAACGCATAAAATTCCATTGCAGAGATGGAATGTTAACAGTCGAAAGTTTGAAGATCAGGCTAACGAAGTAGAGGCAGTTCTGTGGCAACACTGTCATTGGGTTAAGTGGTATGTAATGGCTCTCGTTACCCTGTCATATCATTTCTCTGTTCCAATCCCTAACGATGAAGACGAAGCTAATGGTTGCATTGAATTTTGTATATTGTTTAGTTTTTATATTGGGAAATATTACCAGTCTGGTATGGTCCTTTGTTTTTCTGTTCTTCAAGTAATTAATGGGTTTGTCATAGAGGATTTTAGGCAGCCCCTTATAATTCATGCTCAGGATATAGAACCTTGCTTTAGAAGCCCCTTTATAAAAAATGCTATGTTTTGTTCCCACCTACATTTCCAAGCTAAAGTTAGGCTGCATCTCTGCAAAAGTTTTAAGACTAGTATTTGGGTAAAGTAGTATGGTCTGAGTTTAATTTCCCTTTGCTTCTATTGCAAGACTGGTATTTGGGTAAAGTCTTATGGTATGAGTTTAATTTCTCTTTGCTTCTATTGCATTGAATCTCACTTCATGGGGTCTGACTTCTGGGTTACTATCAATAATAGGCGTCTTCAGGGTTATGAACAGGCTGGTATGTCTTGTAGTGATAGTTTCCAAACCTTCCATATACCCTCGTAGCGTAGATTAAAACTCTTCTGTCATTGTCAATGTTGGTCCACTTATAATTTAAACTATCATTCTCGAGTTTTCCCGCATGCTCAGTGTTATCCCAGTGGTTATCTGTGTCACCCAAATCGAAAATGGTATTTTAGAAGAGGCTCATGCTGTAAAGTAATTATGCAATTTCCTTTCTGTCAAAAAAAGGTCTCTGTCATGGGCATCTCAACATTCACCCTTCTGTTTGCTCGACAATGAATGAGTCTCCACTTGTTACTACCAGAGTAAAGGATTCCACCATCGCTCACCAGAACTATCTTATTTATTTTACTCTGCCATATACATGATTATCTCACACTTTAACAAGGGAATCATTTTGTCAAGTTATCATGGCAAAAGGACAACCCGGGAAACGAAAAGGAACAGGAATAGGAAAGCATAAACAAACAATTTATAATTAGGGTGCAAGCAAGCAAGGAAGAACAACCCATAAACAAGTTCTGGAAAATATATTTGATCTTTATGAGGCTGGCAATCCAGCTCTAATTCGTAATACCATTCATGGATGGGAAAGAGAGAGCACCTATGAGGAAGAAGACAACAAATAGCAGGAGGCCACTTTGGACTTCCTTTGTGATCCGGGGAATACAAGAGGAAGGGTATCTATGTTTCATCAATCAGCTAACACTTATTGGAAACTTAAATGTGTTTTGACAAAGGCTATGACAAATATGCAGGAAACTGGAGGAAACTCAGCAGTGGTGTCAAAACTGCAACAGATTAAACAGGATATCCGAGAAATTTCCATGTCTCAGTTTCATGCTATGGCAAGAACTGTGAGGATTGAACGTCAACTTCAAGGAATGCAACAAGTAGAGATGTCGGGATCCACTGCAAAAGACCCGGCTCCAATTGACTCTTTTGATGGGTGATATTTTCTTTTAATAGTTTTCAAATGATTTTTGCGGCAAGCTTTAATAGATGTTGTTTAAAATGTAGCTTTTATGGACATAGTAAAGTAGTTATAGCGGCAAGTAGAAGGAAAAAAAAATTTCAATACTGGATGGATTTTAATTCCATCACGTGGCCAACCGACCTGGTTTCCTTAGGGCAGGTTGAGGCTATGTCATGCATCAGTTACTGTATAGCAACTTGCTTTTTGATAAATAGAAAATAGAAAGGCCCTACCAAATTCACAAAAAAAAAGGAATAAATTTTCACAATTAAAAATAATGTTACATAATATATATTTATATATATTTGTTTATAATGATTAATGATGATTATGATGATGATGATGGTTACTCTCCTTTAAGACCAATGCAGTTTATAGGACCTCAAGAGAGGAGAAAGAATCTAAGCTTGATTCTTCAAAATCTTGTTTCTATGGTTAACAAGTTGGGAAATAAGTGCTCCAAGATAACTATATGTGGATTGACTTAATAGATCAAGAAGATTGGAAGTGTGGTAGATGATAGGGAATTGAGAGGGAATGTGAGTAAGAGTCAGACAATCTAAAAGGAAATATTTTTCATCTTCCATGTGCTTACTTAGAATTGCAAATTGCAAATCTGATAAATTCTATAGTTCTAAGAGGTCTTAGGAATAGACCACTAGTGTCTCACTCCAAAGCTCATAAAAATTAGTTCTTATTAATTTTCATATTTTTTAATCTAAAAAATATCAAATAAATATATATTATATGATAAATGTCTTCATTTTTATGATAAATAATGTTTATCAATTAAATCATCTCATTTATATAACAAAAGTAGTGATATATATATATATATATATATATTAAAGAGAGGTCATCACGTACGGCAATAATAACATTCCAATAACCACATATGCATATTTCACATATAAACGTCATTGCAAATATCATGTATTTTAGCATTTGCGCTGTTTCCACATACAAAAGTTACGGCAATTCTTACCTTCCAAGATCCACATAAAAGTTACAAGCGTCAGTGCAAATGTCATGTATTTTAGAGTTTGCACTTTTTCTACATGCAAACGTCATTGCACATGGCTTGTATTTTAACGTTTATTATCTTTGGATTCAATAAACACGCAACATGTGCAGTCCACGCACTAGATAAGGTATTGCCTGATAAATCACCTTCACTGCATATCAAACAATCGAACTCGGCGAATATCATCATATTGTACTCATGTAATAAAAAACCAGAGTTCGTGATATACACGGAATTGCTTCTCTTAAAAAATTATGCTCTCGTGTCGTGACATGGGCTTCGCTGCTCCATAAAATGGCTCTGCAACAAACATCAGAGAATCGACGAAGGGCAAGAGACAGCTGAACACACTGAGTTTTTGTGTTCTGCTAAACTAACTCCACCCAATCCTTGTATTCCAATACCTGTGCATCAATTAGCTCACAATCCAACAATCAGATGGGTAGCAATCCAGAACCCTTGCATGCTCTTGTGCTCCCATACCCAACACAGGGTCACATAACTCCCATGATGCAGTTCGCCAAGAAGCTTGCCTCCAAAGATGTTATTGTCACTTTCGTCACCACGCACCACACACACCAGCGGATCACTAAAGCTAATTCTCGCAGTGCTGAACAAGAGGATCCTATTGAGCAGGAAGCCCGTAATCTTGGTCTCGATATTCGCTCTGCTCAAATCTCTGATGGATTACCTCTGGATTTCGATCGGTCGGCCAGAATGTTCGATTTTATGCGCTCTGTGGATAATATTGGAGGAGAGTTGGAGCAGCTTCTTCACAGTCTCAACAAGACGGGACCTGCCATATCGTGTGTCATAGCTGATACTATACTTCCCTCATCATTTGAAGTCACAAAGAAATTTGGTATTCCCTGGATTTCGTTTTGGACACAGCCTACATTCGTTTATTCAATCTACTATCACTTACATCTGCTGGAGGATCTCTGTTACTCTCTTTACGAAGGAAGTGGTAAGGTTTCTGCTCGCTTTCAATAGTATTTGTCCATTGAAATCCTGTTGATAGAAACTTGTTGCGGTAGGAGATATTGTTGTGCTAGTTGAGCAGTGAGGTTTATTTTATAATCTAGTATTAGGGTGATGTTTAAATTTGTTTGTGTTAAATTTGAAGTTATATGTATTTTTCTAAAAAAATATTTTATATAAAAAATATAATAATATAAAAATATAAATGATTATATATTTTATTAGTTTTAATTAAAAATATTATAAAATATTAATAATCTTTTTTATTGTCTTACTTTAGTTATTAATATTTCATTTTCATTCTTTTAAAAATAAATAAAATATTAAATCTCAGATTTTTATGATCCATAATAAAAATAAATGTTAAATACATAGAAAATTAACTTAACTTTGATTTCTCTTGCCAATAAAATAATTAAAAAAATATATATTTCTCTTAAAAAAACAAAAGTTTTAATAAACTAAACTGTTTGATTATCACAGGGTGATTAAGATGACTTTATAGGACTTAGTAAATAAGTTTCGGCTGGATTTGTGTGCAGTTGAGGAGGGCAGCATTTGGGTTGATTCTATTCCAGGCGTCCCAACATTAGAAAGAAGGGAGCTTCCGTCCTTTATCCGCGAGAAAGACGCCGAATCACAGTTCATTCTTGAACTGTTACGTAAGTCCTTTCAGGTAACTCGCGAAGCAGATTGGGTTCTCGGTAACTCTTTTGACGATCTTGAAAGCAAGGCTGTGAGTTTAAACCCTCCGATTTTGCATGTTGGCCCGCTGCTTCCATCGGGTTTTTTGAACGGTGAATATTCCAAGGACGTAAGTATTGGAACGAGCATTTTGACACAAAATGACTGTTCCGAGTGGCTGGATGCAAAGACTTCTGGTTCGGTTATATACGTTTCCTTTGGGAGTATGGTTCATGTGACTAAAGCTCAGCTGGAGGAAATAGCGATGGGTCTCAAGGACAGCGGACAGTTCTTCCTCTGGGCTCTTCGTCCAGACATAGTCTCTTCAACAGTTTCAAACTGCTTACCGGAAGGTTTTCTCGATGAGACCAAAGGGCAGGGGCTGGTTGTTCCATGGTGCAATCAGCTGCAAGTGTTATCCCATCCCTCCGTTGCGGGATTCATTACTCACTGCGGATGGAACTCAATGCTGGAAAGCATAGCTCTTGGAGTTCCAATGATAGGGTTTCCATTTTGGGCGGATCAATCCACCAACAACAAGCTCATGGCCGACGAATGGAAGATTGGATTCAGATTGAGCGGAGGAGGTCAGGCAGCAGAGAAAGGACTGATACTGAGGAAAGATATATCGAGCACTATTAGCAAATTGTTCAGCGACGAAGGGATGGAAGCAAAGAAAAATGTGGAGGCTTTAAGAGACAGTGCGAGGACTGCAGTGCGAAGAGGAGGATCTTCGGATAGAAACATTCAGAGCTTTATGGAAGGTTTGAAGGAGAAACGTATCAGTAAAGTATTTACTGTAAGTTAGTGAAAAATCTCTCAGTAAGTGTTATCATAAATAGATAAGTCATCTCTTAGTAAGTGGTCATTCTCAGTGTTCCGGGTGAACTAATGCCGCACATTCTTCTGGATCACTCCTTTTATGCTTATGTTTTATTCCTTATTTAAATCGAAGGCTATACGATCTTGTCTTTATATCTTAAATAAGTGTATCACGTGCCTTATTATTTTTCCATTACTTTTCCACTTAGCTTTTAGATTTCAAATTGCTGCCATTTTCCACCACTTCTATTACGTTTTGAACATGAGACTATGTGAGAGAAAAAACTTATTTAAAATAATTGTTCTACAATTATACATATCAAAATGTGTGAAAGTGAAATATTTATTTTTTATTAATATTTGTAAATATTTATTTTATTTATTAGTGAAAGTGGAATATTTATTTGTTATTAATATTTTGTTTTTAAATATTACATGTTGAATTTATTTCAATTAGAAAAGAATTTGTTGGTGTTTTCATTACTCTTCTCCTCTATGATATTGTTGTTCTTGCAAAAAGCCATGATGACCTTTACAAGTAATTCTATATTCTTCATGAATACTGCTCCAGGATGGGTATGACATTTAATACTGACAAGACTAAAGTTCATGATCATTAAATCCAAGAAGATCACCCATGGAAGTTTCGTGTATAATAACCAGTTGTAAAATTATTAAAGCACAATACGGATCTAGTTGAAGAATAATTGCACAAACTTGCCAACTTGAAAAAGAAAAAAAATTTGAAGTGAGAATGAAATTGATTCATCAATATTGGTTTGAGAATCAATATATAAAGAAACTAAGTTAAGCTTAGTTGTACATGCAATAACTATGGATAATTAAAAATAACTGAAGCTAAGTCTGCTTTATGTTCTGTTAATGTGCACATGCACCACATGCAAGCAGTAGAGTTAACTAACTAAAGCCAAGTGCACACCACATGTAAGCACTCGAGTTAACTAGCTAAAGACAAGTGCACATCACATGCAATATCTAGAGTTTATCTAAAGCTAATTAATGCTAAGTATGTGCATGTACAACACTCAAGTTAACTAGCTAAAGACAAGTGCACATTGCATGCAATATTTAGAGTTGAACTAAAGCTAATCTATGTGCATGTACACCAACACCCCCCCTTAAGCATAACTTAGGTGAGTGTGATGCAAAATGAATGAGTCCCAACAACACGACCATTTTAGGTACCCATATACAGTGCATGAAAAGAGGAAAGAGGGAAAACCCAGTGGGAAGAAACCCCCCCTCAAAATATAATGCAAAAGTAGAGAAAAGACAATTGCTAGGCAGTCGTGTCCTTCACCCTGAGATGATCTCGTTGAAATCGAAACTTTTGTTCAGTGAAACTCTTGGTGAAGATATCAATAGTTTGCTTGGAACTTGGATAGTACTAAAGATCGATGATCCCATTATGGCTCTGGAGGAATAAGCTTCATTTTTGGAAGTAGAGGTGTTGTCTCTCCTAGAGACAACATTGAGTTGTGAAAGACGAGTGCCTAGGACATCTTATGATCAGAGGTTAAATATGAAGAACTGTATAAATGCCTCTGATAGAAAATGGATCAAGAGAATAATGGTTTTGGTGATTCAAGAATGGAGAAGATCATTTGAGCCTGATTCATGTGAATTCCCTATACTTGTGAGAGGGCTCAAGAGGCTGTGAGGCTTGATATCTTTTAAATGGGCCAAGTATAAAACAATGATCAGAAAAATTTAAAATATGCAGAGGCGTCGAGAAGGAATAGACAAGGAACACACAAAGGACATGCTTAAGAGGATTAAGAATCTGTCCCTTATGAACTCAAAGGAAATGAATATGAATGAGATATGGACAACAAAAAAGGCTTGTGGAGTGAAAATTAAGGTAGTGCAACAAGCTTAATACATGAGCGTTAACACCTGAGTGTTATACAAACAAGAATTCATGAATAAAATTGCATACCACTAGCAGCTACATTACACAAAACCTAAGTAGCATAACATGAAAGATGACTACACATAAAAATGAGATTACTAATAAGAGAAGGAAATAGATACATACTACTCATTGCTCCATCTCGAATCGAAATAACAGCTTTGTATCATATTAAGTTTAAACAACTATCCCAAATATGTGTCTCAGAGTACAAAGAGAAAATCATTCAAAACTACAGTGAATTTCTGCAAAATTCCAGAACATTTCTTTCATCTTAGAACTCACTACATATAGAATTCTCCTCGCGGGTTTATTATCAAATATTCTATCATGATCAACACACACAGGTGAAACCAAAATATCTTAACAAACTATCAGAGCGTGCATCAAGCAA